>CM070715.1:45459646-46662664 GCA_036346275.1 Otatea glauca | reverse complement strand
GCACTGTGCGTCCCGGGACGGAGGGAGGCAATAGGAGGAGCCGGTGCCAAGGGAGGCGAGGCGAGGGGAGGAGCAGGCGTCGGTCACCGAGGGAAGCAAAGGTGAGGAGAGGGAGGTCGAGGCAATCAGGCGATGGGGGCAAGGGGAGGGAGGAGATGGGTGCGAGGGGAATTAGGGAGGAGCCAACTCAGTCGAGCAATCAGTGAGTTTGTTTTTCTAATACATCTCTAAAAGGTAGGCCCACATGTCATAAGATATCCATTGGATACCCATAGGTACAAATTGACACCCACATCCATCCTATGGGCTTATCGGGTATCCAAACCCGTAAATCCATGGGTCTGAAATGCTACACATACTCGCTCTTATCGGATCGGGTACCCACATGTACCTAAACCCATAGATAAAATTGCCATCCCTACTGTTGACGTCGGGCCAACGAGCCTTTGGGGGCGGGGCCTGGGCTCAAGCTAGTTGGTTATGAAACATGTCAAACAACTAAACTTTCGCCACAAAATAAGTTCAAGTTTTCAAGTGGTCATTAAGAGAGCATAAATCATGGAACAAATACTTGCAGCCCTGACCTGGGACTGGGAGTATACACAACATAAAAAAAATGCTTAATTTATCTGAAATGTCACCCAAACTTTTCCCTCTTTTCCATGGCAAAACATACTGATTCTGTCGATTTGGAATGATCACATCTAGTGCTCTGATGGGCACATCAAATGTACCTCAGAGACCACATGTCTGACATAGTACTCCCGTAGTACCATACTTCCCAAATGCTTGGGCCCCTGCCTGATCAGAGTGTAAGAAGAATTTAGTGAGGCTAGGGTCATCAGAAAACGACCAAATTATGCTGCAAATCCCCCAGGGAATCCAGAGACTTTTAACTCATGTGATGGAACACTGCCTGAAATTTAAAGCCTGCTCTGCTCCCCAATAAATAAAACAAGACACCTGCAGATTGGCAGAGCCAGTGTTCCAGGAAGCACATAGTTTTCACAACCCTCTTGTTTTTCTCTCTCTTTTCTCTATTACATCGTTAGAATACAGCTAACAAATCCCAAGCCTAAGTAGTTAAACAAAGCTGATACGTACGGCATATGCCAATGAAAAGCAAGTGACAAAACAGAGTTATCTGCAAAACCGACCGATTGGATAATTTACTAAAGCCGAGATAAGATCTACATTGCTCCTTTCTTTCTTCTTTCTATATCCGTTTGTTTATTAACAAAGAGAAGCATGAAAAGAGCAAACGTATCAAAGGGTGTGAACTGTGATGCATGGATGGATCGGATCGGATCTTCGTCCCAACACATCGAAAGTCGTAAATCATGTGTAGTTAGGACCTGAACACATGCCATGATCAAATGTAGATCCGACATATTCGACAGGAAGAGCTACTAAATAAGCAAATGTTTTGTCTCATGGGAACATTATCTATTTAATTATTTCTAATGTTTCTGTTGCGTGCATTTAGCTAGATCGCACAAGATCTCATGGAGCCGAGAGGTGAGGCATTGCAAGTTTGTTGAATTGGGGACGAAATGATGCATATGGAACGAGCAGCATATATATTTCCCTTTACCTTTTTCGGGAGAAGTATTAAATGCATGCGATGGACAAAGCAGGTAAAGCGTCGTGTTATTGATTTGAGACGTTGCACGAGGGTATCAAAAGGAGAACACCAACTTGAAAACGAATAAAGACGGTGAAGGTGAAGCTAGTGTGTTAAAATAGGCCATGTCGATTGATGGTGATGATTAATTTTAAGCTGGAAAGGTGCAGTCAGTATGATCACTAGATTGCTGTGGATGTGCACTCTCCGGGTTGGCTCAGTGTTACTCGTCAAACTCAATCGTCTGTTTTAATCCTCGTTAGATCTTACGGGACATTGGCATTCTATTCATGTGGTTTTCACGTTCCAAACAGCTCTTCTACGAAATTTAAATATCCTGTACAACTGTTGACGTCAAAAATTTGAAGTGGAATTTCTGACAACAGCACACCAGACGAACACCTGGTTCAAAGCGTATCAGTCGATTTAACCTGTAATCGATAAGGTAAACTTTGAACTTTATTTAAATCCGATCATGAGGATCAATCGGTTTAGATTCAATCAGCCCAAAGCCGATTAAATCAAAACAAAAAGTCAAGCCCAACTAGCCAATTAAGGCTAATCGGAGGATAAAGGTAGATCGATTCTGAAGAAGGCGATGCGCAGCAAAATCAGAATAAATCGAACCTGGGTGTAATTAATGAAGACCAACAATCGGCGATGTGCAACTTTATTGATCAAGATTGAATTACAAGAAGACTAAATTACAGGAACTACTCATAGTCGACAGGAAAAAGGGAATAATGTAAATTTGTGGATTTGATTGTGTTGTTTTCCTGCAGCTCGCCCTTGTCCGCCTTTTATACCCGCCAGCCGATAAAGTCCCAGTATAACACGTTTTGGGAGTATTATCCGTATCGGCCTCTATTTTGAGGGCGACTTCCTTAACGATCTATCTTGTTTCCAAATATCTTGATCTATTATCCTAATCGTATCTTGCTGTTTTTTGGACTGTCGATTAACCATATTTGCTAAATTTTGGTGCAAACATATGCCTCCCATTTTTGAGAGATGACTTGTTATCTTTCAAAAATCGTAATTATCGCCTTTTGTTCCATCGGCTAACTGCTAACCCTCATACGGTAACTGTCTCTTTAATTGCGTCGTAATTCCCTGACACGCGCATAGTGCGTTTTAACTGTTCGTGTCCTTTGAGATCAATTTCCCGCCGCTTCAAATTTTCACCATGCTACAAATATGCGGCCCCCACACAGTCATTTTCACACGCGCAAGCTCTCGAGTTGTCTGCAATCGGCTTCTTGTCTTCAGTCATCAAGTCCTTCGGAGTTCACCATCTTCTGTTTTTGATCGGCTTCTTGTCGAGATCGCCTGAATGGATCCTTCTCAGGTATTTATCCCAATTCCAAACAGCAATGATCACTTTTATCTAGGTCTGGTAGAAAATCTAAATGCCGATTCAGCTATCAATGAAGAAATCCCTCGCCTCCCCTTATCGGCTCTTGGATACAATATAGAGGGTTGGAGTAAAATCTTCAGAGCTTGGCCGACAACGCTCAAGGGGTGGAAATCTTGGTATACCCGTGTAGCAGCTCAAAAAAGGGGTATATGGAGAAAAATGGGCATAGCCGAATGTCTCCCCCTCTCCTTAGCCGATCCAGAGGCCAATGAGCCCTTAGTGGCCACGACTTGCTACTTCTGGTCGGATACCTTTAATGCGTTCATGTTCCGCACCGGCCTCGTCGGCCCAACTCTCTTGGATGTAGCTCAATTGTGCTGCCTGAGACCAGATAAAGAACAAATATCAGCCTACAGTGCCAAACCTAGATACGAGCTTATCAAGTCTAAAGGTGAGGAATAGGCTAAGTACATCAACAACAACAATAAGGTGCATGGACCAGTATCAGATGAAGAACACATTGCATTCCTCAATCTCTGGCTAGATCGG
Organism: Otatea glauca; assembly: GCA_036346275.1. NCBI lineage: Eukaryota > Viridiplantae > Streptophyta > Magnoliopsida > Poales > Poaceae > Otatea > Otatea glauca. Next base: position 46,659,134 of record CM070715.1, on the reverse strand, counting down.
TTTTTATTCTATGGTGCCTCTCTAGGGCCAACCCAAGTATATAAGACCATAGCAGAACGACTAGTAGAAGGTCATCGGCTAGCCCGGAAAAATGCTGTTAGGGGCAGTTTACTAGATGATGCATATAATAAGATGTCGGCTTTTTACTGGTTTCACGAAGTTCACCGTTGGTAATGTTGGAGGACCGTTATGGTTTATTCAGATCTGGCTATATTGTTTATTTAGCCGATCATTTCAGTTGAACCCATCTGAAGATACAACATTCCTTCATGAAGATACTCCAGAGGGTGCAGTGCCCCAATTTAGAGCCAGCCGATCTTATGGGGAGAGATTCATGATGTGCTTTGGGAATGAGACAAAAGTGACACCTATCGGCTCAAAAAAATATTTAACATTATTCTTACAGCTTGATAGCAATGAGTTTAAACAAAATGACTTCTTCAGTTACACAAGTACAGCCGATTTTTTATGGCCCTCTTTTCTTCACTTAGATGCCGATAGTGCTCTAATGCCGTAAGACTATTTGGATTTATTTAAACTTCTCATTTCACCAAGCAGATTACACGTCGGCCTTCACACAAGAAATCGAACTTTTCAGCCTTCATATGAGTTCTATTGCCCATCAGTTTATGTTAGGCAATTAGGCTTTAGCCAGATTATTCCAAGCTTACCACTTCTCGATCAGCTTCAGCCAAGAGCCAGAGTTCGCAATACAGTCACAACTAATATTGTCCTTGAGATAGCCGACGATCTTTAGATTGAAAACTTGTCACATTTCATATTGAATACGCGTCGGGCAGAACGCTTTTCTTCTTGGTGGTCAGCAATTGCAGAAGCGCTTTACTCCGAGAAGACAATATCGGTTATTGTTAATGAATTTTTTCCAAATCTTCCTGAGCCAACAGTAGATACTAACAACGATTCAAGTGACGAGACTAATTCTGCGAGATATACTAATACAAGCCTCGTAGATATTATCGCCGAGGTATCAGCTTGAATGATCTCCTTTACCTCCTGATTTCTGTTTTGCCATATACACTTCACTAATCATCTTTTGCTCCTATCTTGTAGACCTATTCCTGGCCAATCGGGCAGCGGCCATCAAGGCAAGAGGCCACACCAATCGACTGGCCTCACCGGGTATACTTCAAGTACCCTAGGCATCTAGAGTCCGTCGCTATCGGACATGGAGAAAAAACAACCCAGTAAGTGTACCATGATCGACTGACATCATCTTTATATCTCTTCTGGTAACTAACTCACAGTCGATTATAACTTCAGAAAAGAAAAAGACTAAGTACACCAAAGCTCCTGCTAAAAGGGGGTCGAAGCCCCAGGAACAGAGTGGCGAGAGTTCGTCACGTGAGTCGGCTACTGCAGGGGTAAGTTGTCCATTTATTGATTTATGACTTATGCTCTTAAGACATCAGCTTACCTTTGTCTTTTTACACAGCCGACACCGTCGGTGCAGGTTGCAAAAATCCTGGCCAACCTCCTGGTTTTTCTTTGGAAGCCTTATCTCCCTCGCAATCGACGCCAACGGCTCCGAAAGTTGCTGAGATACCAGAAACCTCTGACCCAACAAATTTATTGGGCTTTACTTTGGCCGATCTTGACGATCCAGAGATCATGGCCATGGACGACTACGACGCAGACATCAGAAGAATTCTGGAGGTATCTAAAGAAGCATCGGCTGCAGTGACTTCAGCACCAGGAATGCAAGAGCGTCTGGATAACCTTTTCAATCTGGTGATGAAGTCTCAATCGGAGATTCTCGCCAACAATCAACTGATCCGAGATGCCATGGCGGCTGTTCAAGCTGATTTAGCCCCAGAACCAATGGAGGCGTTATTAAATGTCTGCCATTTGGATGAAAAGAAGGCACAAGTGGAGGTGGCCCAAGCAAGAATTGCCCGTCGTGAAGCCCAGGAGGCCGATCAGAAACTTCTGGATGAGCTGGTCGCCGATGCCAAAGAGAAGAAAAGAAAATTTGATGCCGATGCCCAGTCGCTCAAGATCAATAAGAAATCTATCTCGAAGCTTGAGGCGACTAAGAAATTCCTCCTGGAAAGAATTCGCCAAGACTGAAAAGCAACTCTTAGAAAGCCAACAAACCATGGATAAGACTTCATCGGCAATCAAGGAGCAAAAACTTGGCATCGCTCTGGCTGTGGTAACTGTGAAGAAACAATCGGCTAAGGTGACACCTGTGCCAGGAGATGCCAAAGAAGATCAGCACAAAGTCGATGAGGTGCAAGATATCATTGCCAAGGCTGCAGGTGCTTTGTCGGCTCTGGGTGCAAGACTCCACGGCTTTGGCCTTCAATGTTAAATCTTTTTTATGATGAAAAACTTTTGTTGGATGCTCTCGTCTTTTGGAACACTTGTAATGTTTTAATTTTCATAATCGGCTGTTTAACCGATTTTATGCTTATCTTGTCATGTAATTTATTTCCTTCTAGCCGATTAACCGCAATGAGTTGACTTGCCTTTTTAGAACGATACCTCTTCTTAGCCGACTAAGCTCTAAACCAGACGCTAGGATAGTATCTCTTCAAGTATTTCCCATTGATTGCTTTAGGCAAAACAATTCCTTCTAACGTCTCGAGTATGTATGAATTTTCGTCGACTAGCCGATTAATCTTATATGGTCCTTCCCATGTAGGGGACCATTTCCCAAATCGATTATCTTTAGAGCCAACAGGTAGTATGGTTTTTCAAACTAAATTGGCTTCACCAAAAGACTTATGCACCACCTTTTTATTATATACCCTCGCAACTCTTATCTTATTCTTCTTAAGCCGATCCAGTGTAGACAAACGTAATTATGCTAATTCGTCTAAGTTATCGATCAATAGATTATTATAATTTTGAGTCGACAAACCATTTTGTCTGGCTACTCGTATAGAATCAATGTTAATCTCCACAGGTAAAACAGCTTCTTGGCCATACACTAACTGATAAGGCGAAAGCTTTGTTGCTCCATGACAGGCTAGCCGATACGCCCAAAGTGACTCCGATAACGTTGAGTGCCAATTCCTTGATTTTACATCGATTTTCCTTTTAATTAGTTTAATCAACGTTTTATTAGATGACTCGACTTGTCCATTAGCTTGAGCATAATATGGGGATGAATTTAACAACTCGATTCCCAGGCTCTTTGCGTAATTCTGAAACTCACTGGACATAAACACGGTACCTTGATCGATCGTGATCATTTGTGGTATTCCAAACCGATGGACTGTGTATTCATTAACAAACCCGATTGCTTCAACACTCGTAACCTTTTTGAGGGGTATAGGCTCAACCCACTTAGAGAAATAATCGGTTGCGACCACAATGAACTTATGGCCTTTGCTTGAAGCAGAAAATATTTGGCCGATTACATCTATCCCCCATCCTCTGAACGGCCATGGCTTGATAATCGGATGTAAAGCCGATGCCGGTGCTAGCTGTACGTTGCCAACTTTTTGACAAGTTTGACATCCTTTGTAATATCGAAAACAATCTTCTAACATTGCCGGTCAAAAATATCCTGTTCGTCTAAGCATCCACTTCATCTTATGAGCCGATTGATGAGATCCGCAAATTTCTTCATGCACTTCACCCATTGCCACCTGTGCCTCTTCGGCTCCAAGGCATCTTAGCTGCAAACCTTCCAACGTTCGATAGTACAAAATATCGTCTAAGACTACGTACTTCAATGCTCGTCCGATAGTACAAATCATTCTGGTTGTCAGCCTGATTAGCTCCACTTCCGCTGGCTCCAGCGTTTCCGCGAGTCCTCACCATTTGTTGCAAACTTCCAAGGTTAAGAAAAGAAGAAAGCATAGACAAGTAAAAGAACTTATGCGGCGGAAACAGGTGTAACTTAAATTATTTAACAATTTTATTAATATAAAATAGTATGATTGCTCACAAGTGCCTAAGGGCAATGCAACACATACAAGACACTCACAAACAGAAACAAGTAAACAAACATAGGACTCCACAACGACTCACACCTAATGGTAACTCTGAACCAAAAGACGCGACTCAAACACTCGAGTCTCGACACTACACCCGACTAGACTCGATCACTCATCGAGCCAACCCAGCTGCGGCTCCCCCGGAGCATACACCGCGGTGCTCGGCATCGGGCGAATCGGTTCGATGACCTCTGCGGTGGTGCAAACGACCCAATCGACTCTGCTGGTCCCAGGGCTACCTGCTCCTGTGCCAGCGGCTCCTGCACTAGTGCCTCCTGCTCTGGCTCCTCTGGATCTAGATCGTACAGCTCCGGGATCGCTCGGGCTCAGTCCATACAGGCCATCTCGGCTCTGGATCCTCTGCATGGAGTGAGCTAAGCCCTCCCGCAGTTGAGTCCTCGCCTCCGTGACCTCGTCACGGGTCATCTGCAGCTCCCGAACTGTCTCATCCATGGCGTCCTCCTGGGCGATGACATACCTTGCCAGATGAGTGATCGTGACGTCCTCCTCCATGAGCTCCACCCTGTTATAGCGATTATCTCGGCACGGGTGTTTACGAAAAATAGTGCCCTCCAACTCTGCGGAGTAGGTGCGGGCAATCTGCCGCATCGCAAGACGCGCCGTCTCCTGGATTCCGGCCTCAAAAGAAGTCCTCATGGCGGTGATGTAGATAGGACGGCTCGCCCTTGTCCTCTCTCGGGCGTAGACAGTGATCTTGACATCCCAGGCGATATCAAGTCCTGCCCGCACCACAGTGGTCTCCTGATGAAACGGCCTGTCGAAACCTTCGAGCAACTGCATCATACGCCATAACTCAGCGGCGAATCCTCCAGTGCGCTCTCCATAGGTGTGGATCACCCTCATCTGCCAAAACAAACCTCGTTTAAATTAAACAGATAATAATAATAAGATTTCAGCATAGATATGAAGCAAGAGAGAGAAGATAGGTCGAGATTTCATTGATATTCTTGCTCAAGTTGTTAAATTCTTATAAAATAGTTTTATCCACCAAACATAGCTAATCTAGTTTAGGGTCAAGACCTACAGTCAGCCTAGCTCTGATACCACCTCTGTCGGGACCCGAATCTGCAGATCCGGACCATCTGTGTATTCTGTGCTAGTCCAGGATCACGCTAGCACACACAGTCTTTACAGGGTTGTACATCACAGACATTCACAGCGACATAAGAATAAATAGCGCAAACATTTATATAAACTGAGTTGTACGGTAATATCCCGCCATTCCAAGGAAACTACGGATTTGGGTTACCGTCTTCGGTGGTTCCCAATGTAATACTGCCTCCACTTTCTTTGGATCTACCGCAATTCCTTCCGCAGTCATTATATGTCAAAGAAATTCCACCTTATTCTTCCAGAAATCACACTTGCTAAATTTAGCATACAACTGTTGTTCCCTCAACTTCTCAAGAACTAACTGTAAATGTTCGGCGTGCTCTTCCTTTGTCTTGGAGTAGACAAGGATGTCATCTATAAACACAACGACAAACTTATCCAAGGATTCCATTAAAACCTTATTCATTAAGTTCATGAAATATGCTGGTGCATTTGTCAAACCAAAAGACATCACTGTAAGCTCGTAATGTCCATATCTTGACGAAAATGTAGGTTTTGGAATATCCTCTGATCGGATCTTCAGTTGATGGTATCCCGATCGGAGATCAATCTTGGAGAAGACTCCTGCTCCCCTCAATTGATCGAATAGATCATCGATCCTGGGTAGCGAATACTTATTCTTTATCGTCACATCATTGAGTGCACGATAGTCTATACACATCCTAAAACTCCCGTCCTTCTTCTTGACGAACAAGACAGGTGCTCCCTATGGCGATGAACTAGATCTTATAAATCCTTTTTCCAGCAGCTCTTCAATTTGCTTCTTCATTTCCACTAATTCCTCCGTGGACATCCTGTAAGGTCTCTTAGCTATTGGAGCTGTCCCTGGAACATGCTCTATCACGAACTCGATATCTCTTTCCGGTGGCATTCCAGGTAGATCCTCCGGAAAAACATCCTGATATTCATTGACTATGGAAACTTCCTCCAAGTCGGCAGTCTTCATCTTCGTTGACCATTAATTGTCCATCTCGCATCGCTTTGCTTCAAACTCAACCCTTCTCCTTACGGGCTCTCGATTGATATAACTCTTTTTCCATGATCCAAAGCCTCGCCTTGTGTTTGGTTAACCAATCCATTCCCAGGATAACATCCAGGGTTTGGGTATTCAATATAATTAAGTTCGCTAGGAACTCTATTCCATTAATTATTAGTCTCACCCCAGAACATCCTACATTGGATCGGAGTTCTGATCCAGGGGATTGGACTACAAGTACACACTTAAGTTCCACAATATCCAAATTGTTGCGAACAGCAAAATGTTGAGACACAAATGAATGTGATGCTCTGGAGTCAAATAAAACAGTAACTGGTACTGAGTTTACTAGGAACTTACCTAGTACAACGTCTGCGGCGTTCTGGACTTCATCCGCTGTAATGTGGTTGACTCGGCCTCGAGCAGTTCCTTGAGATGGAGTTGCTGATGTCGATGCTCCACGGTTCACAATTGGTGCCGGAGTCCTTGTAGGCGTATTCCCCAGGTTAAATCGGGCCGGGGTGACACCTCCGTTCTTCGGGCAATTGTTGGCGAAGTGCCCCAATTTGTTGCAGTGATAACAACGTCTTCCCGCTTCCTGTGAGGTTCCTCCATCGTACTACGATTCGGGCCGAGTCAGGCATTCGCCCATGGACGATTTGCCGGCAGTGGTGCCCTGTCACTACCTCTGGGTTGGAACCGGATGAACTGTTGGGGTGCCATCCTCTGCCTCTGCTGGCCCGAACGTCCTCCTTGTTGCGCCATTCTACGCTTCCGATTGTCATCCAATTCTTGGCGCTTGTCCTCCAGAATAAGAGCGTTGTTAACCAGCTCTTGGAAGTCAGTAAATGTGTGGGTGATCAGTCCCACTTGTAGCCCTGCATTCAATCCCTTCATGAAGCGGGATTGTCTGGCCTTGTCCGTGGCTACATTCTCTGGTGCATAGCGTGCTAGCTGGGTAAACTTATTCAAGTAGTCGGCCACTGACTGGCCACCCTGCTTGAGATTCCGGAATTCTTCCTTCTTGAGATCCATGATACCCTCCGGTACATGGTATTGGCGGAAAGCTGAGGTGAATTCCTCCCACGTAATACTCTGTGGGTCTTCATGAGCTGCGCAGAAGTTTTCCCACCACTCTGCGGCAGTTCCTTCCAGTTGATGAGAGGCATAGAGCACCTTCTCATGTCCTACACACTGGGTAATGTGCAGCTTCCTTTCGATTGTCCTTAGCCAATTGTCCGCTTCCATCGGATTGGCGTTGCCTGAGAAGGTGGGTGGACGAGTTCGTATAAACTTCGACAACCTTGAATAGGGGTGTGGTCCATGGTTACCCCCAGGTTGAACATTCGCAGCAGCTTGATTGGAGATTTGCTGCATGGTCTGCACCATTGTGTTCATGAGTTGAGTTTGGGCAGCCAGAAAGGCTCCTAGATTCTGCATATCAACTTGCGGTGGTTGAGGAATTGGCTCCTCATTCCGGTTGTCAGCCTGATTAGCTACACTTCCGCTGGCTCCAGCGTTTCCGCGAGTCCTCACCATCTATTGCAAACTTCCAAGGTTAAGAAAAGAAGAAAGCATAGACAAGTAAAAGAACTTATGCGGGGGAAACAGGTGTAACTTAAATTATTTAACAATTTTATTAATATAAAATAGTATGATTGCTCACAAGTGCCTAAGGGCAATGCAACACATACAAGACACTCACAAACAGAAACAAGTAAACAAACATAGGACTCCACAACGACTCACACCTAATGGTGACTCTGAAACAACAGACGCGACTCAAACACTCGAGTCTCGACACTACACCCGACTAGACTCGATCACTCATCGAGCCAACCCGGCTGCGGCTCCCCCGGAGCATACACCGGCGGGTGCTCTAGCATCGGGGCGAACTGGTCCTAATGACTGGCTCAGGCTCAGGTCCATACAGGGCCATCTCCAGCAGTTGAGTCCTCGCCTCCGTGACCTCGTCACGGGTCCTCTGCAGCTCCCGAACTGTCTGATCCATGGTGTCCTCCTGGGCGATGACATACCTTGCCAGATGAGTGATCGTGGCATCCTCCTCCATGAGCTCCACCCTGTTATAGCGATTATCTCGGCGCGGGTGTTGACGAAAAACAGTGCCCTCCAACTCTGCGGAGTAGGTGCGGGCAATCTGCCGCATCGCAAGACGCGTCGTCTCCTGGATCCCGTCCTCAAAAGAAGTCCTCCTGGCGGTGATGTAGATTGGACAGCTCGCCCTTATCCTCTCCCGGGCGTAGACAGTGATCTTGACATTGTTAGTGTTATGCCCTTGAGGCAATCATTTAGATGATTGTAACATGACTATGTTTATGAATAATAATATGATTATTGGTCCAATGAATGTATATCATTGTATTGATCAACAAGTATGTGACTTGCTTATGAAGCTCTTTACTTAATGATGTAATTCGATAAATATCTCTGATCGGATATCATCGTATAGGACAACGATGAATAGATCAGCACATGTAGTGATCGATGATCATGCTTCATAGATCATGGGATATGGAGATATCATCTATACATTGTGGACGCATGTTGAAGAACATGGGTTAGATAGACCCGCAATGGGACACTGCGAGAATGTTTCATTCTTATGTGTCATCAGTGTATCTCATACCTAGTAGATGTATGATCCTTAGACCTGAGATTGTCATATTCCCTACATGTGTAATAGTTTTCCTTGGGGCTATCAAACACTACTTCCTAACCGGATAGTTATAAAGGTAGCTTTCATGTTTACTATGAAATGTGCAGAGGGAAGTGAGCAGTCAAGATGGAATTTGCCACTCCAATGAAACGGAGATATATGACAAGGCCACTCGTGTGATATGATTAAGGAAGTGCATGGCCATGCTGTGATTGAGGAGTAAATCACAACTTATTAATATATCACGGATACGAGAGATGGATTGAATCATCAAAGGATGACATGCTTCTCGCCTTGAGATCAATCTTCATATACTTGGCAAAGGGATTATTACATAAGTACTTTTGATAGGTTCTGTTCGATTTGATCATAGTATGTTTGGGAGTTGGCATACTTTGCAAGAAGCCACTACCAACTATTGGATTGAAAAGGAGTTTTTCGAATCCACGTCCAAACGTACGTGAACCTGCAGGGTCACACACTTAATGGGCTGGGACGCATTAATTTGGATTGGATCCGTAATTAATGAACCTCGTGGGCTTAACACGCTGATGTGCCCTAGTTTAGGGTTTCATCTCGTGGCTATATAAGGAGGGGAGGAGGGAGGGCACAGTGTGTGCTTTTCACGGTTTAGGAGTGATTCACTCGAAACCCTAGCCTACTCCTCTCGCTGTCCCTGCCGAGCTACCAGGTGCTTGCACACCAACGCACGGTGTTCCATCTCTGGACGTGTGGACTATTGCGGTGACGCTGCTGCGACTGCGGCGTGGGAGGACGATCCACGGCAAGGCGAGGACGATCCACTACATCGACGCAACGACTGCGGCGAGGACGATCCACTACATCGATGCGCGAAGGATTCCGCAACTGCGCGTCTAGTGGTAATCTTATCTATGATCCCCTTCTTGCGAGTAGCTTTCTGGTTACACGGTAGATTTTTTTGTGCTAGCGTAGCATACCGCGTTCCTCTTCAGTGGTATCAGAGCCATCTCGTATAGTTTTGTGATCTGGATGTTGCACATATGATGTGTAAGGTTAGTAGATTGGATCTATTACATGTTCAGCCAGTTCATGTGATGAATTGGTGACGGCAGCCATCGATGAGATCGACCGGTTTAGGGTTTGAGGAAAGTGCAAACCGACTCAATCTTGATTTGGGTGAGTCCGTTCATGGTGCGACGTTACCCTTACGGTCGGGTTACCGCCATCGTGGTTTCAAACGTATCCATATGGGACCAAGCCAATCGATTGAGTTGGATTGGGTCAATCTGTTGATCCATGGTAAGCGCAAGCAGATTCAATATTGATTTGGGTGAGTCCGTTCATGGTACGACGTTACCCTTACGGTCGGGTTACCGCCATCGGGGGTTTCAAACGTATCCATATGGGACCAAGCCAATCATGTTAGATCGGATTGGGTCAATCTGGTTGATCCGTGGAAATTTTGAGGGTGTTTTCCAATGTCGAAGACGCATGCGTGGCTCGCCTTGACCTTGCGCAGCGCGCCTCGGACCCGCTCGACCGGCCGTGAGACCGCCCTTGAGCCGCCCCTTGGACCCTTGGGCGCCGCCTCGGACCGAGTCGTAGGGTTGCTTTTGTTTAACTCGTTTTTGCAGGGAATTATGTGAAATGGTATGGCCTATGTGTATGTAAAGCATGTAATTTCCACATGGCCTGCGTGCCGTGTCAAGCCATAAGGCTATTTTAATTGTATAACGACCTGCGTGTCGACTTGTGATGCTTCAAACCCTTATGTAAAATTCATTATCAAAAGTTGTAAGGAGTTGCATCCATAATGATGAAGACGATGGTATCAAGCAAGATGGCTAGGTGAACAAATCAAGCAAGGTGGCTAGGTGAACAAACAAGCATGATGATGGAGATCATAATGCTAAGGGCCATGCTATTTCACAGCTTATTTTGATTTTCTGTGGATGTGTGTTTAATCCTTGCTATTTTCTTTATGCTCATTGCATGTGATGTCATGTTCATAGTAATCTTTGTTCATCCCTATAGTTATAATTTTTAAATCAAATTGTCCATCCAATTGTTGCACCTATCAAGAATTTAGATCGTTATTGATATGACTGCCAAAGTAGTATATCAATGGCTATCTCAATAGATGATAGGGATGTGTTGGACACATCACGCATAATAATGGTAGATTTAATCAAGCTATCAAAACGGTTTTGGGCTTGAGGACATAAGTGGTTGGGATTTGATTTCAGTAATGAAGGAACCTATACAAGACAAGTGGTGTCTAGGAAAACACACATGAGGCAGGTTTCTTAATTGGCACCCGAATACGGGAAGTGCTCCCTCCCTCATGTGAGCCCTTGGGGCAAGTTGACCTAGCCATGAGTCAAGTTGATGGAGGCATTCATTACTTATTTTCATACTCAACAAACAAGAGTTACATATGATGTAATTAGCAAAGGTGTTGCTTACCTATGTCATTAAATTTCTAGCAGTGATGCCAAAGCTCACTAGTGTTTGATGAATATGGATCTTGAATACTCACTATGTGTCTATAAAAGGGACATAAAATAGAAGTGTCTTTAATTAAAAAGTTTAATAAAAGTTTTACATAAACATAGTGCTTAGAATCTTTGCATGTTTTTGTTGTAGTTCAATGGCACCTTCTCCTACTCCTGCTACACCTGGTTTTGCCTTGAGATCGGTTTTGGAAAGGGAAAAACTGAATGGAACTAATTTTGTTGATTGGTATCGCAACCTGAGAATTGTTCTCAAGCATTAAAAGAAGGACTATGTTCTAGAGAATCCAATTCCTGATGAACCAGCCGAAAATGGTGCTCCAATTTGAAGGTTGAATATGAAAAGCATGTTAATGCTTCTGTAGAGGTCAGCTGTCTCATGCTAGTCACCATGGACTCTGAGCTCCAAAAGCAATATGAGGACCAGGATGCTTAAAATATGATTGTGGGCTTGAAGGGCATGTTTGGGAATCAAGCAAGAGCTGAGAGCTATGGTATCTCAAAGCTTTTATTTGCTTGTAAGTGGTCAAGGCGATCTAGTCGATCCTCATGTGATCAAGATGATTGGTTACATTGGGAGATTGGAAAAACTTGAGTTTCCCCTTAGCCTCGGTTTGGCCACAGATGTTATTCTCCAGTCTCTGCCTCAGAGCTTTGAGCCATTCATTATGAATTTTCATATGAATAGCATGGAGAAGAGCCTAACCGAGCTACATGGGATGCTCAAGGCTGCCGAGTAAATCATTAAGAAAAAACCCAATCATGTGATGATGGTTCAGAAAACAACTGCTTTCAAAAGGAGGAAGGCTAAGGCTGGGGGAACGGGAAAGAGCAAGGGCAATGGCAAGGGCAAGGCTCAAGATGAGATCGCAAGCCTCAAAACTAAGCTTCAGAAGCTTAAAGTTGTCCTCAACCTGATACCCAATGCTTCTATTGCAAGAAATCAGGGCATTGGAAACGGAATTGCGAAAAGTACCTGGCAGATAAGAAGAATGGAATTGTGGTTTCCACTTCAGGTATTAATGTTATAGAAATTAATCTTGCTACTTCTTCACTCAGCTCATGGGTATATGATACGGTTCGGTTGCTCACATTTGCAATTCGTTGCGGTGATAAAGAGTAGAGACTTGACAAAAGGAGAAGTGGATCTTGGCGTGGGGAATAAAGCAAGAGTTCTTTGGTCTTGCTGCTGGCACATACCCATTGCATTTGCCTTGAGATTAGTTTTAGAACTTAATAATTGTTATTTTGTTCCATCTTTGAGTAGAAACATTATTTCATCTTCTTGTTCGGAACATGAAGGTTATGATTTCAGAATAAAGAACTTTGTTTGTTCGATATTTTTGAATGATATGTATTATGGTCGTTGCCCTATGGTGGATGGGTTGTACGTCCTTGAACTCGAAGAAAAACCTGTCTATAATATTAATGTAAAAAGGCATCGGCCTAATGATTTGAACCCTACCTTTTTGTGGTATTGTCGCTTAGGTCATATAAATGAGAAGCTCCATGGTGATGGACTTCTAACCTCATTTGATTTTGAATCATTTGAAACATGTGAATCTTGTTTACTTAGCAAGATGACAAAAGCCCATTTCACAGGTTCTAGTGAGAGAGCAAGTGAATTATTGGCCCTAGTACATACAGATGTATGTGGATCAATGAGCTCGACTGCTAGGGGTGGGTTTTAGTACTTTGTAACTCTTACCTATGACTTCAGTAGATATGGATATATCTATTTAATGAGGCATAAATCTGAAACTTTTGAAAGGTTCAAAGAGTTTCAGAACGAAGTACAAAATCAACTTGGCAAAACAATAAAACACTTACGATCCAATCGTGGTGGCGAATACTTGAGCCAAGAGTTTGGTGATCATCTAAAGCAATGTGGAATCGTTCCGCAATTTACTCCGCCAGGAACGCCTCAATGGAATGGCATGTCCGAACGACGTAACCGAACTTTATTAGATATGGTTCGGTCAATGATCAGCCAAACAGATCTGCCATTATCCATCTGGGGTTTCGCTCTAGAGACAGCTGCGTTCACTTTGAATAGGGTCCCATCAAAATCCGTTGAGAAGATGCCATATGAGATATGGGTAGGAGAAGACCCATGTTGTCATTTCTCAAGATATGGGGATGTGAGGCTTATGTAAAACGTTTACAATCAGATAAACTCGCACCTAAATCAGAAAAATGCTTTTTTGTGGGGTATCCTAAAGAAACAAAAGGATATTACTTTTACAAAAGAAACGAGAACTAAGTTTTTGTTGCTCGAAATGGTGTCTTTTTGGAGAAAGAGTTTCTTTCAAAAGAAATCAGTAGGAGTGATGTGTATCTTAATGAAGTTCGAGAATCACATGAATATGTTCAAGCTACCACTGAACCTTCACAAGATGTACAAAGTGTTGTACAACCTGTGGAAGAGACTCCAACCCTACGTAGGTCGGGGAGGCCACGTCATGTACCTATAAGATATGCGAGTGACATATTATTGTTGGACAATGATGAGCCCACGACTTATGAAGAAGCAAGGATGGACCCAAACTCCGAAAAATGGCTTGAAGCCATGAGATCCGAAATTCAATCCATGCATGACAATCAAGTTTGGAACTTGGTCGACTCTCCGATGGTGTAAAACCATTGAGTGCAAATGGATTTTCAAGAAAAGATAGACGTAGATGGAAATGTTCAGATCTATAAGGCACGGTTGGTGGCAAAGGGTTTCAAACAAGTTCAAGGAGTTGACTATGATGAAACTTTCTCACCGTAGCCATGCTCAAGTCTGTCCGGATCATTTTAGCTATTCTTTGCATATTTTGATTATGAAATATGGCGGATGGATGTCAAAACAAGATTCCTTAATGGGAATCTTTACGAGGATGTATACATGATACAACCTGAAGGTTTTGTTGATCCTAAATATGCTAAAAGGGTATGTAAGCTTCAAAGATCCATTTATGGGTTAAAGCAAGCATCTCGGAGATGGAACATTCGTTTTGATGAAGTAGTCAAAGGTTTTGACTTTATCTAAAATGAAGAAGAGCATTGTGTTTACAAGAAGGCTAGTGGGAGCGCACTTGTATTTCTGATTTTGTATGTGGATGACATATTATTGATCGGGAATGACATTCCTATGCTTGAAGATGTTAAGACTTCATTGAAAAGGAGTTTCTCAATGAAGGACTTGGGAGAAGCATGCTATATCTTGGGCATAAAAATCTATAGAGATAGATCAAAAAGGTTAATTGGATTAAGTCAGGAAACGTACATTGACAAGATATTGAAAAGGTTCAATATGCATGAATCCAAGAGAGGTTTCATGCCAATGTCACATGGCATCGATCTCGCAAGAATCGGTGTCCTTCGACATCCGATGAGCGAGACAGATGAGCAAGATTCCATATGCTTGACTATTGGGTCTATTATGTATGCCATGATCTGTACACGCCCGGATGTCTCATATGCTCTAAGTGTCACGGCGGATACCAAGCGGATCCCGTGATGGTCATTGGATAGCCGTAAAAAATATCCTGAAGTACTTGAGAAGAACTAAGGGTATGTTCCTTGTTTTTGGAGGTGAGGAAGATCTGGTTGCAAAGGGTTACACCGATGCAAGCTTCCAAACTGACAAAGATGATTTTCGATCGCAATCCGGGTTTGTGTTTACACTTAATGAAGGAGCAGTAAGCTGGAAGAGTTCCAAGCAAAACACGGTGGCCGACTCTACGACAGAAGCGGAGTACATTGCGGCTTCGGAGGCCGCAAAGGAGGCTGTGTGGATTAAGAAGTTTATCACATAGCTTGGTGTGGTCGGTAGTGTCTCTAGTCCAATGGACATCTATTGTGATAATAGTGGTGCCATTGCACAAGCAAAAGAGCCTAGATCACATCAAAAGTCTAAACACATACTCCGTCGCTTTCACCTTATTCGCGAGATTGTGGATAGAGGTGACGTCGAGAATATGCAAAGTACATACGGAAGCCAATGTGGCGATCCGTTGACAAAGCCACCGCCATGACCTAAGCATGAGGCGCACACAAGGTCTATTGGTATTAGATACTTAATTGATTGACTCAAGTGCAAGTGGGAGATTGCTAGTGTTATGCCCTTGAGGCAATCATTTAGATGATTGTAACATGACTATGTTTATGAATAATAATATGATTATTGGTCCAATGAATGTATATCATTGTATTGATCAACAAGTATGTGATTTGATTATGAAGCTCTTTACTTACTGATGTAATTCGATAAATATCTCTCGATCGGATATCATCGTATAGGACTACGATGAATAGATCAAGACATGTAGTGATCGATGATCATGCTTCATAGATCATGGGATATGGAGATATCATCTCTACATTGTGGACCATGTTGAAGAACATGGGTTAGATAGACCGCTATGGGACAACTGCGAGAATGTTTCATTCTTATGTGTCATCGATGTATCTCATACCTAGTAGATGTATGATCCTTAGACACGAGATTGTCATATTCCCTACATGTGTAATAGTTTTCCTTGGGGCTATCAAACACTACTTCCTAACCGGATAGTTATAAAGGTAGCTTTCATGTTTACTATGAAACGTGCGAGAGGAAGTGAGCGATCAAGATGGAATTTGCCACTCCAATGAAACGGAGATATATGACAAGGCCACTCGTGTGATATGATTAAGGAAGTGCATGGCCATGCCGTGATTGAGGAGTCAATCACAACTTATTAATATATCACGGATACGAGAGATGGATTGAATCATCAAAGGATGACATGCTTCGCCTTGAGATCAATCTTCATATACTTGGCAAAGGGATTATTACATGAGTACTTTTGATAGGTTACATCCGATTTGATCATAGTATGTTTGGGAGTTGGCATACTTTGCAAGAAGCCACTACCAACTATTGGATTGAAAAGGAGTTTTCGAATCCACGTCCAAACGTATGTGAACCCGCAGGTCACGCACTTAATGGTGGGACGCATTAATTTGGATTGGATCCGTAATTAATGAACCTCGTGGGCTTAGCGCCGATGGGCCCTAGTTTAGGTTTCATCTCGTGGCTATATAAGGAGGGAGGAGGGAGGCGCAGGTGTGCTTTCCCACGGTTTAGGAGTGATTCACTCGAAACCCTAGCCTACTCCTCTCGCTGCCCTCGCCGAGCGACTGTGTGCTTGCACACGACGCGCGGCGTTCCATCTCTGGACGTGTGGACTACTGCGGTGACGCTGCTGCGACTGCGGCGTGGGAGGACGATCCACGGCAAGGCGAGGACGATCCACTACATCGACGCGCGAAGGATTCCGCAACTGCGCGTCTAGTGGTAATCTTATCTATGATCCCCTTCTTGCGAGTAGCTTTCTGGTTACGCGGTAGTTTTTTTTTTTGCTAGCGTAGCATACCGCGTTCCTCTTCAAGTACTCCGGTGACCTCGGCGACGGCGGAGATGGACCGGTGATGGCGAAACTAAGCAAAAACGGCGGCGGGACAAAGCGGCTACTACGGCGAGCAAAAGCGTGCGCTAGGGAGAGTCTCGGCGTGCGTGCGAGGAGGCAAAAGACGCGGCGTTGAGTCCTTTGTAGAACGCGCTCACCAACGCGGCTTAAAGGGCCTCGGCGTGCGCGAAACTGCCGACGGTAATCACGGCCATCAAAGCCCACGTCCCTCCGGTGATCTCGCGGAGACGAAGCGATGTGGCGAAATCTCGAGCGTCCGCGCGCAGCGATCCAACGAGCGAGGCGGCGAAGCGACGTGGTGGTTTATCGACCGCACGATGCTGATCCAACGGCGAAAAACAACGGCGACTAGGGTTTTGGCGGGGCGGGCTGCGCGGGCTGGCGACATGGGCTGGGCCGCAGCACAGTGCTGGGCCGGACCGAAGGTTTCGGCCCAAACACTATTCCGCAGATTTTATTTCCTTTTCGAATAAAAATAATTCGAGAAAATAGTTTTGTCCAAAGAAAATAGTAAAAATATCAAAAAAATTCTGGAAAATACTTTGAGACATTTGGAACTCAAATAAAATATTTTGCTTGAACTTAATTGAGTTCAAGAAAGGTCAAAAATGAATAAATCCAATTTAAATTCTAATAAATTCTCAAAAATAAAAAACACTCCAAAATTTAAATTAGAGCAAATTTTAGGGTGTTACAATAGCATCGGCACACATGACATCTTTGCCCACTAGTTCAGTCATCTGATATCGGCTAAAGTCCTTGTACCCTGATGCCTGCTGAGCCAGTGCATTGGCTCTATCGTTCAATTCTCGAGGGATATGACCGATAGAAAATGAGGTAAATGAGTCGATTGTCTCGAAGCACTGTTCCAAATATTTGAGTAACACCTCATCATGGTATTGGTATTCGCCTCTCACTTGATGTACTATTAACATAGAGTCATCATATCCTCAACAGTATCTACTCCGATATTTTCCACTAGTTGTAAACCTTTGAGCAATGCTTCGTATTCTGCCTGGTTGTTCGAACATCGGCTATTCAACCGAAATGCGAACTCAAAATTGCGACCTTTGGGTGAGATGAGTACGATACCAATACTATCACCCTCTCGGCATACCGACCCATCAAAAAATAACTGCCACGGGGCAACAGAAACCAGGTTGGTAGTGGTATCATGTCCTGTGATAAAATCGGTTACAACTTGCCCCTTAACTGCCTTAGCCGATTCATATAGGTCGAACTCCATTAGGGCATAAGCCCATTTACCAAGTCGACCTCGCAAAATCGAAGCTGATAACATATACTTTATAACATCGGTTTTGCAAACCACCTTACAAGCCGATGCTAAAATATAATGCCTTAGCTTTGTGCAGGAGAAATATAAAGATAGACACAATTTTTCGACGAAAGGGTACCTGATCTCAGTATCTAATAGGCGTCGGCTTAAATAAAAGATTACTCTTTCCTTACTATCGACTTCCTGTGCCAAAACAGCTCTGATGGTTTCTTCTTCAGCCGATATATATAGCTTAAAAGGAACACCTTTTCGTGGCGCTGCTAGAACCGGAGGATTGGCTAGGTATTCCTTGATATCATCAAAAGCCTTTTGCTGGTCAACTCCCCAAACAAACTCTTGATTATCCTTCAACTTCAATACAGAGGTGAACGTACGAATCCGACCAGAAAGATTTAAAATAAATCGTCGGATATAGTTAATCTTACCAATCAGCTTTTACAACTCATTCTTGCATATCGGTGGCTTTGTTTTGGCTATAGCTTTGACCCTTTCTTGATTAAATTCGATTCCCCTTTCATGGACCATAAAGCCCAAAAATTGCCCAGCCGACACGCCAAATGCACACTTGAAAAGAATTATTTTCAAACCATGTACTCTTATATTCTGGAAAACCTTTTCTAAATCGGCTAAGTGCTGTGGGTCATTTTTGGATTTTACTACTGCATCATCAATATATATTTCAACAATGTGGCTGATTAGGTCATGAAAAAATTAGATTCATGGTTCGCTGGTAAGTTACCCCGGTGTTTTTTAAACCGAACGTCATAACCGTCCACTCAAATAGCCCTATTGCACCAGGACACCTAAAGGCAGTCTTAGGTATATCGGCTTCTGCCATGAATATCTGATTGTACCCGGCATTACCATTTAAAAAACTAATGATTTTAATTCTTAATGCAACGTCGATAAGCATATCGGCTATCGGCATCGGATACTCATCCTTTGGTGTGGCTTTATTCAAGTCTCTAAAGTCGACACATACCCTAAGCTTCCCGTTTTCTTTATAACTGGAACGATATTGGGAACTCACTCTGCGTATCGACAAGCCCTAATGAATTTTGCTTCCAATAATCGTTCTATCTCCTCTTTTATAATATTGTATAAGGTCGGATTAAGCGTCTAGGATATTGCTTAAACGGCCGATATCCTGGTTTAATAGGCAACCGATATTCGACCAGTTGTCGGCTTAAACTAGGCATCTTGTGATACTCTCAAGCAAAACAATCTTTATAATTTTTTAGAATTTTGACCAACTTTCTTTATATTTTGCATCTAATTTCGCACTAATAAAAGTTGGTCTTTTCCTATCACCACTACCTATATCGACTTCTTCAAGCAGGTCGGTAGATGTGAACCCTTGGCCTAACTTCTCGATTTCTTGGAAATCCTCGATGGCCTCATGGCTATCTGTCATTTGCCGATAGCTTTGCATTTTGTCTTATAGGACCTATACTGTTTTCCTTGACCCCATCGACGTAAAACCTCACTTGCTCGATCGAACGTGCCTGGCTTGACACTGATCGGCATAAATCATGTCTTACCAACACAAATAAAGTCACAATCATCCAGCGTTTTCCCCAATATACATTCGGCCTCTTCATGTTGCCAATTTGCATTTGAAATAGCCACAGCGATATGAGCCGATGTATCAGCTAAGACGACTTCAACTTCGCCTCCATTCCATTGGACAAGCGCCTGATGCATGGTCGACGGAATGCAGCAATTGGCATGAATCAAATCCCGACCGAGCAGCACACTGTAATTGCCTTTGGCGTCAATGACGAAGAATGTGGTCGGCAAAGTCTTATTACCAACAGTTAACTCTGTGACCATACCGCCTTTGGCTTCTGTGGGATCGCCTGTGAAGTCATTCAAAACCATATTAGTCTTGATCAAATCTTCATCGGACTTACCTAATTTTTTGCAAGTGGTATACGGCATCAAATTGACGGTAGTTCCCCCATCGACCAGCATCCATGATATCGGCTTGCTATTTATATACCCTTTTAAATACAATGGCTTTAGATGCCGATGATCATCTCGTGGTTTTTCAAAGGTCGCATTTTGGGCACCTAAACACGATTGAGCAAAGGTTTCTTTGGCCGATTCGGTTTTAATTTTGAACTCGGCCGTCAACGTGAATACCATGTTGATGTCCATTGGAGGCATGGGAGAATCCAATTCATCGGCTGAATCGAAATCTTCTTCAACCTACTCTTTCTTCCTCCACTCTTTTTTGGTAATTTTGATCGACCGAAGTTCATTGAAGGTTTGATCCCTCTGTTTCTCTGCATCAGCCTCTCTGATTTCTTGAGTTCTTAGTCTTTGCAATCGTCTGCGCTGTGATCGTCTAAGATTGGGTGGACACCACCTTGGTTTGGGCTCTATTGGCTAACGTATTTTGCCAACCAAATCTTCTCGATTAGCAGAATCTGACTTTTTCTGTATATTAACTTGGTTCGGCACCTGATTTGACAGAGAGATTCTTTCGTGAACCGGTTTTCTATAGCTTTTGTTAGGGCGATCTCGTATCGGCACAGACAACCGTTCTTTAGCCGATCGGCTAGGCCAATCATCTTGGGGGTAGTGTTCCATTGGGCACATGTATAGAGATGGCAATGCTACTCCTCTCTCCCAACAAAATTGCCAAAAGGGGTACCTCCGATGAGCTCTTTCTACGTTTTCAGTTCGATACAAATTATCCGACCGACGTGGAAAATATTGCGGCCGATTATTCATTCTTTCATACTTCTCCATCAACTGAGAAAATGTTGGCCTAGGCCGCCTCACTGGTTTTCTTGGTGGTGACTTTTCTGCTTTATACCATCTGTCAACTTGCGGGTCTCCTATGGGTTTAATGGTCTTTGAATTTTTTTCCCTCATGATTGGCTTCTATTTGTAATGAACCGATCGTGATTTTTAATGTTTGATTACCACCAGAAGTTGACTGAATATCAACCCGTCGATCCCTTTGTGGTTCTTCGCTGTGCATCGGCTTTTTCCCCTGCTCGAACATTGCACCATATTTATGGGGAACGGATCAACGTCGACTTGCATGGTCGGCTCATCACCGAATTTTTGCCGACCATCCTCAATAGCTAATTGGATCTGCTGATGAAAAATATTGCAATCGTTAGTACTATGAGAAAAAGAATGATGCCACTTGCAATATCTCCGCTTCTTGATCTCATCAGCCGATGGTATAATGTGTCTTTCGGGCAACCGTATTATTTTTCCTTGTAATAATAAATCAAAAATACGATCACACTTAGAGACATCAAAAGCGTATTTAACTTTCGACTTATTCCTAATCGGCTTAAGCCAGGAACAGAATAAAGATTTTTTAGACCCTTTAATCCATTCGGCTATATTCACCTCTGCTTCATCGTCTTCAGAGGATTCACTGGGGCAATAATCGACCATATTAACTTTAGCTTTATCATTTTCTTTATTATTGCCATTTGCTTTGAATCTATCCTTGAACGCCCTATTATCCGAGAATCGGCTTTCTTGAGCCGACACACGATGAAGCAGGTGACTTAGATCGGTGAACTCCTGTCCTCCAAACTTTTCTCAGAGTGGTAGAATTAGCCATTGGAAAGACAAATCGGCAAGTTGATTGTCGGGTAATATGACACTGAAACATCGATTTCTGACTTACCTAAATCTTTTAATGTAATCAATTACCGATTCTCCAAATTTCTGGCGGACAGCTCAGGTCAGAAATCCTGAGTTCCAAACTGCCAGAAAAAAAGTATTCATGGAATCGGCTTTCCAAATCATTCCATAAATGAACCAAATTTGGAGGCAGACTAGTAAACCAAGTAAAAGCTGCTCCTGATAATGATAACGGGAACAATATGATTTTTAGCCCGTCGGACTGAGCTGCTTCGCCGCATTGTGTGATAAAGCATCCGACGTGTTCCAATGTCGTAATTGAATCATCACCAGAGAATTTTGCGAAACCTAGGACTTTAAAATTGTGAGGATAAGGCATACGATCTATGTAATCAGGATATGGTTTTCTATAGCGGATAACTTTCCCTTTTGGCTGTATGCCGAATTGATCCCTTAATACAACGGAAATTTGATGGGCCCAATTAATACTATCGGTCAACGGAACGGTAGATCCTTGATAATGTTGGTCATAATTGGCATTCTACCCCTGAGTGCAAACTTAGGCTGCCGATTAGGCTGAGCAGACGAGTGATGGGTGTATTTGTTGTATCCATTGTTTCTCCTAGTTGGTGGTTCTGGAAATGAGACAAAGGGTTCTGAATAGGTCACTACCCTGTGCGGAACCGGATTCCTAGGTTGGGCAGGTTCATGATATTATGGGTATCTATCAGATTCAATCGGCTGTGGAACCGATTGTGAAAAAGCATAAAACGGAGCTGATGACGGTAAATTTGCCGATGCATCTAGCTTAGCAGCATCGGTAAAGGCCTAATAATGGGTTACACACTCGGCTGAGGATCTCGTGATAGCATGATGGTGGGTTGAGTTGGCATCATGGTTGGGGGTGAGGTTATAGCCGATGGTTTAGGACCGGCTAACGCGCTCTGCATACTTTGTGCTATTGAGAAAACTGGGTAGCTTGGCAGAGCCTGCATGGGGTCAAGCAGACTCCCAGTTGAGGCCAACTCCTGGGCGATAGTTTTAACACTATTTGCAATCATCTGCTTAAGTGTCGTAACAAGAGCCGATGATTGGTTTATCAGAGCATGGTGTACAAATTGATTAATCATAGCCGATAGCTCGGCTTGAGCAGGAAGATATCGACTTAGTGGTCCTTCTGTAATGCCTGCATCACCAGGGCATTAACCGTCGGCAGAGCCGTTTTCTGAGTGATGCCACGTCGAGTCTTCTGATAACAATTCAGCATCATCTCTTCAAGAGCAATTTTTCGATTTTTAATTTCCTTACGCTGCTCTGGCGTTGAATCGTCCAGCGTAGGGACGATTATAGCTTCAGTGTTGAGATCAGATGGTGGAATCGACTTCCCTGATGAAGACATTGCGAGTCCCACCGGGCGTGCCAAGAGTATGTTAACGTCAAAAACTTGAAGTAGGGTTTCTGATAACAGCACACCAGACAAACACCTGGTTCATAGCGTGCCAGTCGATTTGACCTGTAATCGACAAGGTAAACTATGAACTTTATTTAAAGCCAATCGTGGGGATCAATCGGCTTAGATTCAATCAGCCCAAAGCCGATTAAATCGAGACAAAAAGGCAAGCCCAACTAGCCAATTAAGGCTAATCGGAGGATAAAGGTAGATCGATACTGAAGAAGGCGATGCGCAGCAAAATCAGAATAAATTGAACCTGGGCGTAATTGATGAAGACCAACAATCGGCGATGCACAACTTTATTGATCAAGATCGAATTACAAGAAGACTAAATTATAGGAACTACTCCTACTCAACAGGAAAAAGAGAATTTGATTGTGTTGTAAATTTATGGATTTGATTGTGTTGTTCTTCTGCAGCTCGCCCTTGTCCGCCTTTTATACCTGCTAGCCGATAAAGTCCGAGTACAAAACGTTTTGAGAGTAGTATCCGTATCGGCCTCTATTTTGAGGGCGACTTCCTTAACGATCTATCTTGTTTTCAAATATCTTAATCCGTTATCCTAATTGTATCTTACTGTTTTTTGGACTGCCGATTAACCATATTTGCCAAATTTTGATGCAAACAACAACTTATTCTCAATCATACATCTAATGAAACTTGGTCTAATACTAATTGCCTTACAAATAGTACCAGTCTGGTGTCGGTTCAGACCTTCAGGGGATTAGCATGTGTACGGTTATTATTCAAGCTTGGTTTGGATAATAATATACTAGTAATATATATATATTAGCATGGTCTTGTATGACTAGCTACTGCATATAAGAAAAGTTCCCATTACACTGTTTAAACCTTTTAAAAAATTCTCAAAAAAATACTGGAATCTTTTGTCACCATTTTGTCAGGGTACTATGATTTCAAATGTATGAATTCAAGCTAAATTTATGTATTCTTTTCGAAAATTTCAGTTTTATAGTATATACACATCTATAACCATTCAAATGGAACACATACCTCGAAAAACTATACTTAAATTCAAAAACTTTGAATGAATTTCGATCACATGCTCTTATGATTTATATATAAAATTAGCATATTCCTACAATCAAACTACGGTAAAAAAAGACAACTCTGGTATAAATTTGAGTTCAAACTTTGTTTAAACTAGTTAATAAACTATTTAAACTTTACATTAAATTTTTAAAAACTTTTTCGCATGTGATAGGGAGAATACTCGATTTAGATCGTTGTGCCCAACCTTCGGCGAGGGAACTCCTGTGTTCGCCTTTAAAGCGCGTGTTTCGTTTCATGTACGCCGACTAGCGTAGAGCACCAAAACCGAGCAGAACTCACTACAGCTCCATGCGACCATGCCCTGCTATAGGAAATTTTTTAATACAGTACAAAATACTGTCAAAAATTAAAAAACGATACAAAATGTTTGCGTATTTACGAAAAACCCTACCATACCCGGAATCTGAAAATCCGTTTAAATATACCCGAGACGCCAGAAACCGGTTAAACTTTTACCGAATTTTAAAATTCCGGGTATGGGCCCCACCCCATACCCGGAATTTCAAAAACCGCGTATGGGGTGGGGCCCCCATACCCGGATCCTCATGTTCCGGTTAAGGCTTGCATCTCTCTGGCTTTGGCCAAATGGTGGGCCCCCATGCATGCACTCCGGTTTTCCCGCTGACTGCGTCCTTTGCATTCGCTGCATGCAGACCTCCAGGCTCCGACAATGCATGCATGCATGCATAAAGAGAAGGAATCTCATTCCGTGCTCAGCAAAAGCGACCGAGCTACTGCAGGTGTTAACACGCGGCGGCTGCGCAGAATCGGCCCCGAGCTAAATTGATTACACGGGTCACGTTTTTGCTTTATGTCACATTGATCCATCCCATCCCTCCACCGAAAGCACCGACCAAAATTTTATTCTCATGCGGAAGGGCTCTTTCCCCTGCTATAAGTGACGACTGGCATTAGGCAATGGGCAAGGCAAATAAACCAGAGGTAGAGCGAGAGCATTCAGCGATTTCGCGGAGAGAGCCGAGAACGAAGCATTTCTCAAGAGGAGAGACACGAGGAAACCAGGGAGGTGGAATTCCGATTGGTTAGAAATTTTATGGAATATTAGTATATTATTTTTATGATATTAGTGTAATTAGTACAATGTTAGTAGAAGGATCGTTACATAAAACCATAAAAGGCGTAAATAATAGTGTGTACTTCATGTGATTGTAGTGCAATTAGTAGTAATAAAATAATTGTATTAGTGCATGTAATGACAATGCTAGAATAACTACCCGTACATAGAATAACAGAACATGGCATAAGTAATGGCATAATTATCAGTGTTAATATTTTGTACGAATTTATTCTGAGCTATCTTCATTTTATGAATTAACTAATTCGGGTTCCCTATTTCACAAGTACGCTCCAGGAAGGTGATTTTGCAAGTTGGCAGAGGTTTTCTGATCTTCATTACAGCTTCACACAGGTTAATTTTTAATATTTAGGAATATTACTGTGATATTGTTATAATACAACTATAATAAGTAGAATATTAGTACAACTAGTATGACATAAACTACAGCACTAGTCCAACGAATAGTACACGAAAATGTCAGTGTTGAAATAATGTTAAATACATACATTAATAGTGCATAGTTAGTAGTCATGAACGACGTAAATAATAGTGTGTAATTGGTACTACACTTGGACATTTAAATATTTGACTATGGGAAAACAGTCTCGCATGGTTATTTTTTTATGTAGTGCAACTGGGTACGTGATGTTATTTTGCAAGAAGATGCACACATGAATATGCTCTCACAGCATCTGATGTGCCCATTTGGAATACAACCCTGTCCCTTTCTTGTGGGCAAGTTCGGAACACTACATTATCAATCCCTGTCTCCAAATAATCAGTAGTCCCGAGAGATTCTGACCAACAATGAACATGATTAGCATGAGCTGAACAAACCACAAAAATCTAGACAATGTTAGACAACACAAGGAACAAATAATCGATATCATGTAGATGTTAAAAGGTTCCTCAGCCTCACACATAAAATCAGGAAGTTCATAAAGCATCTAATTCTAAACTTATAAGTTATGAAGTTATGAAAATGTTTGTTTCCTTCTATCTTCAAATACCAACCCTTTACCACCCAAAAAACATTTAAGATAAATATTTCAAATCACCTGCTTAAAATGCAACATATTGGAGTAAAATTATCCACAATATTATGATATGTAAGATCTTAATAGCAATTTATGAGTACAACTTAACTGTTAATACTTAATACAGAGGTCACAGTAGTGAACTCATAATAAAATATTAAACGACAATTGAACAAAGCGGAATGAATTAAATTGGAATATAAATTGGAATATAAATATTTTTGACTTTTCTGGTGTTATTTATTTTAATTAGATTTTACTTGGTTTTTTTGCATTGAATGAAAAATGTAATGAAAGAGCATAAGAAAAAGGAAAAGGGTAAAAAGGTAGAAGTAAAAGCTAGAAAATTTACCATGGGACCTTATCTATGCTAGTAAGCCATTATAATCATCAGGTAAAAATCTTATGCACATGAATGTAAATAAATAAAGTATATAACCACTCTTTTGACTAAAATAGTAAGGTTAAAATTTAAAGGAAATTGGTCGATATCTATCCGAAGCTGAGAAAATTACCATAGTGTTCTGAGTGTATAACCTACCTCTGGTAAATTTTTGATAAATTAATAAGCCGATTTAAGCCTTTTAAAAATTGAAATATAGAGGCCTTAGAAATTTAGAAAATGGAATGTCAGAATTATTATTAAATAAATACTCCAATTTTAGACTTGAAAATTTTATTGTAGTTCCTTAAGAAGTATATGAACCCCCCCAAAAATTTTCAAAAATATATATTATAAAATGAGACTTAAAATAAATCAAAACCCGAAATGGAAATTCTGGGAAGTGCACAGTATCAGAATTAATATAAATTCCATATAGGATATTTTGAGCTAAAATTTTTACTGAGTGGCAAAAACTTTCACTAGACTTCAGTAAAAAAGTTTTAGAAAATATGACCATGATCAGATGGCGAATTTAATGGTCATCTCGAGCTGTCTGGAGTTGAGTCTGTAATGTAAAATCTTGTAGATCCAGATTATGCAAAAATAATTTGAAGATCCAGATTATGGAAAAATAATTTGAAGATCCAGATTATGCGAAAATAATTTGAAGATCCAGATTATGCAAAAATAATTTGAAGATCAATGTTGTACAACTTTAGAAAATGCAAAGAAACACATGGGTATGAATAATGCCATTTAATAAAATATTTTCAAATAAAGTTAAAGTTGAATAAAATAAATTTTATGGAACCTCTGGTCTGCATTTGTTAGTACTAATTGTATCTTATTTTAAGATTTCAGATGGCAAACTCCGCCAATTGGGCAGCCATAGTTAGGGAGTTAGCGGAAAATTTGGGACAAAAAAAGAATCACCCTATGCTCATCATTAGGCAACCCACTGTTGGGTTTAAAGTTCGTGCGTGTGCAGTCACCAAAATGAGAGAGCGTCTCGTGCATCATCGCGTCAAGCATCATAACGCTTGTAGGATTCAGGCTATAAAAGTAGCAAGTCGCAAGTTGATGAGGAAAATTTGTCAAGTGCATCGGGTAAACATGGATGCATACGTGAGGATGTATGAAATCGTGTAGCTCATGAAGGGTGGATTGGGACCTAGGAGGCGCGGGGACGAGGAGCAGCAGGAGTATTTGCGCCGCTTTGTCTCGAAGGAGTTCAGGAGCCGTCCCCTGAACCATCTATTTCGGGAAGTAGTTGCGAGATTGGTTCACCACCGCAGTTTCCAATGTATGGTGGTGTATGGGTCCTTTCCAGTAGCTCTGATGCTTGAGCTTTAGTGTTCTGGTAATGGAGAACAAAATCATAGGAAAGTGTGGTAGTGGCTATTATGTGAAATAGATTATGTACGTTTGTACAGCTAATATGTATGTGATGTGTCTTGTTATTGTAAGTTTTTTAGTATAATAACACTATAGCCATATTGCTGTCATGCAATTATGAATTTATTAGAATGACAATAATGTGATTCTTTTATTAGTTGAAAATTGGTGTAATATTATTGCGATATATGGAACACTTAAATAATGTTAGTGTAATATTGCTCTGAGATTTGTGGGATTAATACAATTATTGCGATGTGTGTGTAACTTAGGCAATATCAGTATAATATTATGACAACTTTGTGGCATTAGTACAATATTAGAATAACTAGTAGTACACAAAATGACGGCGTTAGTAGTTGGAGTAGCCGAAGAAATAATAAATTAAGTAGAACGAGCCGTAAACTTGGACGCTGGGAAAAAACAAATATCCCCCCACGCGCAGTAAATATTTAATGTTTCAGCGATCCGTAATCGTAGAAATATTTAAAAATAAATTTTCCTGCACTCGGCCTACTGCTACAAAGGCACTAAAAAATTTAGTAGTAATTACCAGTGTTAATGTTTTGTACAAATTTATTACGAGCTGTCTTCATTTTATCGATTAACTAATTCGGGTTCCTTATTTCACAGGTACGCTACAGGAAGGTGATTTTGCAAGTTGGTATAGGTTTTCCGATCTTCATTACAGCTTCACATATGCTAGTTTTTAATATTTAGGAATATTATTCATGCAGCGAATTTGGTTGCATGCAGCGTGATTAGTTCTTAGCTATTAAAATTTTCAAGTTTGTCTATATATACCTGTCTAAATGTACTTGTTTGTTCTGAGCCATTTGTTTCAGCAGCACGTGATGGCGGCCATTGCAGTTCCAGAGCTTCTTCGTGAGTCAGTCGATGCCCCACATCGTGCGAGGGCAATTTCTGCAGGAACTATGGTCCGACGCATTACTATATTACCTGTCATCACTGTTTTTGAAGACGCATAACCACTTTGTCGTTAACGTTTCAGTTGCCCCCTCTCGCAAGCCGATCACTGCACAAGATAAAAAAGCTGGACTATCGATTTCATATTCCACTAGCTCGTGCAGGTCTACTACCGTTTGCGCTCCTCATGGATGGAGCTCAGCTCGCAGGAGGCTTGACCACACCTATGCCTGCCATTGATCGTGCACTTCTCACTGGTCTCGTCGACCGATGGCGACCGGAGACACACACCTTTCACCTACCATTCGGTGAGATGTCCATCACTTTGAAGGACGTGGCCATGCTAACCGGCCTGCCCATCAGGGGACAGCCGTTGGTTCTTCCTCGCCCCAGCAGACAGCAGTGGCAGTACTACATCGCGGAGAGGTATTACATGACATAATGTTATTTCATATTTGTAATGTGCACCATATTATCGACTCTCTTAATCCGGAGTTCATGCAGGTTCGGTGTCCCATACGTACAGAAAGAAAATGGTGTCTCTATAACTTGGCTATAGGGATTACAGGAATACAATCTATGCCCACCTGATGCCGACGAAGCTACTGTGGGGCGCCACTACGAAGTGTACCTCTACTACTTGCTGGGTGGTGTCATGTTCACGACGACCGCCGAAGACCTCATCTTCCCGCACATCGTGTGGATTGCTAGTCAGTTGTCCGCCGACCTTGATGATATATCCCACCTACGGTGGGGATCTGCGATCTAGCGGACACCTACCGTGGTTTGTGCGATGCATGCCAGCGCGACTTACGAGGCACTATTATGGATGCTTGCAACTCCTTGGATGTGGAGTTGAGAGTACCTTCGATCTCGGCGGAGGTGCGTGCGAGTACTACCCGTTGTCGTAGATGATGACACGCCAGAGGCCACTCGCCCTACAATGGGGCACCGTTGGATGCACGCTCGGCTACGATGGTCGCCGACGGGTGACCACGCGAGCTACACGCGTGTTGTCGCTGACTTGGACTTGCTGACCGCAGATCATGTCACCTGGGATCCATGGACCGTGCAACGAGCCGAAGAGCTTGCGACTGGTGGCCGTATCTCTTCTTGTTGCACGGTCGACCACGGCCTGTGGTTGACTACGTGCTTCCTCTTGTACATGGACGTGGTCGAGGTCTACTCGCCCGAACGGATCCAGAGGCAATTCGGGTGGAGGCAGCCAGTCCCTTTTCCAGCATCGCGGGACGCCGGGAGCTCTCATGGGTATGCATTTAATTTTTTTCAATATTTTCCCTCTATATGAAAATTTTAGAATCTTACGTCCTTACAATTGTAGGAGAAGCGCGAAGGGCAGTGCGGCCGCATCGAACTAGACCGTCATCCACGCTTCGCACATTACACGATGGATGGAGACAGCGTTTCAGGAGGTTGTCCATCCCTCTGGGTCATATGACCCCGAGGAATATGACAACTACCTTAGATGGTACCGGGCCCGCACGCATCCCACTTTACTGAGTGAGGAGGTCGACGAACCAGCCATGGCCTATCCAGAGGACCGATCTCGACAAGTCCATATTTTGGTACTCCCACAACCGTACTAATGTCTTCCGTAAATTTCTTTACGAGTTCTAATACCCGTTTACGCCATGCGACGCAGGAGGCATCGGAGCTATATACCCAAGCGGATCAAATTGCGGCCCAAGCTGCGCGGCACTTCTAGCTCCTCGTCACCAAAGAAATCAGATGAGATGGTACCTCGCGTCCAGGGGGTCCCGATTCCTCTCGGCGATCCGTCGTCTTGGAGGACCTTCACGTCCTTCCGCCCGTAGCTACGAAGATGCTCCCATAGATCCTGCTCGTAGCTCACAGGCAAGGTGGTCATGCACCAGCCGTCCCTCCGGTGCTGATGCGCACGACGCCGGACGTCGTGCATCCACGTCCCATGCACCGAGACATTCATCGCGACGTCGTTCTGTCCCCCCCCCCCATTGAAGTACCAGCTGAGGCCTTCGCACAATATGATGAAGGACCCGGTCCTTCGGCATCACCGGAGGTGCCCCATTTATCGCACTCCTTCGGGACGAACGTCAGTCACACACAGGACTGGAGCGAGGCTCGAGATTTCGAGTTTGACTTCATGTCCGCCCCTACCTTCACTGCTGGGCTACTTGGTGTGCAGCCACATGGACCTCCTCCCTACGACGCGGGGACCTCACAGGCAGCGGCCGACGTACTGCATACGGCTCCCCTAGGGACGGAGGATGCAAGTGCGTGGTACAACCAAATCCACGCGAGCGGAGGGCAATACACATTCCAGCCGGGCTTCCTTCCCCAAGACGAGCATTTTGACGTACCGGCAGGCATGGAGAGGCATGGGCCATCACAGGCCGCGGGACAGAGGCAGACACATGCCCCAGAGATGTACACCCCAGAGGACTTGATCAGAAGGTAGGATGGACGACGCCGAGGGAGGCACTGACGATTTTTTTTATAGCTGTGTGAACTGTACTGATTACTTTAACCTAGCTGTCATGTAAAATAACTATTGTATGGTCAGATTTGAAATACAGTGTTGGCCTTCCACATTCAAATGTTCATATCTTTTGCTAGGATGGTCGAAATGAAGTGAAATTAGTTTCTAAATTTAAGTTTTCAAATGATGAATTTGAATCTTAAATAAAAAGTTTTATGTTGCATGCAGAAAAATATTTTTATTGCAGTTTGAATTGTAGGCTCTAAATGTGACTTGAGAATGAAATATACTCTCTGTTGATCCTTAAATCTTGAAATAAATACCATAGTTTTCTGCAACCATATGTACTTCTTTTCTGCAAAAATATTTAAATTTAAAAGCATTTTGAATCAGTTATGGCTAGTTGAATCCCTTAATAACATTCAAATTTCAAGTGGTTGGAAAAATGTTCAAATGACCTCAAAACTTAATAAAACTAGTTTTTTTACATTCTTGGGATTGCATTGGTCACAGATATGTAAAAACATTTAGACTTTGCTTCAGTTTGCATTGTTTACTAGTTGCTCAAACACTCAATCTGCAACACGATCATTTGTTCGTTAACTTCGCAAACAAGCCACGAATTCGACGAACTAAAATGCGATAACCTTAAAATAACATGTACTTGCTTTATGTACAGAAATAACATCAATTTGATCAATTTTGAGTTAGGCCATATTAAGCCGTAATGACCGTACACGTGCAAAACATCTCAAATAAACGCGTAATACCACGAAACTAACTTTAAAATACTTTTAGGGCTATCCCCTGCTAATATATGAAAAATGGTTAGATTATTCCATAAGGTGCAGCCGCAATCGAGGAATTAAAATTTGACCGCAACCGCGCGATCGGCTTGATTGTATTAGCTTTTCGGCAAGTCATGAAATATCTTATATAAATGGAAAATAATGAAAGAAAAGCTAAGTACCATCCTATAACATTTACTCTACAATAATATGGAAAAATATTTGAATTACAACCAGTGTAGCATATGAAACTTATCGCTGCAAATGCCTTCGAAGATTTTTAAACTGCACAAACTATAATGACTAAGCCTTTTCGGCAATCAGAAAAATATCTCGCCCTAATGCAAAAGTAAAAGAGAAAATATCAGAGTTTAGTGTATATACTACCATATTCTGTAAAATTATTTTAATTAAAACTTGATTTGCATCTGAATCCTACTTAAGCAAAACCCTAATCGACAACGTCGTTGAAATCTCTTGTATGGAGTTTTTATGAGTTTGTGTAGTGTGTAAGAAATAAAATAATTTCGAAGTTTACATTAGAACAGATATCAGAGATTGTTTTTAAGCTATTCCGTGACTATTTCCCCTTTGCACGTGGTATTTCACGGGATGCCTGAAAGGCTTATATTACCATGAAAAAGATGCCACGAGTAGTGAATTACACTCAAGAAGCTCAGAGCGATGGTAGCTAATCGACTTACAATCTACTTCACAGGAATAGCTACCAGTACAACAAGGATAGCCACACACACAATCTTCTCCAACCATTTCACATTATCTAAAAGGCAGTCCATCTTGAACATCGGCATGTTCACCTCCGCCGAGAATAGGGTCCATCCTCTCCATAGTAGGATGCATCCTGCGTGGTCTTGTGGTTGTTGCACGCTCCACCGAGGTGTCCAATGTGTCCGCCATCGGAAATATTGGCACCCTGCAGCCTACGTGATGAGGTCAACATGCTTTTAGGCCGTGCAAACAAATGAGATCTCCGCAAGGAACTACACAACTCCAACCGAAAAAAGGGAGCAAACGAACTTCTCACTTACGGAGAAAAAAGGGCATTTGTAGAACAACCGGCCGTTATTTGCCTCGATGCTGGAGTAGAACACATTAGCTTGCACATGGCAATTAGGACAATCGACTTGCCTTGCAGTGGCAAGCGCACGGGCGCTCCGATTTCCTGAGCTCGCCGTTTGAGACATGGTCTTTGGAGGCAAGGAATGGGATGAGGATGAGGATATGTGAATGGGTTGAGGAGGAGGATATGTGCAAGCGGAGCTGGTATGAAGACCTACTTATAGAGGAAGTGCACACTTGCTACCGTAGAGTCTTCTTTGTCTGAGCTTGTGTAATCGTCCATACAAAGTCGCTCTGGCTATTTTCTCTGCGTCGCCTTGATCGACCAATTTCTGACCGGCCCGACGTGCCAACGCTCCCACCACCGCCACTATGTCGGACTGCGCCCCACCCCTGGGCCCCGGCAGCTGCGCCCGGCTCACCTGCCGCCACGCCGCCCTGGCCCCCCTACGCCCGCGCTTCGGAATTGGGACAGGGAATCTCACGGGCGATTATTGGTACATGTCAAATCACCCATGTGAGAGCATCTAGGCCCCCTATTCTTTTTATTGTACTTATTGTAGGTTTTGGTGTTGATGATCAAGTAGCGCATGTACTTATTTCTGGTTGAGCCGCTCAAAGATCCTAAGTTGTAAATTTCAACCGAGCGTACATCATGTACGCTGGACCGCTATTTTCGGTCTGGTGCTGAGAATTATCCTTACCGAGTGCACACCATGTACGCCGGACCAACTTTTTGGGTCCGGCGTTAAGATTTATTTTCAATCACATTTAACAAGTGTTCATCGGACAAATATAAATTATTTCTTCTATTTTAGTCCGACATAAGTTACTTTCACTTCAAATATAATTCTGGTCTATATTAAAATGTCAAAAAAATTAAGTCTGATGCAGACCTGAATTCTATGTGTACGCCGGACCAACATTTCCGGTCCGGCGCAAACGTTGTTCGCTGGTACTGAGTTAGATCAGATCATGTGTACGCCAGACCAACTTTTTCGGTCCGACGCTAACGTAGCTTGCCTGCCTAAGTAAAATCATATGCACGACGGACCAAGTTTATTGGTCCAACGCAAATCTTCTTCATGCCGATAAAAGCGTCGATGTCTTCACCCTTACGACGGACCGCTTTTTGGTCCGGCGTGAATGGGTCTTCACGAGTTCAACTATGCCTCTGAAAACTATGTACCCGGACCAAAATTTACGGTCGGCGTGTGTGTAGTTTGACTTCCGATTCACTCGCCTTCGGCGCTGCGCTCACTCCCGCTGCACATATAACAACACTCTACCTATAGCTTCCTCACTCCAATTTGACCACACGCTGATGGACTTGTACTCTTTTTTCTACTCGTTCTCATAAAGGCTTTGTCATACATGTTGGCACAGCTCGAAGTGACCACTCACTGCCTACTTTTGTCAGTGCTGACAATTTGCATGCATGACTGCCTTTTCAGCCCGACTAGACTACACACTACGGCATTGTTTTGCAATCTGTCTGTATGCTTACTTTCCAACACTTAGTCCATACACCACTCCTTCGAGTCTATAAAAGGCAAAACTGCAGGCACATATCCAAAGCTCCCACTCACACTTATTCACGATGGCTGGATCCTCTAGCAGAGCATTTTTGTGGACACCTGATATGAGCAACGTAGCTCTCCATCACACATTGAAGGTTACGCGTGGTGGGAAGGATGATCCATTCAAGGAGGAGAACCTAAGTAAAGTGGTGTCCAAATTGCAAGAGTGGCGCCCGACATTGCGGAGGCAAGCCTTGACAACATCTGGCCTGAACCTTGTGACCGTCGACGACCAAGGCGCACTTGCAATGGTGGTGTCAAAGGTATTTGAGGTGTGCGAACTAGCGAGCACCCTTCTTCTCTGAGTTTCTCTACAAGATATTACAAGGTACTGATGCTACCCGATCGGTATGCAGAGCATATTAAGGTTAGTTATTTCACATTTGTTCACCTTACTAATCTGTTGTGCATTATACATAAGTTCACTACTTCATATGTTCGTCTTCTGTGTTAGTCATTCCCAGAGGATGAAGAGTTGCTGAACAAAGCAATCACGGAATTCTTAGCGATGCATATGCTCTTCGACAGGGGTATGATGCCTGGATGGCACAGAAGACGCAAAAGAGGATCTAACAGGAGGGGTAGAGATCGACACAGTACTGCTGCATCAGCAAGTTCAAGAGGACGTGCAACCACCACCGGAGGGGGGCATGCTCGTAACTATGCAAATGGCGATGATGATGATGACGATTTCGTTTCACCTCCACCTTGGCGTTCAAGCAATATCGGAAGAGGCCGTTCAAGCACCACCGGAGGGGAGCATGCTCCTAACTATGCAAATGACGATGATGATGACGATTTCGTTTCACCTCCGCCTTGGCGTTCAAGCACCACCGGAGGGGGGCTTGCTCCTAACTATGCAAATGACGACGATGATGATGATGATTTCGTTTCACCTCCACCTTGGCGTTCAAACACTATCGAAAGAGGCCGTTGAAATATGAATGTATCTAACTTTGTATCTCAGTTTAATAATTAGAGCTCATAGGTTGCAGCGATTTTTCGAATAAAATCGATGCGAAATACTTACACAAAAATTAAATTTCCTCCCAAAAAAATATTGTGCGTTAAGTCCGGTTAATTTTCGAAATTTCATGAAGACCATATTTTCGATTACACTAAAAAATTTGAATTTTTTACTGTTCTAGCCCGGCGCGTATAATTTTCCTCGCGATTAGTTAATTGCGAAAAAAATATAAGCAACGAGGCCAAAAAGGTAAAAATTTCCCTGCTCGCTGCGCCCTGGCTCCCGCTTACCGCCACGCCCGGTCCCCAGCGCTTGTAGCACAGCTTTGCGGCGAGGAATCTCACTGAGCGATCATCAAAATGTTGTGATTTGCATATAAAACTCGCTAGCAAAATAACCCTAAAAACAAACCTTATGTAAAATAGCTTAGAAATGATATTTAGGACATGTACTCTCAGATTATAGAAAAATATTTTATTTACCACTTGTCATTCATCAAAATCCTATTAATATAAAACCCTTAAGTGATAAGGTAATTCATACACTCATCGATTGCATGACTGTCACCCATCATCATAAAAGCCGCACGACTGTCACTACACATCATTAAAGCCGCACGACCGATTATGTCCCCATACCAAATTTCATGTTTCGGCAAAGGCTAAGCGACGTGCTACATGCAAGTAATTTGGATGGTGGTGGCGGGTAATCTCACTACCGATCATCGCACCAAAGCACCGACCGAACGAATACCTGTGAGCTGCGCCCTTCCTTTCCCTTGCTATAAATCCTTCGCGATGGCATTGCAACGTTCACGACAGCATACAGCGTGAAGGCAAGGCGAGGCAAACAGAGAGCCCGAAGACGAGATATTAGTTCGTTGGTGTTCATAGTTTCTTGAAATTTTCACAAAGTTTTAATTTTTTTATTTATCTCATTCGGGATTCTAATATTGCAGGTAATCTTCAGGAAGATTCATTGGTACATTGCTCCAGCTTTATTGATCTTTGGTACATCTTAGGGAAGGTTAGTTAGAAATCATCATTAGTGTATATTATTTTTGTGTTACTAAGGTATTTAATACATTAATAGTGCGATATTTGCTACAGATGGACATGCCTTTTAAAATTTATTTCGGAGAACGGCCCGTAGTCTTGCACGGGAGAGTGGTGAGCATTGATAACTGTCTGCACATAGATAGCACAATAGCCACCCCGAACGAACTCTGGCAGCTCAAATCACATGTCATCGCTCTACTGCGTGTGAATCTTGAGACGCACAGAGTTCATTTCGATGGGGTTCGTCCACGGGTTGTCCCCAACAACCTGATGGTTGTGTACACGCTCTTCCCGCTACAGAATGAAAGCGCGTGGGCTTTGTATGTCCGCAAAGCGGGTGAAGAGAGTTTTGAGATAGGAGTATATGTGGAGATATTGCCACGGCACCAGCCCGTAGAGGAGGCCTCTACCTCCCGAGCAGTAGAACATGACATATCACATGCACCACCCGAACCAGCAATTGTAGAGGAGGGGGCATCGGGGGGAGGTGAAGAAGAAGATGAGGCGGCGGAGGTGGATGGGGAATGCATGGATGATGAAGACGGCGGAAGCGGGGATG
Source organism: Otatea glauca (assembly GCA_036346275.1). NCBI lineage: Eukaryota > Viridiplantae > Streptophyta > Magnoliopsida > Poales > Poaceae > Otatea > Otatea glauca. The sequence goes on along the minus strand of CM070715.1, from coordinate 46,621,650 downwards.
AAGAAGCGGCAGACAATGATGACCCAACACCGGCTATACATTACTTCAGGGCCATCGGTCAGCTGGATTGTACCCTCACGGATTACAGTAACATATCCGCGTGGGAGTACTCCCAGAACGATGTCCAAACCGGACAACAGTTCCGTAACAAGCTGGAGGCAATTCACTTTCTTAGCAACTATGCCGTCATGACAAGGCGGAGCACACTCGTCTCGGTCGGAGCCCTCCTCGACGAGGTTAGGTGCTGAAGTACCCAGATTGTCCCTTCTTTGTGCGGGTTCACGGACCCAAGCATGAAGACTACTTCGTCATAAGTAGAAATAGGCCTCATACGTGCACGGAGGAGTCCGTAAGGAACATGAACCGACTTGTGGATGCGAGGTTTGTAGCCCAGATCCTCGTGTCCATCGTTGGAAGCGACATAGGGATGACTCCGCGAAAAATTATGGAGGAGGTCCAGGCTAAAACTGGGATGGTCATCACGTACCATACGGCTTGGAGAGCGGCGTAAGACATTGAAGATGCTTTTGGGGATTCGAGAGTCTTTCAACTATGCCCCTAGGTTGCTACAGAAGATCGCCATGACGAACCCGGGCACTCAGTTCGCAGTGGCCGATGAGCCCGTCGTACTAGAAGATGGGTCCGTCAGCTCGGCGGACCAATACCTAATTAGGATATTCGGTCATTCGGTCAATGCATGAAGCATTACGGTATTGTAGACGGTCATATGCGTGGGCGGACATTCTCGAGTGGGAAGTTCCACGGACGCCGCTTGCGCACTCGGCTGCGATGCAAATAACCAAATCCTCCGGTGGCGTTCGCTCGTCGAGAGCGAGAACAATGACAGCTGGTTGTGGTTCCTAACTCCACTCAAGAGCCGAGTCGTCGGTACCCGGGAGCGCGTATGTGTTGTCTCGGACAGGAACAAAGGCCTCCTCCACACGTTGGATGTCATGCACGACAGCACGTCCTCCGAGACTAGCTGGTCCGATGTTGAGAGAAGATGGTGCATGCGCCACCTTGGTGCGAACCTGTACACAAGGTAAAAGAACAAGGCCCTGGTCAAGAGATTCAAAGCTATGTGCCTGCAGAACCAAGCACACAAGTTCAACGCGATATGGACGCAGCTGCACGAGACGCACACGGAAGATGATGGAAGACGACCAATCCCAGGAGCTGCAACTCCGTTCGCAAATGGTGGAAGGCGGATCGTGGTTTCTCGAACTCGCCCACCTTCACCGGTGGATCGCGGGAAGCCAAGAAAGCGGTGGCGCTACTCCACGATTACCTAACGGAGCGAGGTATGGACGAACCATAACTTAACGCAAATCATTTCACCTCCTTGTATTCACTTCCATACTGGTGACATACACCATCATAGGTACAACGTGATGACAACGAACATAGCGGAGGCATTCAACAACGTCCTGAAGGGTGTGCGCGCTCTTCCGTTGTGTTCAATCATTGAGCTCACATTCTATCGGGCGGATGATTACTTCCGAGATCGCGGTAACGCGGCCGAGGCGTGCATCACCATGTACGCACCCAGAGTGGAGAAGATGCTCGCGGAGAGAAGGAAGAAGGCGCACTTCCACCGCACAAGGATTTATGACTTGGGAACGAATAAATTTGAGGTCATGTGCATGCGCAGACATGCATCCGGGTATCTCGCGGAGGACACCGTGCAACAGTGTCAGCTAGGGGGCGAGCAAGTGACGTGCACGTGCAACAAGCCGAAGCTTCAACACATTCCGTGCTCCCATCTGCTCGCCGCATGTCGCGAGATGGGTGGGAACGATGCATCACAGTTCATCTCGCCTTACTACACCGCGCATGCTTTGAAGAACACATGGCGTCCAAAGATGAGTTCGTTCACAATCGGAGCGAACTACAAGATTATGGAAGGCCCAACCTGGAAACCATATCCCGCGACTAGACGCACACAACACGGGAGGCCACGGGCACGGTTGCAAGGTGACATGGACGCGATCGATGCGGTGGGCGGTTTGCGAAAATGCAAGTTATGTAAACAACCCGACACGACCGTAGGAGGTGCCCCAATCCACCCAAGATGTAGTCATTTGGCTTTGATTATGTGTGAAATGTTCTCTGTCCCCAATGTATCATGTTTAATCACTCTTGTGTTGCCAAATTTGAAATAAATCGATGCCAGCTTTCTCTTAAGTTGTTTTTCCTAATTTATTTTATCTACTAGTCTTGTCAAATCACTCATGTGTTGTCATCTTCGTATCTGATGACCTTGATTTCTCTTAAGTCATCGAAATTTTTATTGTACCTCTCACCATGTCAAATCACCCTTGTGTTGTCCGTCTGCATGCTTTCTCAGAGTGGACGATTAGACGACGCACACCACAGCTTTCGACAGAGGGTGACAGGTCGTGCAGCTTTGGACAGAGGGTGACACGTCGTGCAGCTTTCGACAGAGGGTGACACGTCGTGCAGCCTTTGATAGAGGGTGACAAGTTGTGCAGCTTTGATGATGGGTGACACATCATGCAGCTCTTCACATTAGTTGTTGTCGACTATAATATTTAGGGTTATTGCACTAGTGGAAATTAGAAGCAGAGCAATGTGTACATTAAATATTTTTCGGAATATGCTAGTGCATATATGAAAGATCAAATGTGGTCCATCGTTTATAAAAATTCCATTTAGACATGATATTTTACGGGCCGCCGAAAGGGCTAAAAAACATGACATGAGTTGTTGTCGACTATAATACTTAGGGTTATTGCACTAGTGGAAATTAGATGCAAAGCAAGGTGTAAATTAAATATTTTTCCGGAATATGCTAGTGCATATATGAAAGATTAAATGTGGTCCATTGTTCATAAAAATTCCATTTACACATGATATTTTACGGGTCGCCGAAAGGGCTAAAAAACATAACATGAGTTGTTGTCGACTATAATACTTAGGGTTATTTCACTAGTGAAAATTAGATACGAAGCAAGGTGTAAATAACATATTTTTCCAGCATATGCTAGTGCATATATCAAAGAGCAAGCAAATATGGTACATTCTTTCTAAAAATTACATTTAAACATGGCATTTTACGGGCTGCCGAAAAAGCATAAAAAATTCACACTCACCCTGATCTCAGAATCACACTCTCTCTGATCTTCCTCTCCGACCATCGTTTTGCAATTTCTAAAAAATATAATTCTTCAAATAATGTCAAATTATTGATTGCCCGAACTTTTATTGGATACATTTATCAGTACCTAAATTCAATAATAGTTGCCCAGCCACTTCCTCCAAAAGAGGTGTTTTAAATATCTTTACAAATTTGGATTGCATTTGTTCAATGCAATAACTCGATTTTGGTAATCACGTGGAGACTACGAAATTTTCTAATCGGTATGGAGGGAATTATACTTTTTATAGTTTTTACTAATCATTTTACTAATTATACTTTTTACTAATCATTTTACTAATTATATTTTTTTATCAGCATGCATGGAATCTTGACTTTGTGCTAATCAGCATGCATATGGAGGCTAGGCTTAACCGGAAAATGAGGATCCGGGTATGGGCCCCACCCCATACCCAGTTTTTGAAATTCCGGGTATGGGGTGGGGCCCCCATACCCGGAATTTCAAAATTCGGTAAAAGTTTAACCGGTTTCTGGCGTCTCGGGTATGTTTAAATGGATTTTCAGATTCCGGGTATGGTAGGGTTTTTCGTAAATACGCAAACATGTTGTATCGTTTTCTAATTTCCGACAGTATTTTGTACTGTATTCAAAAATTTCCCCTACTGTACCCACACGTTTGCGTGACGAAGCAACATATATAGTCGCTGACAAATGACTTGTAAGATATCACCATTTGTCGAGCTAGCCCATCGGTAAGTTATGCGATGCCGTACACAGTTCATCTCACCGTAGCATATCTCCTTTGTAAGTAGGATGAAAACATAACGAAAACGGTCGGTAAATAATCTTTTTTGTTCCTGTTTCCATATCTTTTACTTGTAACGAAAACAAAATCAAACAGATGCGGAATGGAACGAAGCGGATACAGAAACGAGAGTGGAATATTTCTTAAGAACGTAGTACATGATCACAATATACATGACCGCAAAAACAATATAATTCATTCCACCTCAAAGACGAATACAAGAACAATGTTATGTTCACCGGTATCACTAGAAAAAAATTTCACAAGTTTGTCAGTTGAAGGCTCGCTATTTGTCCCTTACATCAGACCATATTGTCCTCCTACATATCATTAGCATCGACATCCTCTTGCTCCTCCAACTATAAATATGTAATACCCTAAAACTTGCATATTATTGTTCAATGTTTATTTATGATTTTTCTGAGATTTATTCTGGATTTTCTGGAGTTTATAAATACCATTTTGCTATTTTTTAGATTTATATAATTAATTTATTCATAAAAAATGAAGCCCAAATTATGCTAGAAATAATTTTCCTAGGTTCAAAATGTTCCAAAGTATTTTTGAGATTTTTTTCGGAATTTTTGAACTCTATTTGATATTTTCTATAAAGCCATTTGTATTTCTAAAAATATTTTAATTCAAAAATAAATGTAAATTCTCTATTCTCCTTTTTGGGCTAAGTGGGCCAAGTTTTCGACGGAATTTTCGGTTTCACTTATACGGATTTTCCGATTCCGTTTCCGTTTCCAACGGAAATGACTCTCCCGTTTTCGTTTCCGACAAAAAAATTCCATTTTCATTTCCGTACCGAGATTTTCCGTTTTCGTTTCCAAAAAAAAAAGACTTCCGTTCCTGTTTTTATCCGGAATAGTCGGAAATTCCGTTTTCGTTTTCACCCCTATTTCTAAGGATATACCCATCTAGATTGGCCAAAAAAAAAACTCCTAATACTTTCAGCTCCAAAAGAATGGCAGACCACATGAGCGAGCCCGGATTGAAAAAAGGGCTCATGCGGTAGAAATGGAAACCGAAGAAATACTAGCTGCAAGCCTGCAATGATGCATTATAAGATCCAGCAGTTCTTACCCTGGGACAGCCAAGACGCTGCAGTTCGTCAGGGCCTCAGGGAGTCAGGGGTCGTTGGTCAATAAAGCCCTGATCCTGCACTGCACAGTAGATGCCACCACACGACACACCAATGGATTCCTCACACCTCTGCGGCTGAGTCTGCATGTGGACCCTGTTATCCCTGCAGCCAGCCCATGCCATGCCACCATGAGGTGGCCATGATGCAAGAAGCAAGCATGGAGAAGAGAAGCAGTACACTGGCCACTGGGCAGTGTCAGGAAGGACTAGAGGTGACCTGATCTACTGCTGTCCAGTGAGCTCAGCATCCAATGCTAGGTGTACTGTGTGTGACAGTAGTAGCGAGTGTTGTAACTGTCCTGGCTATAGTGTAGGCCAAAAGTGTTCAAGATACTTGGTTAACTTCTAAGCAATGATCACTGGCCGCTACTACAAGGAATGTGGCAAGTAACACTCACAGGTACCAGGAAAGGAAGACAAGAAGATACTTGGTTAGTTTCTAAGCAAACCTGGCAAGCAAAGGCGGAGTAGGCAACACACAACGACTTGGAGGTAGGAACTCCTAGCCTCCTAGGTATCAACATTTTGTGAAATGGAAGATCAAGAATCTGCAATACAATTCTAGGAACTCTTGCAAATGTTACAATAGAATTCTACATGGAGTTGACACTTTTGCTCATACTTACAAACAACAAGCAATAGAATGAAGTTAGTATATGATCATTGTGCCAAAGAAAGATTAAATTCTAGTGGTATGAACAAATTGCATTGGCTGAATTCTCCCTAGCTTGTAGCTGAACTATTTTTAAGAATCCAATCAAACAACCCCTCCTCTCCTTCAAACTTCCACTCTCCAGACAATCTTGTCACCGGCCGCATTGCGCCGTGGGTGCACGCGCTCCACGGCGGCGACGCGGGTGCGGTGCACGGCGCCGGCCTTGGCGCGCTCGCCGTGCGGCGGGAGCTCGCAGGCCTCGCCCATTGAGCCGCACCGGATGTCGGCGGGAGGGATGAAGCAGTCGGCGGACAGCCCCGGCACGTTGAACGCCGCCTCCTCGATGGTCCAGGCCTCCTCCATGCGCGTCTTGGTGTGGCTCATGGCCATCTCGCCGAACCGGAACAGCGTGACGGCCGAGCGGCCGGCGTGCGCGATCATGATGCCCTCGACGGGGCGGTAGTCCACCAGGAAGGTGCTGATGGTGGTCTCCCAGTAGACGGCGTCCCCGCCGGCGTGCGGCTGTATGCGGGTGAGGTGTGAGTCCTCGACGTGCACCAGCAGGCCGGTGCGCTGGCTGAAGTAGCCGAACAGCACGTGCCGGATGATCTCCGCCGGTCCCTCGCTCCGCAGCCGCAGCGTCTCCGCGTCCGCCGACAGCTTCAGGATGAAGCAGTCCTCGCCGTTCACCTTCTTCTCGCCCACGCACCGCGCCTCCGCGAACAGCCCTGACGTCGTCAGCGGATCGAGCCCCTGCACAGAGGCGATGTGTCACAACAAGTTTGCAATGCCAATGGCAATGTGGGCGATGGGGAGAACAAATCGAGATCAAGAGGTGGTTGTGACGGAGGGAATGGGACCTGGAGGGCGCGGCGGAGGGGCCGGACGGGGCCCTTGGCGGCGTGGGCGCCGAGCCAGGGGGTGTGGCGCCAGACGAGGCGGCCGTTGCAGCCCGCGTGGACCTTGCTGCCGCCGACGGCGAGCTCGACGTACCACATGTCGGGAGTCATCTGCCACAGCACGAAGCCGCCTTGCTCAACGGTGGTGGCTGCGGCGGAGCCGCGGTTCTTGACGACGCGGGTGGCCGTCTCGAACTCCGACGCCACCATCCGCACCTTCCCCATCGCGTACGCGTTCCGCACCGAGCGCAGCAGCTTCGCGCCCCCGGACGCCGCCATGTACTGCTGCAGGATGTACTGCGCCGACGACGACTCCTGCAACAGATCGAGCACCAGCACCGGCGTCACAAGCTGCCGTGGTTGTCGAGGCGAAGTGAAACAGAGGAGGATCAAGAATCAGAGATGTACTTACAATGGGGGTGCCTTTGATAGACAGGTGAGGCAGTGGCTCGGCTGCGGAGGCTGGGACGGGCGCGAGGGGCGCACCCATGACGCCGAGAAGGAGGCGAAGGTCCGAGCGGCGGAAAGATCCACCACCGCTGCCAGGCATGGACGGAGTGCGGGACAGGTGGCCGCGGACCCACTGGCCGAATCCATCGCGCCGGCCAGAGTCCTCGGCACCCGCGTTGCCGTCGACAATGTCGGGCCCCTCAATGAGCGGCGCCAGCGCCTCGCCGCCCGGGCGGAGGCTTCCGGAGCGGGCGACGAGCGGCTCCAGCAGGTACTGGCCGAGCTGGTCGGACGGCGGAGGCGGCGGTATCTTGCGGTTGCGCGGGAGCAGCAGCCGCGCCGGCGACTTACCCCGCGACCTCGCCGGTGAGAGGCCCCTGACCACCTCCTCCTTGAGCGCCGAAAAGAAACCCTGCTTCCTCTCCTTCTCCATTTCTTCGATCCCCAAAGAAATGGCAATTAATCAGCACCAGCAACAAGCAACTAGTAGCAAATCAAAATGGCTACAGTAGAGCACCGAGGAGTGGAGTAGAAGGGGAGGAAACCGGAGCAAAGCGTAGCTGGAGGAGTGAGGAGGGGTTTGGGGTTTGTGATGGGGACTGGGGCTGGAGTTGGAAGAATAGAACAAAAGATAAAAAAGGGAGCAGTGCTTCAATGTTTTTTCTTCTAATACAAGTTGTACAAATCTTAAAGCAAACGAAAAGGTAAGTAATCATCATCTACCCTTCATTCATGCTTTAATATTTGTGCAACTGCCAAAAAGAAAAGTATGAAAGCACCTCTCTAAAAGAGGGGAGAGGAAACCGTCTGGAGGCACACTCTTGGGCGAACGCGAAAGAGGCAACAAGGTGGGATGTCGGGACCCAAGTTTGAAAAATTCCGTTTCGGAATAAATTTCGTCACTAGCCGAATCGCGAAAATTTCAAAAATATTTTGGACGAAATTTGAATTTGAAAATTCAAATCCGGTCCTTTCCAGAAAAAAAATCCGAAAGTCGGCGAAAAAGCCCGAAATTTCGGGCGAAATACCCGAAATTTCGGGTTTTTTGCACCGGCTGAAAAGTGGTCTAAACGTTAACGAAAAATTTTGAATTTTATTTTGGAGGTTTCTGACACATTTTTGATGTTCTCACAAAAATTTCAACTGATTATCACATCTGAGGAAATTTTAAAAATTCGGAGAGTAATACTGTCCTGATAAAACACTTACCGACAAGTTTGATCCGAATGGAAAATGGTACAAATCAAGTTATAAACTGTTGAAATTTTTTGTGCATGGTTATGATCCAAAACTAATGTTCTCACAAAAGTTTTAGCTGATTATCACATGTGAGGAATTTTCAAAAATTCGGAGAGTGGTACTGTCCTCATAGAACATTGACCGACAAGTTTGATCCGAATGGAAAATGGTACAAATCAAGTTAGAAACTGTTGAAATTTTTTTTGCATGGTTATGATGTATCTATAATGCTCTCATAACATTTTCAGATGATGATCAAATTTTATGAATTTTTAAAAATTCGAACAGTACTACTGTCCTGTTAAAAGGCTTACGGGCAAACTTGAACAAAATGAAAAATTATGTAAACCATAAATTTTTTTGAAAATTTTACAGAATGGTGATGAGGAAGTTCTTAATATCCCATAAAAATTGTGATTCAAGATCACACAGCAGTAAATTTATAAAATTCTTACAAGACACAGTACCATTTATGTTCTTTTTTTCGAAATATAATATAACGAATGAAGTTCAATGCTTACATAGATTTGATTGACCAAACAAACAAAGTTTAAATTTTTTGAAAACTTTATATAATGGTACTGAGTCAATTATTAATCTCTCATAAAAATTTTAGATCATAATCACACTCAAGAAAATTTATAAAATTCTGACAATATAACTGTCCCAATTATGTTCATTCTGTTTTTGATTTTTTAAAGATAACAAATGAAGTTAAATTATTTTGGAATTTTTTATGTATGATCCTAAACTACGAAGGATAGTACTATAAAATATTATTCTTATTATAAATCTTTAAAATTTTATAAAAATCTGACGTTTCTAATAAAATTTTAAAATGTTTAAAAAATTCGTTTTTTTCAACAAATTTTCATAGGAGATGACTTTCCTAAGGGTTATTGGACTAAATCCGGTCAAATCCGGCCCTAAAAGATTCAAAACCGGCCAAAAAAAACACAAAATTTCGCCAAAAAAACTGAAATTTTGGATAATGTAGCAATTTCAAAAGGAATTAACTTTTTTTCGGCCGATACTTTAGATTTCGGGGTGGTCTGAAATCCAAAATTTCGGCGAAATTTCACCGAAATTCCCCGAAATTTGGAACCCTGGTCGGGACTAGGGATCCAAATCCCCGTGAATTTCGATGAAATTTTGCATTTCGGGCCCTCCTCGAGACCTAAACTACAGCCCGGGAATATTTTTTGAAAATGCTACAGTAATTTGACTTTTTTCGGTGAAACTTCGGTCAGACCGGGAGAAATTTCATGAAAAAATTCCGGATTTTGGTTTTTTTTATAACCGGATTTGACTTCAATTACATCAATAACCCATAAGAAAGTGATCTTTGATGATAATTTGTCCAAAAACTTATTTTTTGAGACATTTTAAAATTTTGGCAGAAACCCTGTTAGAATTTTATAAAATTTAATATGATTTTTAATGCTATAAAAAATTTATGGTACTATCTTAAGAAGTCTAGGATCAAACATAAAATTTTATAAAATATTTTAACTTTATTTGTTATCTTTTAAAAATAAAAAACAGAATTAGCATAAACGAGGTAGTAACAATGTCAGAATTTTATAACTTTTTTCTTGTTTGATCATCATTTGAAACTTTTATGGTAATATTAGTGATGCATCAAGACTATCTATAAAAGTTTTCTAGAATGGTTTGAACTATTTTTCATTCGGTTGAAATTTGTCGATTAGCCTTCAGATGCACTGTCCGAATTTCTAAAAATTGATGAAGCTTGATTATCATCTAAAATTTTTATGAGAACATTAATTATGTATCATAACCATGCACAAAAAATTTCAAAAGTTTCTAACGTGGTTTGTACCATTTTTCATTCGGATCAAACTTATGGGTTAGTGTTTTATCAGGACAGTAGCAATGTTTGAATTTTTAAAACTTCCTCAGATGTGATAATCTTCTGCAATTTTTATGAGAACATCATTGATGTGTCAGGAACCTTCAAAAAAATTTCAAAATTTTTCAACATCGTTTGATCCATTTTCCGTTCAGTTGAAATTCACCGAAATTTCGGGATATTTCGGCGAAATTTTGTTTTATTTCTGTAGAAAACAAATCGGATTTCAATTTTTGTTTTTGAATTTTGAATGAGATTTGTTCGAAATACCCGAATTTCATCAAAATTTTGGATTCCGGTCCCGACTGTATTTTATTCGAAAATGAAATTTGAATCCTTGGTCGAGATGCGAATTTAGAGGTGGCCAAATGGCTATATCTAACGGGTCGGTCCGAGGTCCGATACTGTTGGCACGATCAGGCATGAATCGTGAGCTCATGCCATGCTTGGTCGGCACGGCCCGCTAACAGCTCAGCACGATTAGGCCCGACATAGCATGTTTGGTCCGTTTATTTGAAAAATAGTCGTTTTACAGTTGTTGGAGGTTTTAAAAAATTCAAATTTCTTTTCAAAAATTTCAATTTTTTTATAAATAGGGTGGCTGCCCCCCTCATTTCCACACCAGCAAACTTGCATTCTCTTCTCTTCGTTCTCTTGTGAAAATTCTTTTGCTCTTGGTGATAATTTGGTAAAATTCAAAATAGTTTTGCCAAAAATTCAAAAATTCAAAATTCGACTTTCGGCTTTTGTGATGAAATTAAGATAAAATTTGTGATTTAATTTTTCATTGTTCTTATTATTTTAAATAATATTAAAGTACTAATAGCATAATTAATTTTTTGCAATTTTCTTTATGTAGCACGGAGATTTTCCATCTTTCCCAGCTTTTGATTTCGGGATTTCACGTGAGAAGCTTCTTGCATCCTATAAAGCTTAAGAAACTGCAGTACTTGTACCATCCTCAGGCTCTACAAGTGCTATTGCGTCGGCAAGCACTGGGGCAAAAAGATCAAGACGCAGTACATCAGGAGTCTTGGAAGATTTCGAGCAGATTTTCGAGACATCAGACGATGTTCAGAGCAGATATGCTATTTGTAAATATTGTAAGCACAAATTAACTACGAAATCTACAGATGGAACGGGGTAATTGAAGAGACATGCTGAGAGCTATAGACGCAGCTCCAGTACAATCCCGACGGTACGCAGCTCCAGTACAATCCCGAGGTAGCTCGTGAATCTCTTTGTCATTTAATCGTTTCTAAAGATCTTTTTTTAAACTTTGGTGAGTTACCTGCATTTGAAAACTATATTAGGACTGCTCATAATCCTAGAGTTTTTGCAGTTTCTAGACAGACAACAACTAGAGATTTGATTAAATACTATAATAATTATCGTAGTAAGCTAAAATAGCAATTTAATACCTGTACTTTTTCTGTGTCTTAACATCAGACATATGGAGTGGTAGGGCTAGTGCTTATTATGTAAACAATGATCGGCAACTAGAGAAGAGAATTATAGGATTCAAATTAATTGATGTAGCACACACTGGTGAAAATATTGTTGATTGTATTGTAAAAGTTGTGAAAGATTTTACCCTTACAAAGAAAATTTTTGCAATAACTTTAGATAATGCTTCAGCAAACACTTCTGCCATGAACATTCTTACTCAACTTTTTAATTTATATGCCGAATCTTTCTTATTACATTAGCGTTGTGCTTGCCATATTATTAATTTTATAGTTAAATCTGGTTTGAAGAGGTTAGACCCGTATGTTGAACCTTTTCACAGTGCAATATCTTTCTTAAATAATTCTAATCAACAAGTAGCAACATATAAGATTTATTGTATTGCAAAGGAGGTACGTCCACATAAGTTTGGTTTGAATATGCCTGTTAGATGGAATTCTACTTACTTGATGCTTAAGTCTTAATACCTATAAGAGCACATTTTCTGTTTTTATTAACACGTATTATCGTAGCCTGGATGGTCAACCGCTACTCACAAAGCAACATTGGTATGTTGCTGAATACTTGCTGTTATTTTTTGGAACATTTTTATGATTTCACTATTGCTTTATCTGGAGTTTATTACTCAACCTCTCCTTTAATTATGCATCATATTCTAGAAAATTGCTACCCACTTAAGGAACCACAAAAATGATAATATTTTTGCGTGCATCTGTTTATGCTATGAAAACTAAATTTTTGAAATATTGGCAAGAAATTTCTATGTATGCATTTGCATTTATTTTAGATCCTACAGCTAAAGTTCAAGGATTTTCTAATGTTCTCTCACTTCTAAGTGATGCGGTGGATACTGATTATTCTAGTTATTTTCAAATATGCGTACTAACTTATCTCAAGTTTATGATAAGTACGATCAGAAGTATACTGAAGTTCGCATGCAGCGACCTCCAGCAACACCCACAACAGATAATAAGAAAACTGCGTGGGGAAATATATGGGGTGCAAGTGGCTCTTCCTCAAGGAGTTCGACTACAACAACGTCAAGTGCGGACACAACAAGTGGTGGGGAGCTAGCTGCCTATCTCAATAGCGACACTATCAACTACCAAGAGCAGCAAGAGGAGGACTTCAGCATTTTACAGTGGTGGCACGAGTACAAGATAACATATCTGGTGCTTTTCATTTACCACGGGATGTGTTAACAATTTTTGTCTCCATGGTTTCTTCGAAGTTTACTTTCAGTCTATCCGAAAGAATAATCGAGGAGAGAAGAACAAATCTGACAAGTGAGATGGTGGAAATACTTCTCACTGTGAAAGATTGGGAACAAGCTGATCAACGAACTCAGCATACTACAGAAAATGTTGAGCTGGCGGAGACATTTGAAAATCTTTATCTAGATAATCAGGAAGAATAATTGTAATCTTCATTTTTCTCCTGTATCACTGAGCTATAGGTTGTACTCTTTTTTTCTTTGCCAAGGTTTTCTTATGTTTAGTGTTTTTAACGATGCAACTAAACATCAGTAAAGCTCATTATTTAATTCTAATTATTTATCTCATTTTAGAATTTATTTCATATTTTATCTTTTTCTTAATTTACATATATTTTTAAAAGTTTTTCTAAATATTCTAATTTTTTCCTGAATTTTTCAAACTTTTTATGTATTTCTCTCATACTTTTTCTATTTTTTATAACATTTTGTATTGATTTTTTTGGTGCTAACGAGCCGGCCCGATCTGACCTGTTTCGGTCTGTTGTCCCCCGAGGACACCGGGTCAGTACGGCACTGTCCGTGAGGCCACCGGACCGTGCATGGGCCTACACGGCATGTCCCGTTTATTAGCCGGGCCTAAACGGACCGTATCTAAATGGGTCATGACACCCGTTTAGCTGGCCAGGCCGCCCACCTAGCCATCACTAGACGCGATGGGTTGGCAGACAACAACAACTACATGTGATCCAATCACCTACAGTCCTGTTAAGACTATAACCTTAGAGCAATTTTACAGTGGATAACATAGGTAGTAAATAGTGATAGTAGAAATCAGATCCAGTCGTATATTTTTCAGGGGTATTATGGACTTTTGATCATTTGCTACATTACTCGTTATTGCTGCCCTCCTTTTTCTGTCATCGCCGCTAGTCCGGTCCTATTGACGATGCAGCCTCTGCCTTCCTGCTGGTGCCCTTCCGGATTGTGACCACGCTACGGCTGGCGCCCTCCCAGATCTTGACGACGGCGCGGCCTCGGCCAGACTGATTTGTGACAACGCCGTGGTCTCACACTAACACATCGAGCCTTCTATCCTGCGCGGCCCACGAAGCAATTCCAAATTTTACACAAAAGCACGAAAAAAATACACATACGTTCAAAATAAAAATGACTAATTACAATACTACCACTGTATGATTTCTACTATCAATACTACCGGCGGAAGTATAACTAAATCCTAACTAATCTAATCCGTTGGATCAAATAGAATGAACAGCTAATATAAAAAGCGAAAAGTACTATATTATTTTTTGACACTATAATAATTACTATAGCTAAGTGTAACATCCCAAAAATTTGCCTAAATATTATTTTATTGCTTAAATGTGCATTTATGATTTTCTGGAATTTATTTGGATTTTTCTGGATTTATTTGAATTAATTTTAAATTATGAAGATTGACCCTTTTATTTAAATCTATTTAAATCTGTGCAAAGTTAAAATAAAGTTTTACCAAAAATATTTTATTTAAGTCCATCATGTCTCAAAGTATTTTTGAGATTTTTCTGTGATTTTTCCTGATTATTTATTTGCCTAAAAGTAATTAAAGTAATTTCTGGAATTGTTTTAATTAATAAAACCCGGAATTTCGCAAGGAACAGTAATGGGCCAAGCCCAGTACTGTGCCTGCGTCGGCCCGCTTCTGGAAGCAATCGCCGCAGCCGTAGGATCTCGATCGAAGGGTTGAAGGTGCGCCGAAACCCTAATGAATCTTGGGCGTCCATTTCGTGTACGTCTCGGATTCCTCCGCGTCGAGCGCTTGGTGGCCGTCTGTTGCGACACGTGGAGGGCCGGATTGCATCGTCTCCGTCGTGTTCGACCAGGACTTCTCCGCCGCGTCGTCTCCGCGTTCGTAAATGACTCCGCCTTGAGCACGCCTTCCAATGCCCTATAAAGCCGTGATGCGTCGCCCGAGGTTCTTCGTCGTGACCGCGCTTTGTCGACTTCGTTTGGCGAGCGTTGGGGAGCGCAGAAAAGCTCGTCGGAGTGGTGGTTCGGACCGTGGGGGTTTTTCGCTCGGTTTCGTCGCCGCCGTTGGGCCTTCGCTGTCACCGGTGCCATCTTCGAGCTTGCCGGACCGAGCCGCGTTGAACCGACAACTTTTCGTCGCCAGTAGCTCGCCGGAGCACCGCGTGGCGCGTCGTCTTCTTCGTCACCGGTAAGAACCCGCCGCCGCGTCTCCATCGCCAGATCCAGAAGTTCGGGGCCGTCAGATCTAAACTTGACGGTTGATGCGCTGCCACGTAGTGAGCGATCGCTGACCGTCCGATCGGTCTTCTGCGGATCAGATCAAGCCGCGCGTTTGGCCAGTCAATTTGCGCGCGCGTGTCGAACGCATTGGTATCGATGCGCCGTGGACCGGGTCTGCCGTGGTCCAGCACTGCGCCGTGGACCGGGTCCATACACCCGAGACACGTGGCAACATCTGATTGGTTCGGGCCAGGGCTGACGTCATGCTTGCACAATAAACCTGTTTTCGAATTAAAAATAAATCTGTTAATTCTGATTTTCTGATTTTTGCAATTTCAGTATTTATTTCAAACTTCAAAAGGCTATATCTTTTGCATCGTGACTCGGATTTGAGTGATTCAAGTTTCTAAAAATTTGTAAAATTAAGATCTATTTAATGGTGAACTTTATTTGATTTTTGGAGTTTATTTGCTCTCTGTTTTGGTATTTATTTACTTTTCTTCTTCGGTACGCGTAGACGTTGAATTGTGCGACGCTTCGGAGGAAGATTCAACAACTCAAGAGCAAGTTCCAGAACCAGATCAGGACCTATTCCAAGGCAAGTTGTGCTTTGATCATGTTGAACCCATGTTTATAAAATTGCTATGTTTGTTTTACCCTATTGCATATATTCCAAATATACAATTGTTTCAAATTAGATTGGGCTTAGCTAATATACCAGATTGAATTATACCCTACCTTGTCGTTGTATGCCATGATCCATTGTTACCCTAGATTGGTTCAATATAGTTGGTTAGTAAATATAATCAACATGGGATTGTTAGATCGTATTAGTTGCTTAGCCATGCCACGTCATCACATGTGTTGGAATCATTGATAATTAATCTTGATTAATGGAATATGGAACAATGTTATGAACTTGTGTGTCATGTGAGATCACACGATGAGATTGAGTTGTTGTGGCGAGTCATGTCATGCTACGATGTTGAATTGTTGATAGCACGTGGTGCTTGGTAATCAACTGGGTGATAATCATTTAGATTGGGGCAAGTGACAAGGGGCGAGGATGCCAAGGTGGGCCCGATGGGCAAAGGGTATGTGGATGTCTTGCCTTGATCACTCTAAGGACTTAACCTTGCAAGCCTTTGACCTGAGTCAATCATGCAACCACATGTCTGGTATGGGCCAGCCTAGCTGAGTAATTTGCAATATCTTAATTTTGGTACTATCGTGGTCGGTGTGAGTTCGAGTTATGGAGTAATTCACATGGTGCAAGAGGGGGCCCCGGATGTGGTAACCATCCCACGGTGTTGAAACCTTAGCGGGTAGTATCGGGTTAAGCCACCGCATTGTAAAGGCTTTGTTATAATCACTCGCCTTGGTGGTGTTTGGTTGTATCACGTGGGTAAAGTGCATAACCTCTGCAGAGTGCGAAACTATTCGGATAGCCGTGCTCGCGGTATTGAGCAATGCTCGGGAATTACAGTTAAGGGTTAGCTTAATTAAATGAACAACTTGGTTGGGATGGCGGAATGCCACGTGGAAGATGGAATTTGATTTAGGATTGGAAACCTGGTTTACTTGAGAAATACTGAATTTATTTATTATTGCTATTTGTTTTACAGTTTTTACAATCTATTTATTATACTTGTTCATATATGCTGCTTATTGCAAAATAGCCATGATAGCCTATCCATTGGAATAAGCCTTGCATATAGATACATAGAATTGCATTCTGTGCACGACTTGTTGAGTGCTTTAAGTACTCACCCTTGCCAAACAACAATAATCAACAGTTGAAGAATCTACACCTGTGTTGGAAGAGGAAGTCCAGGAAGACACGAGTCATTAGGGTCCGAGCCTTGTCGGTTGCCTATGGTGAACTGATGAGCTATCTACGTTTTCTACTTTCCGCTGCTTGATTATTAGCTTATATTTTCAGTCTTGCCCTGCGTAGCTTAATAATGTAAGTCGGTAATAAGATCATACATTTAGCTATATAAATAAATGAACTATTATTCTATTATCGTTGAGTATGATGTGATATGTACCGATGTTGAGCTGTGTGCACTAGCGTTGATCCTGGGACTAGTGCGGTAAATACAGTGGGTTCGAATCAGTGGATTCGGGTCCTTACACTAAGCGTTGTTGGGTTCGTTCTCTCCGCTGAATAACCCTAAGAGCTGAAAACCGTTTAAGTTACCGTTCTCGTAACAATTGCACAGGACCCTTTCCAACTACCGGCTACCTACGGCGCCAATAGAATGTCCATTTTCAGACGTACACACACGAACGGGATTTGCTTTTTTTTTTGGTAGTTGATTGTTCAACACAAAGAGAATTCGTATGTCATTCTAACTGCTGCCACAATTAAAGAAAAATTACAACCAAACAAAATTACAAGACAGTATTCCATTGGATCAGCCTCTAAGCCATTAGATATTGTTCGTATAGAATGTGTAGTGTTGTCTAATGTGCACTGCAAGCCCAAAGTAGACTAGTCATTTTCAGATCAAATCGAAGAAGTTGCGCACTCTACCTCGCTCACGCATCCCTGTCTCAAATCTATCAGGGTCGATCACTAATCTCACTTCCAATTGGCCGCCAGCAGCCCTCCTCCTTCCTTCATGTCGGCACATCAGGAAAAAGCCATGGCTGTCGACTACTCGACTGTGATCAATACTGTGATAAGACATAATATTCATAGTAAGCCAACAATGTATCTAGCGGAGCAACAAGAGAGCTGCGTTCCCACAATAGCATGGATGTACATGAACTTCCTGAACCACACGATGTGTGCCGAGATTCGTGCCTGTCACTTCTGGGTAGTTGGCGGAGAGAATGAATTAGTTGAGGTGATGCTTGTTATGCCCTAGGCGTTTCACAACTAGAGGTGGGCATCGTGCCGTGCCGGGCCGGCCCGGCACGGGCCCATCGTGCTTCGTGCTTGAACCATGTCGGGCCGCGACGGCCCGTCGTGCTCGCCGTGCCGTGCCGTGCCGGTCCAGCTCGCCTTCGGTGAGTTCAGGCACGGCCTATTTGCGCTTCGTGCCTGCTTCGTGCCGTGCCGGTCCAGGTCCGACCCATTTGCACTATTTCAACGAGAGAAAAAGAGCCATAGATACATATAATTAAGGCAGTGAATGCAAATATTATGAGAAAAAGAACTAAAATTTATTTATTATCGAACAGTTACATAGAGCGAGAAGGATGTGCTAATACTGACGAGAGAGGGGAGAATTGTTGGAAATATTAGGAATTTTCTCAATATTTTAATCCACAGAATTACGTAAATCATGATTAAACAAAGATGCATTTTTTGTTCAAAGCCAAAGGTACTAGATAACAAATTATCTATCTCATACGCAAAGACTAATGAACAAGAAATCAGCATGAATAAAACACGGTATAAGTTAATATACCCTTGAGCCGGTGCCACCGTTGGCACAGCGCGAGATGTAACATTCTCGTTCGCCATGACGGTCGAAGTAGGCGATCACAGGTTGTCGCGATGAAGCGTTAGTGCGGTGAAGAGGTTGATGCGGTCGCGAGGCGCGTTGCGGTGCGGATGCGCTTCAGAACACCTTCGGCGATCGCGTGGTCGCTCCCCAAAACCTTATCGGCCTTCTATCTCGAGCAAGATCTCAAGAAGGGCGAGGTTCGAGGCCTGCTCCTCTCGCTACTTGTGCGCGCAAAAAGCAGGCGGGAATGCAAAGGATGAATGGAGTCTGCGTGGGAGAGTTCGCGGTGAAGAAAAGCACACCGTGGCTCTCCTTATATAGCCTCGCGACATGCAGCGGCGAGAGCCGGCCATTACCAACCATCAACTCGGTAGCCGTTACGATGGCAAGCGACCATTATGCGACCATCAACCACGTCCGTTAATCGGTGGCGGCGGCGATTCTGGTCACATTAATCACTGCGGTTCTTGGTCATATTGACTCAAACGGCAAAACAAACCGCTCCGCCCGGCACATCACGTCCGGATCGGCTGCGGCTGCGACGCGCGCGCCACGTCTCGTCTCGTCTCGACTCGACTCGACTCGACTCGACTCGACTCGAACTCGCACACGCCACGCCTCGCCTCGGCTCGGCTCGGCTCGGCGCAGTGTAGCGTGTGGCACAGCCTTTACCCTTTTCCACCTTGCTAATTGAGAGACACACAACTCAACTATTTAAGTTGGTCAAACCTTCTCTCAATTACCCATATGGTACTAAACCAATTTCATGACTCCTAGTATTCTAATGGGCCTTTTGGAATTTCTATTAAATTAATTATGGGCCATCCCATAATAATCTAACCAAGAATCTATCTTCTCTCCTAAACCTTCCACTCCTATACAAATTGAGCCCATTTTTGAGGAAAATCCAATAGATGAGGGCAATGAAGTAACTCGTAAGAGTAAGAGACTAAGGACTACAAAGTCTTTTGGTGATGACTTCATTGTATATCTAGTGGATGATACTCCAAGAACCATTGAGGAGGCTTATTCATCGCAGGACGCGGACTATTGGAAGGAAGCGGTCCAGAGTGAGATGAATTCCATCTTGAGCAATGGAACTTGGGAAGTTGTTGAACGTCCATATGGGTGTAAACCTGTAGGATGTAAGTGGGTGTTCAAGAAAAGCTAAGGCACGATGGTACGATTGAAAAGTACAAGGCAAGGCTTGTGGCCAAGGGTTATACCGAGAAAGAAGGCGAGGACTTCTTTGATACTTACTCACTGTTGCAGATTGATCACTATTAGAGTACTACTGTCTTTGGCTGCCTCCTACGGTCTGATCATTCATCAGATGGATGTAAAGACGACTTTCCTTAATGGAGAGTTGGAAGAGGAAATCTATATGGATCAGCCTGATGGATTTGTAGTAAAGGGTCATGAAGGAAAAGTGTGTAGGCTGTTGAAGTCTTTGTATGGCCTTAAGCAAGCACCTAGCAAAGTGTACGAGAAGTTCGACAGAACTTTAACATCTGCGGCTTTGTTGTGAATGAAGTCGACAAATGTGTGTATTACCGCTATGGTGGGGTGAAGGAGTGATTATGTGTACGTATGTTGATGACATCTCGATCTTTGGGATGAACCTTAATGTGATTAAGGAAGTCAAGGACTTCTTGTCCAAAACTTTTAAATGAAAGATTTGGGAGTAGCGGATGTCATCTTAAACATTAAATTGTTAAGAGAAGGTGACGGTGGGATTACTCTTGAGCGGTCCCATTATGTGGAAAAGGTGTTGAGTCGCTTTGGCTATAGCGATTGCAAACTGCCGCCAACGCCGTATGATCCAAGTGTGCTATTACGAAAGAACCAGCGAATAGCAAAGGATCAATTGAGATATTCCCAAATCATTGGTTCATTGATGTATTTAGCTAGTGCAACAAGGCACGATATCTCGTTTCTTTGTGAGCAAACTAAGCCGGTTTGTTTCAAACCCGGAGATAATCATTGGCATGCTCTTGAGAAAGTAATGCGCTATCTAAAAGGGACATCAAGTTATGGAATTCACTACACCGGATACCTAGGGTACTTGAGGGTTATAGTGATTCAAACCGGATATCTAATCTTGATGAAATAAAAGCCACAAGTGGATATGTGTTCACATTGGGTGGTGGAGTGTTTCTTGGAAGTCTTGCAAGCGGACCATCTTAACGAGGTCTACAATGGAAGCAGAACTCACGGCATTAGATACCGCCTCTGTGGAAGCCGATCGTCTGCGTGAACTTGTGAAGGACTTACGGTAGTTGAGAAACCGGTGCTCGCTATTCTTTTGAACTGTGACAATCGGACGGTGATTGTCAAGGTGAACGATTCTAAGGATAACATGAAGTCATCAAGGCACGTTAAGAGCGGTTGAAGTCTGTCAGAAAATGAGAAACTCGGAGTTATAGCGTTGGACTATGTCGAGACGGCTAAAAACTTGGCGATCCTTTTACAAAGGGACTATCACGGAATGTGATAGATGAAGCATCGAGGAGATGGGCTTGAGACCCACATAAAGTCATGTCTTAGTGGTAACTCATCCTATTTGATCGGAGATCCGTGAATTAGGATGTTGAGACAAGCTAGTGATCGGGTGAGAGGAGAGTACATCATACTTAGCCCACTCCGTTTGAGATGTAATAACTCTCCTATTACGTATGGCAGGTTGGTTATACCTTAATGTATTCCGAGTGGCTTTGATAAGCGAGAGATGTTGTCCTCTGAACATCTTATGAGGAATACACCTATCTGAGTTCATTGCTAGTCACAGTCTATGAGATTGGGTGATCTCTAGAGGCTCATGAAAGGCTAAGGAGTATGACTTATAAGCTCCAAACCGAGGGGATGCATTTAGCGACCTAGTATCGATAAAGGACTTTGGTGAAACTTGTTCGCACAAAACTCAATTCAAGGCATAGTCCATTGTTGATTGTGGATGAGTATAACTTTTGTTCTAGATGGAAGTTCAACTTAACAGTCTCCATCGAAAAAGCGGTATATCAAACTACATTGGGCGAGAGTATTTCAAATGTGTCTTTGAAATTTGGTGGGGATTGTTAGATTATTATGGGATGGCCCATAATTAATTTAATAGAAATTCCAAAAGGCCCATTAGAATACTAGGAGTCATGAAATTGGTTTAGTACCATATGGGTAATTGAGAGAAGGTTTGACCAACTTAAATAGTTGAGTTGTGTGTCTCTCAATTAGCAAGGTGAAAAAGGGTAAAGGTGTGCCACCTGTGTGTGTAGCCGAGGCGAGGCGAGGCGAGGCGAGGCGAGTCTTGAGTCTTGAGTCTTGAAAGCGAGCGAGTCGAGTCGAGTCGAGTCGAGTCGAGTCGAGTCGAGTCGAGTCGAGTCGAGTCGAGTCGAGTCGAGACGAGACGAGACGAGACGAGACGAGACGAGACGAGACGAGACGAGACGAGACGAGACGAGACGAGACGAGACGAGACGAGACGAGACGAGACGAGACGAGACGAGACGAGACGAGACGAGCGAGGCGAGGCGAGGCGAGGCGAGGCGAGGCGAGGCGAGGCGAGGCGAGGCGAGGCGAGGCGAGGCGAGGCGAGACGAGGCGAGGCGAGGCGAGGCGAGGCGAGGCGAGGCGAGGCGAGGCGAGGCGAGGCGAGGCGAGGCGAGGCGTGGCGTGGCGTGGCGTGCGCGCGCGTGCGCGCGCGAGCGATCCGGACGTGATGTCTTTGGCGGAGCGGTTTGTTTTGCCGTTTGATAGTCAATATGACCCGATAACGCGATGATTAATGTGACCGATGCGCCGTCGATTTACATAATGAGCGTGGTTGATGGTGGCATAATGGTCGTCGATTCTTGTAGCGGCTACCGAGTTGATGGTCGGTAATGGCGGCTCCCGCCGTTGCATGTCGCAAGGCTATATAAGGAGAGCCACGGTGTGCTTTTCTTCACTGCAGAACTCTCCCACGAGACTCCATTCATCCTTTGCATTCCCGCCTCTGTTTTTGCGCGCACAAGTAGCGAGAGGAGCAGAGCCTCGGAACCTCGCCCTTCTTGAGATCTTGCTCGAGATAGAAGGCCGATAAGGTTTTTGGGAGCGACCACGCGATCGCCGAAGGTGTTCTGAAGCGCATCGCGACCGCAACGCGCCTCGACCGCATCAACCTCTTCATCGCACTAACGCTTCCTGCGACAACTTTGTGATCGTCTACTTCGACCGTCATGGCGAACGAGAATATTACACTGCGCTTTGTGCTAAGCGGTGGCACCGGCTCAAGGGTATATTAACTTATACCGTGTTTTATTCATCTTTGATTTCTTGTTCATTAGTCTTTGCGTATGAGATAGATAATTTGTTATCTAGTACCTTTGGCTTTGAACAAAAAATGCATCTTTGTTTAATCATGATTTACGTAATTCTGTGGATTAAAATATTGAGAAAATTCCTAATATTTCCAACAAGAATAGGCGAGAAAGAGAGTGAGCGAGACAGACGAGAGAGATTGAGAGAGATTGGTGAGAGAGAGAGCTGAGAGAGATTGAGAGGGACGACCGAGAGAGAGCAGCTTCTTGCACCGTCTCTCAATCTCTCTTAGCTCTCTCTCTCCTGTTTTGTCCGTCTCTCTCAGGTGTTGGCGATAGGGGTGACGTTCATGCTACTGGATGCATCCATGACGGTCATGCTCTGTGAGTTAGTGACCTTCATGCTAAGCTTCTTCCTCATGCCCTGGATCATTAGGCCCAGTATAGCCCATTCTGATGCGTGCGCGTCGGGCCGCCCATCGTGCACGATTCTCGAGCCCGCGCGGTCAGGTACTCTGATGTCGTCTTTGGCCGCCGACGGCCACTTCGTCTTGGGTCGGGCCGTGCGGGCCGTGACGTCGTGCCTCGGGTCGGCCCAAAAGAGCCCGGCCCGAGTGCCCACCTCTATTCACAACACAGGCTGAAACCATGCCTCGTTTTTACCTAGTGTTTGAACTTGGGCTCTTCTCGTCCACAACCGCTTCCCTCGGGGTCATTTTCCACTTTGAGAAGTGGAAAATCAAGAGAGCAAATTTATTTTTTAAATACGTAGCATAATTCAATTATTTGATTTAAAAATATATATTTGTTGTAACACGGATACTTAACTAGTACTCTCTCATTTCATACCAGCCATGAGCTCCGACCAAGTGCACCATGACGATGGACCACCCCACTCTATTTTGGGCGTTCAGTTGTACCCCCTAGGTGAGCACATTGGTCCCTCCACCGGCTTCTTTTATTGTGAAAGACCATGTGAAGGTTTACCTATGTTTGTGATGAGTATTTGACTAAATTTGAGCTCAGTATGATCTGGTTTGAGTTTTATTTGAATTGGATTTTCAATTTAAATCAATTTGAGCTTTATCTGTTTTTTCCAGTGCTATTGATGAGGACATCGTTTCTATTGACACAACCGCGCCTAGTCACTCATCTCATACACAACAATCTGAACCCATATTACAAGGACCAATTACTCGTGCTCGAGCACGTCGACTTAATTATCAGGTGAATACGTTCCTAAGTTTTGATACAAGAGATTCTCAGAATGGAATGCTATTTAATCCTTGTGATGATCTTATTGTCCATAGGAACCAAGGAGAAGAACCTCAAAACGTCAAGTTTGAAACCAGATCGTCATGTGCACGAGTTCCACTCGGATTCGGCCTTCCTTACAGCACCAACTTAAAACGGCCATAACTTTTGATCCAAAAGGGTGTTCGGGGCACATGAGTACTTGATTAAAAGATTTCGTCGCCCTCTTTCCAATGGATCCAGTCTCATCTTAAAATTCCTTCTGAGCTGTCTGGAAACTGCAAAACAAACCACATCACTTTTCTAGTCTGAGTCAGAGTGGGCCTTGGGCCTTGTAATCGAATTGTATTCGGTTTCCTAGGGTTTTGGACGACCTCCTCCTCTTCTTATCTCATAAATAACCAGCCGCACCCTCATCTAGGGTTTTGGGTTTTTCTTTGTGTTAGTTTAGCCATTGCGCAAACTCTGCTCTTCAGTTGTGTCAGTCGACCACCTGCGAGACAGCCTTTGAGAACCCCACTTTTGAGTTGAATCAAATTACTTTTGCAGATTCATTGTTGCCTCTATCTTATTCTTGCTAGTTCTTCGATTGCTCGCAGGAATTGAATCTCGTGTTCAGGTTGATCGTGCTACCCAGCTAGGTCAATAACCTTTGGAGTTGGTTCAACGATTGCTAAGGCGCACACGACCTGTTCGTTTGTAGTCGGATCGCGAGAGTCACCTCCACCAGAATTGAAAGTTATCTTCCTCATCGAAAGATCGGGCACCCTATTTTACATTAGGTGGTATCAGAGCCTATCCTTACTATGCTAGAGATTTATTAAATAAATTGCAGCGCCTACGCCAAGGTAAAAGTTCAGTAGAGGAATATTATCAAGAGTTGCAAATTGGCATGATGCGTTATGGTTTAGTTGAGAATGAGGAAGCTTCTATGGCCCGTTTCTTAGGTGGGTTAAATCGAGAAATCCAAGACATTCCAGATTATAAGGATTATAATTCCATGACTCGTTTATTCCATCTTGCTTGTAAAGCTGAACGTGAAGTGCAGGGACGACAATCGAGGACAAAGGCTAACTTTTCTGCAGGTCGTACTACTTCGTGGACGCCTCACACCCCCGCTGCCCCGTCCAACCGTACCACTACACTAAGCTCCTCCAACCACAAAACGACATCCTCTACTTCAAATTCAGCACCACGAGCACCCGCACCGACAAAAAGTGCCACACAAGCTCCTACAAAAAGTTTGTTGTCGTCAGTCGCCTCAACGGGACGAACAAATGACATTCAATGCCATCGCTGCAAGGGTTTCGGCCACATGATGAGGGACTGTCCGAATAAGCGCGTGCTAATAATTCGTGAAGACGGCGAGTATGATTCAGTAAGCGATCTTGATGAAGAAACGTATGCTTTGCTTGCTGAAAATGAAGACGGTGATCCGGTAACAGAACATGAAGAAGAACACGTGAGCGCTGGTGATGCTGACCAATATTTAAGTCTTATTGTGCAACGTGTGCTTAGAGCTCAGATTGGTCGTGCCGAGCCAAATCAGCGCCACAACTTGTTTCACATTAAAGGTGTCATCCAAGAGCGATCGATTCGAATAATCATTAATAGTGGGAGTTGCAATAATCTAGCCAGCATGGACATGGTAGAGAAGCTAGCACTCTCCACTAAACCGCATCCTCAGCCTTACTACATCCAATGGTTCAACAACAGCGGCAAGATTAAGGTAACTCGTGTGGTAAGAGTACATTTCGCTTTAGGTTCTTACCATGATTATGTTGATTGCGATATCGTACTTATGCAAGCATGTTCTATGTTGTTAGGTAGACCGTGGCAATATGATAAAGATTGCTTACATCATGGTACAACAAATCAATACTCCTTTGTGCATAAAGAGAAGAAAATTGTGCTACATCCCATGTCTCCTGATGCTATTTTAAAAGATGAGATTGCTAGAGCTAGTAGAGAGAAAAATCAGGAACAATCTAAGAGTGCGAATCAAATTGTATCAAAGGATCATGAGCAACATAACAAGAAAGACTCTAAGCCTGTTCATGAGAAGAGAAATGAGATTAAGTTGAAAGGTGCTTATTTCCTTGCCACCAAATCTGATGTGAATGAGCTGGATGTTAGAAGTTCCATTTGCTATGAATTCGTTTGCAAAGAAGTTTTGTTTTCATTTGAGGATATATCTTCTTCTTTGCCTCCTGCTGTCACTAACCTTTTGCAGGAGTACACTGACGTCTTTCCAAAGGATGTACCACCGGGGCTGCCCCCAATTCGAGGAATTGAGCACCAAGTTGACCTCATTCCCGGGGTATCTTTGCCCAATCGTGCGCCATACAAAACCAATCCGGAAGAAACTAAGAAAATACAACGCCAAGTTCAAGAATTGCTTAATAAAGGGTACGTACGTGAGTCTCTTAGTCCTTGTGCTGTTCCGATCATTTTAGTGCCCAAGAAAGATGGATCATGGCTCATGTGTGTGGATTGTAGGGCAATCAATAATATCACCATTAGGTATCGTCACCCTATTCCTAGGCTAGACGATATGCTTGATGAATTAAGTGGCTCTACAGTGTTCTCTAAAGTTGATTTGCGTAGTGGGTACCACCAGATTCGTATGAAGCTAGGAGATGAATGGAAAACAGCTTTTAAAACTAAGTTCGACCTTTATGAGTGGTTAGTAATGCCTTTTGGGTTAACTAATGCACCTAGCACTTTCATGAGATTGATGAACGAAGTTTTGCGTGCTTTCATTGGCAGATTTGTGGTGGTATATTTTGATGATATTTTGATATATAGCAAATCATTGGAGGAACACCTTGACCATTTACGTGCTATTTTTGATGCTTTACGAGATGCGCGCTTATTTGGTAACCTTGAGAAGTGCACCTTTTGCACGGATCGAGTCTCTTTTCTTGGTTATGTTGTTACTCCCCAGGGCATTGAAGTTGATCAGGCCAAGGTTGAGGCAATACAGAGTTGGCCGACTCCTAACACGGTCACGCAGGTGTGAAGTTTTCTAGGACTTGTTGGATTATACCGTCGCTTCGTGAAGGATTTCAGCACCATCGCTGCACCATTGAATGAGCTTACCAAAAAGGGTGTGCCATTTGCTTGGAGAGATGCACAGGAGAACGCCTTCAGCATATTGAAAGATAAGTTAACACATGCACCACTACTCTAACTTCCAGATTTTTCTAAGACTTTTGAACTAGAATGTGATGCTAGTAGAGTTGGTTTGGGTGGCGTGTTGTTACAAGAAGGAAAACCTGTTGCATATTTTAGTGAGAAGTTGAGTGGGCCTAGTTTGAACTATTCCACTTTTGATAAGAAATTATATGCTCTAGCTCGAACTTTAGAAACATGGCAGCATTATTTATGGCCCAAAGAATTCGTCATACATTCTGATCATGAATCATTAAAGCATATTCGAAGTCAAGCAAAATTGAATCGTAGACATGCAAAGTGGGTAGAATTTATTGAATCTTTTCCTTATGTAATAAAACACAAGAAGGGCAAGGAAAATGTTATTGCTAATGCTTTGTCTAGAAGATATACCATGCTTTCACTACTTGATTTCAAAATCTTTGGATTAGAGACGATTAAAGAGCAATATGTACATGATAATGATTTTAAAGATGTGTTGCTGAATTGTAACGATGGAAAATCATGGAACAAATTTGTCCTCAAAGATGGGTTTGTATTTAGAGCTAACAAGCTTTGCATTCCAGCTAGCTCCGTTCGTTTGTTGTTGTTACAGGAAACACATGGAGGCGGGCTGATGGGACACTTTGGTGTGAAGAAGACGGAGGATATACTTGCTGGTCATTTCTTTTGGCCAAAAATGAGTAGGGATGTGGAACGATACGTTGCTCACTGTACTACATGTCAAAAGGCTAAGTCACGACTTAACCCTCATGGTTTGTATATGCCTTTACCTGTTCCTAACGTGCCTTGGGAAGATATTTCTATGGACTTTGTTTTAGGACTGCCTAGAACAAAGAAGGGGAGAGATAGCATCTTTGTTGTTGTGGATAGATTTTCTAAGATGGCACACTTCCTACCATGTCATAAAAGTGATGATGCTACCCATATTGCTGATTTGTTCTTTCGTGAAATTGTTCGCTTGCATGGTGTGTCCAACACAATAGTTTCAGATAGTGACACCAAGTTCCTTAGTCACTTTTGGCGAATTTTGTGGGCTAAATTGGAGACTAAGCTTTTATTTTCTACTACTTGAAATCCTCAAACTGATGGACAAACTGAAGTTGTCAATAGAACTTTATCTACCATACTTAGGGCTGTTTTGAAAACAAACATAAAACTGTGGGAAGAATGCTTGCCTCATATTGAGTTTGCTTATAATCGTTCACTGCATTGTACTACAAAGATGTGCCTGTTTGAGATTGTTTATGGGTTTGTGCCTTGTGCTCCTATTGATTTGTTACCTCTTCCATCTTCAGAGAAGTTGAATTTTGATGCTAAACAACGTGCTGATTTGATGTTGAAAATGCATGAGACAACTAAGGAAAATATAGAGTGCACGAATGCTAAATATAAACTTGCTGGTAGTAAGGGAAGGATGCATGCGACTTTTGAACCTGGAGATTTAGTTTGGTTGCATTTGAGAAAAGATCGATTTCCTGAATTAAGAAAATCAAAGTTGATGCCTCGAGCAGATGGTCCTTTCAAAATATTAGAAAAGATTAATGATAATGCATATAAGCTTGAGTTGCCTGCAGATTTTGGGGTTAGTCCCACCTTTAACATTGCAGATTTGAAGCCATATTTAGGAGAA
Source organism: Otatea glauca (assembly GCA_036346275.1). Lineage (NCBI taxonomy): Eukaryota > Viridiplantae > Streptophyta > Magnoliopsida > Poales > Poaceae > Otatea > Otatea glauca. The sequence goes on along the minus strand of CM070715.1, from coordinate 46,592,715 downwards.
GAGGATGAGCTTGAGTCGAGGACGACTCAAATGCAAGAAGGGGAGGATGATGAGGACATCGTTTCTATTGACACAACCGCGCCTAGTCACTCATCTCATACACAACAATCTGAACCCATATTACAAGGACTAATTACTCGTGCTCGAGCACGTCGACTTAATTATCAGGTGAATACGTTCCTAAGTTTTGATACAAGAGATTCTCAGAATTGAATGCTATTTAATCCTTGTGATGATCTTATTGTCCTTAGGAACCAAGGAGAAGAACCTCAAAACGTCAAGCTTGAAACCAGATCGTCATGTGCACGAGTTCCACTAGGATTCTACCTTCCTTACAGCACCAACTTAAAACGGCCATAACTTTTGATCCAGAAGGGTGTTCGGGGCACATGAGTACTTGATTAAAAGATTTCGTCGCCCTCTTTCCAATGGATCCAGTCTCATCTTAAAATTCCTTCTGAGCTGTCTGAAAACTGCAAAACAAACCACATCACTTTTCTAGTCCGAGTCAGAGTGGGCCTTGGGCCTTGTAATCGAATTGTATTCGGTTTCCTAGGGTTTTGGACGACCTCCTCCTCTTCTTATCTCATAAATAACCAGCCGCACCCTCATCTAGGGTTTTGGGTTTTTCTTTGTGTTAGTTTAGCCATTGCGCAAACTTTGCTCTTCAGTTGTGTCAGTCGACCACCTGCGAGACAGCCTTTGAGAACCCCACTTTTGAGTTGAATCAAATTACTTTTGCAGATTCATTGTTGCCTCTATCTTATTCTTGCTAGTTCTTCGATTGCTCGCAAGAATTGAACCTCGTGTTCAGGTTGATCGTGCTACCCAGCTAGGTCAATAACCTTTGGAGTTGGTTCAACGATTGCTAAGGCGCACACGACCTGTTCGTTTGTAGTCGGATCGCGATAGTCACCTCCACCAGAATCGAAAGTTATCTTCTCACCGAAAGATCGGGCACTCCGACTCTATCAGCTACCGGTCATGGTAGCGTGGTGCTACTAGCTGAACGGTAGCACCGGACCCCAGAGCGGTGTTGAAAAACCCGAGAGGGTAGTTTTTTAGGGGATCAGGTAAGTCAGTGCTACTGGCCATGGCAGCCCGGTGCTACCGGTAGAGCAGTAGCACCTACCCAAATGGCCGGTGAGAAAATTCTAGAGAGCATCCTCTTCTGGCTTGGGTGTAGGCTGGTGCTACCGACCGAGCGGTAGCACCGTCCTTTATAAGAGAGGATGAACTTTTAAATGATAATCTTTGGTGAAAATCATTGCATATCTTTTGGACATTACTATGTGATGTGTTTCCTTATTTTTGATAGTTGCAGGATGATGGTGCTTGATCATAGTGAGGCGGAGGATGATCGGGACTAGACGAGGAGCGTCGGAGATTCAGACTGTCGAGGATCGTCGAAAGATGATCATAGACGGAGTCGGTGCAAGCCTAGAAGACAAGGAAAGGAAAAGATGCAAGCTAGACGCTGCGTGGATCAAGGAGGGCCGTCGGATCACAGTCTAATTGATAGGATAGCAGGTCTAGTTAGTATGTTTTGAAAATCATGCAAGAAAATCCGGTTTGTTTGGTGGGTTTTGGGTTAGCCCTTGCATAACTATGTGAGTGGGTCAATCCTTACCCTTGATGGAGTGCCCTAGGGTTGAGGGACTCATCCAAGGGTGGTAGGTGGCCCAAGAGTAGTATAAATAGAGGGGGAGGGGTGGAATTCCACCTCTGAAAGGTTTTAGAGGTTTTGTGCTCTTTTGAGCTTTGCTTACTTTGTTGTGAGGCTTTATAAACCTCACTTCCAGAAATACAAATCTTTTTCTCTTATGCTTGAATTTACTTTATGCATTTAAATTCTGCACTTAAATCCTTGAGTTCTTGTTTGCTGTGACATGTGGGAGGTTATCCAAAATCATCTTGATCATCAAAACCCCACGAGTAAGTCCAAGATCAAGTTCTTGAGTTTCTCAAACTTGGTGTATTCTTCCTTCCAAGGTGAAAAGGCCAGAACTTTGATGTCAATTCTTGTGATTGAAGGTTGGAATAAGTTCCCGACATCCTTAGGATCACATCTACCAATTTTCGTGAGTTTTTGTCAAGCTGATCAAAAGATTTATCAAGATTTGGTTTTGAAGGTCGTGCTGTTCCTCAGGTAATCTTGAGCCCGGTGCTACTGCCCTTTGTGCGGTACTACTGATCTCTGGTGCTACCGGCCTCCCAGTAGTAGCACAGCCCATACAGAACATCTGGCTCTAGTTCATTTGCTTCCTCCGAGTGTTTTTCTTTGATGGCTTGTTTGGAGTATTTTGTGTGGGGAAATTTTATTTGGGATCATTCACCCCCTCTGATCGCCATTTCGGTCCTTCATACTGCAATTGTAGCTACTTACATTTCTAATCTAATCTAGATCTATATTTTCCTTTTCTGATTCTTGGATCTCAAGGTCCATTTACGGAGCTCCTAATGTTTGTGAGTTGCTTGGACGCGGCTATCCTTCCAACAGAGGGGACTGGTTTTCTCGGCTCAAACCCTATATCTGAATATTCCAGTTTCGTCCCGCCCGAAAAACTTTCATGTTTGTCAAGATCCGAATTTACCAATTCGGACCCTCTGTGTATACCACACTAGTCTAGGATCACGCTAGTGCACACAGGCTCAACATCGGTAAAATAACACAATCATACACAGTGACATAATATATAGACTCCATTTATTGAATATAACTAATTGTATGATCTTATGACCAACTTACATTGTTAAGCCACGCAGGGCTAGATTATGAATAATAAACTAAGACAAGCAGTGGAATAGAAAGACGTACACAACCCATCAGTTTACCATGGGCAACTGACAAGGCTCGAACCCTAAACACTCGTGTCAACCTAGTACTCCTCCAAAACAGGTGTAGACTCCTCAACTGTTGATGTTGTCGCTGACAAGGGTGAGTACTTAAAGCACTCAACAAGTTATGCACAAATGCAATTCTAATATTCTATATGCAAAGTTTATTCCAAATGAATGGCTAACATGACTATTTTGCAGTAAAGCTGTATTTATAAACAAGTACAATAAATATATTGTAAAGACAGTAAAACAAATAGCAGTAATAAATAATTTCAGCATTTCTTAAGTAAACAAGGTTTCCAATCCTAAACCAAGTTTCCAACATCGAATGGCAACCTACCATCCCAACTAAGTTTTCATTTTATAAAGTCTAACCCTTGACTGTAATTCCCGAGCTATGCTAAATACCGTGAGCACGGCTATCCGAATAGATTTACACTCTGCAGATGTTATGAATTTTACCCACATGATCAACCATACACCACAAACGCGAGTGATTATAACAAAGCCTTTACAATGCTCTGTCTTAACTCAGTACTACTCGCTAAGGTTTCAATACTGGTGGGACTGGTTACCACATACAGGCCCCCCTGTCGCGCGCATGTGAGTTAATTCGTGAACTCAAGACTCACACCACCACTGATAGTACTAAAGCTAAGATATTGCAAATTAGTCAGCTAGGTTGTCCCATACCAGCAGGGATCCAAATTTCGCCGAATTTCGGCGAAATTTCGGATTTCGGGCCCCTGAGACCTAAACTATCGGCCGGAAAGCATTTTGAAAAACATTTGAAAATGCTACGGTAAATCGATTTTTTTTGGAGAGATTTCGGTCAAACTGGGCGAAATTTTATGAAAAAATCCCGGATTTTGGTTTTTTATGTCCGGGTTTGACTTCAATTACAGAAATAACCCATAATAAAGTGATCTTTGATGATAATTTGTCCAAAAACTTATTTTTTGAGACATTTTAAAATTTTGACAGAAACACTGTTAGAATTTTATAAAATTTAATATACTTTTTAATGCTATGAAAAATTTATGGTACTATCTTAAGAAGTCTAGGATCAAACATAAATTTATAAAATATTTTAACTTCATTTGTTATCTTTTAAAAATAAAAAACAGAATTAACATAAACGACGTAGTAACAGTGTCAGATTTTTATAACTTTTTTCATGTTTTATCATCATTTGAAAATTTTATGGTAATATTAGTGATGCATGAAGACTATATATGAAAATTTTCAAAATTTTCTAGAATGGTTTGAACTATTTTTCATTCGGTTGAAATTTATCGGTCAGCCTTCAGTTGCACTGTCCGAATTTTTAAAAATTCATGAAGCTTGATAATTATCTAAAAATTTTATGAGAACATTAATTATGTATCATAACCGTGCAAAAAAATTTCAAAAGTTTATAACATGTTTTGTACCATTTTTTATTCGGATCAAACTTATCGATTAGTGTTTTATCCCGAACCTGCTCTTGAGTTGACGGATCTTCCTCGGATGCTTCGCACAACTTGAAGTCTACGCGAAATGCGAGAGAAAGCCAAATAAACACTAAATAGAGATAAAAAAACTTTAAATATCAAATAAAATTCACTATTAAATAGATCTCAATTTTATAAATATTTAGAAATTTGAATCACTTCAATTGGAGTTCGTATGAGGGAGAACGGACTCTCGAATGATTCAAAAATAAAAAAATTGAAAAATCAAATAAAGAATAGAATTATTTTTATACTGAAAATTCGCTTTATTGCGTCACTATGACGTCAGCAATGGCCCGATCCAATCATGGACCGACACGTGTCCTCTGGTCCACGAACCAGATCCACTGCCCATGAGTGCGTCCGGTGAACCAGGTCCACGCACTTATCCAACTGATAGTGGGGCCCGCATGTGCTAACGCTACAAACCAGTCATGCTGCCATGCAAACACACATGCGACGCCACCTCAGCGACACATCGATCCAAACGGTGACAAGGCAGCCATGTGGATCCACGCGTCGGTGAAGCATCTTGGCATGTCGCCTGGCGGTGCGCGCGGCCCTAGGGCCGTCGGTGATGGTTAGGAAGGTCACCATTGGATAGAGCTCGACGAGATGGTTCTAATGACGCTCTCGGTTACCTCTCCGACGACCTTAAAATTCGGCGGCGACTTCAAAAACGGCAGCGGCTTCGGCATTCTCGACGTGGCTGCTCTCCGACGATCTCCCAGCCAATCCAAGGTGCGCAACGTGTAGACCTCGTGACGGCGGTTCCACATCGACAACTCTCGTGCTCGGATTCGTAGGGACAACGGCGAATTGTCGGCTTGAACTCCGCAGCGGTGCTTAGCGAAAAACTTCAATCTCGGTCTTACGGTGGTAATTCTTATGCAATAATAGATCAAGGGCTTTGGTTTTTGGGGCTGAAGCGCAGCCAGTGCTCCCACTTTTATAGCGCACGGTCGCCGGATAGAGTACGAATCGGCGGAGACTCCATGGCGCAAACGACTGAGCAAGCAGAGTCCGGATCGGACCCGCATCGGTGATGAAAGCCGATAGCCTGACATGTGACGTGGCAGATGGCATGGATTCCATGCGGCGTGGAGCAATCTGGCCCACAGACGCCATCCGATGGCTCGAAGATGCAAAGGATCCAATCAACCTCTCAACCTCACGATTGGAAATCAACAGCCAACATTTGAGCTTCCAGAAGATTGGCTATTGGGCTGGCGCAAACGGTCCGGCCAGCGCACAGTGAAAGGCTTTCCGGCCCAATAATGTTGAACGAATTCTCCCGAATTTCTTAATAAAAATAATTGTAATAATTAATCTAATTAGTTTAAAGCAGTAAAAATATCAGAAAAAATCCAATAAAATTCTCGTAAGTACTTTGAGACATTTTGAACTTAAATAAAATATTTTTAGCCAAAATTTATATTAATTTTATCTATAATTAATTAACTTTCTCAAAAGATCAATATACTTATTTTGAAATAAATTCAATTAAATCCCAGAAAAATTCAATAAATTCAGAAAATCCATAAAATTCAGAAATAACACAATGAATTAAATAAAAAGCAAAATTTGAGATGTTACAATGTTTCATGAGGATTTCGGCTCTGGCGTCCCTGAAGACGATTCATGTTTTCATGGGCATTCCGTCGAATCATAGGTTGATGTGCATCGACACGACCCGTTGGTTTTAGAAGAAAAGTTTTTGGAGACTGTGGTTGTGTTTCTTCATCCCCTACTGTTCTGGAGCTAACCCCAGCTGTTCTAAGCTCACTCACTGTATAGAAGCGTTTAGTGCCCATTTTAACTTATTTTTTATTTGGTCTGATGAACGTGATTCTATTGTCATATTTATTTGGTGCAATGTCTGATTGTCTGACGCAGGGTTTTTAGCCCGATTTTTACAATGCAGGATTTGAGATAACCGGACCAGTGTAACCTGATGAATGACACCTTCAACGATATCTCTATTACGGCAACATGCAACACTCGATTCACCTAACCACACGTTTCGATCTCTTTGTCTACTCACTCACGTGGAGTTAATGTGTTCAAGCAATCACAAGAACAACGGTGTCGAGATACTCAGTGAAGTCCCAATTCTATCAGGATGAAATTGTATCAAATATCGAAAACTTGATTACAATAGATAGAATGGCCCTCCCACTGTAGAATTTTCAGGTTGCTACAATTTGGAAGCGCTACAGTAGGTAGATCGGTGCTACAGTGTTGTGTTCCTACAGGTAAAAAACAGGCTGAATTGGAATTGAATTCTTCGAAATATCAAGCCGTTTTCCATTTCCCGTTTGGACTTGGGCTGATTTTTCGGTATTGGTTCTTCCTCTTGGTTTCTTTCCTTTCCTCCTCGGCTCGTCTCACACTGGAGTCCACCATAATATATTGAGACAATTTGGCTCCATTATATATTTTTACAACCTTCAAGCCTCGTAACAAGAAAGCACCTGCTATTAGGTAGTACATAATTCTTACGTGAATATAAAGAAAATTGCTTAAAAAAAGATTCACTTACTCATATTTAACACGACTGAGTAAATTTCTGATTAATTAAGAAATTAAATCGGAAGGTACTAGAGGTAGTATATCTGTATCATTATCATTAGCGATTTAGGGTGCGTTTGGTTGGATGAACGAGCATGAACGGGATGGGATGATACATGATAGATTTTGATACATACGTTTGGTTGAGTGTATAGAACCATCTTGTACGGAACGAAGTGGTACAGATTCTAGGAATATTCTTCAAATATGCTGTACCATCCCGTACCTCCAAATTGGTTGAACCGTCATGTACCATCCCGTACCACTAGTGATAAAGTTTACCATACTAACCTCATTCATCCAACCAAACATCATTTCGTACCATCCCGTACCATTCCATCCAAGCAACCAAACAAAATCATGTATCATTTCATTCAGACAACCAAACACCCTACCCATACCATCTTATCCAGGATTATCCCATCCATCCTGTATTATCTCATCCCGTTCATCCTCGTTCACCCAACCAAACGCACCCTTAATGTACAAGCAAAATATGAACTTAGGTACTGGTACTTAATACTCCCTCCCTCCGTTCTTTTTAGTCGACGTGCTAGAATCTGTACCGTAGTTTGATGTCACGATTGGTTCAAAACTATTTAAATTAGCTATATAAAAATTATATCATCATATTATCCTTAAATATACTCTCATAATATTATAATTTTATTAGTATATCTTAATATAAAATTATAAAGAGTAGCGGTGAAAATCAAAGTTGTATCTCATAGGCAGTGAAAAACCAAAAACGTCAAGTAAAAAAAAAACGGAGGGAGTAGTAGCTGTAAATCTCCTGGTTTCCACTTTGCACTTCTTAGTAGTAGTACTTACTAGGCATGTCTTGCAATTTATTGCGAGCTCTGCAACAAGCTGCTTAGATCCCTGTCCGTTAGTAATTTTGTCTTTGCTGTCGATTCATAGAAAGAGAACCAGTAAGGGTGAGAAACTCCCAAACTGTTAGACCCCATAAATCAATGGGCGCTGTTGAGATAGCCACGAGGAATTCGTCGGAACGGAAGGAATTTTTTTAATAATACATGAAAAATTAAAAATTACAAAAATAATAAGAACAAAAATCAGAAGTAGGCTACTGTCGTCATTCTGAATAGCGAGAAAATTTCTTCACCAATCAAAATAGCGACTGCATTTCTGTCGCCACTCCAATTCGTGGCAGTAAGTCAGTCGCTGCTTCAATTGATCATAAATGTGCAAGCTCATAACTATGTCAGCAACCGTTCTCATCGCCATTTCGATTTGCGATAGAAACCCATCTATAAAGGGGTGCGCGGCTGACCGAGCCTCGCCCGTGTGCCCGAGAGGAAGAAAAGGAAAGAGGAGAGAAGAGGGAAAAAAAAAGAAGAGAAGGTGAGGAGGATGAGGAGAAGTCCAGTCTATATTTGAAGGTTTGAATTTTAATATTCTGTTTTGTACATTCGAAACCTACATTAGAAAACCAAAGTAATTAGATGTGTAGGTATTTAGTTATGTGGACTAGTAACAATTGTGTAGATATTTGTAGACTAGTAATTTGTTGGCAGATATGGGTAGATTAAAAATATTTTTTAGGTACATTTAGATCATTATGATTTTCTGTAAATATTTATCGATAATTAGGTATGTCGCGTATTAATAATTGTGTAGTTAATTGTAGACTCGTAACTAGTCGATAGATATGGAAAGATTTAAAATATTGTTGTAGATACATTTAAATCATTAACACTTGTTGTAAATATTTGTAGATATTTCGGTATGTCGAGTAGTAATAATTGCTTAGTTATATGTAGACTAGTAATTTGTTAATAGATATGAGTAGAGTGAAAAAAAATTATAGGTACATTTAGATCATTTTCTGTAAATATTTGCAGAATAGTATTATTGGGAGAGCTGAGTTTAGAATAGTAATAATTGTGTTGGTTCGTGTAGGTCAGTAATATTAGTGTAGATATATTGCTATTTTTGCACTTGTAGTGCTGTGATTGTGGATTAGGTTCGCTTTGATATTTTGGGAATAATTCATAAAATGTTGCCGAATAGTTTGAACTGGAGAAGTAAAATCTATGGACATTTCAAGCAATTATTCATTGAATTGTAGAGCAGCTACGGGTAGATGAAAAATATTTATGTAGATATGTTTAGATCGTTAAGATTGTCTATAAATATTTGTACATTGGTATTATTGTTAGAGCTATGTTTAGAATAGTAATGTATATGTTGTTGCGTGGAGGTTAGTAATATTAGTGTATACATATTGGTATTTTTGTATTTGTAGTGCTGTGATCGTGGTTTAGGTTTGCTTCGACATGGTGGTAATAATTTGTAAAATATTGCCAGATAGTATGAAGTTGAGAAATAAAATTTAGGGACATTTGAAACAATTGTATATTGAACTGTGGAGTAGGTTCACGTCATTCGTAGGCATATTTACCCTATTAGGTTTGTAATTCTTTAAGATCATTATGTATTATATGGCATAATGCCAATACGGCGTGTACGTAATTACAATCGTGTCACAAATGTGCCACAGGTATGGATGACCGAGACTATTTCAAAATATACTATAGAGAAGGAGTTTCACACATGGGGGACCTAAGGGGTGGAACTAGGTCATTTTCCAAGTGTGATAGGTAGTTTATCGCACGCAGGGGAGCATCCTTAGGGTACTGTTAGGAGATGGTTGTACAACATGTTCTCATTGAATCTTGATCTAAGTGATCTGAAGTTGCACGGTGTCGGATGACGATCTGGGAGTGCAAGTACTTGGAGTTACTAGAATTGAAGGAGCCGAAGTCATGGAGCTCTTATGTAAGAGTGGCTAAGAATAGAGGATGGCCTCTAGTGTTGTTGGCATAAGCATTCTAGAGAGTTGCTTCCGGCCATACGATGATAAAGGAGGCCGTGGATGCTGTTGCAGAAGAAGTTGGGGCGATCAGCTGCAGTCATACATCCTTATTGAGCTAAGACGTAGGTGAGGGAGAGGAGATAGTGCAAGATGAACAAGATGACGCTCCCTTACCGCAGATGCAAGAACCCATGATCATTTTGAACGAAGGGAACATATAGAAGGGTTGTTGGAAAGAATAGAGGCAGAGGACCAGAAGTACGATGCTTTATCTAATGATAACATTTGCGTTGATGGTAAGTTTCGACGCGATGAGTGTTACCCTAATGAGTGGGATGACTACCGATTCAAGAATGTAGTAGTGAATGACGGTGAAGGCGTTGAATGAGAATATGGTAGGAACGAGGTGCAGTTAGGGGCAATTTACAAAAGTAATTAAGAGGTACAGAAGGATGTGAAGGAATAAGCAGTGTCAATGCAGAAACCATTTAACATTGTTAAGTCAGCCCCACGGGTTTATGACATCAGGTGTGAGATGGAGGGATGCACATGGTGTGTTCATGCATACCAGCCTAAGTGGGACACCGTTTGGAAGTGCTCTATAGTCGTTTCGCATACATGTGTGATGACAGAGTCTATGCAATCGCATAGAAACATCTCTTCAGGCTTTGTTGCAAACGTAATGTACGGAGAGATCATTAGCAACCTGGATCTGGAGCCTCGTTCTATTATACTTGCAATAGAGTAGAAATTCCAGTACACCATAAGCTATGTAAAGGCCTGGAGTGCGAAGCAGAAAGCCCGCGAAGCTAGGTTCGGTACGTACGAAGACTCATACCAGAACCTGCCCGACATGCTTCAAGCCATTCAAGGGAGGAATCTTAGGACAGTTGTGGATATTTTCGAGTAGCCCTCGCAGCGCTTCCCAGTGAAGATGGTTTTGAAGAGAGCATTTTTCGCATTCGGTGCGTGCATCAACACATTCAGACATTGCCGACCGTTGCTTTGCGTGGACAATACATTCTTGACTGGGAAGCACAAGGGGCAGATTTTGACTGCCATTAGAGTAGATGGCAACAATCAGGTTCTTCCCGTCGCGCTAGCTTTTGTGGAGAGTGAGAACACAGATAGCTGAATTTGGTTTCTGAGGAACATGAAAGTCGGAATCGTCAGCCACCGTCCTTAGGTTTGCGTAATACATGATCGTCACCCAGGGTTGTTGAAGGCTATTCTGCAGTAGCAGCAAGGTGAAGATGAGTTGACTTCACAGACATATTTGCAGAGCAGGTGGTGCAAGCGGCACATGGGGGCAAACTTTTACAAGTAATTCAGAAACAAGGCTCTAACAAAACTGTTCAAGAGGTTATACGATCGGAATCAGCAACGGAAATTCGATTCACTATGGACAAAGCTAGACAAACTGACGATGAAGCATACAACAAAGGCTACAAAGAACTTAACTCCTGGCATGGAAGAAGCCCCTATAGCGCTTCATAACTTACCTATGGACCCTTCGCAATTGGTTAGGAGGACTAACAGGGCCAAGAATTGATTCTCTGAATGGATTGAAAATGAGTCAAAGGAGAAGTGGGCTTTGCTTTATGACACGGACAATGCAAGGTACGATGTCATGACAGCTAACCTGACAGAGAAGTACAATTGAGTGATGAGGGGTCTGAGACCCCTTCCTCTCGTTGCTATAGTTGCGGGAGTTCTTCTTGAGATTACAAGGTACTTCATGGATCATCATGCTAAGGCGTTGTTTGCCATGAATAATCATGCCATAAAGTACTCGGATATGATCAGTCCATACATAGAAGATAAAGCAAAAAAAGGAGAGATGCACAGAGCGTTCAAGATGGGGACGAGATAGTTGTGTTTCAAGATATTGTGTAGGGACAAAGTCGGTTGTGGGACAAACCACTGTAGAGTTCTACAGGAGTGCACCTTTGGGAGGTGGAGTTGTTCCTGCACATACAACAAGCCCCTTCTGTTACACAGGCCTTATGCACACATAATGGCTGCATGTTCCACCATCCGTATGGATCTGGGCATATTCATGGATCAATGTTTCATGAAGGAGGCGGTGACTGCAACTTAGAGCAGAGAAATGTATGGTATCGATATGGTTGGTTCATTCACGGACCATCGCATGTGAGAGCATACAAGTTGGGTTTCGGGCATCGACAGGCTTAAGGGAGTCAGACAATGCCAAACAAGACGTATCTGGAATTATATAGACGCTGCGAAATGTGGCCATCGGCTGAAGAAATGCTCCATTTGAAAGGAGACGGGACACGATTTCAAGTATTGTCCAACGCTGAACCAGAACAAAAGTGTTGTGTGCATGTATAACATATGACGACAAGAGTAATTATGGTCTCAATTTCGAAATGGTGTGTGCATATCATGTTTATATTTCCATGTTGTTTGCAAACTGTTTTTTACTTGTGTGATGTTTATATTTCTATGTTATTTTCTAACCTATTTTTTATTTTCATGGCAGGTATGGTGGGTGATGGTGTAGCTCCGGTGCGGGAGTACGAACTGGACGACCCTATCATATATGTGTCGCACCGTAGTTGTTTGGCCACACAGGCCCCAACAGAGGGCTAGGCGCCTATTGAGCTTTCGTCCCTACACTTGCGCCCCCCATGAGGGCATGGTGGATCGACACGTGGTGGATACCAAGGTTAGTGCAGTCATTTCAATGTTGCCATTGGATTGTACTATGAATGCATATGAACTTACTATCTCCTTTTTCACATAGGTTGCAAGTTGCTGGATTGCTACCATTCTCTAGGATGGTGGAGGCCACACACGTAGATGACGCTGATAGGCGTGGTGCCTCCAGGAGGTACCCTTACGACAGGAGTCTACTCACGGCTCTTATCGACCGCTGGCGACCGGAGACACACACCTTTCATTTCCCTTGGTGGAAGATGACGCCGTTGCTAGAGGATGTCAGTTACCTAACGGGCCTTTCGTGCACCGGGTAGGCGGTTTTCCCCGACGACATCGGCCCACATTGGCGAGCTGAGATCCTCATAAGGTTTGAGGGTGTGCTACCCGCCGAGGCCAGTTACGAGATGTTCACTAGAGGCCACGGCCCGACTCAGTAGTGTCTGATGCAGTTCTATGTAAGTTGTGTTTTGTTGGCATTTTATTCGTTCCTATGTTGCTGCACAATTCGGACTTACTAACGTGTTGTTTTTGTAGCCAGAAAGGATGGTAGCCGATGTTGTAGACTACGTCGTGTGACGCCACTTGGAGGCATACCTGCTATGGTTCTACGTCTGGGTCCTCTTCTGCACTTCCCATGGGGACAGCATTGACAAGCACATGATCCAGTATGCGAGGATGATAGCGGATGCAGAGTTGGACAACATCCCCAGTTGGCTTACGGCCCGACTGTACTGTGCGCCACCTACAGGGCCCTCTGCGATGGTCGTCGATGCATCGCCGATAACTCGATCCTCACTTGGTGCCCACTCCTCCATCCATGGTCCTTCGAACGCTTCTAGGTTGAATGCCCACACGTCGAGTTGGGACCTTACGGGAACAAATATCAAACAAGCCAGGAGCTAGAGTACCAGTGTGCGGTATGTAACCCAATTTAGTTGTTGTTGGTAATGAAATAATAAATATATCCTTGGTTAACTTTGGACAAAGTGCTGGTAAGCGAGTTGGCAACCATTCCATAAGAAATAATTGCAAGGCTATGCTACGTCTGGACAGGACAGGGGATCATGGATGATATGTCTCTGAGCATCAGATGGTTCATTACTACTAGCCAGTGCAGCATGCTACGCCGCGTCGCTGTGTACACGATTTATCGGTGAATTGATTTTGTGTTTTGGATTTTCTACAGCGATGGACACGTTGTTGTCAGCCGTTGTATTTTCTAGAGGAGAGCAAACTGGGTACGCGTTATATTCGTTGTTATGTAGGAACGCTGTGGTAATAAACGTGGCACATTGTGTGTTGGCCTTCAACTAGAAAAGAAGGTTGGCGTTAGAAAAAGTGCGTATGTCGTATGGGGTCGGTTGGTGAGACTGTAAAGAATTTCATTAATAATGTGAAGCTATATAGAAGACATGGCCTTGGCAGTGGTACACAAATAGCAACATGACATATTGACGATTGCTGATCAACGACGCTCTACGTAGGACAAGGAAAAACATTTCGCGTAGGGTGGATGACCGGCACTCTGCTAACGACTGCTTTTGTTTGTACCAATCACGCTAGGCATGAGGGAAACCGATATTGCAAATAGAGTGTAACTTATGTAAACACAGACATTATGCGCGGTACGGGAAGAAAGAACCTGGTACAATATCTTCATCTGTTGTAGGGCTTGACGTGGTACAGAGACTTTTAGAGTATTCAATTTTCCATAAAGGCTTGCTATTTGAGGGGGAATAAAGTCCTAAAGGCCTTCAGCAGCTGCAACAAGAGGTGCCACTGAACAGCCAATAAGTTCCTGCGTGATCTCAGCAAAGCAAATGAATTTCGTTATTTTTGCATTTGGGTTGGCAATGTCAGCTGGGTCAGCACCATGTACCATGACCCGATACCTAGCATAACAAACAGTAGGGTTAGTCCTTAATATTCAATTAGTATACCAAACTGAAAAGCAATTGGGTTAATCTCAAACATTCAATCAGGATATCAAAGAACAATGAGCTAAGGCAAAGTGAAAAGAAGGGTACCGTGCTTCGGCTGTTGTGATGCCGCATCTAGGACACCTATAAACCTCTCCTTCACGAGTGACAGCTCTCTCGCAAGAAGAGCATCCTAAATACCATCATGGCTGCTCTGGAGCAAGGCTCTTGACATCAACGGTGATAGTATAGCTGTTACCCTACATTCGTTGACTTATATCTCTTAATAAACAAGAGAGACAATATATCCAACATCTATGTATAGTGATCTTATGCGGTTCAAACCAGAGAAAGAATATATGCCAGCACATCGTGGGGGTTAAGATCACAAATTTCAGGAACTGTAGCAGGGACAGCTTGACCTTGAGCAGGGGGTTGTCCAGTCCACTTAACAACATATGGCACAGCTGCAAAACTATGTCATGGATATTCCAACGTAAGGCCGCTTTACCCCGAATGCTCACATTATAGCATGATCATGAATAGAAGAATCAATAAGGTTAACGAGCATAGAAGCAGGACTTAGCCAGGTAATGTAAGACACACAAATCATAGAGACTGGGTGCCCTAAAAACTAAATGCTACAGTAGTTGCAATGTATATACACTATGAAGACAATCAGGATTCAGTGGAACAAAGTACCGACATCGAAAATTAGCTAACAGAACACGAAAGGAGATCTGGATATGCTATGTATAGATCTTCAGGCTGGGTAAATATCAGACTTGGTCTGTAGAGAAGCAATTTCTGGGATGGCGGAATTTGTATACCACTTACAAATAGTACTCCCTTGGAGTGACAACTGGTCTGCAAGTTTTAAACACTTGACACGAGGAGTACATATGTCGGGACCCGAATATGCAAATCCTAACCCTCTGTGTATTCCACACTAGTCCAGGATCACACTAGTCCATACATCATCCATACAGGAGTAGGGTATTACTCCGCTAGGGGCCCCAAACCTGTCTAAATCGTGTCCCTCCAATTTTGTGCTTGACTCTGCTAACTTGAAGGTACCCGAAGGTATAAATTTACTGTCGATTTTCTAACCTTCGACAGTTGGCATGCCAGGTAGGGGCATTCAACTGTTTTTTGCAGATCAAGCATGTCTTCGGTGCGTGCTCACATCGGATTTTCCGACGACTACCCGTGCGACAGTTTTTGCTCGGTCACCGCCATCAACCAAGCACCTGCGATCGGATCTAAGATCACCTTTGGAACCATGCTCTATCGATGGGGGTCAAGCGGAGATCAAGTGCACATCGGCTTCGCAGAGTCTCGTTCTTGGGACCCATGCCGAGAGGTAGGCTTCATCGACTTTAACCCGACAGAGCCCAATGTCCTCATGTGCGTTGACACAGAAAGCGAAAGCGACGGCCATAGCAGCCAGGGAAGCACATGACAGATCGATGTGTGTTCATGGCTGGAGCCAACAACGGTGCTACTGCCGGTAGTTCCCAAGAAAGGAACCCTGGGGCAGACGCCTCAGAAGGCCAGGGACGCCAGATCCCCCTGATCACACCTCAAGACCCTGCAAAGGCTGTTGCTCCCAACACTGCCGATCATAGGCGTGATCTAGCAGTTGTGGCTATAGCCAGAATCGCGGTCAATCTGTCTAGGCAACTTGACCTTGATGATCCAACAACACCCCACCCGTGGATGCGAGATCTTCAGGGACAACAAATTCCTCAACAGCTCGACCACAACGGCAGTCCTGGCCGCACACCTAGAGCATCATCCCATCAGAGCCACAACAGTGACATCTTCAGCACTCCTAAGGCAAATGTCCAGTGTGCTCAAATGCTGATTAAATCCCTTTCGCCATTGGATCTGGGCAACCCGTTGACTCCAATGTTCGACCAGATGAAAATGCAGCTTGATACAGCGTAAGCGCAGACCGCTCGAGTTGCCAACTCGAGGCTAGGGCGTCCCAGTCAGTAGGGTGCCAGAAGCCAATGGCCAAGACCATCCCACCGCCATCGAGCAGTAGGATCGACGGTGTCCAGTTTCAACTAGAGAGTTTCCAGGCCAGTTCGCTCCAACCTCCATCGGGGACATCCCGAAGATCTTCGAGATCGAATTCCTCATGATCGACGAGACTAGTCGGACCTCCTGCGTGGCCTAAGGGAGGAACGTGACCAGGGAGACCACGAGCGGTGGGAAAATGAGTCCCCACCTTCGAGGGCCCAGTCTCCCACGTGCTGAGCCTGAAGGGGTGAATCTTCGCCCTTGAAGGGCCACTCGCATGCACAACGCAGGCTCCCTCCTCGGTAAGGTCCACGACAGGTGACCCCTGAGGATGTCGATAAAAGATGCAAGGCCTTTACCCCCGAGCTATGTTCAGTAAGGTGGCCGGATAAATTCAAACCGAGACCTGGTGAAATACTAGGGAAAAAATAAACCCCATCGAGTGGCTGCAGATCTACACTACAGTCACGAGGGCTGTTGGGGGAAGCGAGAAGGTGATGGCCAATTACCTGCTCACCACCTTGGATGGTGCCGCGAGGTCCTAGTTACTCAACTTCCTACCTCAGTCAATATCCTCATGGGCAGAGTTGCGGGCCCAGTTCATCGCCAACTTTCAAGGCACATATGAACGCCCCGGAACATGTGGTGACTTGCATCGGGTGATTCAAAAGCCAGGTGAGTCGTTGTGTGGCTTCATTCAATGCTTCAGCGATAGGCGTAACTCAATCCCTGACATCTTGGATGAGGCTATCATAGTCGCCTTCGAAAATGGTGTCAAGGATAGGGAGTTGAAAGGAAAGCTAGCCACTCGAAAGATCCGAGCCCCCAAAGAGCTCTTCGAGTTGGCGGATAAATGCGCCATATGTGTCGAGGCTCGATACCATCTCGATGACCCCAAGTCTAGCGACGACAAGCCCGAGTCGTCCAAGCAGGGGGCGAAGAGGAATAAGAACCGCGGGGAAAAGCGCAAGGGTGATTCTACCGTAGCCGCGGTTGACAGAGGCAAGGTGCGTAATACTGGTGACAACAAAGGTCGAGGCCGTGGGGGAGGCAAATACTTCCCAGTCCATCACACGGACAAACACGACTTCGACGAGTGCCAGGTGATCAGTAAGTAGGTCCAGGAGAAACTCAAGGCTGTCCTAGCCGAACGCGGGGTCGAGCAAGCCAAGGAGAAACCCCAGGACGACGAGCCTGAATATCGCGGGGCTGACCACAAGCTGGCACATATTTTCAAAGGATCTGCCACGTATGAGTCCAAGAAGCAATACAAGGCAGTCGAGAGGGAGGTCAACCTGGCCACACCAGCTCTCTGCAGATTCCTCAATTGGTCGGAAGTACCGGTCACATTCGACCAATCGGATCACCTAGCCGTGGTCCCACATGCAGGTCGATACCCCGAGGTGGTCGAACCCACCATCGTCAACGTTAAGGTCACTCAAACCTTGATCGATGGAGGAAGTTCGCTAAACTACATCTTCGCAAAGATGCTAGAGAGCATGGAGATCCCTCGGACGGAGATCAAGGCCAAAGCAGAGCCATTCCATGGCATAACTCCGCAATCATCTTCGATGCCCCTTGGCCAGATTGAGCTACCAGTCACATTCAGCACACCAGACAATTTCCTCATCGAGAAGATCCTCTTCGAGTGGAAGATTTTGAGACTGCCTACAACGTGATCCTAGGCCGCCCAATACTAGCCAAGTTCATGGCCATGTTCCACTACACGTATCAGACCGTCAAGATTCTAGGGCCAAATGGAGTCCTCACTATCAAAGGGGACCAGCCTGCTATGGTCCGGTGTGACAGGAAGAGCCTCGAGATGACTGAGCATCTCAGCAGGTCGGCAACTAGTGCCAAAGATGAAGGAGCTAAGCGCCAAAAGTCCAAGGGCACCGACAAGGCCTCTGCGTCCAACAATGCCGCCAAAGACTCAGTCGACGACGACAAGGGGGATAAGAAGATGCCGCCAAAGACTCAGTCGACGACGACGACAAGGCCTCTACGTCCAACAATGCCGTCAGCTCCTCTTCCTGCTTTACAGCCTCAGCCTGAGTAGCCTTCAATTGGGCCCTGAGCGCTTCCATCTTGGCGTTCTTCATTTTGAGTATCTCCTCGTGGGAAGCCATGAGCCGCTCGGTCTGTTGGTGGGCTTGATCAAAGAAGGCTTTGGCCTCAAGTAGGGTGTTGGCCGCATGTTGCGATATGAAGCCAGAAGCGTCAAAAAACAGAGAGAGGGGAAGAGTGAAAGGCAGAATAGGGGGTTTCGTGTTCACATACCTCGATTTGGGGTTTTAGAACGGACCAAAACACCCGATACGCTGGAGAAGCTGAAGGATTTTGGACGATCACCATTGTAGATTTGCCAGTATGCTCAGCAGGATCCTCCTGATTGGGAGCTACAACAATGCCAACTGTGTCAAAGGATGATGAGGTCGCCGTGGTTGCTTTGTCCGTAGCACCGCCGGGTGCACCCTTCCTACAAAAAAGGGTTATTTTCTTAAACACTTCTGACGAATCAAAAGAAAAAGTTCATGAGGAGAAAGGGAGGATAACTCACCTCGCCAGTCGAATTTTTGCCTGCACATTCGTCAGGACCGGCTTGACTCCGGCGGTTGTTTTCTCAATCAGTGCGGCTGATGAAGGGCACGACGTCGGTGGGTCAGTGGCCGATGGGGTAATCTGCAAAGCAAGCAGTTACTGTGAGCAGAAGTTCGCTAATAAAGGAGACATTGCTTGATAGCAATGATACCTGTCCTACTGGTCTGGTCGATGGAGATCCCTCTCGAGGAGACGTCTATAGAGGAGTCATCAACTTTGCGCTTCGATCCCCCAGGCGACTCGCTAATCATCCAGCATTTGTTGGATTACGTCAGGAGTGATCTCATAACATCCAAGCGAGCGATTGAAGGATACCTGGTCAGACGGACACACCGATGAGGTTTGAGGCCGTTTGGTAGGTCGGCGGAATGCTGAAGACACCGACCTCCTCGCTCGAGGAGATTCGGCTGCCTCTTCCTCCAGAGCCGTTTCTCACCCGCTTGGGTCAATGATAGGCACTGAATCGTCCAAAGAAAGTTCAAAGTCGGCGAGGACGTCGTCATCCAGGCCAATGACTCCCTCGATCGGCTTACTGTCATCGTCAAACTTGGCCTCCTGAGGAGATGTTAAGTCAAAGCAGACAACAGATGCACGAGTGATGCGTAGATATCTATGACAGAGCACTCAACTCTGGCCGGGGATTGGCAAGCTAGTAAGCTTCGATGCCGCAAGCAACAGGTTCCGAGCCTTGGAACATCTTGCTTAGTCTTGAGGAGATGTCCAAGTTCGGCAAATCTGGCGAAAAGCAAGTCAGTTCACTACTCATCGACTGAAGTAAGGAAAACAAAAGTATTGCAAATGCTTACTTTCAAGATTATCCCTGGTAGCATCATCGACTCCGGAGTAGTCCCAAGCGAGGTGATCTCTGCATTTCAGCGGACTCAACCAGCACATGAGGAAGTCCCTAGCGACATGCCACCTGGTCAATCCGATTTTCCTCAGCTCCTCGATCTTTCGAACATAATAAGAAGTTCGAGCAATCGCAGGAGGGACCCTAGTCCAGAGGTCAATCGGATGAAGAAAGAGTGGTCGATAAGCTATGGGGTAATTCACGGTGTCCGGAGAGGTGATGTAAAGCTACCGTTTCTTCCAGTTCGATTGCCAGGAGGAGGTAACGGGGAAAGAAATATAAGAACTTGACACACCGCTGCGGAGGTGAAAATTGACACCCCCAACAACTGCATTCTTCATCGCCCTCTTCAGATTATAGAAGTGGTAGAACAGGTTGAGACTTGGACTGATGCCCAGAAAAGCCTCACAAAGGTGGACGAACATGCTGAGCATTGTGATAGAATTGGGGCTCAGGTGGAAAAGTTGAATCTGGTAGAGCTCAAGAACATGGAGCTAAAACTAAGAAGGGGAAAGCTTAGTCCGCAATGGAAAAAGGCCTCGAAAACGACGGTCTCATCCTCATTCTCGGGGGTGGGGTACGATTCTCCTTGTGACAGTCTCCAATGGAAGAACTCCCATGGTGGAACGAAGCCATCCTTCTCCAAATCAACAAGACACTTCTCCGTCATGATTGAATTCTGCCACACCTTTTCGAGGGCTTTGTCCTCAAAAGCCGCCTCAGTCGTCTCAGGTTTCTTCTCCGGCAGCGCAGCAACCCTGGCGCTGATTGAGGGTTTGGATTCCATTGAGGAGAATGTGGAACAATTTCTTTGAAGGTAGCGACGCTAGGGCTTCGGGAGTGCGACGGAGGCTTCAAGAGTAAAGATGGAGGCGAAAAAGAGGGGAATGACTATAGTTCTAGGTCTGGAAATTTATAGACCAAAATCCTCTCTCCAGGAGAACGGTTCATTCCCCATGGTACTATATCTCGATCGGCGCAAAAGGCGAAATGATGGCGCTGCACCAATCTTAGCACTACAGACAAGAGTAATAACTGCCCAACGTTTAGATTTTTTTTTATTTCTAACTCTGATCAGAGTCGAGTCGATATGCCGATATCGAGTAACTTACGATTACCCTAAGGACTCGATACGGGCTGATGGCAGGGCGCTCGACCCAGCACATCCCTACTCGATACTCAACAATTCCCAATCTACTCGAATCGTTTGACTACAAGTAGGCAAGGCATTACACGACCAAGCAAGGCTTTGGCAGTAATCGACCAAGCGCTTAAGTAGACCCTCCGCTGAACAGAGTTTGGGGGCTACTGTCGAATATCTAAACATGGGGTATGTGTCCGCAAAGGATACGTGAAGGATATGTCCAACGACATGCAGAGATTCTGGATATCACGAGCCCAATTCCATGGGATAAGATATGCGCGGAAGAGATAACTCCAGACTGAGGCAAGTGGCAAGTATTTATGGTGGGCCAATGTGTCATTTGGGCAGTCGCATTGCTTTTTAATGGTATATAATGGTTTATGTTTGTCGAAGGTTAGAAAATCGACAATAAATTTATACCTTCGGGTTAGCAGAGTCAAGCACAAAATTGGAGGGACACGATTTAGATAGGTTCGGGCCCCCTAAGCTAAGGCAATGCTATGGCTAGAAGATGACGAAACAGGCTTCGTCAACTCCTGAGCTCTATGCGCAAAAGGGACTACTTGCTTAAAAGCTCTAAATGGCTAATCGTCTGAGAATTGCTATGCTCCTGAGGACCCCTACCCCCGGCCTTATATAGTCAGGGTAGCCTATCCTCAAGTCGAGTTGTAGTCAGTTTGTAGTACCAGATCGTAGCCGATGTGGAGTCCATCATCGTGTAATCTTCGCAGCATATCCAAACTTCCTTGAATATCAGGCGTACTCGAGTCGGTTTTCTCGTAATGGGAACATGATACCTTTTGGTCTTTGCTGAAACTTGTTGATTCCCACTAAATTTTGTGTTTCATTTTGAAACTTACCTTTGGCTTTTAGTTCTTTTGGTTGAAACTCATTAAAACTTGTGTTGGGACAAGTCTTAAAACATAAAACTTGAACATGAAACCTACTGAAACTTGCTAAAACCTTGTATTAAACATGAAATTTGCTATTGAATTTTGAAAGTCAACCTTGAGACCTGAAACTTCAAAACATGAATCTTGAAACTTGAAAGACTATTGCAGCGGCATACCATCCCCTTGCAGCTCAGAAATTTTACAAGAATCTAACATCGACGTTCCCGTCCTACAGCAGCATATACTTCTCACCCTCTCTATTTCCTACTCCCTCCCCTTGGGTGAGCGTGAGTATGTGAGAATATATGCCCCCTATGTTAAGTCCCTATAGATGCCATAGTCTCTCCCACTCTATTCCTCACTTGTATGCTACTATCTCCTCCTAAATAGGTGGTTTATGAATATGGAACTCAGCTCGACGGATAGAAAACCAAAGTGACATGCCGGTAGGGCTAACCAACTGATTCAAGTTTTTTTGTTTTGTTTTGTGTGGGGGGTGCCTCCAATCTATTCCTTATGCATTCCAAATTCCATTTTGAAACTCAGTTACAGACTTGTTTTCATTTAGCTCATGTGCTTACATATTGCCTATATACGATGAGGACATCCCTTCCACTGATAGAACCATACCTAATGCTCCTCAACTAGATATACAAGGACCAATTATCAGAGCACATGCTCATCAACTCAATTATCAGAAACAATGGTTTGGATCAGCAAAGATGCACATCTACGTCAAGCAAACTTGGAGATCAAATGTGCCACGTTTTGAAGCCCAATTCGGCCTCCTAATACCAGTCTTAAGTAAAATGAGCATATCTTTTGCATACGGCATCCGATTGGCGATTTGTTGCACTTGATGGAAAGCTTACTTCGAGATCATTCCAATGAATCTGACCTTGCCTAAAAATGTTTTCGTACCACTCCGCAATCACCAAAACTAGTCGGATCAACTTTCCAATCCGAGTCAAACATAGGCCTTGAGCTTTGTACGAGCCCTATTCGGCCACTCCTTTGTGATAGCTGAATCCCCCTTCTCTTTTACCTATATATAGCTAGGGAGTTCCCCAAAATTACTTGGATTTTGTTTAGTCGTAGCTTTTCTTGGTGAAACTATTAGGTATTCTCTTATTCGGTTAGATCAACAACAATACTGTGCTTCGGAACCCTACATCAATACTTCAATTATATTTGCAATTTCAGATTGCTTTTGCTTTGCTCTTTATTTTTATTCAATTGCTTGCAGGAATTGATCTTTGTGATCAGGTCAACCGGATTTTAGCACGGTTGATAACAATTCGGAGTTTGGTTCAGCGATTGCTTGGCATCGGTTGTGTTTTGGCCGGTAGCCTGAATCGTGAGGGTCATCTCCACTAATTGAGAGCTATCCATCTCACCGAAATATTGAGCCTACATTAGCCTCATCAGGTGGTATCATAGTTTTCGTTGATCGGTAAGAATTTCTATACCTTAGATTAGTTTTTGTTTTCTATCCTAAATTGAAAATTACTCCAAAAAAATTCAACCTTTAGATTCAATCTATTATTTTAGTGTGTTTTGTAAGGTTTTGATCTATTAGACTCCTTGTTTTAGTTGCTAGTCGTTTTTCCTTCGCATAGCTTTATTTTAATATGTCCAGTACTTTGTTTTGTTCATAACTTTTGCATACGAGCTCGGATTCTAGTGTTCTTGCACTTTATTGAAACCTTAGAACGAGCTCTACAGAAATCTAGTTGGGCACGGACTCTAATTCCATATCCAAGTCAGTTTAATCTGGACATCAAAGTTGGTGAAGCTATTTGTACTTCCAATCTAGATTGGTTCGGTATATTGATCATAATTCTCATGTACGAACTCCGATTAAGAAGTTTTTGTACTTTCCTGAATCCTTGAAGTGTCCTCTACAAAAACATTTTTGGGTGTCCTTTGTGATTTCAACTCTTTCGAACTGAATTTGATTGGGATTCAGATTTGGTCAGATCTATTGAATTTAGGTCAATTCTGTGCACTTCGGTGTTTTGACCATAACTTCTATATATGAGCTCCAAATTGTGTGTTCGTATATTTGTTTTAAAGCATAGAACATTACCTTCAATTTATTACATTGCGAGCAAACTAGATTCGGTCATTTTCGAACTTTAATTGTAGCGACAAGTTTTCTGCACTATTCTGGCCGAATTTGGGTTTTTTTGGTCAATTTGTGTTCTATCTTGTTCTTTTGAGTTGGTTGAGTCCAGTAGCATCCACAAAACATAAAACCCCAAAAATATCAGTACACATACCTTTGGGAACCAATTCATCCTTTGTGAATACTTTGATCCCAATTGAGACTAGCTATTTGATATTGCTTAGGGCTGCTCTACTTGATACATTGTATAATCTTGAATTATCATATCATACTATCTTGTGACATCAAGTTAGGGATTTCAAAACTTTGCTCATACTAGTATTAGCCAAAAGTCACCCAAAGAAAGAAAAAAGAAAGAAAGAGCCAAAAGGCCAAAAAAAGAAGAAGAAAAAAAAAGAAAATAGTGGCCGGTTGCACTACATTTAGCAAAGTCCTAATTTGTGCTCGTTATTTTCAGATTGTGTAATTGTATTAATTAGTGAGCAATCTTGTGCTCTTTTTACATTCTTGAAGTAATAAGTTAGCGTCTCTCTACGACTTGTGCAATAGAGCTTTTGGTGCCTCACTTATATTTTATAGTTCATTCCTTGATTGCATAAGTACCATTATCTTTGCGCGTGTGTTGTCTTGAAATTCATTTATATCATTGTGATCGGCAACTAGGGCTTGTGAATTCTAGTTTGGGTCATTACTTATCATTACAATAACTAGAATTATCAGATTGTATAGGAAATAAATATTGCTTGTCCAAGCTCCACCTTCTACTAACCAAATAAGTATCATTCTCCTTGCAATCGCTTTGCCATGCTTAAGTGCATTTATCACGAACCAGCCACTGGTCATCACCAGTTTGCTTGGTAAGAATTAGTAAGAACTTGGTAAAGCTTGAGTGTGAGAGACTTTGAACTACCAGCACCTAGTAGTTGATAGGAATATATATTTGTGATTTGTTTCTTATCTTCTACTAACAATGGTAGGTTCCACTGAGCATAGCGAGGATGATGCACCTCTTACACCGTGTATGAAGGGAATCGTACAACACTTTTCACGTCTATTGAATCAACATTCAGAGCACCTTGAGGGGGTTCTAGATCGCACCAATGGAGAGCTTGCTGCGCTTGCTACACGCGTAGGGCAGCTGAGAGAGCTCCATCACCTGTTGCCCCTACTGCTGCTGGCATACCATTGCTCGCTCATGGGCAGACGAAGTAGAAGAAGAAGTCGATAATGTAGGAAATCAATATGTTGCTGATACGGAGTTCGATGTAGGATTCAATCCTAGCAATGATCGTGATCATCAGCAACATTGTTTCAATCGCCAAGGTATATGAGAAGAGATCCACCACCAAGAGAGGTACGTGACCGTGATGATCCACTTGGTAAAATTAAAATCACTATGCCTCATTTTGCTAGAATGTATGATCCTAATGCATATCTCGCATGGGAGTTAGCCGTAGAACAAAAATTTGCTTTCAATGCTTTTCCTGAAGATAAGAAAGTTAGGGCTGCTACTATTGAGTTCACTGATTTTGCACCTATTTGGTGGAGTGAGTATTGTCAAAATATTCAAAATATACCTAGAACTTAGAATGCTTTGAAGAGAACTATAAGACATAGATTTGTACGTTCATATTATTCTCGTGAATTGCTAAACAAATTGCAGCGTTTAAGACAACGTAGTAGTTTTGTAGAGGATTACTATGAAAAATTGCAAATTGGGTTATTACGTTGTGGTTTAGAAGAAACTGAAGATGCTAAAATGGCTAGATTTTTGGGTGGTTTAAACCGTGAAATTCAGGATATACTTGATTATAAGGAGTACAATTCTATCACTCGCTTGTTTCATCTTACTTGTAAGATTGAAAGAGAAGTACAGGGACGACAATCCAAGACAAGAGAAAATTGAGGATCTTTTGCAGGTCATTCCAATCAAGTGCAATCAAAGGCTCCATACAACACTTCCAGTTGAGCCTCTGTACCAAGTTCCTCCCATAAGAGTCATCGCCGCACTACTTTTACTACTCCTTCACGTGCACCAGAAACAAGCAAAACCACAGAACCAGCCTCACACAAAGTTCATCCTCGGTGGCTTTGACAGGAAGAACACGAGAAATACAGTACCATCATTGTAAGGACTACAGTCATATGATGAGGGACTTCCCTAGCAAGAGAGCTCTCCTCATAAAGGATAATGGTGAGTATACTTCAGCTAGTGATATTGAGGAGGAATATGCTATGTTTGCAACTGACCCTGCAGGCGACGAACAAGAATCTGAACATGAAGAAGAATGTTTTGGTGTTGAAACTTCTAACAAGTACTTAAGCATCATTGTGAAGCGTGTGCTAAGTGCTTAAATAGAGCGTGCTGAACAAAATCAACACCACAATCTATTCCAAACAAAGTTTGTTGTCAAGGACCGTTAATGTTGTGTGATGTAACATCCCAAAATTTGCTCAAATATTGTTTTTATTGCTTAAATGTGCATTTATGATTTTCTGGAATTTATTTGGATTTTTCTGGATTTATTTGAATTAATTTTAAATTAAGTTTATTACCCTTTTGTTCAAATTTATTTAAATCTGGGCAAAGTTAAAATAAAGTTTTGCCAAAAATATTTCATTTGAGTCCAGAATGTCTCAAAGTATTTTTGAGATTTTTCTGGGATTTTTCCTGATAATTTATTTGCCTAAAACTAATTAAATGAATTCCTAGAATTATTTAAATTAATAAAGTTTTAAAAATACCTTGGAGCAGTGTTGGGCGAAGCCCAACATTGTGCGCTGAACTGCGTTAGTGCGGCCCGGTCACCTGCAAGGTGTCTCCCGAAACCCTAGCTCGTAGACGTTCGATTCCCATCCAGTGGCCCAGAGATCGCCACGTCAGTGCTCGCGTCCTGACCGTCAGATCAAGATTGGGCGGTGCCGTTCGCATCGTACCGATTCGGGAAGGATAAGATCGCGCCGTTAGATTTGGAAAGATCGGTTCGGATCGTATCGTGCAGGAGTGATCCGGCCGTTGGTAGCGATCGGGTGGTGGGGTTGTTGTCTCCATGAAGGACTCGAGTCCGCCGCCGACACGCCTTCGCCGCCGGGAGGATCTAGGGTTCCTTGTGAGCGCGTGTTCCGAGGCTATAAATAGGGGGGAGCAAGTACCCGAGGTTCATCCTTGTGCGCCGTAGTTTTTGATCGGTAAGGTTTCGCAAGATCGGTCGAGGAGCGTGCTCGGGAGCTCGCCGGAGTGGGGTTTGGACCGTGAGAGTTTCTCGCTCGGTTTCGTCGCCGCCATGGGTCTCCGCCACCACCGGTGCCATCATCAAGTTCGCCGGACCGTGCCGCGCAGAACCGCAGCGTCTCGTTGCCAGAATCTCGCCGGAACGCCGCTACCCCGGTCTTCTTCTTCGCTGCCGGTAAGAACTCGCCGTCGCGTAGCCATCGCCGGATCCAGAAGTTCTGAGCCGTCGGATCTAGATCTGTTGGTTGATGCGCTGCCACGTCTCGAGCCAACAGTGACCGTTCGATTCGTTTTCCTCGGACCAGATCGAGCGGTGCGTGCAACCAACCAGATTGTGCCGCGTGGCGGGCACAGGTACCGAAGCGCCATAGACCCGGTCCACGGTGGACCAGATCCAAGCCATGGACTGAGTCTATGCACCGGGACCACGTGGCAAGCTCTGATTGGCTGGCGCCAGGGCTGACGTCAGCGTGCCGTCATGATGACGCAATAATCTGTTTTTCGATTTAAAAATAAATCTGTTAATTCTGATTTTCTGACTTTTGTTAATTTCAGTATTTATTTCAAACCTCAAAAGGCTATATCTTTTGCAATTTAACTCGGATTTGAGTGATTCAAATTTCTAAAAATTTGTAAAATTGAGATCTATTTAATGGTGAATTTTATTTGATTTTTGGAGTTCATTTTCTCTCCGTTTTGGTATTTATTTGCTTTTCTCCTTCAGTATGCGTAGACGTTGAATTGTGCGACGCTTCGGAGGAAGATCCAGCAACTCAAGAGCAAGTTCCAGAACCAGATCAGGACCTATTCCAAGGCAAGTTGAGCTTTGATCATGTAGAACCCATGTTTATAAAATTGCTATATTTGTTGTACCCTATTGCATATATTTCAAGTATACAATTGTTTCAAATTAGATTGGGCTTAGCTAATATACCAGATTGATCTATACCCTACCTTGTCATTGTATGCCATGATCCATTGTCACCCTAGATTGGTTCAATATAGTTGGTTAGTAAATATAATCAACATGGGATTGTTAGATCGTATTAGTTGCTTAGCCATGCCACGTCATCACATGTGTCGGAATCTTTGATAATTAATCTTGATTAATGGAATATGGAACAATGTTATGAACTTGTGTGTCATGTGAGATCACACGATGAGATTGAGTTGTTGTGGCGAGTCATGTCACGCAACGATGTTGAATTGTTGATGGCACATGGTGCTTGGTAATCAACTAGGTGATAATCACTTAGATTGGGGCAACTGACAAGGGGCGAGGATGCCAAGGTGGGCCCGATGGGCAGAGGGTATGTGGATGTCTTGCCTTGATCACACTAAGGACTTAACCTTGCAAGCCTTTGACCTGAGTCAATCATGCAACCACATGTCTGGTATGGGCCAGCCTAGCTGAGTAATTTGCAATGTCTTAATTTTCGTACTATCGTGGTCGGTGTGAGTTCCCGAGTTATGGAGTAATTCACATGGCGCAAGAGGGGCCACGGATGTGGTAACCAGTCCACGGTGTTGAAACCTTAGCGGGTAGTATCGGATTAAGCCAGCGCATTATAAAGGCTTTGTTATAATCACTCGCCTTGGTGGTGTTTGGTTGTATCACGTGGGTAAAGTGCATAACCTCTGCAGAGTGTGAAACTATTCGGATAGCCGTGCTCGCGGTATTGAGCAATGCTCGGGAATTACAATTAAGGGTTAGTTTAATTAAATGGACAACTGGTTGGGATGGCGGTATGCCATATGGAAGATGGAATTTGACTTAGGATTGGAAACTTGGTTTACTTGAGAAATACTGAATTTATTTACTATTGTTATTTTTTTTACAGTCTTTATAATCTATTTATTATATTTGTTCATAAATGCTGCTTATTGCAAAATAGCCATGATAGCCTATCCATTGGAATAAGCCTTGCATATAGTTACATAGAATTGCATTCTGTGCACAACTTGTTGAGTGCTTAAAGTACTCACCCTTGCCAACAACAATAATCAACAGTTGAAGAATCTACACCTGTGTTGGAAGAGGAAGTCCAAGAGGACGCGAGTCATTAGGGTCCGAGCCTTGTCGGTTGCCTGTGGTGAACTGATGAGCTATCTACGTTTTCTACTGTCCGCTGCTTAATTATTAGCTTATATTTTCAGTCTTGCCCTGCGTGGCTTAATAATGTAAGTTGGTCATAAGATCATACATTTAGCTATATCAATAAATGAACTATTATTTCTATTATCGTTGAGTATGATGTGATATGTACCAATGTTGAGCTATGTGCACTAGCGTTGATCCTGGGACTAGTGCGGTAAACACAGTGGGTTCGAATCAGTGGATGGGCAGTTAGTGGTCAACAGTGTGAAAGCCATCCGCATGGAAGAGGTGCCAGTAGTCAGAGAATACCCGGACGTGTTTCCAGAAGACTTGCCAGGATTGCCGCTAGACCGCGATATCGAGTTTATTATCGAGTTAGCACCAGGGACAGCACCGATATCAAAGAGACCATATCGGATGCCTACGGACGAGTTAGTGGAAATGAAGAAGCAGATCGAGGAACTGCAAGAGAAAGGTTTCATTATACCAAGTTCATCACCGTGGGGAGCACCGGTTTTGTTTGTTCGTAAGAAGGATGGAAGTCTTAGAATGTGCATCGATTATCGTGCACTTAATGAAGTAACGATCAAGAATAAGTACCCGTTGCCCAGGATCGACGACTTATTTGATCAGTTAAGAGGAGCTGGAGTTTTCTCCAAGATAGATCTTCGTTGGGGATACCATCAGTTGAGGATCCGAGCGGAGGATGTGCCTAATACTGCGTTTTCTACGCGATATGGACATTATGAGTTTACAGTCATGTCATTTGGATTGACAAATGCCCCTGCTTATTTCATGAACATGATGAATAAGGTTTTCATGGAATACTTGGATAAGTTTGTTGTAGTCTTCATAGACGATATCTTGGTTTACTCGAAGACAGAGGAAGAGCATGCAGAACATCTGAGGATGGTTTTAGAGAGGCTGCGAGAACATCAGCTATATGCTAAGTTTAGCAAGTGCGAATTTTGGAAGGAGAAAGTTGAATTTCTTGGTCATGTAATGACTACTAAAGGAGTGGCAGTCGACCCAAGCAAAGTGGGCCTTGATGTTGCATTGGGAGCAACCAAAGTCTGTTACCCAGATCCGTAGTTTTCTGGGAATGGAGGGATATTACCGTCGGTTCATAGAAGGATTCTCGACAATTGCCAAACCCCTTACGCAGTTGTTGAAGAAAGAAAAGAAGTTTGCATGGACGCCGGAGTGCGAGAAAAGTTTCATGGAATTAAAGAAGCGTTTAACAACAGCCCCCGTATTAGTGTTGCCAGATGTGCAGAATGGATTTGATATTTATTGCGATGCTTCAAAGCAAGGCCTGGGGTGTGTGTTAATGCAAGAAGGCAAAGTCGTTGCTTATGCGTCGAGACAGTTAAGACCGCATGAAGTGAATTACCCAACGCATGATTTGGAGTTAGCTGCCGTAGTGCATGCTTTAAAGATATGGCGTCATTATCTCATAGGAAATAGATGTGAGATATATACGGACCATAAGAGCCTGAAATACATATTCACTCAAGTAGATCTGAATATGAGACAGCGAAGGTGGCTAGAGCTAATTAAGGATTATAACATGGGAATTCATTATCATCCCGGAAAAGCCAATGTGGTAGCGGATGCTCTGAGCCGAAAGAGCCATAGCGCGAATACGCTAACAATGGAGGATCAACCAGAATTATGCAAGGAATTTCAGAAGCTAAGATTGGAAGTCGTTCCGCAAGGAATGGTAGCTGCACTAGAAGTGAAGCCAACATTGGAGGATCAGATTAGAGAAGGCCAGAAAGATGACGATAAAATTTCTAAGATCAAGGCTAAAAAGGAGGAAGGTCTAGCCGTGGAATTCACTCTAGATGAGCCAGGAACCATGTTCTTCAAAGGCCGAATTTGTGTGCCGGATAAAAAGGAACTGAAACAGTTGATTCTTGAGGAAGCTCACGATTCTAAGTACTCAATTCATCCAGGAAGTGCTAAGATGTACCAGGATTTGAAAGAGAGATTTTGGTGGCCTAATATGAAGCGTGAAGTAGCTGAGCATGTTGCTCTATGTGACGTATGTCAGAGGGTAAAGGCCATGCATCAAAGACCAGCTAGTTTGTTGCAGCCGTTGAAAATTCCGGAATGGAAGTGGGAGGAAATCGGAATGGACTTTATCACCGGTTTACCAAAGACTCAGAGAGGTTACGATTCCATTTGGGTCATTGTGGATCGTCTAACCAAGGTCGCCCATTTTATCCCAGTGAAAACCATTTACTCAGGAGATCGTTCAGCAGGGTTGTACATGTCAAGGATTGTATGTTTGCATGGAGTGCCCAAGAAGATTGTGTCAGACAGAGGAACCCAATTCACCTCGAGATTTTGGAATAAGTTGCACGAAGCAATGGGAACCCGTCTGAATTTTAGTACAGCATATCACCCACAGACAGATGGTCAGACTGAAAGAGTAAATCAGATTTTAGAGGATATGTTGAGAGCCTGTGCTTTAGCTTATGCTACGTCATGGGATAAATGTTTGCCATATGCAGAGTTCAGTTATAATAATAGTTATCAAGCTAGCTTGCAGATGTCACCATTCGAGGCGTTGTATGGACGTGCTTGTCGTACTCCGTTAAATTGGAATGAAACAGGAGAGCGTTTGGTTTTTGGGCCAGATATCCTCGAAGGGGCAGAAAGTCAAGTTGCGATGATTAGAGAGAGATTGAAGATAGCACAGTCAAGGCAAAAGAGCTACACAGATAACCGTCGTCGAGACTTGAGCTTTGAGCCAGAAGATTATGTGTATCTCAGGGTTACCCCTCTTAAGGGCGTTAAAAGATTTCACGTTAAAGGGAAGCTTGCACCAAGATATATTGGTCCGTTCAAGATTCTGAGCCGTCGGGGAGAGGTAGCTTATCAATTAGAGTTGCCTCAGTCCTTGGCAGGAGTGCATGATGTATTCCATGTGTCGCAGCTCAAGAAATGTCTCAGAGTGCCAACGGAGCAAACCCCGTTGGATGCAATAGAGCTGCAAGAAGATTTGACTTACAAAGAGCAACGGGTCAGAATTTTGGATGTTATGGAGCACAAGACTAGGAACAAGTCTATTCGCTTTTGCAGAGTTCAGTGGAGCAATCATTCCGAAAGTGAAGCCACTTGGGAGCGAGAAGAAGATTTGAAGTCAGAATTTTCGAACCTATTCTCTAGTTAGCCCTGAATCTCGGGTCGAGATTCTGTTAAGGGGGGAGGTTTGTAACATCCCAAAATTTGCTCAAATATTGTTTTTATTGCTTAAATGTGCATTTATGATTTTCTGGAATTTATTTGGATTTTTATGGATTTATTTGAATTAATTTTAAATTAAGTTTATTACCCTTTTGTTCAAATTTATTTAAATCTGGGCAAAGTTGAAATAAAGTTTTGCCAAAAATATTCCATTTGAGTCCAGAATGTCTCAAAGTATTTTTGAGATTTTTCTGGGATTTTTCCTGATAATTTATTTGCCTAAAACTAATTAAATGAATTCTTAGAATTATTTAAATTAATAAAGTTTTAAAAATACCTTGGAACAGTGTTGGGCCGAAGCCCAACACTGTGCGCTTGAGGCCTGCGTCGGTGCGGCCCAGTCAGCCCGCGAAGACTGTCTCCCAGAAACCCTAGCTCGTAGCCGTTCGATTCCCATCCAGTGGCCCAGAGATCGCCACGTCAGTGCTCGCGTCCTGACCGTCAGATCAAGATCGGGCGGTGCCGTTCGCATCGTACCGATTTGGGAAGGATAAGATCGCGCCGTTAGATTTGGAAAGATCGGTTCAGATCGTATCGTGCCAGGAGTGATCCGGGCCGTTTGTAGCAGATCGGGTGGCTGGGGGTTGTCGTCTCCGCGAAGGACTCGGAGTCCGCCGCCGACACGCCTTCGCCGCCGGGAGGATCTAGGGTTCCTTGTGAGCGCGTGTTCCGAGGCTATAAATAGGGGGGAGCAAGTACCCGAGGTTCATCCTTGTGCGCCGCAGCTTTTGATCGGTAAGGTTTCGCAAGATCGGTCGAGGAGCGTGCTCGGGAGCTCGCCGGAGTGGGGTTCGGACCGTGAGAGTTTCTTGCTCGGTTTCGTCGCCGCCGTGGGTCTCCGCCACCACCGGTGCCATCATCAAGTTCGTCGGACCGTGCCGCGCAGAACCGCAGCGTCTCGTCGCCGGAATCTCGTCGGAACGCCGCTACCCCGGTCTTCTTCTTCACTGCCGTTAAGAACTCGCCGTCGCGTAGCCATCGCCGGATCCAGAAGTTCTGAGCCGTCGGATCTAGATCTGTTGGTTGATGCGCTGCCACGTCTCGAGCCATCAGTGACCGTTCGATTCGTTTTCCTCGGACCAGATCGAGCGGTGCGTGCAACCAACCAGATTGTGCCGCGTGGCGGGCACAGGTACCGAAGCGCCATAGACCCGGTCCACGGTGGACCAGATCCAAGCCATGGACCGAGTCTATGCACCGGGACCACGTGGCAAGCTCTGATTGGCTGACGCCAGGGCTGACGTCAGCGTGCCGTCATGATGACGCAATAATCTGTTTTTCGATTTAAAAATAAATCTGTTAATTCTTATTTTCTGACTTTTGTTAATTTCAGTATTTATTTCAAACTTCAAAAGGCTATATCTTTTGCAATTTAACTCGGATTTGAGTGATTCAAATTTCTAAAAATTTGCAAAATTGGGATCTATTTAATGGTGAATTTTATTTGATTTTTGGAGTTCATTTTCTCTCTGTTTTGGTATTTATTTGCTTTTCTCCTTCGGTACACGTAGACGATGAATTGTGCGACACTTCGGAGGAAGATCCAGCAACTCAAGAGCAAGTTCCAGAAACAGATCAGGACCTATTCCAAGGCAAGTTGTGCTTTGATCATGTTGAACCCATGTTTATAAAATTGCTATATTTGTTGTACCCTATTGCATATATTTCAAGTATACAATTGTTTCAAATTAGATTGGGCTTAGCTAATATACTAGATTGATCTATACCCTACCTTGTCATTGTATGCCATGATCCATTGTCACCCTAGATTGGTTCAATATAGTTGGTTAGTAAATATAATCAACATGGGATTGTTAGATCGTATTAGTTGCTTAGCCATGCCACGTCATCACATGTGTCGGAATCTTTGATAATTAATCTTGATTAATGGAATATGGAACAATGTTATGAACTTGTGTGTCATGTGAGATCACACGATGAGATTGAGTTGTTGTGGCGAGTCATGTCACGCAACGATGTTGAATTGTTGATGGCACGTGGTGCTTGGTAATCAACTGGGTGATAATCACTTAGATTGGGGCAAGTGACAAGGGGCGAGGATGCCAAGGTGGGCCCGATGGGCAGAGGGTATGTGGATGTCTTGCCTTGATCACACTAAGGACTTAACCTTGCAAGCCTTTGACCTGAGTCAATCATGCAACCACATGTCTGGTATGGGCCAGCCTAGCTGAGTAATTTGCAATGTCTTAATTTTCATACTATCGTGGTCGGTGTGAGTTCCCAAGTTATGGAGTAATTCACATGGCGCAAGAGGGGGGCCCTGGATGTGGTAACCAGTCCCACCAGTGTTGAAACCTTAGCGGGTAGTATCGGATTAAGCCAGCGTATTATAAAGGCTTTGTTATAATCACTCGCCTTGGTGGTGTTTGGTTGTATCACGTGGGTAAAGTGCATAACCTCTGCAGAGTGTGAAACTATTCGGATAGCCGTGCTCGCGGTATTTAGCAATGCTCGGGAATTACAATTAAGGGTTAGTTTAATTAAATGGACAACTGGTTGAGATGGCGGTATGCCATATGGAAGATGGAATTTGACTTAGGATTGGAAACTTGGTTTACTTGAGAAATGCTGAATTTTTTTACTATTGTTATTTGTTTTACAGTCTTTATAATCTATTTATTATATTTGTTCATAAATGCTGCTTATTGCAAAATAGCCATGATAGCCTATCCATTGGAATAAGCCTTGCATATAGTTACATAGAATTGCATTCTGTGCACAACTTGTTGAGTGCTTAAAGTACTCACCCTTGCCAACAACAATAATCAACAGTTGAAGAATCTACACCTGTGTTGGAAAAGGAAGTCCAAGAGGACGCGAGTCATTAGGGTCCGAGCCGTGTCGGTTGCCTGTGGTGAACTGATGATCTATCTACGTTTTCTACTGTCCGCTGCTTAATTATTAGCTTATATTTTCAGTCTTACCCTGCGTGGCTTAATAATGTAAGGTTGTCATAAGATCATACATTTAGCTATATCAATAAATGAACTATTATTTCTATTATCGTTGAGTATGATGTGATATGTACCAATGTTGAGCTGTGTGTACTAGCGTTGATCCTGGGACTAGTGCGGTAAACACAGTGGGTTCGAATCAGTGGATTCGGGTCCTTACATGTGATCATTGATTTAGGACTTGCAACAATCTTGCAAGCATGGATATGGTCAAGAAGCTTGGCTTGACAACGAATCAGCATCCCTGTCCTTACTACATTCAATGGTTTAATTCTTGTAGTAAGATGAAGGTAACTCACATTGTGAGAGTACACTTCTCTATTGGTTCATATCATGATTATACTGATTGCAATGTTGTATCTATGCAAGCATGTTCTTTGTTGTTAGGTAGACCATGGCAATATGATCGAGATACCTTGCATCATAATAAAACTAATCAATATACTCCCATATCTAAAGGAAAGAAAATCACTTTGCTACTGATGTCTCCTGAGGCAATTTTAAAAGATGAATTAGATAGAGCTAATAGAGAAAAGGAGAGTAGCAAAAATGAAAACCAGATTGTAAATAAAGAACTTGTGCAACAAAAGAAGAACGAACCAAGTGCTATTAAAGATGAAATTAAATTGAAAGGTGTTGTTTTGCTTGCTACAAAATCTGATATTGTTGAGATGGAAGCTAGTAATTATGTTTGCTATGCTTTAGTGTGTAAAGAAGCATTATTTTCATTTAAGGATATGCCTCCTGCTGTTGCTAATGTTTTGCAGGAGTTTGCTAATGTTTTGTAGAGGATTACTATCAAAAATTGCAAACTGGATTCATTGCCAAACCGTGCGCCCTATAGGACCAATCTAGATGAGACTAAGGAAATTCAGCGTCAAGTGCATGTGTTGTCCCTGTTATTTTGGTTACTAATAAAGATGGATCATGGCGTATGTGTGTTGATTGTAGAGCTATCAATAATATTACCATTAGATATCGCCAACATATTCCTAGGTTAGATGATATGCTTGATGAATTATGTGACTCTATTATATTTTCTAAAGTGGACTTGCGTAGTGACCACCAAATTAGAATGAAACTTGGAGATGAATAGAAAACTATATTTAAAACTAAATTCGGGTTATATGAGTGGTTAGTGATGCCTTTTGGTTTACTAATACACCTAGTACTTTCATGAGATTAATGAACGAAATTTTACGTGTTTTCTATTGGTAAATTTGTGGTGGTTTACTTTGATGATATATTAATTTATAGCAAGTCATTTTATGAACATCTTAAACACTTATGTACTATTTTTAATACTCTACATGATGCACGTTTATTTGGTAACCTTGATAAGTGTACTTTTTGCACCAATCGAGTATCGTTTCTTGGCTATATTGTTACTCCACAGGGAATTGAAGTTGATCAAGCCAAGATCGAAGCTATACAGAGTTGGCTGACTCCTAACACGGTCACCCAAGTACGAAGTTTTCTTTGACTTACTGGATTCTATCGACGCTTTGTTAAAGATTTCAGTACCATTGACGCATCCATGAATGAACTTACAAAGAAAGGAGTTTCATTTATTTGGGGTCTTATCCAAGAACAATCATTTAACCTTTTCAAAAAGAAGCTCACAAATGCACCATTACTCTAACTTCCTGATTTCGTTAAGACTTTTGAACTTGAGTGTGATGCTAGTGGAGTTGGAATTGGAGGTGTGTTGATACAAGAAGGTAAACTTGTTACTTATTTCAGCGAGAAATTGAGTGGGCCTAGTCTAAATTATTCTACTTATGACAGAATTATATGCTTTAGTTCGAACATTAGAAACATGGCAACATTATTTATAGCCAAAAAAATTTATTATACATTTTGATCATGAATCTTTAAAACATATTAAAAGTCAAAGTAAATTGAACCGTAGACATGCAAAATGGGTTGAATTTATTAAATCTTTTCCTTATGTCATTAAACACAAGAAAGGGAAGGAAAAGGTTATTGCTGATGCATTGTCTAGGCGATATACTATGCTATCTCAACTTGACTTGAAGATCTTTGGACTAGAGGTTATTAAAAAGCAATATGTGCATGATGCTGAATTTAAAGAAATATTGTTGAAGTGTAAAGAGGGAAAGAGTTGGAATAAATTTGTGATTAATGATGGATTTGTGTTTCGTGCTAATAAGCTATCACTACTATAGAAAAGGTCATCACAGACGATTTGGAACCTTCATCATAGACGGTTTCTCAAACCGTCTGTAACCATGTGTCAGTGATGTTACGGCACATCACAGACGGTTTATAAACCGTCTGTGATAGAACATATCACAGACAGTTTCAAACTAAAACCATTTGTAATATAGAAACATCACAGACGATTTTAGTTTGGAACCGTCTGTGATGTTACGATATCATAGACGGTTTTAGTTTGGAACCGTCTGTGATGTTACGATATCACAGACGGTTTTAGTTTGGAACCGTCTGTGATGTTACTTTTGGAAACAAAACAAATATCATCACGTACGATGATATTTCTATGATCCAACTGCTCTGTACTAGTTCAGGCATAATGGAAGAGCTACTGGATGTGAGATATCCCATATACCTGCTCTAAAGAATTTGAAAATGCAAAATCAACGGAAAAAAACTTCGGAGGCCGTTTTGAGGCCCTAAACGATGTTTTTTCGCGATCGACTTTTTTTTGAAGCTTCGTGAGAACTTCTGATGTAGCCCTCTGACTTGGAATTATGGATTTTCAAAATTAACTTTTTGTTAGCTTTTAAACGGGCTCAAGAACGTCGCGGTCGAAGCTCGTATGCAAAAGTTATGACCATTTTACCAAAACGTGCATGGATCGAAAACGAAAGCGCCTATGCAAAAGAGAGGATGAGCTATGACATTTTAATTGAACGATTCAAATACCATACTTACCTAACATATGGATGACGGTATGCTCTAGTTGTGACCGGAGTAGAGGAAGAGGAAGAGGAGAGGAGTGGAAATGAGATGAGAAGAGGAAGTGGAGAAGAAAACAGGAATATGAGAGGAGTGGAAGAGAAGTGAGAAGAGAGAAGAGAAGAGGAGATTGAGCAGGAGAAGTGAGAAGAAATTAAGCAGCTGGAGAAGAGCCGCGCCAGTATTTTAAAGGAAGTTGAAACTGAGACGAGCGGGAAGTTCAAATTTGGTGAGAGCGGGAAAGTTGAAATATTATCACAGACGGTTCTATCTGGATAAACCGTCTATGATAAACATAGAATCCCAGACGGGTTTATTATAAAACCGTCAGTGATAGATATTATCACAGACGGTTTTTAACTAAAACCATCTGTGATATTGATGTATATCATTAACGGTTTTTGAAGAGTACCGTCTGTGATGATGTCACTGATGGTTGCAGTATAGAACCGCCAGTGATATTCATCGTCACAGACGGTTTTGAGGAACCGTCTGTGATGAGGCGTCTAATATAAGCCTTTCTGTAGTAGTGTATGCATT
This sequence comes from Otatea glauca, assembly GCA_036346275.1. Taxonomy (NCBI): domain Eukaryota; kingdom Viridiplantae; phylum Streptophyta; class Magnoliopsida; order Poales; family Poaceae; genus Otatea; species Otatea glauca. Next base: position 46,553,680 of record CM070715.1, on the reverse strand, counting down.
CTAGCAAGCTCGATTCATCTTTTGTTGTTACAGGAGGCGCATGGAGGAGGTCTCATGAGACATTTTGGTGTCAAGAAGACGGATGACGTACTAGCCGAGCATTTCTATTGGCCAAAGATGAGGCGTGATGTCGAGCGCTACATTGCACGCTACACCACTTGTCAAAAAGCTAACTCACGACTTAACCCGTATGGTTTATATATGCCTCTTCCTGTTTTTAGCGTACCTTGGGAGGATATTTTTATAGAATTTATTGTAGGATTGCCTAGAACAATGAAGGGGAGGGATAGCATTTTTGTTGTCATGGATAGATTTTCAAAGATGACACATTTTATACCTTATCATAAGAGCGATGATGCTACAAATATTGCTGATTTATTTTTCAGAGAAATCGTTCGCCTACATGAAGTGCCAAATACAATTGTTTCTGATCGTGACACAAAGTTTTTGAGTCACTTTTGGCGGTCACTATGGGCTAAATTGGGGACAAAGTTGCTGTTTTCTACCACATGTCATCCCAAACTGACGGACAAACTGAAGTTGTCAACCACACATTATCAACTATGTTGAGGGTTGTTTTGAAGAAGAACTTGAAAAGATGTGGGAAGATTGTTTGCCTATGTGGAGTTTGCTTACAACCGTATGCTGTATTCAACCACAAAGATATGCCCTTTTCAGGTAGTATATGGATTTATTCCTCATGCTTCTATTGATTTATTACCTCTACCATCTTCAAAAAAGGTAAATATTGATGCTAAACAACATGCTGAATTGATACTTAAGATGCATGAAACCACTAATGAGAATATAGAGCGTATGAATGCTAAATATAAATTTGCAGGTAGTCAGGGTAGAAAAGAAATTAAATTTTAACCTGGTGATCTTGTTTGGTTACACTTGAGAAAAGAAAGCTTCCTGGACTTGAGAAAATCAAAATTGATGCCTAGAGCTGATGGTCCATTTAAAGCGCTAGAGAAGATTAATGCTAATGCATATAAGCATGATCTGCCTGCAGATTTTGGGGTTAGTCTCACATTTAACATTGCAGATTTGAAGCCGTACTTGGAAGAAGAAGATAAGCTTGAGTCGAGGACGACTCCAATTCAAGAACGGGAGGATGTTGAGGAAATCGCTTCTACTGATACAACCATACATATTGCTCCTCAACTAGATATACAAAGACCAATTACCGGAGCACGTGCTCGTCATCTCAATTATCAAGAACCATGGTTTGGATCAGTAAAGTGCACATCTACGTCAAGCAAAGTCAGAGATCATGTGTGCCACATTTTGAAGCCCAATTCGGCCTTCGTATACCAATCTGAAGTAAAACGAGTATAACTATTGCATATAGCGTCTGATTGGCGTGTGCTTGCACTTGATGAAAAGCTTACTTCGAGATCTTTGCAATAGATTTGACCCCACCAAAAATTCCTTCGGAGCACTCCAAAATCACCAAAACAAGTCAGGTCAACTTTCCAGTCCGAGTTAAACTTGGGCCATAGGCATTGTACGAGTCCTATTCGGCCACTCCTTTCTGCTGGCCGAATCCCCTTCTCATTTACCTATATATAGCTAGGGAGTTCCCCAAAATTACTTGAATTTTGTTTAGTCATAGTTTTCCTTGTGAAACTATTAGGTATTCTCTTTTTCGGCTAGATCAATAGTAATACCGTGCTTCGGAACCCCACATCAATACTTCAATTATATTTGCAATTTCAGATTACTTTTGCTTTGTTCTTGCTTGTTTTCTTCGATTACTTGCAGGAATTGATCTTCGTGATCAGGTCAACCGGGTTTTGGCACGGTTGATAACAATTCGGAGTTTGGTTCAGCGATTGCTTGGCATCAGTCGTGTTTCAATCAGTAGCCTGGATCGTGAGGGTCGTCTCCACTAATCTAGAGTTATCCATCTCACCGAAAGATCGGGCCTCCATTAGCCTCTTCAATATACATGGAATCGAAGTGAAGTGGGATGCAGCATATTGTTTACTTCTTTAATTAGCTTTGGCCTTTAGGGACTGGAGACTAATTTGAAGCCTAAAGCCAGCATTCCAGTAAACCAGTATGCAAAGGGCCACGTGTTGCTGCGTGCGTAAGGAATTGCTGACATAGGTAGAGATTCTAACAGAGAAAGGAAATATTTTCGGGAACAAAAAAGGAAACCAAACTGTCGTAATTTTTAAAAATCGCAAAAACTTGATCACGATCCGCCCTTCTAACAAATTTTAAAGAATTTATAATTTTAGTAGCTCAACCAAATCAGTGAATTTGCTTTAAGTGCATCGGTAGCACTATCATAATTCTTAAAAATCGCAAAATTTTGATTATTATTTAAAAATTTCACGGTTTTGTAGGCATGCTCTGAGGACCCCTACCAAAAATTTTCAAGAATATGCAAATTTAGCAGCTTAATTAAATCAGTGAAGTTGCTTTAAATGCATTAGCAGCATTTGCAGATTTTTTAAAATCGAATAAATTTGGTCATAATCTGATTTTTTTATAGTCGGTTAGGCATGATTTGAGGACCATTCTAAAAAAGTTTCAAAAATTTATAATATGATTTAATAGCTCAATCAATTCAGCGAAGTTTATTATCTTCTCTGTTTTTTAAAAAAAACACTATAGTTGCTGCAGTTTTTTGCGCAAATACAGTGTCCTGCGGCTAGGCAGCGAATGGTCTAACCAAGTGAGCAACGAAGGGACTTGTGAAAAGTAAGGGGCAACAAATACACGAGGTTATGTACATCGCTACCGTATAATCTACAGGAAAATGGGACACGTGTTGGGGCCGCGAAATGGCGTGCCGTACATCCCTGAGAATATAGAGTTTTACTAGATGCGCAACAGCCCCACGCGTTGCTACGAGCGAAAGTAATCGTTGACACAGGCAGAGATTCTAACAGAGAAAGGAAATCTTCTTCGGGAACACATTAAAAAAAGGGATCAAATTTTCATAATTTCTAAAAATCGCAAAAGCTCGACCACGATCCATTTATTTATGGTAGCTCAAGCATGTTCTTAGGACTCTTCTAAGTCAAACTTACACTTATTAAACCTCGATGGCTCTGAATCAAAGCAAATAAACAGCAGCGGAACGAAGAATGTGAGTTAATCCCATCAACATGCCACAGGCATCTGACAAGGTTCAACTCCTAGATAATCGCCTCATCGTAGAACTCCATCTCCTTCAAAGGTGTAGACTTCTCCTTAACTGCTGATTTGATTGTTGGCAAGGGTGAGTACTTAAAGCACTCAACAAGTTGTGCACAGAATGCAAGTCTATCATACTATATGCATGGCTTATTCCAAAGGAACAACTAACATGGTTATTTTGCAATAAGGCAGCATTTATGAAGAAATAGCATAAATACATTGTAAAGATAGTAAAACAAATAATAACAATAATAAATTTATCAATTATTTTCCAAATAAACCAACTCACAATCTTAAATCAATTTCCAAACTTCCATAAGCATACAGCCTCCATCCCCAATTTATTTTAATAAAATATAACGCTTGACCGTAATTCTCGAGCATTGCTCAATACCTCGAGCACGGCTATTCGAATAGATTTTACACTCTGTAGAGGTTATGCGCTTTACCCACACGACATGATCATCTCTTGTTACCAAGCTATTGACACACTTCCTTTTGGCGTGTCAGCAGAGAGATCATGACAAAGCCTTTATAGAGCTCTGTCTTAACCCAGTACTACTCGTTAAGGTTTCAATACTGATGGGACTGGTTACCACATTCAGGACCCCCTTCTTGTTCCAATGAGTTTACCCATAAATTCAGGGCTCACACCACCACTAGTAGTACCAAGCTAAGATATTGCAAATTAATCAGCTAGGTCAGTCCCATTTTAGACAAGTGGTTGCATGATTGACTCAGTTCAAATACTTGCAAGGTTAAGTTCATAGGTGGACCAAGGCAAGACTAACCAAAAATTTCATCATTACCGTTACCATTATAAAAAAATAAGTGACCGCCCATATACGACATTGGCCCACCATAAATTCTTGCCACATGCCTCAGTCTAAATCATTTTACCACCCTAGTTGATTACCATGCACCACGTACCATCAACAACATTGAGTGACAACACCTGACACATATTTTCAAAAACATGTTCCATATTTCATTAAGCAAGATTAAATTTTCTCACATAAAATGATATCAATAACTCGTTGCACGGTTAAGCAAACTATTCACGTTCTAGCTAACCCACATTGGAAAATAATAGATAGTAACATATAAGGAACCATACTACGGTGACAAATGAATAATGGCATACAAATGACAAGATAGGTATAACTCAATTTGGACGAATAGCTAATCCCAAATTAATTGAAACAAGTATCAATTGAATTAGCATGCAATAGTTTAAAATAATATAAATTTAAAACATGGGCTCAATATGATCAAAGCATAACTTGCCTTCAAAGAGCTCTGGATCCTACTCTGGACCTTGGTCTTGGATTAGCTCCTTGCTCAAGAATACCTCGGGTACTTCAACGACTAAGCGAAACAACCGATAAAGCAATAAATATCAAAAACGGAGAGAAAAATCAACTCCAAAAATTCAATAAAATTCACCATTAAATATAGCTTAACTTTACAAATTTTTAGAAACTGGAATCACCTCAATCGGAGTTCGTATGAGGGAAAACGAACCCTTTAAAGTTTGAAAAAAAATAAAAATAAGAAAAAAAATAGAAAAACCGAATTAAAGGAATTATTTTTATGCTGGAAAATAGCATTTATGATGTCATGCTAACGTCAGCACCGAAATTGATTTTCGGTCGAATATTTTTCTGAGGAAAAACCGAATTATGACGTCATGCTGACGTCACTGCCACGTGGCATCACCACGGAGTGACACACGTCTCGGGTGTATAGACCCAGTCCACGATTCACGCTGGCTCACGGTAGACTCGATGCACGGCGCCACGGTTGCTGTGTCGACATGCGGTGCGATCTGATCCGCACGGGACCGATTGAACGGCTACGGACTGCACCATACGTGGAACGATCACAGCCTCACGACCACGATCCGATGGCGACGCTTGCAGAGCACATGGCCACGTGGTAAGATCTTGTCCGTTCATCACAGATCCGTGGACAAGGCTCACCCGAGCCGAAGCAATGGGTGCGAATACGCGGCGCAATCGCGACCTTTCGCAGAAGATCAGACAGACGGGGCTGACAGCGAGGAACAATGGCGGCACGGCGGCGCTACTCACCAGAGATGGAGACGAAGACAATGGCTATAGCGCTAGGGAGCTTCCCTGATGACGTTTCCAGATGGGATTGACGTGGCTTGACAAGGGCAATCTATCGGTGGCCATGGCGATGGCGAAAGCAGACCGACGACGACGTTTCAAGCGAAAAGCGACCGCGGCTTCCTCTGGAACAACGGCGAGCCCACGCGAGCAGACGAAGGCGTCTCAGCGGGCGAGGCTTGACCAGACCGTGCGACGCGAGGTGGAGAAGACGAGGGTGCCGGCAGCTCATTAAATAGGGGCTTAGGTAGGCATGAACGGCGCGGACACGGATTCTGAAGATCACGGAGAATACGGTGGAGCAGCGAATTCAGCTGGGATACAGCAAAGCTGACGTGGCTGCATTGTGTGCGTTCGTGCAGACATGATCCGATGGCCCACACGTGTCAGCGACGTGGAGAAAACACCACTGTTGGATCAAGATCCAATGGTCAACAAACTTAGGGTTAGGGTTTTGGTCGAAACGGGCCAAGAAGGCTGGCGGCGCGAAGGAAAAATGGGCCGGGTCCACTGGGCTCAGCCCAAAACTATTCATTCCCATATTCAATCTTTTCTGAATAAAATAAATATAAAAAAATAGAATAAGCCAAATAAAATAGCAAAAATATCAGAAAAAATCTCAAAAAAACCCAGAAAATATTTTAGGGTATTTGAAACTCAAATAAAATATTTCTAATAAAAATTTATTTAAAATTTTTACATTTCCCAAATAAATTTATAAATAAGCCATAAATCAATAAATATAAATTAATTCAAATAAATTCTAGAAAATTCATAAAAATATAAAATGCATATTAAATTCAAGAAATGCAAAAATTGGGATGTTACAAACCTATAAAAAAGTTTCAAAAATTTATAACATGATTTAACAGTTCTATAAAATCAACGAAGTCGTTTTCTATTTTTTGCAAAAAAAAAAAAAAAAAAATATCAATGTAGCAACGACACTGTAACATCGCCAATATTCGCTACAGTGTCTGCGTCGGGCAGATTCAAACCAAAGACCGGCCGGCCGCCCACTGGCAACCAAACACGCTAACCAGCTGAGCTGTTGGTTAACTTGTGAAAGGTTAGGACTACTAAATACATGTGGTTATGTTGCGTCTACTGTAGAGTCTACGAGGAAAAGTCGCCGCGTGTAGTGCTCGCGTAAGCCTAGCGTACATCTCCAACAATAGGAGGTTTTATATGATACGATGGGAGTCCTGTCGCCACACACTAGCATCCTGCAGCGAAACACCTTGCACCTCTGTTCTTTAGGATTTAATCTGAACTAAATTCGAAAATTTTCTTAAAGCCCCCTCATCCAAACACCTTGCACCTCTGTTCTTCTCCCCCTTACAGTCCGCTGTACTGACAGCTAAGCTCCCATCCACGGCGAAACATGGTACCACGCAGCTAGCCCTCGACGATCTTCAACTCCTACTAATTATGCGGTTGGTAGGTCGTCCATCATGTACCTATCGGGATAAAAACGGAACAAAAACGGTTGGTAAATAGTTGTTTCGTTTCTGTTTTCACATTTTTTACCGGTAACGGAAACAAAATCGAAAACCCCGGAAATGGGTAGAGACGGAAACTGATGCTGAACGAAGCAGAGTGAATACATAAACGAAAGCAGAAAATTCCATCTAATTATGATCCCAGTTGTAACACCTTAAAAATTTGCAAATTCTTTAATTGAGCATTTAATTCAAATTTTATGAATTTTTTCTGAACTTTCATCATTTAATTAATGATTTTTGGTATTTTCATATTTAAATAAATAATTTATTTGATAAAAATAAAATAAAAATCTTGCTGGAAATAATTTTTCTAAGTTTAAAATGTTACAAAATATTTTTGAGAATTTCTGTAGAATTTTTTAACTCTATTTGATATTTTATATAAAGCAATATATATTTCTGGTATTATTTAAATTAGATAAAGGAATTTTTGGCTTTATTTATATGGAACTAGTATAGTGCCCTATCTTCCGATTTCCTTTTCCCACCACGTAATATATGGTCTTTTTCTTTTCTAGAACGTTTGTTTCCTTTTCCTTAATTCCAGGATATTTGTTTCCTTTTCCTTCAGATGATGCTGGAGGTGGGAGAAGATCTGTTGTGGGCCACATGGATGAGTTAGACACATTAAACAATGGCCATCGGATGTGGGTGAGTAAAAATGAGGAAAGATCTGAGAGGTTAATTTTGATGGAGGCAAGTTTCTCGGGACGTTTCGTTGGGTGCATGAAGGTTAGGTCATCTCTAATGAGATGTATTATTTAAGGTGGACGTAGAAAAGAATGCTTAGGTGTATTATAAAAGGGTATAGATTAATATTTTTGTTTCCGTTTCCGTCGGAACTGGCTTTTTCATTTATATTTCCGGCAAAAAATTTCTGTTTTCGTTTCAATACCAAAATTTTCCATTTCCGTTTTCAAAAAATAGCTTTCGTTTCTACTTTTCGTTAAAACGACCAGGAAATTTTATTTCGGTTTCCAACCCTACCTACGTATGAATCGGTGGGTCGATCATTCACGGGAGAAATCGAGCGCGCATAAATTGAAGAATAAATCACCTGCAGGAGGCTAATTAATTAGCTACAGGATTTCGCGACGACGTCGGAGTACGTACTACGTCATAGTTTAAACTACCAAAGCAGGCAACTTTAACTTGTAAACGATACGTGGTATGATGCACGATCGAGTGGTCAGCTCGCCCGTCCTCTTCCGGGTCCCCGTCACATCAATCCATGTGTGTACGGCCGTATGTAAGTACTGCTGGTTTAATTGGCCCCGCACACTTTTTTAAAGTTTGCCTCGTGCTCAGGTTCAGAAAATCGTCGGTCGTATGGCTCTAAAATTGCTTTAAAAATCGGTCTGTTTTAAAAATAAATTTAAAAATTCGGAAAAATTTATTCAACGTAAATCGGTCGAAAATCAGTGAAAATCGGTCGATTTTTGAAGAAAATCGTTCAAAAAAATCAACCGCTAAAAATAATTTAACTACTCTGTCGATTTTCCATGAAAAAAGTCTATTTTGATTTTTTTTCAAAAAATTTGATTTTGAAACTCTGTGATTTTTGATGATTTTCAACCGATTTTTGGCTCGATATTTCCGATTTTTGAATTTCGATTTTTGGACGATTTTTTCCAAACCGATTTTGTTAATCCTGCTCGTGCTCGTGCGAATAAAATGAAGGACAGGAAATGGCTATCAGCAGGTAAAGGATCACAAATTTAACCTTAAAGAGATCAATCAAAATCTGTCTATACCAAAGAAGTGTGGAAAAGCGATTTTTCTAAAGAATTTCATCTGTGGGGCGGCACTACCGCAGTTAAAAAGCCGTTAGTAGCGGAATAAACAGTAACTCTGATACTACTATGCTACAGTGCCCCAATAGTACCGGTGAATAGTTAAAACAGGGAAGTGAATAGTGAACCAGCACGAGTTCAAGATCAAAAATCCATACAACATTTGATTGGCTGATCCAACACCCATAAAATTTTGTATTCACCTTCATAAGGATGTCAAGAATCTATTCCAACCATCAATCGCAAAGATTGACATCAAAGTTCTAACCTTTTTCAAATTTATCGAAGGTTGTACCAAAAACAAGTTAAAACCTAAATCTTCGCCCTATGCTTGCTCTTGGGAATTTGATGATCAAGATGATCTTAGATTGCCCCCCATATGTCACAACAAGTAAGAACTTCAAAGAAATTGCCTTCAAAAGATCAAGAACACAATCTACCAAAAATCCTTCTCTCTTGAGTCAAAAGCCAATTTTCTTGAGAATCTCTTGAAGAACAAGTGAGAGCTTGCCTAGATAATTGGGAGTGATCCTCAGAGGATACATCCATCAATCACTATCCTTTGTAACATAAGATCAAAAGAAGAAGAAACAAAACAAGAAATATCAAAAACTCAAGAAGAAGGAAGATCAAAACTAAAGGCAAAACTTGAGCATGAATTTGATCTTTATTTCAGAGCAAGATGGATCATTACAAAGTCTTTCACCTGAGGGCAAAGCTCCCAAAAAGCACTAACACACATAAGAAAACTAAAATCTTGTAGAAACCATAATCCTTCTCCTAGGCTTAATGGCTTAGAGCCTCACTTCCAACTACATCTCCTTACACAGTAGTGGCAACCCTAACCCTAAAACCTGGACACACATTTGGATACCATCCATATTTACATCAAATAACCCGTTAATCCAACACCATACTGGGTTTTATACTCACACAAACATGCTTCTCAAAGTGGCCTTCACCTTGATGCCAAATTCGCTCCACGATCCCGAATTTGCTTCCGTGTGCACTTTGGCTTGACTTAAATCACTTAGACCACCGTCGTGGTTTTCCAAACCGCTTTAGTCGTCAGTATTTAGCAAATTACCAATTTACCCTAAGACCGGTCTTCCTTCTCCTCGAAGCATCGTCTATACTTCGTCGCTTTCTACGTGGCCCCAATGACTTACCGCCAAGCCTCTCACGCGTTCGGACTCCCCCGAATCGTCCTTGCTTGCAAACAGGACCAAATCTATACTGTTGCCCGCCATGTCCATCACGCTTCATGCTCCAGCTCCTTGTCTTCCTAGGTTGCAACCACTTTCTGGCCTTAGTCATCTTCCGGTGTTACTTGACCATTCTAGACCTCAGCTATCCTAGCCTAGTCCCGATCTCTCTCGCCTCACCAAGACCTAGCTCCGAAGTTCTACAACCAACACGGACAATCAAATCATCACGTAGCACTGTTTACAAAGATATGCAATAGACATTTCATAATCCCAACACAATACACAATTCAACCGGTACTATCACCAACCAAAGACTGATAGTACCACAAGTCCGGTTGTAGGATCAAGGAAAACCGACTAGAGGGGGTGAATAGGAGGTTTCTAAATTTTTCAAATTCTAAACACAAATAATAAACAAGAATTGGTATCTCCTTCAACTTTGCAACTAAGTTTTCTAGTAAATATCACGTACTCTAGCAATTTAAGTATAAATCAAGTAGAAATCTACGCACAAATAATATACTTGATAAAGCTAGAAGATTGAACCAAACACTAGAAGAGTAAATACAAATCACAAGAGAGCAAGAGACAAGATTTTTGACCCGTGGTCTCGGAGAATTGCCGATCTCCCCTACTCCACGTTGAGGTGACTTGAACAACTTCAAGCCGGCTCCACCCGCTTGAGCCTTCCTCGATCACTAAGGTAGTACTTCCCCGCTTCGGGTAGGCGAACTCTGTCCTTCACAACTTACCGGGGCTTCTCACAATCTCCGTTGAGAAGCTCATCGCGCACGATCGCCTCCAAGCCGTCTAGGAGGCGGCAACCTCCAAGAGTAATAAGCCTTGATGCTTGCTTGAGGTCAAATTTGAGTGTCTAAAGGCTCAAACTAAATGCAATTCTCAAATTTTGCTCTTCACTCTCTCAAATGAAAATTGAATGCAATTTTGAAGAGGAGAAAACTTGCTAGAGCTCAAATATCATCAATGAGGACCAAAAGCACATCAAGAGATCAGGTGGGGTGTATTTATAGCCCCCACCAACTTTTCTAGCCGTTGGGGCTCGAATTGAGCTGAAGTCTGAATTCCCGGTGCTACTGTCGATGTATGACCGGTAGCACCGGACTCCAGCCCAAAGGCTAGAGCAGTGCATTAAATGCACTGCCAGAGCCCGTTGTGCAGAGGGTCCGGTGCTACCACCCAACTGGGACCGGTAGCACTTGGCGCTTTTTATTTTTGCTCGGCCAAAAGGAGCTTCTCTGGAATTCTTGCACCGGGTTGAGGGGCCGGTGCTACCACTCGCCCAGAAGCACCGCGCTACCATGGGCGGTAGCACCAGACCGTCCGACTGTCTAAAAAAGAGCTCTCTGGAATTTTCACACCGGACTGAGGGGTCGGTGCCACCGCTCGCTCGGTAGCACCTCGCTACCATGGGCGGTAGCACTGGACCGCCCGACTACCCAAAAAGGAGCTCTTTGGAATTTTCACACCGGACTGAGGGGCCGGTGCTACTGCTCGCCCAGTAGCACCGCGCTACCTTGTGCGGTAGCACCGATCTTCCAGAGAGCACAAAAAGGAGTCTCTCTGGAATTTTCACACCGTCCACATGGCTGGTGCTACTGCTCACCCGGTAGCACCGCCCTACCATGGGGCGGTAGCACCGAGATTCTAGAAACTTCACTTTAACTTCATTGAATTTTCAATGAGACTTTAAACTTGACACAAAGCATGATCTTGAGTACTTAATTTGAGCCTTTAGAACTTAAATGACATTAAGCGAACGTCAAGACCCCTCTTAATAGTACGGTCCTAATTCTAGCAATGCGATGTTTTCTCCAAACTCCGAGATCGGTAAAAGCTATGAAAAGGTACTTAAATGATTATACCTTTGCCATTTGTCTCGACGTGTTGATCAACTTCATGCTTTCATAATCATCGAAACTTGGACCAACCTATTCTCAAAAGCTCATATTGAAAATGTCAGTCCTTTAACTGTAATTGTCATTAATTACCAAAACCACATAAATTTGGGGGCCTAGACGCTTTCAATCTTCCCCATTTTGGTAATTGATGACAACTCACATGAAAGAATTTTGATTTGAGATTGATCTTTGACTATTAAAAAAAATTGTAAACTCAAAGATTTTTGATTAATCATTTAACCAACAATGTTTGATTGAAAGGCTCCCCCTAAATATGTGCATATATATGAAGAATGAAGATTTGCACATATGAGGAAGAAAGAAAATTAAACATTTTGACAGAGTTTTGTTTAAATATTTGAATCCATGGATGAATAAATAGAATATATGACATAAACATTTACACATTTAGCATATCCAAAAGAATTTTAACATCCACGGGATTCAACACATCCAAAAGATCAACCACAAGTATAGTTACATATATATCAAGTAAAAGCATAAGATAGTCTTCAGCGTTAGTCTTCGGTGTTCTTCTTCATATTTCTCCCCTTTGGCATCAAGTACCAAAACGGGAGAAGAACTCTGATAAGCTCAAGAAGATGGAGGATGAGGGGAAGGAGTAGGCGGAGATGAGCGAGATCCAAAACGCTGAAAAGAGACAGACGCCTGCTGATAACGAAACTCCTGAAATGATGAGCGGAGCTCAGAAATAGATGAATCAATAGAGTTCAGTCGCCCTCTGACCTCCTCGACAATCTGCCTGGTCTGAGTCTGATAATCATCCACTCGCTGAAAGCTGCTCATCATGTCAGATCTGAGGCTCTCAAGACCGCTCATCATGTCATTTCTCAAATTTTCAAAGAATTGGTCTTGAGAAGCCTGCTGAACTGCCTGAGGGTGCTCTGGGCATCTAGAATCTCCTGCGGCTGAGGCTGTTGAGAAGAGGACTAGCCACGCTGACTAATAACCTGAGGAGATGCCTCATGAGGCTGATATAACTTATGAACACTGCCACATCCTCCTCGATATCCAGTCACACTCTTTATGATCATCATAATGAAAGGTGCAAAGTAAATTCTTTTACCTTTGTCACATGCTGATGATGCCATCTCTCTGAGCATAAAATCAACCATATCAAATTTATGCTTGCACATAATTTTATTCATGATGTTCTATGCATAACCTCTGATTTCATCAACAATTTTGCTTTTTGGATGAACAGTAACCTTGACAATTCTATTGATAAGGCTTGATGAGGGAAGAAGATGCGCCATTTTACCTAGTCTCTTGACTAGTGCTGCAGGATCATAAAACTCAAATTGCCTAGCAAGAAGGAGGACTCTGTCACTGTGTATCCTCGGATATCCACTGTGGTGAATCCCCTAAATCTCCTCTATCCCATTCTTGGTGACAGTGTACACTACGACATTAGTCATCCAAGTGATGGCATCAAATGACTCAGCAACGTGCAACGTAGCGTAAAATTGCCTAATCATATTCTCATCATAATTGCACTGTCTGTTTACAAAATTTGCCATCCCAGCACCTTGAAACAGTTTAGGAACACCAACAAACAAAGGTATCTTCCGAATGTGATCCCAATCTACCCACTTGTGATCAGCAAACTCTTTGTGCATATAGATTTCATAAAATACTTTCTGCTGAAAGAGAGTCCTAAACTTGTCTTCAGTTGCACTTCTAGGCAGCATATATTGGTTTGCTTGTCTGAGAGAAAAATAGGAGTCACCTTTAATTGTCCTCAGATCAACAGAAGAATCGAAATCAGCGAAGTTTTCTTGATCACCTTCTGATCCCTCATTTGTATTTCCAGCATCGTCAACATCCATTGAGTCATCCTTTTCAGTTTCCTCACTGCTTGAAGCTACTTGTTTTCTTTTGTCTGCTGCGGAGCTGCTGCCAATGTCTCTCCGACTTCTTTTGGACTTCGCGGCGACTTGAGGCAATGGGAATATTGTCTTCACTGTCAGATGAATGAGGAGGAGGGCAACCTCTATTTGCCGCAACTTTCTTATAAGAGCCAGTACCTCGGGTTACTAGATACAAATAGAGAATTCAAGGAGTGAGATCAAGGTTATATGCCCTAGAGATAGAATATCTTACGAAATAATAGTATTTGTGCATAATGGACTGCAATCCCGGTGCTACCGCCCATGCTAGTCCGGTAGCACTAGGCTTGCGACGGTGCTACCGCACATACTGGACCGGTAGCACCGGACTTAAAGCGGTGCTACCACACTGAGACCGGTAGCACCGGCCGATTTAGGTTCAAACCCTATTTTGACAAAATTTGTAGTTTTGAGTGATTTGATTCAAGAAAAATATCCCAATGTTATAGAGAATCATCATAACACTCATTTTATCCACAAATTTTAACAAAAATTGTACGGATTTTGCCGCATTTCGCAAGAACCCTAACAATATGAAACCAAGCAACTAGGGCATAGATAATCCAAAGATTTTTGACAAGGGTATGTACCTTGATGAGAGGATCGAGTTCGGAGCAAAAAGGTGAGGAATAATCTTGAATTTCTTGAACATTTTGACGTGGAGAAAAAGGAGAAAAGAGTTGGAGAGAGAAGAAGGAACGACGGTATGAAGATGGAGGAGAGAGCAGTTGCACCGCACCTGACTTAACCCCACAACCCGACTAGTCCGGTGCTACCGTGTTTTGGCTGGTAGTATCGGTCTCTGGTGCTACCGCCCATGTATGGGCGGTGCTACCGGACCTAACTGCCTGACAGGCTGAATTATCATCCAAAAGTGCCAAATGAGTTGAAATAGCTCATATGATTGCAAATTTAAAATATTTTGACTTAATATGGTCTAGAATTACCTTTTTGAAGCATAATAGTACTATTTTTGGAATTTTCACATTTTGGGATGTAGAATACATATGAAGGATAAAATACTCCCCCTTAATGTGTATCTTATTAAAGAATTAAGGAACATCAAATAAGATCCAAAGAAACATCCAATAAAGATCAACTATGGTGCAAATATTCAAGCCACATTTGAGATATCTATGACATTTAATTCATTCCTCAATTTACAAAAACGAGCCTCATCTAAGGGCTTGCTAAGGATATCTGCTAATTGATCTTCGGTTCTAATGTGACTAATCACAATATCACCTTTGCTAACATGATCTCTCAAGAAATGATGATGACTTTCTATATGTTTGGTTCTTGAGTGTTGAACCGGGTTGTTGGCTATTTTAACGGCACTTTCATTATCACATAGAAGAGGCACATTTTTTAAATTAATACCATAGTCCATTAAAGTTTGCCTCATCCATAATAATTGTGCACAACAACTACCAGCGGAAATGTATTCGGCTTCGGCAGTGGATAGAGCTACGGAATTTTGTTTCTTGGAGAACCAAGAAATGAGGGATCTACCTAGAAATTGACAACTTTCTGAGGTGTTTTTTCTATCCACTTTACAACCCGCATAATCCAAATCTGAATATCCAACTAAATCAAATTTAGCACCCTTAGGATATCATAACCCTATATTTGAGGAATGCTTTAAATATCTTAGAATTCTCTTAACGGCTACTAAATGGCACTCTTTGGTGAAGCTTGAAAACGAGCACACATGCAAACACTAAAATTGATATCAGGCCTAGATGCGGTGAGATAAAGTAAACTACCAATCATAGAACGATAAAACTTTAAATCTACCGGTTTACCTCCCTCATTTAGATCAAGATGCCCGTTGGATGCCATTGGAGTCTTGATAGGCTTTGAGTCTTCCATGCCAAACCTCTTGAGCAAGTCTTTCACATACTTGGTTTGACTCACGAACGTCCCATTTTTTAGTTGCTTGATTTGAAGTCCAAGGAAGAAGCTCAATTATCCAATCATTGACATTTCAAATTCCCTAGACATCATATCACCAAATTCTTTGCAAAAATCTTCGTTATTAGAACCAAATATAATATCATCGACATAAATTTGATATACAAAGAATTCTCCATCAATTATTTTTGTAAAAAGTGTTGTATCAACCTTCCCAATTTTGAAACCTTTTGATATGAGAAAATCTCTAAGCCGCTCATACCATGCTCTAGGAGCTTGTTTGAGACCGTATAGCGCCTTAGAGAGTTTGAACACATGATTTGGATGCTTAGAGTTTTCAAAACCGGGAGGTTGTTCTACAAATACCAATTCGGATATTTGTCCATTCAAGAATGCACTCTTTACATCCATTTGAAATAATTTGATATCAAAACAAGATGCAAAGACAAGTAGGATTCTAATAGCTTCTAATCTAGCTACGGGTGCAAAAGTTTCACTAAAATCCAATCCTTAAATTTGTGTGAAGCCTTGCACCACTAATCTTGCCTTATTTCTTACCACAATACTATTCTCATCTTGCTTGTTTCGAAATACCCATTTAGTGCCAATAACGTTGTGATCCTTGGGTCTTTCGACTAGCGTCCATACATCATTACGAGCAAAGTTGTTGAGCTCTTCATGCATTGAATTCATCCAATCTGGGTCATCTAGAGCTTCATCTACATGAGTAGGTTCAAAAGAAGACACAAAAGAGTAATTTTCACAAAAAGAAGCGACACGAGATCAAGTTTGAACCCCCTTACTAACGTCACCTAATATTTGATCTATTAGATGATCTTTGGAGAGTCCATGATGAATTCTTTGAGGTAGAGTTTGAGCTTGTTGATCACTCTCCTTCTCATCCACGTCTATAGGTTGAACTTGACTTGGCGTTGCGGAAGTAGAGGGTTCAACTTGAGTAGATGAAGGTTGATCATCTTTATCCTCCTTAGGTTTGATATCTCCAAGTGTCATGTTCTTCATTGTTTCTCTTAGTCCTTCATCACCTACATCATCCAAATTTTCTTGCTTTTCTTGAGAGCCATTAATCTCATCAAATTCAACATCATAAGTCTCTTCAACAAAACCTTTGTTTTTATTAAAAACATGATAAGCTTTACTATTTGAAGAGTAGCCAAGAAAGAAACCTTCATCACAACGATTTTGGAATTTTGAGAGCCGAACACCCTTTTTCAAAATATAACATTTGCAACCAAAAACTCAAAAGTAAGAGATGTTTGGTCTTCTTCCAATGAGAAGCTCATAGGACGTATTTTTAAAAAGACAATGCAAATAAAGCATATTTATTGCATGGCAAGAGGTATTAATGGCTTCCGCCCAAAAACTATCGGAAGTACCAACTCATCAAGCATAGTTCTTGCCATTTCAATTAATGCTCGATTTTTTCGTTCTACAACTCCATTTTGCTCCGGAGTGTAGGTTGCGAAAAGCTCGTGTTTTATTCCATGTTCATCATAATAATCTTCAATTCTTGTATTTTTTAACTCGGAGCCATTGTCACTACAAATTTTCTTTATTTTGAAATCAAATTCATTTTGAGCCCTTTTTGCAAAACTTTTGAAAATACCAGAGGTTTCGGATTTATCATCTAGAAAGAAAACCCAAGTATACCTTGAATAATCATCAACAATGACTAAACAATAAGAATTACCTCTGATGCTCTTATAGGTTGTTGGGCCAAACAAGTCCATATGTAAGAGCTCTAATGGTCTAGATGTGGACATGATACTCTTTGAAGGATGAGAACTAGCCACTTGCTTGCCGGCTTGACAAGCACTATAAAGTCTATTTTTCTCAAACTTCACAGCTTTTAAGCCCATAACTAAATCATTTTTAAAAACTTTTTGAGTTGAATCATCTCAACATGAGCTAGTCTTCTATGCCATAACCATCCTAAGGATGTTCTTGCAATTAAACATGTTTGAAGACATGACTCATTTGAGGTAAAGTCAACTAAATATAAATTTCCAAATCTAAAACCTTTGAATATCATTGAGTTATCATTTTCTTTAGAAATTACTACTCTATTTTTAGAAAACATGCAAGTAAGACCAAGATCACAAATTTGAGCAACGGATAGCAAATTAAAGTTCAAAGTTTCTACTAAAGAGACATTCGAAATAGAGAGGTCATTTGAGATAGTGATTTTACCTAATCCTAATACCTTTCCATTACTATTGTTTCCAAAAGTGATCTTGTCATGTTGCCCATTTCCCGATTCAAATGTAGTGAATATTTTCTGGTCACCGGTCATGTGTTGAGTACATCCACTATTCAACACCCAATGTCGTCCGCCGGTCTTGTAGTTCACCTACAAAGAAAATCAAGCCTTTTTAGGTACCCAAATTTGTTTGGATCCTTAGAGGTTAGTAACCAAGGTTTTGGGCACCCAAATGGCATTCTTTCTACGATCAAGTATAGGAGTGCCAACAAACTTAGCAATAATTTTACCAAGACTATCTTTCTTAAGCACATAGCATGAATCATAAACATTGTTCTTGGGTGCCTTGCCTAAGAGACAATCATTTACTAAATGTCCTACATCATGATATTTATAACAAAGCTTCCCATTTGATTTAACGAACCGAGGAGCTTTGTTACTTATTTTCTTGCCCTTCTCAGGAATGTACCCAAAACCTTTTTTATTGTAAGAACATCTTTGACTATTTAAAATTTTATTAAGAGCGTCCTTTTACCCTTAAAATATCTATCTAAACTTTTGCTAAGTTTATCCACTTGTTCTTTAAGTTCATTATTTTCTACCATTAAATTTGCATGGCAAGAATTTAAGCTAGCACATGAAGTTGAAGGCATATCAAACAAATCATCACAAGAAGTAGATATTCTAGTTTTTGATATACAATATGAATCAATTTCTACGCTAGGCATATCATTTATAACATTGCAACTAATGCCAACATCATTTTGAGGCTTTGAATGTCTCTCGGCAAGAAGAGTCTCATGAGCTTCCTTTAGCTCCTCATAAGAACCCTTGAGAGAAAGATATTCTTTTCTCAAATCTTTATGTTTAGCCTTTTCTTTACCGAGATACTCATTCAAGTCCTCAAGCATGTCCATGAGCTCATCATAAGAGGGTTCATCATCGTCAGTTGATTTCACCTTAAAATCTCCTTTTGCTATGAGACACAAAGGAGTGACGAATGATGAGGAGGCCTCCTTGATAGCGATGCCGGCGAGACCCTTCTTCTTTGAAGGTGTATCATCCTTGGAAGAGTCAGAGTCTGAATATTCTTCTTCGAAATTCTACTCTCCAATGTAAGCCTCACCTTTTCCGTCTTTATTAAGCTTCTTGAAGAGCTTTTTCTTTCCATGAAAGAACTTTTTTTTCATGGGCGACTTGTTGTTGTCATCCTTTTTCTTGGGACATTTAGAAGCAATATGTCCTTTCTCATCACACTCATAGCACCGGATATTTGCATATCGGTTAGTGCTTGAGTATTGTCCCTTCTTGAATTTTTAAGGAGCACTCGTGCTTGAGCGCCTCTTCATGAATCTCCTCATTCTTCTTACAAGGAGGGCCATTTCCTCCTCGGTGTCTTCATCATTGTCGGAGTCGTCAAGCACCTCATCTCTTGACTCCGCTTTCGCCTTGAAGGCGATATTCTTCTTCTTCGAAGAGCTTTGCTCCAAAAGTTCTTCCTTGTCCTTCTTGTAGAGCTCATTTGTAATGAAATTTCCAAGAAGTCTCGTTGGCGTCATCCTTGGCGACTCCGGTGAGTTGAGAAACAACGTCATCAAAGTCTCATATTTGTCCGGAAGAGCCCAAGCATCTTACAAACAATATCGAAATCGGTTAGTGATGCCTCAAGACCCTTGAGCTCATTTACTATATTGTTCAACCATGAATACATTTCATTTATGTTTTCATGGGGCAACATAATAAAACTTTCATATTTTATCCGAAGCATATGCAATTTTGCTTCTTTGACCGAGGATGTCCCCTCATGAATTTTTGAGAGGGTTGTCCAAATCTCATGAGCGGTTTCAAGGTTGCTCACTCGATTGAACTCATCCACGTTCAAAGAACCAAAGAGAGCGTTCATAGCTTGAGCGTTGAGATGAGTGTTTCGCTCTTCTTGTTCCATTGTGAGTGTGGGATTAACTCCCAGAGCGCAACTCTCAACTACAATTCTCCATATGCTTGGGCTCATGACCTTTAGATAAACGGTCATGCGAATTTTCCAATAAGCATAATGTGTGCCATCGAAAAATAGCGCCTTGCCTAATGACACCCCATCGCTAGCCATCCTTACTCTCTAGGCGGTAAAGCCCCAAAAGAGAGTCCAAGCTCTGATACCACTTGTAGGATCAAGGATAACCAACAAGAGGGGGTGAGTAGGAGGTTTCTAAAATTTTCAATTCTAAACACAAACAATTAAAACACTAAACAAGAATTGGTATCTCCATCAACTTTGCAACTAAGTTCTCTAGTAAATATTATGTACTCTTGCAATTTAAGTATGAATCAAGTAGAAATCTAAGCACAAATAATATACTTGAGAAAGCTAAAAGATTGAACCAAATACTAGAAGAGTAAATACAAATCACAAGAGAGCAAGAGACAAGATTTTTGACCCGTGGTCTCAGAGACTTGCCGATCTCCCCTACTCCATGTTGAGGCGACTTGAACAACTTCAAGCCGGCTCCACCAGCTTGAGCCTTCCTCAATCACTAAGGAAGTTCTTCTCCGCTCCTGGTAGGCGAACTCCGGCCTTCACAACTTGCTGGGGCTTCTCACAATCTCCGTTGAGAAGCTCACCACGCACGATCGCCTCCAAGCCGTCTAGGAGGCGGCAACCTCCAAGAGTAATAAGCCTTGACGCTTGCTTGAGGTCAAATTTGAGTGTCTAAAGGCTCAAACTAAATGCAACACTCAAATTTTGCTCTTCACTCTCTCAAATGAAAATTGAATGCACTTTTGGAGAGAAGAAAACTTGCTAGAGCTCAAATATCATTAATGAGGACCACCAACTTTTATAGCCGTTGGGGCTTGAATTGAGCTGAAGTCAGAATTCCCGGTGCTACAGCCGATGTATGACCGGTAGCACCGGACTCCAGCCCAAAGGCTAGAGCAGTGCATTAAATGCTTGCGAGCCGTTGTCTGCTAGAGGTCCGTGCTACCGCCCAATCAAGGCGGTAGCACCGACGCTTTTATTTTTGCTCGGCAAAAAGGAGCTTCTCTTGAATTCTTGCACCGGGCTGAGGGGCCGATGCTACCGCTCGCCCGGTAGCACCGCGCTACCATGGGCGGTAGCACCGGACCGTCCGACTGTCTAAAAAAGAGCTCTCTGGAATTTTCACACCGGACTGAGGGGTCGGTGCCACCGCTCGCTCGGTAGCACCTCGCTACCATGGGCGGTAGCACTGGACCGCCCGACTACCCAAAAAGGAGCTCTCTGGAATTTTCACACCGGACTAAGGGGCCGGTGCTACCGCTCGCCCAGTAGCACCGAGCTACCTTGGGCGGTAGCACCGATTTTCCAGAGAGCACAAAAAGGAGTCTCTCTGGAATTTTCACACCGTCCACATGGCTTGTGCTACCGCTCACCCGGTAGCTCCGCCCTACCATGGGGCGGTAGCACCGAGATTCTAGAAACTTCACTTTAACTTCATTGAATTTTCAATGAGACTTTAAACTTGACACAAAGCATGATCTTGAGTACTTAATTTGAGCCTTTAGAACTTAAATGACATTAAGCGAACGTCAAGACCCCTCTTAATAGTACGGCCCTAATTCTAGCAATGCGATGTTTTCTCCGAACTCCGAGATCGGTAAAAACTATGAAAAGGTCCTTAAATGATTATACCTTTGCCATTTGTCTCGACGTGTTGATCAACTTCATGCTTTCATAATCATCGAAACTTGGACCAACCTATTCTCAAAAGCACATATTGAAAATGTCAGTCCTTTAACTGTAATTGTCATTAGTTACCAAAACCACATAAATTTAGAGGCCAAAATGCTTTCACCGGTACTACCGCTCCTTGGTAGCTAATAGTACTATTCTTTTGAGAAACCCCGAGAGAACCCCTCTCTGGAAAATATCTACCGCCTACTGGAGGCCAGTAGTACCGCACCATAGGTACTACCGTCCCTAGAGGCCGGTAGTGTCGTCCTTGAACCACTCTAGAGAATCACCTCTTTGTAAAAGAACTACTGCCATTCAACAGCTGGTAGTTCTGTAAGGTCGGCACTATCGCCAATCCCAGGCCGGTAGTGCCGTATGGCTAGTACTACCGCCACTCCAAGACCAGTAGTGTCGTCCAACCTGACAACACCTTAAATTGCTTCAAATTCAAAATTGAATTCAAATAAAATTCAAACTTGAGAAGCACAAGCTCAACCATTGTAAATTACTCATCACACATATGAATAGACATCTACATGGTCTTTCATAAAATTACAAGAATAGACTCTTCTGTAACTGCACGCTTATGTACCATGAATTACAATGCACGCTTATGTACCATGAATTACAAGAATTACAAGAATGACCTCTACATGTGCGTGGATGCGTACATCGACCGATCGATCCGGTGTATCATTTGTTCTCGCTGGTACAGTTCCTACGTGTCGGATTTGATTGTGTCGGTCGTATCGCCTGGATCTCCATACCGCCACCCACCTATGTCCCGACCCTTGTCGCTGACGTGGCACGCATGTGACAGTTGTGTACGCCCAATTTATACTGTCGCGCATGCCATCACCAACTCGAATGGCTTGGTTTGTGTTTGCACCAAAATTTGGCAAGTCTGGTCAAAATCGGCAATAAAGTCAAAAGATACGGGATTAACGGACAGGATGAAAAGGTTTGGAGATATTTTGGTAATGGCAAGATCTTTAAGGAAATAACTGTCTGAGATAAGGCCGATACGGATCAAAAATTAAACATGTTGTAGTCGGACACGATTGGCCGAAGGGTATAAAAGAAGGACCAGAGCAAGCTGCGAAACGACAACACAATACAATCAACCAGCTTTTACTTTCTTCCTTCCTGTCGACTAGGAGTAGCTTTTGTAATTTAGTCTCTGTAATCGATCTTGATCAATAAAGTTGCGCATCGCCGATTGTTGATCTTCGTCAATTACACCCCAGGTTTGATTTGTTCTGATTTTGTTGCGCATCGCCTTCTTCAAAATCGATCTACCTTTATCCTCTGATTAGACTTACTCGGCTAATTAGACTTACCTTGTTACCTTGATCTTAATCGGCTTCAAGCTGATTGAGTCTAAGCCGATTGATCGTTACGATCGGCTTTTGAGTAAATTTTATATTTTACCTTGTCGATTCTGAGTCAAATCGACCGCACGCTCTTGAACCGGTGTTAAATGCGGTGTCTTCTTTGTCGTAAACCCTACCTCAAGTTTTTGACGTCAACAAACTCTTGGCACGCCCGGTGGGACCAATGTCTTCATCAGGAAAGTCGATTCCACCATCAGATCTGGACATAGAAGCCATAATCGTCCCAACAATGGACGATTTGACCGCAGAACAACGTCAGGAAATAGAGGCTCGGAAGACTGCGTTGGAGGAGATGATGCTAAGCTGTTATCAGAAAACCAGACGTGGCGTCACTCAAAAATCCGCCTGCAAGCGGTTAGCATACAGGAGATGCGGGTGTCACAGAACCGGTAAGCCGATATCTGCCTGCTCAAGCTGAGTTATCGGCTATGATTAATCAGTCTGTGCAGCAAGCCTTAATAAATCAATCATCGGCTCTCGTGACAACTCTCAAGCCGATGATAGCAAATAGCGTTAAGTCTATAGCCCAGGAGTTAGCCTCGTCAGGAAGCCTGCTTGACCCATTACAAGCTCTGCCAAATTATCCTGTTTTTTCAGAAGCGCAAAATGCGCAGAGCTCAACAGCCGATCCTAAACCATCGGCTATAACCTCACCCCCTACAATGATGCCTACTCAGCCTACCGTAATATTGCCCAGAGATCCTTGGTCAAGTGGGGTGAGCCATTACCAATCCTACACCGACGCCGCCAAGTTAGACGCGTCGATAAATCTGCCGCCGTCGGCTCCGTTCTATGCCTTTCCCCAATCGGTTCCACAGCCGATTGGCTCCGAGAGATTCTCTCAAGATCCTACCATGCTTAGAAACCCAGGTCCACATAGGGTAGTGACATACTCAGAACCGTTTGTCCCAGTGCCGGAACCTCAAGGCAGGCATAATCGGCATGATCAGTATGGTCGTGTGCCGACGATGCAGCATAATTGGCAACCCGAGCTTGCACTCGGGGGGCAGGCTGCCAACTATGACCAACATTATCAAGGGCCTGCTATGCCAATGGCCGATAATGTAAATTGAGCAGATCAGATTTTCGCTGTTTTACGGGACCAGTTCGGCATACAGCCTAAGGGAAAGGTTATCGGCTATAGAAAGCTGTATCATGATTACATAGATCGTATGCCATACCCTCATAATTTCAGAGTACCAGACTTTGCGAAATTCTCTGGCGATGATTCAACTACAACGTTGGAACACATCGGACGCTTTATCGCTCAATGCGGCGAAGCGGCTCAGTCCGATGGAATAAAAATAAGACTGTTCCCGTTGTCATTATCCGGAGCAGCTTTTACCTAGTTTACCTGTTTACCTCCGAATTCGGTCCACTTATGGAACAATTTGGAAAGCCGATTTCACGAATACTTCTTTTCGGGCAGTTTGGAGCTCAGGATTTCCGATCTAAGCTCGTCAGTCGAAATTTGGGAATCGATGGCGATTACATTAAAAGGTTTAGGGAAACTAGGAATCGATGTTTTAGCGTCACTTTGCCCGATAATCAACTTGCTGATTTGGCGTTTCAAGGGTTGATTCCTCCGCTTAGGGAGAAGTTTGGAGGGCAAGAGTTCGCTGACCTAAGTCACTTGCTTCATCGTGTATCGGCTCAAGAAAGCCGATTCCCTGATAGTAAAGCGTTTAAAGATAGATTCAAGAACAATAATAATAAGGGGAAAGACAAGGCCAAAGTCAATATGGTCGAATATTGTCCTAGTGATTCTTCAGAAGACGATGAAGCCGAAATAAATATAGCCGAATGGGTAAAGGGATCTAAAAAGTCCTTAGTCTGTTCTTGGCTAAAATCGACTAGAAATAAGTCGGAAGTTAAATATGCCTTTGATGTTTCCAAATGTGATCGTATTTTTGATCTATTATTACAAGAAAAGATAATACGGTTACCCGAGGGACATATTATACCATCGGCTGACGAGATCAAGAAACGCAGGTATTGCAAGTGGCACCATTCTTTTTCTCATAATACTAATGACTGCAATATTTTTCGTCAACAGATCCAGTCGGCTATTGAGGATGGTCGTCTAAAATTTGCTGACGAGCCGACTATGCAAGTTGATGCTGATCCATTTCCAATCAACATGGTTCAATGCTCGGCTAAAGGAAAGAAGCCGATACATGATGAACAAAAGAGGGATCGGCAGGTCAATATTCAGCCGAATTCAGACGCTGGTCAAACACTAAAAATTACGATCGGCTCACTAAAAATAGAAGCCGATCACGAAGAAAAAAATTCGAGGACTATTAAACCCAAGGGTAATCCTCGGGTGGGTAAATGGTACAAAGCTGAAAAATCGCCATCAAAGCAATCGGCCAAAAGGCCGGGACCAACTGTTTCACAACTGATGGATAAATATGAAAGGATGAATAGCCGACCGCGATATCCTGCTCACCGGTCGGATAATTTATACCACACTGAAAACGTAGAAAGAGCCCATAGAAGATGTCCTTTTTTGCAGTTTTGTTGGGAAAGGGGAGTAGCACTGCCATCCCCGTATACGTGCCCGATGGAGCATTACCCCCGCCATGATTGGCCAAGGCAATCGGCTAAAGATAGGTTTGTCGGGCGATTCGTGGTTACAACGGTTTTGAAGGCTGTTCACGAAAGGATATCGAACCAAAGCAAGAACCGCACCGGTCGAAACGCGGAGGTCAAACATAGACCAAGATAATCTCGTCGGCAAGATAAGAAAACCAGTAGAGCCTAAGCCTAGATGGTGTCCGTCTAGCCTTAGCCGATCGCAACGCCGACGACTTCAGAGGCTAAGGACTCAAGAGATTCGGGAAGCTGACGCAGAAAGACAGAGGGATAAAACTTTCAATGAGCTTCGTCCGGTCAAAATTGTCAAGAAAGAATGGAGGAAAAAAGAACAAGCTGAAGAAGATTTCGAATCGGTAGATGATCTAGATTCTCCTATGATTAGGGACGATACACCACCAATGGATATCAACATGGTGTTCACATTGCCAGCCGAATTCAAAATCAAAACTGAATCGGCTAAAGAAACTTTTGCCCAATCTTGTTCGGGGGTCCAAAACACAATCTTTGAGAAACCCAGAGATGATCATCGGCATTTAAAACCGTTATATCTGAAAGGATATATAAATGGAAAGCCGATATCAAGGATGCTGGTAGATGGCGGAGTCACAGTAAATTTGATGCCTTACACGACTTGCAAGAAATTGGGTAAGTCCGATGAAGACTTGATTAAAACTAACATGGTTTTAAACAACTTCACAGGCGATCCCATAGAAGCCAAAGGCGTCATGGTTACAGAACTAACCATCGGCAGTAAAACTTTGCCAACCGCATTTTTTGTTATTGACGCCAAAGGAAATTACAGCGTTCTGCTGGGAAGAGATTGGATTCACGCCAACTGCTGTATCCCATCAACTATGCATCAAGCGCTTGTTCAATGGAACGGAGAAGAGGTTGAAATTGTCACGGCCGACACATCGGCTCACATTGCCATGGCCAGTTCTGATGCGAATTGGCAACATGAAGAAGTAGGGTGTATATCGGGAAAAACATTGGAAGATTGCGATTTCATCTGCGTAAGCAAGACAGGACTTATGCCGATCAGTGTCAAGCCAGGAACATTTGATCGGGCAAACGAAGTGCTACGCCGATGGGGACAAGAAAAAGCGATGAAGGCATTACAAGATAAAATGCAAAGCTATCGGCAAACAACGGATAGCTATGAAGCTATAGAAGACTTTCAAGAAGATGAAAAGTTGGGTCATGGCTTTACGTCCACCGATCTGCTTGAAGAAGTTGATATAGGTAGTGGCGATAGAAAAAGACCAACTTTTGTTAGCGCAAATTTAGATGTAAGATATAAGGAAAAATTGATCAAAATTCTTAGAAAATATAAAGATTGCTTTGCTTGGGAATATTACGAAATGCCTGGTTTAAGCCGACAATTGGTAGAACATCGGCTACCCATTAAACAAAGTTATAGGCCGTTTAAACAGTACCCTAAGCGTTTTAAACCGGCTTTGTATAAAATCATAAAAGAAGAGATAGAGCGATTGTTAGAGGCTAAATTTATAAGACCTTGTCGATATGCAGAGTGGGTTTCCAACATTGTTCCAGTTATGAAGAAAAATGGAAAACTGCGAGTATGTGTCGACTTTAGAGATTTGAATAAAGCGACACCAAAAGATGAATACCGATGCCTATAGCCGATATGCTTATCGATCTGCGTCGGGAATAAGATCATAAGTTTTACGGGCGGGAATGCCGGATACAATCGGATATTCATGGCGAAGCGATATACCAAAAACGACTTTCGGATGTCACGGTGCAATAGGGTTATTCGAGTGGACGGTTATGACCTTCGGATTAAAGAACGCTGGAGCAACATATCAGCGAGCCATGAATCTAATTTTTCACGATCTAATCGGCCACATCGTTGAAATATAAATTGATGATGTCGTGGTAAAATCTGCAGAGGACTTGCAGCATTTGGCCAATCTAGAAAGAGTTTTCCAGAACATAAGATCGCATGGCTTGAAGATGAATCCTTTCAAATGTGCGTTCGGCGTGTCGGCTGTACAGTTTTTGGGTTTTATGGTGCATGAGAGGGGGATTGAAGTCAATCAAACAAGGGTCAAAGCCATAGTCAATACAATGCCCCCGACGTGCAAAAATGAGTTACAGAAGTTGATCGGCAAAATTAATTATCTCCGAAGGTTCATCTCGGATCTTTTCGGACGAATCCGCGCATTTACCCCACTGTTGAAACTGAAGGATAATCAAGAGTTTGTATGGGGAGCCGATCAGCAAAAGGCTTATGACGATGTTAAGAAATATTTAGCCAATCCTCCGATTTTGGCCGCGCCACAAAAGGGGATTCCATTTAAATTATATATATCGGCTGAAAAGGAGACTATTGGGTCTGTTTTAGCACAAGAAGTTGATGGGAAGGAAAGGGTTATCTTTTATTTAAGCCGACGCCTTCTTGATGCTGAAGTAAGGTACCCTTTCGTTGAAAAATTATGCTTGTCTTTATACTTCTCATGTACAAAGCTAAGACATTACATTTTAGCATCAGCTTGTAAAGTAATTTGTAAAGCCGATGTTATAAAATATATGTTGTCAGCTCCAATCTTGCGGGGTCGACTTGGAAAATGGGCTTATGCCTTGGTTGAGTTCGACCTGTCCTATGAATCGACCAAAGCAGTCAAAGGGCAGATATTAGCCGATTTTATAACAAAACATGATACTACTACTAATTTGGTATCCATTGCCCCTTGGCAATTGTTTTTTGACGGGTCTATGTGCAGAGAAGGCGATGGAATCGGTATAGTGCTCATATCACCTAGAGGGCATAACTTTGAGTTCGCATTTCGGCTAAATAGCCGATGCTCAAATAATCAGGCAGAGTATGAAGCATTGCTCAAAGGTTTGCAGTTATTGAAAAATATCGGAGCAAGTACGGTTGAGGCATACGGGGATTCTATGCTAATTATACAGCAAACCAAGGGAGAATACCAATGTCGAGATGAGATACTGCTAAAATACTTGGAGCAATGCATAGAGATCATCGGCTCGTTTACGTCATTTTCTATCGGTCACGTTCCTAGAGAGTTGAACGATAGAGCTAATGCCTTGGCTCAACAGCATCGGTACAAAGACCTCGACCGATATCAAGTGACTGAGCTAATAGATAAAGCCGTCATGTGTGTGGATGTCACGGATTGGAGGACGCAGATAAAGAAATACCTGATCGATCCATCTGAGCCGACAGAACGCAAAATTAGGCAACAAGCTTTGAAGTACATTGTTATGGACGGTACGTTATATTATCGGATGATGGAAGGATTGCTATTAAGATGTCTTAGGGCCGAAGAAGCACGAGTGGCAATGGGTGAAGTACATGAAGGCATTTGCGGTTCTCATCAATCGGCCCATAAGATGAAATGGATGCTTAGACGGACAGGTTACTTTTGGCCGACAATGCTAGAAGATTGTTTTAAATACTACAAAGGTTGTCAAACTTGCCAAAAATTTGGCAATGTACAATTAGCACCATCGGCTTTGCACCCAATTATCAAGCCATGGCCGTTTAGAGGTTGGGGTATAGATATAATCGGCCAAATATTTCCTACATCGAGTAGAGGCCACAAGTTTATTTTTGCTGCAACTGATTATTTCTCAAAGTGGGTTGAAGCTATACCATTTGAAAGTAACCAGCATTGAAGCCATCAGTTTTGTTAATGAACATATTGTTCATCAGTTTGGAATACCGCAAACAATTACAACCGATCAAGACATCGCAGAACTGTCGGCTTCAATTCTAAGGAATGAAGGCCATGGAAATCGGCCACTTAACTATAGCTGAAAAAATCTCGCTGCCTCAAATCCGCGTCGCTCAAATTAAGGAAAAAGGACATATACTTCTTTGAATCAGCTGCTGTAATTTTTGTCTCGCCACCAGAACACATGATGAAACGTTCGCCAAAAGATCGGCTTGCTTGATATTGGGGAATGGCGTTCTCGGGATTGTCTTCTCTTGGAAAAGCCGTATCTTCGGTAGGTTCTAAATCAAAAGGTCGGCTAAAGAAGCAACATAGCCAGACCTGAATAAACCATAGGGGACCTCCTATGTTACCCACGGTGAAGTCGGCAAAACCCGTGTAAAGCCGACTCCTAATAACATGCATCATCTGGTATACTGCTCCGAGGAATGTTTTTCCAAGTGCAAGCTGATGGCCCTCTACTAATCCTTCTGCAATTGTCTGATATACTTGGGTTGGTCCTAGTGAAGCACCGCAGAACAAAAACCGACCAAGCCACAGGTTAAGAAAAGCAATATGTTCTTCGTCCGATACAAATCCATTTACTTTATTGTTATTTGCAAATATACTTAGACCAGCCTTCGCCTTTTGATCGGATAAGCTTATGTTTGGGTTTGGCACTAAAGGCCGACACTTGTTCCCCGTCCGGTCTCAGGCAGCAGAGTTGAGCAACATCCAGCAAGGTTGGGCCGATCATACCGATGCGAAACATAAAAGCATTAAACGAATCCGACCAGAAATAACAAGCCGTGGCCACTAAGGGCTCATTGGCCTCTGGATCGGCTAAACTCAAGGGAATGCATTCTGCGATGCCCATTCTCTCCCAAGACTCTCTTTTCTGGGCTGCTACTCGATTGTACCAACTCCTCCAACCTTTAAGTGCAGTCGGCCAAGCCCTAAAACTCTTACTCCAACCCTCAATATTATATCCTCTAGCCGATAAGGGGAGACGAGTTACTTCTTGATCAATGACTGTAGCTGCGTCTAAGTTTCCTAATGGACCGAGAAAGAATTGATCAACACTGTTGGGGATTGGGATAAGTACCTGAGAGGGATCCATTCAGCCGATCTTAAGTTGAAAGCCGACTGCAGTCACAAGAGTTGGCGTGCCAATGAGAACAAGGTGCGGAAAGAAGAAGCCGATTGTGAAAGGCGTGAGAGCTCGAGCGCGTGAAGAATGGCTGAAGTGGGGGCCGCATTTTATAGCGTGGTGAAAATTTGAAACGGCGGGAAGTGAATCTCAAAAGGCGCGAGTAGTTAAAACGCACTACCCGCATGTCAGAGAATTACGGCGCGAATAAAGTAGCAGTTATTGAGCAAAGTTCAACAGTTAGTCGATTGAAAAAGCCGATAAAATTGCGATTTTTGATAGATGACAAGTCATCTCTAAAAAATGGGGGGCATATGTTTGCACCAAAATTTGGCAAGTCTGGTCAAAATCGGCAATAAAGTCAAAAGATACGGGATTAATGGACAGGATGAAAAGGTTTGGAGATATTTTGGTAATGGCAAGATCTTTAAGGAAATAACTGTCTGAGATAAGGCCGATACGGATCAAAACTTGAAACATGTTGTAGTCGGATACGATCGGCCGAAGGGTATGAAAGAAGGACCAGAGCAAGCTGCGAAACGACAACACAATACAATCAACCAGCTTTTACTTCCTTCCTTCCTGTCGACTAGGAGTAGCTTTTGTAATTTAGTCTCTGTAATCGATCTTGATCAATAAAGTTGTGCATCACCGATTGTTGATCTTCGTCAATTACACCCCAGGTTTGATTTGTTCTGATTTTGTTGCGCATCACCTTCTTCAGAATCGATCTACCTTTATCCTCTGATTAGCCTTAATCGGCTAATTAGACTTACCTTGTTACTTTGATCTTAATCGGCTTCAAGCTGATTGAGTCTAAGCCAATTGATCGTTACGATCGGCTTTTGAGTAAATTTTATATTTTACCTTGTCGGTTACAGGTCAAATCGACTGGCACGCTCTTGAACCAAGTGTTCGTCTGGTGTGCTGCTGTCAGAAACCCTATCTCAAGTTTTTGAGGTCAACAGTTTGTTTGCAAGTTAAACCAGTCAAGTCCTTGACTTGCTAGATAGATAAAGTAGAAAAAAAAATCCATGGACCGATCGTCAATGTCCTATGCATTACTATGAGAAACAATTAAGTGATCCTGCAATCGTTGTTTCTTGAAGAGCCGTAAACAAAATATTCTTAGGTGATTCAGCAACACAATCTCATATATATATATATGAACCGAAATGGGGACACTATGGTGCCCAGGCACCATGATTTCAAATGCGCGAATTCAAGCCATATTCGAGTATATTTTTCAAAAATTTCAGTTTTAGGGTATATACCTATCAATAACAATTCAAATGAAACACATACTTTTGAAAAAAATATACTCGAATTCAAAGATTTTGAACGAGTTTGGATCACATACTTTGATGATTTATATATAAAATCAGCACATACCTACAACCAAACTATCATAAAAAAAGAGAAACTCTAGTTTGAATTTCAGTTCAAACTTGTTTGAACTAGTTAGCAAACTGGTTAAATTCAGCATCATAAAAATTTCAAAAAAATTCGCATGAAAATACATAGAGAAAATATCCTTTTTAGATCATGGTGCCCAGGCACCATGGTGTCCTAGGTAATTATACTATATATATATATATAATATGGTCTTTGATATTTTCATTCATAAATTGTGTACCTTCCATTTCAGCATCGATCGGATTATGGATATATGTCCGGATCAGATGTATAGTTACTACCCCAATATGAGAGCTTGTGTTGCTCTCGTACATAAATAATACCACATGCTTGTAGCGCCGAAGGTGGCGCCGAATGCGGCTGTTTGCAAACTAGTAGAGTTTTTTCCCCTCTGTAACTCCGTGTCTGTATTGTTCTACCGCACTGGGCAGGGTAGGCAGGGTCAAATCTGTGGCTAAAAAGAAGATAAGTGAAGCCATAAAAGTGTTGACATATAAATAAACTCTACATTTAGTGCGGGAATCTCAAAACTATCCATAAAAGGTTTTAGCTACAAATATAGTACCCCACCTTACAAAGAGAATCTACAATCAATACAGAGAAGAGAGTTGAGATCTCCTATATCTTGTGTTCATATTTGTGATTGTTCTTCGAGTATTCTCAATATTGGGGATCAGCAATGGGATTGATTTACGGCAGTCATCTCCATTATTCAATACGTTATCAGCACGAAGCTCTCTGAGGCCGAACGGGAATTTCTGCATGCATCAATCTACACTACATTGCAATTCGACTAGCATCAAGCAACTAATCTATTTCAAACCGTTCGTATGTTCGAAGCATACATGAGTTAATCTCATCTGAATAGTTTTAAATTCTATAGATTAATTACCCTATTACATAGATTAGTTGAGCAATTAGGGTTCTAGATCGATTCTTGATGCTATTGTTCATACAATCAATCTAAGAAAAAAGTCGAGCACTTCGGCCATCACCGACGGCACTACGCCGCACAGCACGCCAGTCGCTGTTGCCGCTGGTCCACCCGTGCATGCAATGCCTGAAGCGACACCGAGGAACGTGCCTGCCAGATCCTCCACCGCCCACACCGCACCCGCTCAATACACTGATCACGACACATCGTCATCGCTCCCGCCGAGCCGTGTCGCCACCGGGACCCAAATCTGAGGGCACCCGCATCTGTCGCTGGCCACCATCCCGCTCCTGACGTGCGATGCCACAGTCGGAAGCACGTCGCGCACCGCTGCCATATGCACCTTGAACATGCCTATCGCCGCCACTCGGGCACTACGATTTGAGAAAACCCTAGTACTTGGGCCCCCCTTTTCCAACCGAGCCAATGGACTGGACTCGATCCGGCCCAATATTTCGAGGCCGGACGGATCCGGCCCAATATGGTGAGACCAGACCGAATCTGACCCATTTACTTAACAGGTCATTATAAAAAATGACAAGAATGGGCAATTTTGCAAAAAAAAAAATGAAGTTATGCATAATTACAGAAATTTATCGAGATAAATAAATTTTACATTTTGGATCCTGAAGTTTCCAGTAATCTAAAAAATAGTTAATAAACTCTAAATATTTAAATTAAATCCTAGAAACTGAATTTTTAGGTATATGGACTTCCGTATTTTATTGAACCTTATACATAGCACACATTGGAAGCTTCATATCATTGGGTTTATTGTCCTAGCATAATTCCATGATAATATATGCTAAGTTCATTTTTTGTTACTTTGGTAATTTTGAAAATTGCTCGTTAATTATCAAAAAATTATGAAAAATACTAGGAAAATTATGGGAATTTTTTTAATAATTATTTACTGAATTGATATAGATCAATCTTTACTGATTCAAATATGAGAATGCAACATATTTGTTTTACGAGTGCAAAATTCAATCTTGCATGTATATAGGATGTCGGACAATGCAAAGAGGGAATTTGCTAAGCTTGTCCTAAATGGCAGCAATTACCTCACCTGGGCAATGGATGCCAAGATCAACCTAATAGCTCGATCTCTTGGAGCTTCTATCACCCAGCCCAAAGCTAGTGGTTTTGCTTTTCCTGAAGCTGTCAAGTGTGCAGCTTTGCACTTCCTAAGGCACCATCTCAATGCAGACTTAAAGGCCGAGTATTTGATGCAGGAGGACCCGCTGGCACTATAGAATTCCTTGAATGAACGATATAACCAACAAAGATTCACCCTGCTACCAGCAACACGGTGCAAATGGACCCTCCTTTGCTTCTAGGATATCAAAACCGTGGCAACTTACAACTCCACCATGCACAAACTTGTCGCCAAGGTGCACTTCTGTAACTAGAGAGTTACAGATACCGAGATGATCAACAAGACATTGTGCATCTTGCACCCCTAACATGAGGATACTGTAGCAACAGTACCATCATACCAAGTACCAGAAGTATTCTGTGCTTATTTATACTTTGCTAGAAGTAGAGAAGCATGATGAACTCTTGAAAAAGAATTAATCATATTTTTCCCAATGGGACACATGTAATGCCTAAAGTGCATGCCAATGCTCAACAGGATAGCAATAAGCATGACCATGAAAAAGGCCAAAGGCATCAAGGGGGGAAATGGAAGATGACGAAATACACAAGGAAACAGGCAAGCCCTAGTGGAGAGGTAAAGGTAAAGGGCTAGGGAGTTTTCAGAAGCAAAAATCAACTAACAAGGTTGCTCATCCTCCAAACCCTACTTTATGTGCGGCTGCACCAACCATTGGTCGCGTACCTGCCGCACCCCAAAACATTTGGTGGACCTTTATATGCAATTCGCTGGAAAAGTCAAAAAGACCTAGGAGAACAAGGCTAAGGCGCACTTCACTGCTCAACCTATTGTTGACAAGGGCACCAAGAAGAGTGATAACACTGGAAGCAATGCCCTCATTGTTGGCACTAAAAGGGCACTAAGAAAACTGGAAATATTATGAACATCACTGGAAGAGATGCCCTCATTGTTGGCACTAAAAGGGTCATCATAGTTCTTCTTATGAGTATTCGTATAATAATGGAGGACGCTCTCTTGTACACTGAGTCTAGTCGTACTCTAAATGGTTATCCACATGTAGACAAAAAATGATAATGATAAAGAATACCTACTCATGACTAAGTTTAACGGGTGCAATAAACGCATCGTTGAAAAACTTCCTTTCTTCTCCTCGGGATTATACTATGCATATATAAAACCTGAAGTTTATGTTGCGTTGAAAACAATAATTAAAAACCCATAACTCTTTAAGATTTAGCATGATCGACTGGGACATCCTGGGCATAACATAAAAACTACAAACTTTCCTAGACCTGAAGACTTGATATACCTTGCTTGTGTCAAAGGGAAGCTCATAGCTAGAACCTCTTTTTTTAAAGTTAGGAAAGAACCACTGAGTTTCATAGAGAAAATTCATGTGATATTTGTGGACCTATCCAACCCCTATCAGGTCCCTTCAGATACTTTATGATATTAATAGATGCTTCTACTAGATAGTCCTATGTATGCCTCTTATCTACTCAAAATCATTCTTTCTCTAAATTAATCGCCCAAATTATTAAATTAAGAGCCTTCTTTCCAAGTGAAAGGGTTAAGGCTATTCGAATGGACAATACTGGCGAGTTTACCTCAACGACATTCAATGATTATTGTATGGCTCGGGGCATAAATATAGAGCATCCAGTACCTCATATCCACACACAAATTGGCCTGCCAAAGTCATTAATTAAAAGAATAAACTTATTACTAGATCACTCTTTCAAAATTGTAGGGTACCCACCAGCTGTTGGGGCCACGCAGTATTGCACACTACTGCATTAATTCAACTTAGATCAACTGCATACCATGATACTTCCCTTTATAGATAGTGCGTGGGAAAGAACCAAGTATTTTCCATCCGCAAAAATTTGACTATGCTATTTACATATCAATTTTACCACCACAGTGTACATCCATAGGCCATCACCAAAAGTTGGGGATCTATGTAGGTTATGAATCTCCTCAATTATTAAATACCTTGAGCTTATGGCAGAGGATCTATATATGGTTCGATACACTGACTGTATCTTTGATGATGGCAATTTTACAATATTAGGGGTAGAAATGTACCACACTAAAGAATGCCACGAATAGATTGGAATGTCACAGACATTTAGTCCTTAGACCCATGCACTAAAGAATTCGAACTTAAGGTTCGAAGGATAATAAATCTACAACAAATAGCTAATAACCTGCCAGATACCTTCACTAATCATAAGGGAATGACAAAATCTCTTATACCTGCAATAAACACATAAAAAAGCGAAAATACCCTAGAAGGATATTGAATCCACTTTTAACCCTCATGAGAAGAAGATGGGAAGACCTATGAGCTCATGGGACTCAATTCCTCAAAGACGTCCACAGAAACAGAGAACTGAACAAGTCAAATCATTCCCCAAGAAAGTGGAAGAAGCTCAACCTGACCTTGAGAAAATCTCAAAAGTGAGCCATCTGAGGATGGTAACCCTAGTGAACATCTGCGTGCACAATCTAACACTGGAAAATCGGAACACCTAGACTCCATCGTTGTGGGAAATCACAACAAGCTGAAAGAAATTAATGAAAAAATATCCATTAATTATGTGGATTCGAAATAGTTGTATAAAAGAAATACTACAATTGTCATTATTTATTTTGCCTCAAAAATTGCTAAAACTCTTGATCTGGATCTAGAATCAAAGTCCATGGTAGAATATCAGAAGCACTTAGATTGGATCAAATGAAAAGAAGCAATTAGGCAGAATTGCACTCGCTTAACAAAAGGAAAGTATTCAGTCTCGTTGATCGAACATCCCTTAAAGTGTCCCCTAAAAGATCCAAATGGGTTTTCATCCCGAAGAGAAATGAGAACAACTAGGTGGTGAGATATATATAAAGTGGGGCTTGTAGTACAAGGGTTCATGCAAGACCCATCATAATTATGATAAAATTTACTCTCCTATGTTGTTTGAAATAATGTTCCAACATTTAATATCAACGGCAGCTAATATGAACTTGACAATGCAGTTGATGGATGTACTGACCGCATATTTACATGGGTCACTGGATACAGATATTTATATGAGAGTCCCTGAAAGAGTTAAAATTCCATATCCTAATAGAAGTAATCGCAATATGTATAGCGTCAAATTGTATAGATCGCTATACAAATTAAAACAGTATGGGAGAATGTGGTACAACCGATTTAGTGAGTTCCTCCTGAAAAAGGATTACTCCAATAACGATGATTATCCCTGTGTGTTCATAAAGAAGTTCTAGACTGGATTTTGTATCATCTTAGTCTATGCCGATGATCTGAGTATCATCGGAACAACGGAGGACATAAAGGAAGCCAGCTCTTACCTTATGACAGAGCTTGAGATGAAAGATTTGGGTAAAACCAAGCTTTGCTTAGGCCTGCAGCTAGAGCATTTCCACGAAAGATTTTTTGAGCACCAGTCTACCTATACCAACAAGGTATTGGAAAAAAATTAACAGGGATAAATCTCAGACCCTCATGGTAGTAAGATCTCTTGATGTGGATAAAGACTCATTCAGACCGTGGATAGAAAATGAGGAAGTCTTAAGACTTGAAGTTCCATACTTAAGCATCATAGGAGAAATTATGTATCTTGCGAATTGCACTAGCCCTGTGTCGACTGTTGTAGTCGGCAATAAATTTATGGGGCAGGCGCTAGATCTCAAACTCGAAGGTCACACAAGACAAAGGTTTAGACAGGTTCAGGCCCTCGACGGAGGAGGTAATACCCTAGTCCTGTGTGCTGGGATTATGTGGATCTCTTGGATCTATGATTGCTCGTGTGCTCGATGTTTTTGTTGTTGCCCGCCCTCTCCCTTATATAGTGGGGGTGGGGCAGTTTACAGAGTCCCGATCGGTTAAGAGATTCCGATCGGTTATTGGATACTAATCGGTTACAGGATAAAGTTTACATCTTTATCTTACCCTGCTAACAACTCGGATTACAACCGTATCTCTTATCTATACCCCTTTATAATGCACCTAAGCAATTTTTCCTACGTCCACCCTAAATAATGCACCTCATTAGAGATGACCCAATGTTCGTGCACCCAGCAAAACGTCTCCAGAAACTTGCATTCATCAAAATGAACGTCTCAAATCTTTCCTCAGTTTTACTCACCCACATCCGATGGCCATTATTTAGTGTGTCTAATCATCCCTGTGGCCCACAACAGACCTCCCCCACCTACATATTTGGAAGGAGAGTGAATCAAACAAAGAAATAAATAAGGAGGATCCGCATGCAAGGAAACCAGATTTGAATTTTTTACTGGCCAAAATTGTACGTACTACATATTTGGAAGGAGGGTGAATCAAACAAGGAAATAAGCAGGAGGATCGCATGCAAGGAAACAAGACTTGAATTTTTATTGTCCCGACATGGTGATCGTATTTTTTCCGAATATGACCCTTCTTGAGACTTTTTACGGATCTAGCCCCATAGAGCCTAATTTGAGGTACGAGAGCGCGATTTTTGTTTTCATTTTTATCTAAGGAACCAGCGGTGCTGTGAGTGCTACTTCATTTTTTCAATTTTTCTCGCAGAGAACCGGTGCATGAGCACTATTTATTTTTATCTTTTTTCCTTGCGGATCCGGTGATCGGCGAGCGCAGATTTATTTTTCCATATTTTTCCGAAATCATCCCTGTGGCCCACAAGACCTTCCTCACCTCCGGCATCAACAAGGAAAAGGAAACAAACGTCCGAATCAAGGAAAAGGAAACAAACGTCTGGAAAAGGAAAGGACCATACATTATGTCTTTGGAAAAGAAAACCGGGAGATGGGGGGCAAAGATCGGAGAACGCAGGTCTGCAATAGCTCCACGGTCGCCATCGGTGGCTTTGCCGACGCGGCGAGGTTGCTAGTCGGCGACCTCATGCCACGTGCGTGCCTCAGCAAATTTATAATTTAAATTTTTTTGAAAATAATTTTATTAAGTACAAAATAATCGAAAGTTTTTTTGAGAATTTTTCTAGAATTTTTTAACCTAATGTGCTATCTTTTCAAAAATCCTTCTATATTTAAAAAAAATGAAGGCAACTCACCTGTAGCTTCTTCTCTTCCCTCCCTCCATTAAAGTAAGAAAGAAGCTCCAAAGCTCCATCAATCCCGCACCAAATCTCCTCTTTCATCTATGGTGTTAATTTCCCAAATTTCGTGCTCTATTGTCAAAATTTCCTCCCAATCTGATTTGATCCCAAATTATGGTTTCCATAAATATGCTTGTTTCAGGGCTATAAAAGCCGACGAGCTCTCCTCCACCCCATCGCATTACGTAAATCCCCAAGTGCTCCCTCTTGTAAAGATCGCCGGATTTTGGAGGTAACCCAAGCCATCACCGTCATCTTTCCCGGCGAAATTCACCGCAACCGTGACTCCTCCCCCGCAGGCGCCGATGCCGGCGATCTCGTCGCACCAGTGCCGACCCACTGCGACCGGCCGGCCACCCCTGGCCTTCCCTCCCCCTTGCCCTGGCCAAGCCCAGAGAGCACGCTGTGCTATCTGTGGAAGCTGCAAAAAAAAAATTTAATCAGAATTTTTTTTTCTTTCTCTTTGTTGATTTAAAATCTTTTGGGAGCCCGTTTTCGCCCATTCGACCTCCATTTAGTTCCGTTTTTCTTTGTAAATTCATTTAAAATTCTAAATTTCTCTTTTATTATTAAGTATTGTGTTCATACTTATCTTCTTATTTAATTGATAAGCGGGTGTACTGCCGTCGTAGCGTTAGCACAGGCACTATACTATATCTAAATATATGTTCAATTGTCTCTTGGATGTATCCCCTTCCGCCCAGCAGCAAGGCTTGGAGCGGAGGTTATCCTTTGGGCCTTCCACTAGGCCCTGTCTCTCCCTCAGGCACTTCTAGGCCGGTTATGAAGACACCTGGGTTCTTATATTCCACACCCTGATATTGCATTCGTATTAAATTTGCTAGCTATACACAATGCAGCTCTAACCAGAAGGCATTGAGCTGGTGTCAAGACTTTACTCAAATACCTCCAATGTACATAAGATCTTCGCTTGATTTATTGGAAGGATCAAGACTCAACCATGGTGGAATATACGGATGCTGGCTATCTAACTAATCCCCACAGTGGCAAATCTCATACTAGGTTTGTGTTTCTCTACAGTGGTACAACCATTTCTTGGCGATCTTTTAAGCAAACCTTGGTAGCTACCTCTATCAACCACTCAGAGATTATAGCATTATGAAGCCTCACATGAATGTGTTTGACTAAGATGTGTGATTAGCAATATTTAGAAGTCATGTGGCATTAACATCATTGATACCTCCGTAATTATCTATGAAGTTAATGATGCTTGTATTGCACAAATGCAAATGGGTAATATCATGAAGCATATTGCCCCCAAACTTTTCTATCCTCATTAAATCTCTAAGAACGGTAAAGTAAAAATCTTGCAAACTAAGTAATGTGAAAATCTAGCTGATTTATTCACTAAGTATTTGCTAATATCCAGTTTCCAAAGACCTGTTCGTGGCATTGGAATGAGATGACTTAGGGAGATGCAGAGTTCAAGTAGATTAAATCCCTGAACCATAACCCTTAAGTATGATCCTAAAGATGTTACCCTAATCTAGAATATTATAAGTTGTATTTGTCGGGGATCAGTAACCTCTGTGCAAGTAAATACCCCTCAAAACTCAATGGGTGTATCTCTCGAGTTCAAGCACGAGTTCCTGGGCTCGAGCAGGTGCTTCCTGAGCTCGAGCATGCGCTCCCCGAGCTCGAGCTCTTGACCAACGAGCTCGAGCTCGAGCAGAAGAATGAGGGCCCAGCTTGACCTAGCAAAATCAGGCTGGGCCAAGTTTAAAGAAGTCGACGGTTACCAAGTCAAATAAAGGGCTTTAAAGACGGAGTCAAGGCAAACATGAAGACTACATTTTCGGGGCAGTTACCACCCAGCTTTACTGCACCCTGGATCCGAGTTTGGCGCCACGTTCCCGAGTTTTTCGAACAATGACGTTCCTTGTAACGGTCTGTAATAGAGATATAAACCTTCCCTCACACGGAAGAATGACAACAGAGACAACATAGAAAACACCCCAGACACTCTCGAGCACAACTGAGCTTGAGCGCCCACCGTATTCACTGACAGAACACCAAGTGTTGCATACATCTATCGCCTCAGGGCAAGACTAGAGTAGAGCTATTACCCTCGTCGGGGGCTCGAACCAGTATAATTCTTGGTGTCTACCCTCTCCTTTCTCTCCAAGCTCCGTCAAACTCAATCCCTTCCTCCGAACGAGCATGACTTAGGCTCCATCCTCATCATCCCCTCATCCTTCTTGCGGTCAGGCAATCCCGATTGTCGACAATATTATTTTCCCTTAGTAAGCTTTCCTGAAGTTTTCTCACATGAAGGATTTTAATGAGTCAACAAGTGTAACAAATATGTGGATACAATGTACTCTTTTCTCCATCTCTTTTTTCCCACTGGGCTTTTGAGAGGAGTTTTTGATGAGACATATGTATGACGCGGTATTTGCCCAAAGGGGAGTATTGAGATATAACCGAACTATAGGGTTTGGTAGGCAAATCTCGAAATTATCCCTAAGGGGTTTTGGCTATAAATATAGCACCCTATTATACAAGAGAATCTACAATAAATAAAGAGAAGAGAGTTGAGATCTCCTATATTCTGTGTTTATCATTGTGATTGTTCTTCGGGTATTCTCAATATTAGGGATCAACATTGTGATTGATATATGGAAGTCATCTCCTTTATTCAACAAAAAGTACAGGGTTAACAGGTAACACCAACCAATAGCTAGTCTTCCTGGCAAACTTATTAATACCATTCTAGTACCGACTAGTATGGCTGGTATGTACCATTTCGCCACCTAAAATGGAATAGAGCAGTCCTACATTCCGTACCAACCTCGATACCGATCAATACTAGCTCGATACCGATCAATACCAACCATACCAGTTTCGACACTGAACAATAACGGTATAATTGATGATATTGTCTATTGAACACAACTGTATGTTATATTTAATCCTTCTATTATGTATTTGAAGTAATATAACAAGTGAAATTTGGTGTGCATATAATTA
Organism: Otatea glauca; assembly: GCA_036346275.1. Classification (NCBI taxonomy): domain Eukaryota; kingdom Viridiplantae; phylum Streptophyta; class Magnoliopsida; order Poales; family Poaceae; genus Otatea; species Otatea glauca. The sequence continues at coordinate 46,511,774 of CM070715.1, read as the reverse complement.
AACATGAGACTTTTTACATTCTTGTGAGGTACAAAAATTTACATTGAGGTAGTACCAAAACTATAAATATGTATTATTATATTAAACTTTGGAATAGTACACCGGTATTGATATATACCATTCCAAGAGCCAATCCAATATAGCCTCTGGAGTAGTATTTACAAGTAGAGACTTTTTACCAACCTTAGGAGGCAACAAATTTACATTAAGGTAGTACCAAGAGGTACCTCAATGTAAATTTTGGTATCTCTTAATGATGGTAAAAAGACTCGTTAACATATATATACTTATAAATATGTATTATTATATTAAACTATATAATATTACACCAGTACTGAGATATACCATTTTAAGAGCCAAACCGATATAGCATCCGGAATGGTATTTACAAGTTGAGACTTTTTACTATCCTTGTGTTTTACCAAAAATTATATTGAACTAGTAACAAGAGGTACCAAAAGTTGATACCTCCATCCTTTAAACTTTTTAGTACCTTCTATGGATGGTAGTACATGCTCTAGCACACAAGTTGTTTGTGTAAATGCGAAAATTCGGTCTCTGCGAACTGTGTACTAAGTGGACTATTCGTGTTTGCTTTTGTATTTAAACCCGTGACATCATGGAATTCTTATGACTAATATGGCTCTATTTGACGCTGCCAAAATCACTTATACTTTTACTTCTTTTAAATTACATACGTTATACTTTTGGGTGTACTACCAAGTAGTTGAAAGCGTCTGTTTTGGAGCTGTAACAACAATATATTACTTGAATTAGTAAACATCCCCGAAGGCTGAAACTAACTAGATTGCACATCATGGAGCAGCAACTGCAGACTGGACCTATTTTAACATCGTCCTAAAAGCGGAGTTAACGCAACATGTCTTTTAAATCTTGAATGCCTGCTATAAAAATGGACATGAGAAGGCTCTCTACGATATTCCCCTACAAAATTGAAGAGGACATCTGGACATGATAAGATTCCTGGCCGGATGATCAGCCTGGGGCATTTCTTTTCCTTTCTTGCAAAATTCCCTTCGGAATGCGGTAAAGGGGTAAAGCCAAACGACAAAAAGTAGTAAAAGGGAGAAGCCCAAGATCCCAAAAAGAATTGAAGCTCTGGCAAGTAGCCAGCCTTTGGCATGTGTGTGATTGATCTGATGTGCGCAGGGCTAGAATCCGATGGGTTGATACGTCTCTTGCATGCAACTGGTTCGGATTCTGATATCAGGTTGGATCCATTCACCTCTTATGATCGCTGGTTCTGTTGGAACGATGAGGATGCATATGCAATTCACGCGCACTGGTCTTTTCTTTTTTAGAGGATGCATGTCGCTCTGGTCTTGGTTTGCTATCTGATGTTCCCTTTTTATTCTGAACATTTTCTTCTGCCCATCTTTAGATGTTTGGTATGATAACAAATATACTAAAAATTAAGACATGCACAGTACAATAGCCTCTTATTTTCTAGATTGCAAAACTTTCATCTATAGCATTGCAAAGGCTGTAGTAAAAAGATACCACTAGCTATGATATTGACAAATGTCCCAAGCCATGTCAGTGAGACAATGGTATTATTATCTAAAAAACTAAAACTGTTATTTTTATCATGCACCACAAATGAAATTTCCAAATTTGAAGTCTCACAGCCACGATGGAAAGTAACTACCTCCTCCCGTCACATAAGGAATCTATCAATTTTAAACAAATATATTATCTAAAATAAGTAGTTTGGATGTACGAAAATGATACAAATAAATTTGTCTTAAGAAAACATGAGCAGTGCTTCCATACTTTCCCTCCCAGTACAAGTTACATGTATCTTGAAACAAGCAAATAAGTAAGTAATCATCATCTACTCTTCATTCATGCTTTAATATATGTGCAAAAAGAAAAGCATATAAGTACATCTAAAAAAAGAAACGTTCATAATATTACACTTTTGCAACTTTTCTAAAAATATGATGACAAAATTTACGGTCAAAACAGCATCTTGTTGACTTTGAAAAGTCAAAAATGACTTCCGATTGTGACAGGAAGGAGTGTTACATAAGCCAATTGTAGTATTCAGAATATTGGAGGACATGGAAAGCAGGCATATCACTAAATTCAACAAAACCAAGTTGGCATGTTAATAGATTCATGATAAAGAAGCAGCATCTTATCTCGTAATGACAGTGCAGAAAGATCAGATGAACAGTACATGCACAATATACCAGCAATAGCAATATAGAAAACTACATATATAACGCAACTCCCCAGGCAGGACATATTATACTTCCAATTCCATAACCTCACAAGGAACTGAGGATATGCCACTGCAAAGATTTGGAATGATTTCATTAATTCATTGGAAAAGGTGGATATATCAACATGTACCCAACCTGTATGATGTGTTTTCTGTATTCAAAACAAAATACATTGTACTGTGAATCATGAGGCTCTTGGTTATCACGGTGCTCCGGCAAGGCGAATCACCTCCAGGACGCCCGGACTCTTAGACAGTTAGGCGACTAGTCATATACCAACACTCCCCTCCCCTTGACACCCCGATCCCCCCACACAGCCGCTCCCTCCCCCCGCCACCTGATCCCCCACCTGCCGCCGTTGGACCGCCATGCCGTCGCCCCCACCTTCCCTCCCCCGATCCCCCCACAGCGACACCCCCTTTCCCTCTCCCGATCGCCCCACGCCGCCGCAGCCCCCCTTCCTCTCCTAGTCCCCCGTCGCCTCCTCCATCAAGCTCCCTCAACCCCCATCGCATCCCCCATCGAGCGGTGACAGAGCAAAGGAGCAGCACGGAGGATCTGGTGATCAGCGTCAAAAGGATGGAGCAGAGGATCTGGCAACGACGGCGGTAGCGTGATGCAGAGCAGCGGCGGCGGTTGGTGTAGAGGATGGTAGTGGAGGCGACACATAGCAGAGGCTGTAGAGGAGGCGATGGAGGTATGGAGGATAGGGTTCCGGATCTTACCGATCTGCAGCCGCCGGCGGTGGAGGCGCCGCGGCGAAGCTTCCTTGTCGCTTTCCACGCGCTAGGTATGGCAGAGCAAACACATCCCTACTTGAGACCCCATCGACCCATCCCCTTATCCCCTTCCTATCGCCCAATCGAGCCGCCCGAGCTTGCCAAGCGACACCTGGACGCCCTGGGCGACACCTAGAACGTTCAGGAATTTGCCTTTCCCCAGCTAGGCGAGGTGAGCGGCCATGGCGGTCAGCCTCTAGCGCCTGGATGCCTAGGCGGCGCCTAGGTGACAACTGATAACAATGATGAGGCTCATTATCTAACCCTCCACATCGTTTATGAACAAAGACTGCTGAATGAATTTGGGCAGTTCCTGTTTAGTGCGCTTCTTCTCCTTGTGTCAGATTACAACAGGCTGAACTGGCAAATGTGATAATAAACCAGAAAAACCGCGTGGCAAGCGTGGTTAGCAATCACACATGCAAACCAGAAAACATGCACCGCTGCTGTATACGGCAACGCCTCCGTGTGGGTAGTTCTGCAAAATCTAAATTAGTAAATTATATAGAGGTTGGAGTTTGTCGTCAAGAACTGCACTCACTGATCTATACAGACATGGTCCTCTAATTTTCTTTCAATAGATGTAAATACTAGAAGTTTTGAGAAAGGAAACACCACTAGTAGAATTCCAATTACTACATGTTCTTGAAGCTATGACCTGCACTAAAAGTAAATGAAATGAAATGTACATTATATAGCATTAGCAACACAATCAATAAATCCTAACAGATAGAAGTGATGGTATTAATTATACCTTTGGTCCTTGAATATGTAGAACCACTCAATCCTCCAGCTTTCATTTTCTTCACTATTATTTCTTTCTTTTTTATAGATAATATATTATACACTAAAAATTGATGACAGGTGGTTACATGAGCCAAAGGGGAAAAAGAGAAAATGCTACAAATCGTCAAGGAAAAAATAACATCCAACCCTCAATATGGTGGACCCTAATTATTATTAAACCGTCCATTGGATGTTGTAGTCTAGTAGATAACCTATCTAAACATTAAGGACAAGAAATAACCTCAATAAAAAAATGGATATAATATATCATATTCATATAAAATTTCGATAGAATAGAATTATTATAACATAGCAGCTAGATAATCGGGCGTGCACAATTGAGCTGTGAGGTCTAGTACTCTAACCAACATCCAGTAATTATGGATTACTTGTAATCAAGGTCCACCAGGTTGAGGGCAAGATGTTTTTCCTTTTCTTTGAGAATTTTTAGTATTTTTCCCTTAGAGTGGCTTTTCAAAAGCACTCATTTATTACTACTTTAGGATGAAACAGTTAGTTAAAAGCATCTTTTTTAGCTGTAATAGCTAAATATTACTGGCATTAGTAATGATCCCTCTAACTAATTAGATTCCACAGCGCAAAGCAGCCCAACAATTGTAAACTGTCCCTAAAGTGTTTAACTGCATATCATTGTTTTTTAGTACATAATATATTTCAAAATAAAAGCATCAAATTGGTGCCGCTTGTATGTACCAAGACTTAAAATGAATCTGGCTACAAATTTTAGGACAAAAATTTACATTTCCCCAAAGCTGAACTGCATCAATATAAACTCCAGTTGAAAATTTTCAAATATTGAAAACAAGCTTCATAATGCTCACAACTTTATGTACGCATTCAATGTGGCAAAGATGTATTGTTTGATACATCGTTTGTATTATTAAGCCATGTCATAAAGTTATTTTTGCAAGTTTTCATGCAATCATAATGCACTAAAAAATGTGCACTAGTATTATTTCCCAAAACAAAAACATAGAAAGGAAAAATGGTACAAACGCTGATGATGTCGTGAGATAGATTATTCACATAAAACATAAAAGTAAAGCCCTACTTTCTTCATGACACAAATTTTGTCAACTACCTGTCATTTCTAGCTTTCACTTCCGACTTTTTCAAGAGCACATCTGACCTAGCTTCAGTTGCAGCTTCTTAGCAGGATAAACACCCAGCTTCTCCAGCCAGATTCTCAAGAAGCTTAAACCCATCTATGAAAAAGCTAGAAGGTGTGGGGAGTGGTTTTTGAGGCTTATCAACCTCTCCCTACCTCTTCAGCCCCGCCTCTACCGACCCTCTAAGCTAATATTCTTACTGAATAGCTTCTCTGGCTTCTTCAAATTCCTAATCGATGAGTTTTACAAATGGATATTTTTTTTAAGAGATTGCACCTTTCTACTTTTAGACAGTAATGCACCTGGATTTAACCCTATCTTGTAAAAGAACAATTGTCCTTTTCCCTCAAAAAAAGAACTCTTGTTCTTGACAAAAAATACCCAGTGAAATCATGGCATCAATTAATTGAGCCTTTGACCTCAGAACATACTCATACCTTCTGCATACAGGTTCAACATTCCACTCAAATTTGATAGCTGGTAGTATTATCAGGCAAGTTAACGTGAGCCACTCAAATGATGCCCTAATGTATACCAATGCAATGAGTGTAAATGAGTAATTACTGTGAAAATCAGAAAGTGAAACAATCACTTATAGGAGCAAGATCAGAAGTTACCACTGCCAATGCACACAGAGAAGTACCAGGTCCACCTGGGAAAATACTTCATCTGATTATAGTATAGTTTCTTTGGCTTGTACTATTCATACCTAGAAAATCCAACGAAAAATTTCAGCTGAAACACAAAGTAGCAGATTCTCCAAGAACTTTTAACACCATGAATAGCAAAATATTTAAGACTATGAACAGACTAAATGATAGCAGGATTTATTGCTGTCTTATGACAATGAATACAAACTAAATGATGACCGGATCAATTGATCAGCCCACATCATGACAGATAATCTCTCATCAAAAATATCCAGCAGATTTACAACAGATGTTGCAGATTAGGCATAATTTACAATGTACATACCCTTACCTGATGAGATACAATCTTTAGATCTTTTGCTCAGCCAGTTAATAGAGGTGGGGTTTCAAATTTTTGTAAGCGGTATTTATTGTCATATCAGAAGTGACGAGGCCAACATCTACAAGCAACTAAGTGATATACAAAAAGAAGTGATCAGTGTGTTAAATCATGATAGACAATAGGTGCACATGCTAAAAATAGCAGTTACTAACATAATCTACTAGTAACAAAAGAAGAAGCCATGCTGCTTGAGAAGTACATCTCACTACATGCTTGGAGGTTCTTCAGTCATACATTTACCACAACAGACTTGAACAATAGCACAACTTTACCTTACCTCTCAAATAAGGGTCCATTTGGGTGGGTCCAGGATGGAGGGAATTGCAGCCCATCCATGTGTAAGTTTCTATCGGTTAGGCTCATAACAAATTAAAAGTTGCTCCTGCTACTCAGCCTAGAGCCTTGAGCATTATACAAGGACGTGCTGCAGAGTAACCCATCACCTTCTAGGTGGAAGTGCCACAATATGGGCATTTTTCTTAGCAAGAAATATTGCAGTAGTATAGTGGCTAAGAGGATTTGAAAGGCAATACAGAATTAAGATCTCCCAGCCAGGCTTAGCTCAAGACCCCACTACTCGTCGTATTTGGTCTGGTATTGCTAACATACATGATTTCGAAAGTCATGATGATGCATTTGGGCCCTATCTCAACCAGACCGAGATGTTTCAGGATCTCAGTTTGTCGATGAAATAGATTACTGAAGAAAAACTTCAATATTTGTTGGTAAAAAGTTACAGACCAGCCAGCTAAAAACAACTGGCCAGCTTCAGGAAATCAGCCAGCTTTGGTGATTTGGAGCTACAGAGTGCAGAAAGCAATCTATAATTAAAAATCTATAAATGGATCGCATGAGACTCTAGTGTACATGTGTACATAGAGCGTAATACCATTTTTTTCCCAAGATTGCAGTACACAGATCGGAGGAAATAGATCTGAACGCCCTCTGGTTAATTATATGTGTTTTATTTAAGTTTGATACATCCCCACAGTGAAACTTTAATTAACTAAGTTTAGACTCGTGTATCACATTTAGCTTCAGTTTAATGCCTTCTCATGTCCCATCTCAATAAAACCCCATGCAAAGTGCATACTGCATCAAAGTGGCCCATAGTTAAAAGTAACAGTATGAAGAAAAAAAACTTACAATAAGAAAAATGTGTTGGCCATTTATTGATAGTTTAACCAAAATAATTAAAAAAGCCAAGTTTTTGTATTCAGTTCATAGTAGTAGGATAGCATGGCCATGGCATTTAACTCGATAGAACCTACTCTGTAACGGCGCATAACTAAAATGAACTTCCTTTGAGGTGCTTTCTTATTAACAAATTTTAGAGTTCGACAAGACAATTTATCCAAGAAAGTTAAAAAATGGTGAGCATGTTCTTCAAATCCTAAGATACATAGTTTTAACATCTGAAGCTACAACATGTCAGAGTACATGATGCAATATTTAATAATCTGAAATTTCATAAGCAGGCAGAAGTAAAAAAAGTAGATGAGTTCAAATAAAAGGGCTAGCTATCAAAAATGAAGAAAAAAAAGAATCCTATTGAACTGCGGTCAATTCCAAAAAAAAATGACAAATCCACAATTGAAGAACTTGCAGCAACTTTGCAAGAAAAGCATGTTCTGGCAGATAAACATATGTGGTTATACTAACCAAGATCGCTCCATGTTTGCTGCCAAACAACTTTGGGTCTAATTTCAATGCCTTCCAAGCAACATGTATTTCGTCCAGTTCAATGTTATATGAATTATTGCCATTAGTGAACTAATAATAAGTGTCTTGAGACTATTGAAAGAGATCCACAAGGACTACTATCTTGTCCTTTCAAGCAGCATGTATCTCGTTCAGTTCAATGTTATATGAATTGTTGCCATTAGTGAACTAATAACAAGTGTCTTGAATGCGATCCATAAGGACTACTATCTTGTTCGTGGAACTTTGTACTATCATACTTGTGGACAGGGTCTGGACAAGAGAAAACCATGTGATCAGGAACAGAAGGCAATCCACCAAGTACCATTGCACCACGCCACCACCACCAATATCCATTCCATGGTAGCACAGAGCGGACGGATCACTAATGCCACCCTTATTGACAAATGATCAATTAGACTAAGTTGGCCACAGCCAAGTGGCCCAAGCACCATTATCCCATAACCATACTGTGTAAACAAATCACCAGTATCACAATTTCACAGAAAAGAGTGGGACACTGTAGCTCTAGTTCACTTTCCCTTAGATACAACACAATGTCCTCACCACTCACCATGCACCCCACTGCTGGAGCCTCAAGCTCCTTTCAAAAAGCCATACTGTCTCTCGTAAGTGCTCCAATTCTATTCACTGCCACAGGTACAATCAATATTGCATTCTGCTGGTGAATATGTGCTCAAGAAATTTGGTTGAAACATTTCGGTCCTAACATTCAAACAGTACTTCGGTAACCTTAAAAAAAGTACTTCAGTGTATATACAGACACATCAAGGAATGAAATAACTAAAAAGGTAAGAGCATGCATGATGATATACATAGAAATGAACAATGAGCAGAATTTTTGGGGATACTCAAAATGTAGGTTAAGAAGTTGATATTTGGGAAATTCTTAATGCTGAAAGGTTACCTTTTGTAAATACATCCATATGAAGTATTCATGTTCACAAAAATATCAGCTTAGATGTTACTGCTTTATTTATACACATTCTAGAGAATGCTAGAGATCCATTACTTTAATGACAGAAAAACGACAAGTGCAGCAACAACAAAAGTTAAGAGAGTTAGACATATCACGAACAGCCAACAAGCTGACTGAATAAGGAAAGTTTATCAATTACTAGTATGATTGTAGAAAAAAGTCAGCAAGTAACAGAGAATAATTAATTTTTGTAATTGGAATCCAATGAGCAGATTGGTAGATGATCCAGTCAACATGTGAAACAAGTGCTTCCACCACTTAGGTATGTGTCAGATTCATAATGTTGGGTCTCCTGTTTGTGTAGAGTTTCATTATACTTTTACATATGTGATGACACACAAATCCCTGAAAAAGTCTCATTTTGGAGTTTATCACGGTGTCAAATGTGCAACTTTGATTGCTATAATTTTCATAGTAATATGATATGTTAGTAAAAATTATATAAAAATATTACGAAAGTACTTTTGATGAAAATTCTACTAATATTATTTTCATGTCAACCTGAACACTTTTTGTGTATATCAGTGGTCAAAGTTTGAAAGGTTTTACTGCAAGGTATATAACATGTGCATTGGTTATTTAGGGATGGCAAGAGTATTAACAAACATATGCTTGCTTGCCAACAAGGTCAGAAGGCCAATTCACTGTTGTCTTTATGTTTTGTCACAGTTCGCATATGCCAAAAGGTTAGTGTCACATTACCAACAGAGGATTTCCAAATTATCAAGGTTTCTTAGTTCTGAGTTTGCTTATTGCCTTCAATGCCTATATGTTAAACTTGTAGGTGCAATTTTTCAATAATGAGTGATAAGAGTTTACTAGGTTCCAGAAACAGAACAACAACAGTACAACCAGACTAAACAACCATGCTTACATGTTATAGCTCTGCGTTAGATACATGATACATAAATGCAAACTTGAATAAGATAAGGTAATGACTTCCATAAAAACACAACTACAGCAGATAAGATCACATCATCACGTAATCAGAGTGACTTAATCTAACAGGAGAGGTTGCAGAAAGTTTATTAGAATAAAAAATTCAACCTTTTTTTTACTCATGTAAGTATCGCACAAAATCTGTATCATTGCCTAGACACATCATGAAATACCTAATTAGCATACCCTAACTACAGAACAATTGTCAACAGAGGTGACTGCTGCGTGCCACACCCAAAGCATAAATTTGCAAGCCCCAATTCGATATTCTGGTATAACAACCATCTGCGTGAGGCAACACTGTGAATTGGCAATTATTGCTCAACAAAACAGAAGCTCGCATACAGCAATGCCAAGCTAGGAAATGCCACAAACAAAACAGAAGACGGCGTGCATCGAATAGAAGCTCTTCTTCACCTGGTCCTCGTGGTTGCCGGCTTTCTCGCATCACAGGAGGCGCAAGGTCCGTAGGTGCTCCCATAGTCCACGATCAAGCGAGAAATCCTGCGGCAGCTTCATCCTTGTAGAGCTGCAGTGTAAAACCTAATCCCACAAAATTATTCAAAAAAAAAAATCAAACCCCAAGAGGGGCTTCCCGTATTAAATAAAAAAAGAGGATTTGGTTGGTTTTGGTGGTGATGGTGGTGTGTGTGTGGGGCGAATGGGCGGAACAATGCAATCGAAGCGGAAGCGGGTACACCTGTTGACGAGGAGGTCGTCCGCGTTGGGGTGCCCGCTTCCGTCCTGCTCGGAACAAGCCGGGCCGGGTTAGGGTGTGCAGTGGGAGAGGGTGACGGTGAGCAGAATCAGATGCCGCGTGCCGGATCCGGCGCATTAGGAGGAAATGAAGGTGGTGGTGACGGCGAGGCGGAGTGGGAGCGACCAGGCAACAGGCCCCGTCGTCCATTCCCATGAAGCAGCGCTCCTCCGTGGCTCACCCCGTCGTCGTCTCGCCGGCAAGATTTTGTTTATCTCTACTAATATAAAAAGGGAGTGTGCAAGTCGTCCTTCTCCCACTCCACGCGCGTAGGGACGATCGTTCCTTCGGCAGGACACCCATTCAAAAATCGAGCTCTGGTATATTTCTTCTTTCGTAATCGCTCTGCCATCACCTATGATCCGCAATCGTCAGCATGTAACAACAACAAACCCATTCGTCTATGCCGTACCGCTCCCACAACTTCTCTCCCGAATCTTCCAACCCCATCATGACCTAATCACATGTCCACCAACGCCTATGCCGCGACCACCATCTCCCCTGCCACTCCTTCCCTCCCAAATACAGCCCGCCCTCCGGCCATCTCCTCAACTCCTCCCTATGGACATCGATAGCAAAGGAACTCTTCATCCATTCCTCGCGTGTCCAAGTCGACCACTCTCTTTTGACCCAACTTGCCACCAATCCCCTCTTCTACCTGGATGCTGGTGGCGGTATAGCCCTAAACTCTTCCTCCGAGCCACACCACCACTGCCACTCCCTGCAAGGCCCTCACGTGGATTAGAGTCTTTGCCTCTAGATTGGTTGAATCTGGTCAGTGGTGGCTCTAGCCGTAGCCAGGTGTGTGCCGGTCAGGATCCAAATCTCGACGCGCCGAAATTTCGGATTTCCGTCCACCCGTTATCTAAATTACGGGTCGGAAATTTTTTTTAAAATTGCTACAATAAACTGAAATTTCGGTTTTTCTCAACGAAATTTCATGTTTTTTACCAATTTTGAAACTTTTAGGGCCGAATTTGGTCCAATAACTCTTAGGAAAGTCATCTCCTTTGAAAATTTGTACAAAAACTGAATTTTTGAGACATTTTAAAATTTTGGCAAAAAACTATCAGATTTTTATAAAAGTGTACAAGCTTGATAATGAGCTGAAAATTTTATGGTACTATCTTTAGTAGTTTAGGATCATAAATAAAAAATTTCAAAATAATTTAACTTCATTTGTTATCTTTAAAAAATCAAAAATAGAATGAACATAATTGGAACAGTTACATTGTCAGAATTTTATAAATTTTCTTGAGTGTGATTATGATCTAAATTTTTTTTGAGAGATTAATAATTGACTCAGTACTATTATATAAATTTTTCAAAAAAATTAATTTTTTATTTTGTCAATCAAATTTATGTAAGCATTGAACTTCGTTTCTTATATTATATTTCAAAAATCAAAAAGAGAAAGAACATAAATGGTATTGTGCCTTGTAAGAATTTTATAAATTGACTGAAGTGTGATAATGATTCAAAAAAAATTAATATATTAAGCATTTCCTTACCACCCTTATGTAAAATTTTCAAAAATTTTAACCTTTTTTTATTGCTAAAGCAAATCTATGTATTGATCACCAGGCTTTTATCAGGACGTAGCACTGTCTGAATTTTTAAAAATTATTTAAGAACGATCATCATCTAAAACTTTTACAAAAACACTAATGTTACATCAGGAACATCCACAAAAATTTTCAAAAAATTTTAACGTGGTTTAGATAATTTTTCATTTTGTTCAACTTTGCCGGTAAGCCTTTTAAAAGGGCAGTAGTACTGTTCGAATTTTTAAAAATTTATGAAGCTTGATTATCATTTGAAAATTTTATGAGAACATTATTGATGCATCATAACCATGCAAAAAAAAATTCAAAGTTTTATAAAGTGGTTTGAACCATTTTGTATTCAGTTCAAAATTAGAGTCAGCGTTTTATCAGGACAGTAGCAATATTTGAATTTTTAAAAATTACACAGACTTCAGAATAGTCTGCAATTTTTACTGAAATATCAAAAATGTGTCAGGCAAAAACAATTTCAAAAATTTTTGACATCGTTTGACCTATTTTTTCCGTTGTAAAAAAACCGAAATTTCGGGTATTTCGCCCAAAATTTCGCTATTTTTCGGCGAATTTCGTTTTTTTCTCGGTAGAAAACGAACCGGATTTGAATTTTGATTTTTGAATTTCGGACGAGATTTGTCCGAAAGACCCGAATTTCACCGAAATTTCGGATTCCGGTCCCGGACGGTATTTTATCCGAAAACGAAATTTGAATCCTTGGTACCGGTAAGTCCATTCACGTGTCGGGGGAGTGAAAGAAGCTCTAGCACACAGACTTCATCAAGCCAGAGATTAGTGAAAACTACAAGTCAACGACTCAACTCCGTGGTATGTAAGTTCAATAAGTCAGTTTTCTTATCAAGATTGAAATCGACAAGTGCTCTTCAATCTATTCTGAAGAAATTAATATGACAATTTTACTTTACCAGGGTCTTGACACGCAAAAGATTGTGATCTTAGCTAAGGATGCTATCCCAAAGCTATCTCTGTACATCCGTCTACGCAGACAAATACCTGGACCTTCCAGTGGTGTAGAATGCATTCCATGACAATATCACAGGAATAGAGTACCAATGGATTTGTCTCCCACATACTAATCATATATTGATTTTATTGAATGATTGGAATGGGTGTTATTGCACAATGTTCAACAACGAAACAGGAAGGGGCATCCATATCCATGTTGGCATCAATATGTATGTCTTCAGGTAAGTTAGTTCTTGCTTTATGTGACATAATCTACAAGAACATATGTATAGCATCAATTAACTTCCTGGTTTTGAATTAAGTTTCATTGCTTTTGTAGAGGTTATACAGATAGTATCGTATCATTGAGTTCAACCAAGCGGTCTATTGACATGGGCCTTCCTATCACATTACCTGTTACACATGGTAGAGAATTACCGTTGAGATGAATGTCATTGGATAAAATGCTGATTGCTGAACAAATGCGCATTTTAGATTGAAGCAGTCTCCCTCACTAGCTTCCTGCATGTGCTCTTATAGGTTGGCGTGTGAAGTGTACCGAACGAAGGCCTGACGACCATATGAGGCTCGAAGCACAAAGTTCCTCTAGCACCGCCAATATTTCTTACAGGGCCAATCTATGTATATGGCAAGTACCATGCAAAAAGCACTAATGTGTATCTATACCCTTTTATAATGCACCTAAGCATTCTTTTCTACGTCCACCCCAAATAATGCACCCCACTAGAGATGGCCCAACCTTCATGCACCCAAATAAACGCCCCGTAAACTTGCCTCCATCAGAATTAACCTCTCAGATCTTTCCTCAGCTTTACTCACCCACATCCGATGGCCATTGTTTAATGTGTCTAACTCATCCCTATGACCCACAACAGATCTCCCCCACCTCTAGCATCATCTCAAGGAAAAGGAAACAAATATCCTGAAATTAAGGAAAAGGAAACAAACATTCTAGAAAAAGAAAAGACCATATATTACGTGCTGGGAAAAGGAAACCGGAAAACAGAGCACTATATACTAGTTTTGCTAAGAGAAACAATGTTGTGTATTAGCAGATAAACTATTCCAATCATTTTGCAATCATCAAAAGCCCATGTCATTTTCCTTCATTAGCAATACTGTTGTCGGGATCGCCATCTGACGACATGTCCGTATTTCTGGGGCCTTGCATGTCCTCCCCTGACCTCGACGGCCCGAAGTAATGAACGGACTGCTCCAAGCCTGCCTCCGACCAAAGGCCCCGCGAGGCCACGAAGGACACTCATCCCCCGACCTAACCGACTGCTCCGAGCTCGTCCCGACCAAGTAGGACGTCCGACCTCCCTCGCGGGTCGGACTCCCCCGACCTCCGACCAGTCTGAGGAGATCCCCACCAAAGGCCAGGTATCGAGCCCTCCGCCGGCCACTAGCCACGTGCCCTGTGACCACGACTGTTTGAAGTGACCACACGGGAGTAGGTCGCTCCTTCCCTAAGCAGTGCGAAGGTTGCCAAAGTCAGAGCTCCGGTCCCATCGTCCAGTCACGCGCAGTATGAGGGTACGCTCTCTCCTGAGACGGAGCCAGGACTACGCATTGCAACGTCAGCATCTGACAGGTCCACAGAGGGTAGGTACGATGTTTCCCAAAAAAACGGCAGACTACTCTGCTTGGTGAGTCTACCAACCCGGCGTCGGCGAAACAGGACGGCGACCAGTCATCAAGACGGAGGACTGGGGTTCCTGGGACAATATCCATCCTTCCCTCTCCCAATTCTCCTTGTAACTTGCCCCCACCGGCTGTATAAAGGAAGGCAGGGCTCTCCCTTTTGAGAGGGAGGAGGGGGCTAGAGAAACCGGCAGTAAGACTTGTACACCCCCTGTTCACCGAGCTCTCCTGGATCATCGCTCCCGGGCGATCCCGAGGACGAGCTCCCCTTGTACCCCTCCCTAGCGGAGCCTTTAGTTCTCTTTCGCCTACGGGTAAGACTGGAGTAGAGCTATTACCCGACCTAGGGGGCTTGAACCAGTATAGACTTCGTGTCCCCTGTTTGCTCGTGCTTTTTCCCAGTGCTGCACGTCCCCTAACCCTTCTTCCCGGACGAACGCGACTCTGGGCCTCGCCCCTTCGCACGATCCTTCCCCCCTTCTTCTGCGGTCGACGGTCCCGATCGTCGACAACTGTGGTTGTAGGATCAAGGATAATCAACTAGAGGGGGGTGAATAGGAGGTTTTTAAAATTCTTTTGCTCTAATTGCAATAAATAGTCAAGCAATGCTATAATTAAGAATTTTAACAATTAAAGCCTAAATCATCTAGGTTTCGCTAAATGCATCAACAAGTTATGTCAAAGCAATTTAACAATCCTAGAGAGATGATTAAAGCTAAGTACACTAGGAAAGTCAATTACTCAAATTTAGACACAAGAAAGCAAATCACAAAAGATGGACACAAGAAATTTATCCCGTGGTCTCGGAGACTTGCCGATCTCCCCTAATCCACGTTGAGGTAACTTGAACGAATCTAGCCGGCTCCTTGCGCAAATGAGCCTCCCTCGATCACTAGTGGTAGCTCTTCCCCGTCCCGGGTAGGCGAGCTCTGGCCTTCACAATCCACTGAGCCTCCTCACAATCTTCTTTGAGGGGATCACCGGTTCTCACGCCTTCAAGCCGTCTAGGAGGTGGCAACCTTCAAGAGAATAGAATGATGACGCTTGCTTAAGGATGATCAAGCGTCTAAATGGCTCAACAAAGAATTCTACATTTGAATGCACCTATCTCCCTCAAAATGTGAATTGAATGCTCAAGAGATGAGTGAAAGCTTTCATGGGCTCAACTAATGTGCAATGAATGTCCAAGAGGTATCCTTGCTGCAGGTGTGGGGCTATTTATAGCCCCCACCCACAATTCCAACCGTTGTGAAAAACTCTCAGAAAAATTCAGCATTTTTGGCACTATCGACATGTAAAATGCAGTAGTGCCACCCCAAATCAATGGTTGAAACAGTGCATTAAATGCACTGATGCTAGCCATTACAACAGAAAATCCAGCACTACCGCCAACTAAAAGGCGGTGCTACTGCATAGCGGTAGTACTGTCGATGAATCTGTTAGTGCCGATGCCAAATTAGCTCAGAAATAGGAGCTCTCTGAAAAAGAGTACCACCTAGCAAGGTTGGTACCACCGAACTCCGGTAGTACCGCATGAACAATGGCGGTAGTGCCGGTCTTGAGAAAAACACCCAAAAAGCGATTCTCTAGAAAAAGGCTACCACATCAAATGGCGGTACTACCGCACTAGCGGCATTACCAGATATAACACGGCGGTAGTGCCGACATGCGCGAAAATGCCCAGAAAACACTTCTCTGAAAAATAATTACCGCTACTTATAGAGGTACTACCGCATAGGCGGCAATACCGAATTTAACATGGTGTTAGTGCCGGCTTTGCTGAATTTTCACAGAAAAATTCAAAGATGCTTTTATACCATGCAAGATCATGTCTATATGAATTTAGATTTGAGCCAAATGACACTCAAGCATGTTCAAGCTACTAGTTATCACTCCTTGATAGTATGGCCCCTAATCTAGCAATCCGATCTTTTCTCTAAACTCCAAAACCGTTAAAAGCTATGAAAAGGTCTTTAAATGTTTAATACTTTAACCTTGATCTTGAATATGTCAAATCTCTTAGCTTTGCCTCCATGTGCTCCTTAAGTTAACGATGACTAACCTTTTTCTCAACACTTAGAACAACACGTTAGTCCTTTTAACCTTGATTGTCGTTAATTACCAAAATCACAAGAAATTGGAGGCCTAGATGCTTCAATCTCCCCCTTTTTGGTAATTGATGACAACCTCAACGACATATCTCTACTACTTCTAATTAGAAGTTGGTGGTGGTACGTCCATTCTCCCGTACATCCCTCCCATGCTTATGTGACCATAAATATCCTACTTCCTCTGTTTTCCCCTCCTAGCGAAGCAAACCCTAAGCCACATTCCCCTCTCCACCTAACCTTTTCCATCTCTAGATCTCGCCGCGTCAACTCCACACACCTGCTTTTTCCGTCTAGATCAAGAATTTACCTTAATTGCTATGGATATGCCCTGTAGTTCGCGGGTGCAATCCTTCGCCCTTCGATCTCGGAATGGCGAATCCATCTCTGCCCTGATTTATGCGAAACATGCGTTTGTTTTCTGATTTGCAGGTTCCAATCTGATGGATGTGATGAGCGTGTGCATTTCTGAAGCAAGGTTGGTTCGCCTGGATCCGTGTATGAAAGCGGCAGATCTGCGAGTCAGAGAGTCATATGTGATACTAGTGAGTTAATTTTTCCATGAAACCAAGTGATTTTGATTTGGTTTTTGAGTTCTTCATGGATTGGGTCGTACATATGTCGTAGCTTCTGCTGATATATGGGTCTATTCCATTTTCGCATGTAGATCTATCGCCTTGAGGAGGATCTTGGAAGTTCCTAGCGAGATCAAGGTGATGAAGTGGCGAGGAAGGAAGCTTTGTATCGAATTGATGTCTAGAATTGATAAAAGCTTTATATCGAATGTTGCCCTATAATTTTCTATCATAATTCTCATGCGAAGCAAAACAAGATACATATGGTATTGATTTTTTGTTGCAATGTATGGGAAGCTTACTAGTATTTATTTACGGGAGAGTGAGCCAGAGATAGAAGAAAACCACGAAAAAGAAAAGCCTATTTAGTTTGATCCCTTATTAACCATAGTCATAAATTTGGCTTATAAATCGGCCTAGTTTGAAGTTTTAACATGAGCCCAGGTAGCGTGCTATGCACGCGTATAACAAAAAAAGGGAAGCCAACTTACTTGGCCCCACGATATGTATAACCGCGTACACATACGCCGACATATTAGGGCCTGTTTGGGAGCCGAAGAAATTTGAAAAACGCTTTTGGTTTGTTTGAGGTAAAGCATTGAATCGCGATCGTGGCTTTTTTGTTATCTTTGTTTGGCAAATATCGCCGCAATTGTAGCTTTTGAGGGCTAACCGAAATGGAAGGTAGCAACATAGTGAAGTACAGCGGCATTCGAGTGGGGAGGTGACGTGGAGGCGGCGAGGCGGGGTGGCAAAGGTTGGGAAGGCGGAGCGAGCGAGTTAGGAGGAGTTCAAGCGAAGTCACAGCTGAAAAGCTCTTGCTCAGCAGCTGCAGCTTTTAGGGTGCTTCTGCTGTGGCTTAGCTTCCGAGCTGTTTTGCAGCTATGCTGTTTGAGGGAGCTTTTAGCTCAAAACTGAAGCAAAGTTGAAACACAGCTCCCCCAAACAGACCCTAAATACCACTGCTGTCAATATATACCTACAAGATGTAGGCGTAACCACATAATACGTATTCGCATCCCTAACGCTTTCCTGCCTCCAGATATCGTTTGCGAAGACTTGTGGTACGTTTCTTGAACCGCGCTCACGTTTTCGCCTTCGGGTTACTTCCAGTCCGTTTTAGGGTTTCGTTAGCGTCTTTCGATCGCCACCACTTCCGTTCACGCGAGGCTTGGCAGCCATGGCTAGCACGGCAGCCGAGGCTCTTCCGCCGCTGTTGCCGACCTCGCCGAAGGACCGCATGCTGGGGCTTCTCCCAACGCCAACGAAGAGCTGCCTGGTACCCCCGCACTACTACATAATGGTACGTCACTATCGCTTCATCTGTGTCGGTTCTTAAGTTTTTAGGAAAAACGATTGTGATAGATGACTTAGGGGAGGCATTAGTAATAATCACTATCGGTTCTCAGGTTAGAAGTGATTGTGATGTGCACTGGGAACATCACAATCGGTTCTTATGCGAGAAATGATAGTGACGTGCATTATCATCACTATCGGTTCCCACATAAGAAGCGATAGAGATGAGCACGTTGACATCACTATCATGCTCATCACTATCGCTTCTTACGTAAGAACTGATAGTGATGATACATTCTCATCACTATCGCTTCTTTTGTGAGAAGCGATAGTGATGTGCATGCTCATCACTATCGCTTCTCACATAAGAACCGATAGTGATGTCAACGTGCTCATCTCTATCGCTTCTTATGTGGGAACCGACAGATGACAAAGATCATCACTATCGCTTCTCTTATAAGAACCGACTGTGATGTGTCTCGTTAGGTTATTTATACCACTCGAGCTGAACTCTTCTCTGTTATTGTTCCAGAGGAGATTTCCCAGCCGCCACATGAAAAAATAGCTCATATTCTGTGGTTGGAAGCAATACTTGGGTGAAAAAATTTGAAATCCTCAATGGTGGGTGTTAAAAGGGTAAATTTGAAGCCCTAACTTGAGGAGATTTCCCCTCATTTTGCATAATTTGTGGTTTTCTTCAAAATATGAGCATTCCTTCAAACCCCTTTAATTTTGCACTATGTAATTTTGATTTGTCGCGAAGAAAGTTTAGATTGCACTGGTATTGTCTATGTCCTATCAGATTGCACACCCTTTATTTGACAAGCACACATGTATTTAATTATCTTAATTTGTAGTGCTTTGATGTTAATATGGAATTATTATTGCTGTCACAAGATGAATTTTAGAGTTTAGGTCATGAACCTACGTCTCCTGCTCGAGGATGCTTGTTTATAAATATGTTGAACGAAATGGCATATTTATAAGTTTAGCGATCTCAATTGTCCACGTTCTTCAGATAGTTCGAGGATATGTCGTTCGGGAAGGTCTGAAGTGTGTTGTACAATCTAGAGTAGATTTCGGTAGCGTCTCCCTGGTATTCTCCAGATACACACCCCTCTTGACTTGTTGTCGAGACGTGTATATGGAGAATAGCGGGGAGATGCTGCCGAAATTTTCTCTAGAGTTGTACAACGGCTTAGGAACTTGTCTGAACCACATATCCTCGAATGGGATTAGGACCAAACCTATTTAGAGATTAGGAGTCATCGTTGGTACCCTTGTTTAATTTGTTTCGTTGTAGTCAAAAGATTTGTAAGCTACTGCACTATATAATTAGATTGTTTGATATCATTGTTGATGTTAAAAATGCATGTCTCCTATCTAGGGAATTGGAAGCTCTAAACCAGGGAAGAATCTAGGTATCGATCGGGAGAACACATTTCATATATCTTGCATGAAATTGTTCTCTATTTTGCGAAGGTAATATTAACTGAAATGATGTCTCAATATTTCAAATAGCTAGCTTCTTTGTCGCTCCAGCTTTTTCCTTAATTTATTGTGTGAATTTTAATTGCGGATGAACCGTCGGAATGGATGTATGACAAAAGTCGTGAGAGTCTGAATTTGGAGGGTGTTAAGGAGTTCAAAAAAATTGCCGAACAGGACATAGTGAGGAGGGGTGTAAACTTCATATATTGTCCTTGCATTGATTGCACTAATCTAAGAAGATTTAACAACTCAGCTCAAATTGAGGACCACCTGATTCGACGTGGCTTCGTGAGGAATTACACATGTTGGATCCATCACAGGGAGACAGGTAGTACCCTGCCAGTATGCAATGAAGACACGGTGGAACCGGATGATGAGTTGCAGCCTGATATGTTTGAGGAGGAGAATTTGGAGCAAATGTTGCGGGATGTGGAGGGTAATTACACGGAAAGAGAGTTTGAAAAGTTTAAAAGCTTGATGGAAGACGATGCCAAACCACTGTTCACAAAGTTGCAAAGAGAATACACCAAGTTGGGTTCGGTCCTTGCATTGTTCGAACTGAAGGCAAAACACCGTTGGACAGATACAAGTTTCAATGCACTTCTAGTTCTTCTATCGGATCTGCTTCCTGAGGGAAACGAGTTGCCAACAAGCATTTATGAAGCGAAGAAGCTACTATGTCCCATGGGAATGGAAATAGAAAGGATACATGCATGTCCGAATGATTGCATCTTGTACCGTAACACACATCAGGAGCTACACGTTTGTCCAGTTTGCGGTGTGCCCCGGTACAAACAAAAGGAGAAGCGTAACGACAAGAAGCGTAAGAGCCGGGGAAACGACGGTGAAGAGGTCACTAAAGGTGCACCGGCCAAGGTATTGTGGTACTTGCCCATCATTCTCCGTCTGGAGAGGTTGTTTGCAAATTCTAGAGAGGCAGAATTATTGTGTTGGCATTATGAGTCTCGAAAGGAAGATGGAAAGCTGAGACACCCTGCTGATTCGGCTCAATGGAGAAACATCGATTGGAAACATGAGGAGTTTGGTGCCGAAATGAGGAACATAAGATTTGGGTTGAGTACCGATGGAATGAATCCGTTTGGTAACATGAGCAGTCGTCACAGCACGTGACCAGTTCTGTTGTGCATCTACAACCTTCCTCCTTGGTTGTGCATGAAGCGAAAGTATATCATGATGTCGTTGCTAATCTCAGGACCCAAACAGCCGGGAAATGATATTGATGTGTACCTCGCTCCATTGATCGAGGATTTGGTAAAATTGTGGAATGACGGGGTCATTGTGTGGGATGCGTCTGTAAGAGAGCATTTCACCCTACGGGCTATGGTATTTTGCACCATAAATGATTTCCGGCTCTTGGAAATTTGGCGGGCTCTGACGAAAGGAGCAAAAGCGTGTCCTATTTGTGAAGAGGAGACCGAGAGCCTATGGTGTCAAATTCCAAGAAAAGCTGTATATGGGTCACCGTAGGTTTCTACCTCAAGTCATCGATACCGTAAGATGGATGGCAAATTTGATGGGAAGTGGGAAGTTCGTTCGGCACCATGACCTATGAGTGGTAGGCAAGTATATTCACGTGTAGAGGATATCGATGTTCGAGACGGAAAGAGTCGTAAATCTGTTCGTTCTAGGACCATTTGGAAGAAGAGGTCAATATTTTGGGACTTACCGTCATTGGAAGGAGTTAGATGTCGGCATTGTATTGATGTCATGCACATTGAGCGAATGTCTGCGACAATTTGGTTGGTATCTGCTTGAACATACCGGAAAGACAAAGGATAGTGTGAATGCTCGTCGCGACATGGCCTACATGGGAATCGTGCCCGGGCTTGCGGTGATAGAGGAGGATGGAAAAGGTCCGTACATCCCATTGCATGCTACACCTGTCCAAGAAGGAGAAAGAGGACCTTTGCAAATGTCTCCAAGGTATTAAAGTTCCATCGCTACTCCATGAACATTAAGAAGCTTGTGTCCTTGGATGATTTGAAGTTGCTAGGCATGAAGTCCCACGATCGCCATGTCTTGATGACCCAAATGCTCCCGGTTGCAATACGAAATATTTCGCTAGAGGATGTCGGGTTTGCAATCACGAAGTGTTACTTCTTCAATGCGATCTCTGCGCAGTTATTGACCCGACGTGCTAGACAACTTGCGAGTGAGGTGGTGCAGACTCTATGTCGACTTGAGATGCATTTCCACCGTCATTCTTCGACGCCATGGTCCACCTTGTTGTTCACCTTGTTAGAGAGAATAAGATATGTGGACCCGCTTTCTTACGTTACATGTATCCGTTTGAGAGGTACATGGGTGTATTAAAGTCCTACGTAAGGAATCGGTCAAGCTCGAGGGTAGTATTGTGGAAGGTTATGGATCAAGAGGTTATTGAGTTTTGTGTGGACTATCTCGGGAAAAGACAAGCAATCGGTGTTCTCTATCTCGCCACGAGGGCGGACTTCTTGGCAAAGGAACCGTGGGGTCGAAACTAACGAGGCCACGGTTTGATATGTATTGCAAAGCGCATCTGACAGTCTTGCAGAATAGCGCAGAAGTTGCAGGGTACATCGAGCAGCACAAGTCGATATTACGGGGAGAGAATCCACATGTGGATGAGCTTTCCATAATGCGAGAACACAACGATAGATTTCTCACATGGTTCAAACAAAAGGCGGAGGTCTCTGTTAGTGAGACTATCAAATGGTTGGCTGACGGACCTAGATTTAATGTATAGACATGGCAGGGGTACGATATTAATGGGTACACCTTTTACACTGAAAGTCAGGATGGGAAGAGTCTTGTTCAAAGCAAAGGTGTAAGCATAGATGCTTTGTCCGATGAATATCACTCAAAGGAGGATCCTCAATGGCAATGAACTCTTACTACGGGTGATCAAGAAATTTGGGAGCTCGATTACGGAATATACCAAATTCCATTGTTCCGATGTAAGTGGGTGGGACTTCCACATGGAGTGAAGGTCGACAAGAGAAGTTTTACCCTTGTGGATCTAAACAGAGTCGCCTACAAAGAAGATCCATTCATCCTTGCAAAGCAAGCAAATCAAGTCTTCTACGTGCGTGATCCGGCCAATCCGAGATTGCACGTCGTCCTTTGTGGCAAGCGGCGGATCGTTGGTGTTGAAAATATCGTAGATGAAGAAGAGTACGACCAATTTGATGAAATACCTCCGTTTGCGTATGGGGCCTTTCTTAGCGGGGACGACGACACACATGGAAGAAATTACATACGTGTAGATCATCAAGAAGGGTTGTATTGTAAATAAAAGGAGTACGTCAATGTATCAGTTGCTATGTGTTTGAAATATTTTGTATTGTACATAAATGTAGTTTCGTGTTTCGAAATTAAGGTTATGTGTACGTATGAAACTTTCACAATTTTTGTGAATGGATTGCAAGAAAAAGAAGGCACTTTACATCAAATCATTTCTAAAAATTTTCAAAATACTTGAACTTTATTTGAAAAACATTTGACTTTTCTACTCTTTGAGGAAGTAACATGTGGACAAAGTGAATTTGGGCTTCTTTTTTGAATGCCAACTCTTTTTGCCAAAATCCTTTTTGGAGAAGACTTGTAGTATCACAAGGTATATTCCTGCAAAATTTCAAAAAATTACAATTATATTTGCAAAATTTATGGCCATTTTACTCTTTCATCAGATATTCAGCAAATTCAGACTTCATGGTTTGTCTGGAAAACAAATAGTGCAGTGAACTACAATTGTGTCGGTTTTTTTTAAAAACCGATAGTGATATATTCTCATTTGTATCGGTTTTTTTCGAAAACCGATAGTAATACCAATTTTTTTGCTAATGCCTAACAGTGGAATTCAATTATCTGTGTCGGTTTTTGAAAAAACCCGATAGTGATATAATCTTATTTGTGTCGGTTTTTTAGAAAAAAACCGATAGTAATACTAATTTTTTTTGCTAATGCTTAATGATTGGAATGCAATTATCGTCGGTTTTTTAAAAAACCCGATAATGATATAGTCTTATTTGTGTCGGTTTTTTAGAAAAAACCGATAGTAATACTAATTTTTTTTGTGCAAATGCCTAACAGTGGAATGCAATTATCTGTGTCAGTTTTTCAAAAAACCCGATAGTGATAGAGCATTATTTGTGTCGGTTTTGTTAAAAAAACCGATAGTAATACGAATTTTTTTTGCTAATGCCTAACAGTGGAATGCAATTATCTGTGTCAGTTTTTCAAAAAACCCGATAGTGATAGGTATTTATTTGTGTCGGTTTTGTTAAAAAGCGATAGTAATACTTATTTTTGTGCAAATGCCTAACAATGGAATGCGATTATACGTGTCGGTTTTGAAAAACCCGATAGTGATAGATATTTATTTGTGTCGGTTGTTTTAAAAAACCGATAGTAATACTAATTTTTTTGCTAATGACTAACAGTGGAATGCAATTATCTGTGTCGGTTTTTAAAAAAACCCGATAGTGATATAATCTTATCTGTGTCGGGTTTGTGAAAAAACCGATACTAATGTTTATTTTTTTGCTAAGTGGAATGCAATTATTTGTGTCGATTTTTTAAAACAACCGATAGTAATGTTAATTTTTTGGCTAAACTAACAGTGGAATGCATTTAGTTGTGTCGGTTTTCTCCAAAAACCAATAGTGATAGAATATCATTTGTTTCGGTTTTTGTTAAAAACCGACAGTAATGCTTATTTTTTTTGCTAATGCCTAACAGTGGAATTTAGTTATTTGTGTCGGTTTTCTATAAAAAACCGATAGTACTATTCATTTTTTTTTGCTAATGGAATTATTGGGGTCGGTTTTTGTACCATGCGCAACTTATTCTGGCGCGCAACCTCATTTTATTCCCGCACCTCCCCACGCTCCTAACCATTGCCTCGCCGCCCCGACGCTCCTAACCCTAGCCCCACCGCCACGCCGACCCACGCCGCCCCCGACCGCCCCACCGCCCCGACTCCCCACCACACCGACGACCCCCACGCCGCCTCACCCAATGCCCCCACGCCGCCTCACCCACCCGATGCCACCCTCCGCCCCACGCCACCCCCACATCGCCTCCGCCCCACGCCGCCTCCGCACTCCACGCCTTCCACGACGCCACCCTCCGCCCCACGCCACCCCTCCGCCCCGCGCCGACCCCTCCGCTCGACGCCACCGCTCCGCCTGACGCAGCCCACGCGGACCCTTTGCCCGACGCCACCCTCCGCCCGACGCCCCACGCCGACCCTCCGCCCGACGCCACCCTTCCCGCCTAACGCCGCTTCACGCCGACCCTCTCCGCTCGACGCAGCCCCACGCCGCCTTCGCTCGACGCAGCCCACGCCGCCTTTGCCCGACGCCGAGGTAAACACATGTCGTCACCAAATTTTTTTAAGAGAGCATCCATGTAGTCATTATTTGTGCAATGATCAGTGTTGTGGTTCATAGTATCAAACTCTAAGAGGTAAACACATGCTGGCATCTTGATCAGTGTTGTGGTTCAGAGTATCGAACTCTCTGGAAATCCAGTACAAAAGTTAGGAAAATGCGACTTTTGAAAAAGAGGCTCAACATATAGAACTACACAAAGAAACAAAAGGATAATGATTTAATGAATACATGATAAGATGTAATTCTGTTTTTTATATGAATTAAATCTTCTATCTATCCCTATTCAGTACAACGGGCATGGCCACTGAATTGGTATATTGATCCATAAACAAAATCCTAAATGCACAATAACTTTGTGAAAGAAAGTAAAAAATTGTTATCATGCTTCTGTATACATACACACCTAAGTGAATAGACCTCTTTAGTAACTACAAAGTGCAAAGAATGTAGGTCCGAAGTTACTTGAAAGTACAACTGGATTTTTCCAACCTAACGACAGACAGCGTCAAGATCAAATTCATCGTGAGCATAGCATCGCCCGAGGATCGCTAAAATTGCCATGCAATGTGAACTATAAGTAAAGATCTATTGTTATGTCACTATGCAGTGTTACTAGGTATTGGATATGTAGGTCAGCTGGTTCGCACTCAAGTAAAAGCAACCATGCAAAGTTATCTACTCGTGAACTAATATTCTGTGCCACATCCATTTCTCCTTACTTAACCTCCTAGCCCATAGAAATAAAGTAATGCTAACAATTAGCGCACAACAAACAGGAGTAAAATATCCTTCACATCCAACCTTTTGTGGATCACAATTTCCAGTGTAACTCAACGACTGCATGTCTGCAACCAAGAATCTAAACAACCAATACAAATCGAGTGCATCACAGTTCACTAATATCATGAATCTTCCCACACCTTATACCCTCAACCTAGTGCAGCACTGCTGGTGCCAAGGAATATTTCTGCAAGTGCTTTTTTGCTTTCTCAGACCGTTTGTACTCTTCAACCGCATATTTCTGCAAGTGCTTTTTTGCTTACCCCAAAGCAAGATGCTTTTGCACAAGATGTAGTAGCTTGGTTTCTTTGAATCAAGTTGTTACACCCAAAAGCTTGTTGACAGACTATTCCAATTGTCATTCAGAGAACGACTTGACAAAGCTAGAAGTGCTGCTTGTCCTTTTTCTATTTTCCTGTGAACTTAATGGATGCGATTCTTAATGGTAAGCCAAATTCATCATTGTGACAGGAACTATTACCAAGCTATTTATGGTTGATAGGCACAATCTGTGCCAGCCTTGAAACCACGTCGTGGCAAAGTATATCACTGAAAACACTGGCCTGAAAGTAGTATAGCTGTTTCGGAGGGTACTGTTGCCTGGAGTATGGAGTTAGCTAGGTGCTGGTCTCTTAGAGGATTTGCATCTTTTCTTCGTAAATACAATATGCAAATGATTTGTTTTGGTAGCTTAATATGATATTGGATAGGTTTATGTATTTACTGATTGTTGAATGGACTAGATACTATAGAAAACATAATTCTTCATGCTTCCAACTATGCTTGACCTTACCATTATATAACTAGAATTCTGTAGACATTATTTGTGCAAGATTTTGCTTGGTTAGTCTTTCTTACTCATTGCTATCATCTGTATTCTAATAATTGCATATTATTTTTCTTTTTTCATCTCAGCATATGTTAGAGTTTAGGTTGCGTAACCTACGTCTCATGTTCGAGAGTGCTTATTTATAAATATGCCGGAATGACATATTTATAAGCAAGCAATCTTGAATTGTCCACGTATTTTGGACAGTTCGAGGATATATGGTTCGAGCAAGTTCCTGACCTGTTGTACAACTCACAGAGTAGGTTTTGGTAGTGTCTCCCTGGTGTTCTCCGGATACATACCCTTCTCGACAGGTTGTCGAGACGTGTATCTGGAGAACAGCGGGGAGATGCTGCCAAAATTTTCTCTGGAGTTGTACAACGGCTCAGGAACTTGTTCGAACCATATATCCTCGAATGGGATTAGGATCAAACCTATTTAGAGATTATGAGTTATCGTTCGTACGTATTTAGTTGGTCAATATATAGACTTTTCTTGAAGATCATTCGCTCATCTGTTACTCTACTGCAATATGCTAGAACAATGACATGCTATAAATTATCCATTGACCTGTTGCTTCAGATGATTTATTGTGAAGTTCACATAATAGCTACGAATTGCTTTCTCTGATGTCAAATATTTGTCCATGTTAGATAGGAAAACTCAAAATGTCGCAATTAGAGAGCATCGGCTCATCGCCAGAAAGAGTAGAAGGTGCTCCTGAGGGGCATAGCCAACTTCCAAGTGTCGAGCCGAACCAAGTTCGAAATGTCGAGGGGCCGAGTAAGGTGAGGAAGGCCTGAGGATCGAGCAAAGGGGCCACAGGGAGAACACCGCAAATTCTCCACTTCAATGTGACGGGCGTTTGCACGGGTCCTCCCAAGTGTAAGGGGCGATACCGCTCATTCCTCGGGCAACTGGTGAGGGAGAGAGTTCCCATAACGGTTAAGGATTGGAGAAAGGAGGTCAGCGTCGAGCAGAAGAACCGGCTGTGGGACGAGGTTAAGGGAAAATGGATTATAGAAGAGGAGGATGAAAACAATACCAGGCGGTACGCCTTGAAGAGGATGGGTGTGGCTCGAGGCACTTCGTGGTCTACATGCACAAAGTGAGTACGTCTTTGAAAGGTCAGACACCATTCGAGAGGTATCCGCTCGTGACTCCGATGTTTGGGAGGAGTTCACGAGGATCAAGAGTACGCCCGAGGCGCAGGAGCCGAGACGAAGAACGTTGCTACCTGAGGTGAACACGCATGCGCACCACCTCGGTTCAATGGCTACGAAGGAAGAAGGAAAAATGGGCACGACTAGCCGAGGAGTGCGCTAACTCCGGACAGCGATGCCTTACTCGCACATATGTGAGGAGCGGCACGTGGTGGTATTAGCGAGGACAAAGAAAACCGCGGACGGCGGTGGTAGTACCAAACCCCACTACGCGCAAGTCGCTCCACCATCGTAAGATATCAAACTCACTACATTGCAAGAGACCATTCCATCAGATTTGGATCTAATTCGTACTCGCTTCTTGAAGGAGAAGGTAAGCGGAGGAAAGAGCAGGGACCTTTCTTAGCCAAGGGTCAAATGACATCCTATCCTCTGCGATCGGAAGCCCGACCATAAGGGCTGGTGCTTGCCGCAGGTCGGGCATCTGAAGAAGTCCTACTTCCAAGATGTTGCTGCAGTACCGGATCAAGAACATGGGAGGCACGTCGCGAGCGCCGAGGACACGCTTAGGGAGCAATGAGGAGGAGATCTCGGAGGAGATGAGGGGAGATGAGGGTGCGGATGATGGCACGTGAGGAGCGCCTAAGGGCCGAGATGATGGCGATGATCTCCTGCAGTCGAGCCGATGCCCCGCCATCAGAGAGAAACCTGTGCCCCACCAAGTAGCTGCGGTTCCAAAATGATAAGTCTAATCCCCAGCTGAAGGTAATAATTAATTTTGCCTAACTTAATGGTGCGAGGGTAACTCTTCATATGTTTTCTCTCAAGTTGCGCACTTTTTGCAGACGCCTACCAAGTGCCAGCTCACCCTGATGGAAGACGGATTTCCTGTTGAGGCTGCACGCGGGGTTGCATTTCCATGCAAGGAGACCGACACGGTGCATGGTCAGCTTTTGGGGAAGGGCTACATGAGGGTCTAGGTGGACTACGTCCACGAAGCCCTCTTATCACATGTGCTCGAGTTCCCCCAACGAAGACATCACCACTCTCGGGCTAGCGCGGATGTAGTTCATCAAGTGGCCCACGACAGCGTCGATCGGTCAAGGTAAACATCCTCACGCCTTTTGTACCATTCCAGTAGTATTGCAACAAGTTACTTAATTGTGCGTGTGCTTTGTAGATTCCTACCGTACCTGCGCCTGCTCCCACGACCGTGACAAGCCCTGCACAAAGTACAGAGCTGGTGCATAAAAGGACTAGCACGACAACCACAGAACCGCTGGAGGCCTCTGCTAAAAAGGCTAGGCTCACAAAGGCCACAGCGTCGCCTCAGGTACATGAAAAGCCCACTGCCCCGACCACAGAGAAGCCTTATGAATTTAAGGCCTACGACATGGAAAGCCCTTTCGCCTCCCAAGAAATTGAATGCTCTAGGCATATGGACTCGATACTCCATGGATGGTACGTTGACAAAGCGAAAGAGAGCGAGCGATCGACTTCAATGTTAGATACGAGAAGGGACATTTCCACCGTGAGGAGGATGGGACATTCCGCTAGTTTTGAGGATCTGTTCCGTCTGTATCAACCGATAGCCATTGATATTTCTCCGCACGATCTCGACGCCGTGAGTATCGCACCACGCTGCACGACCTTATGACTTCCATAGGATTTTGCATTACGCTTTTTAACATTCAATGCGAGTTGCAGGCGATGAGGCAATGAGTCGTGATGAATCGACATCTAGTTGGGTTAAATCGACCTCGAGCTTGTGTCCGCGACGATGGCTAGGCTTCAACCGAATGGGTTGCCTCCTACATCAAGAGGGCATTGCAAGTCGAGTCCAAGAAGGACTTCATTCTACTCTGTACCACGAGGAGTAAGTGCTACTTCACCGCTCAATTACTTCTACGACCAAACCGTATGTGAACTTATTTTCTTCGCTACATACCATTTAATAAGCAACCACTGGGTTCTACTCGTGCTCCGTCCGAGTGACAACAAAGTGTACACTTTTAATTCGGTTGATAAGAGACCGATGGCCTACGCGATCAAGCCTCCTTTGGAGCAGTAAGTGCACCACTTGAAAGGACAGGGGATGTCGCCTAGAGGGGGGGTGAATAGGCGGATTAAAAACTTTAAAGCTCAAAAGCAGCGAAATAAGAATATTGCAGCTAAATAAAATCTCCCGATGATCTAAGTCCGGAGTGTCCGGGACTTTTATCCGGATACTCCGGTATGTCCGGACTGTCCAGGTTCAGGAGTCCGGATACTCCGGATTTAAGACCTCGAAATGAGATTTTAAATCCTTGCAATTTTTCAACAATCTACTTAAATACAAAAGATATATATGCTATCAGGTACCTGGAGATATTGTAGATCTGGAGCCAAACACAACAAAAGAGTAGATCGGGGCTCCCAAAGATTCAAAACCAAATGTTAAAGCAAGAGAAGAAGCAAACTTTGAGACGAAGATTTTTCACCCGAAGTTCGGATCCTTGAGGGGATCCTACGTCTCTGTTGAGGCGGCTCGGTCACACTTGAGCCGGGGTCTCTTTCAACCATCTTCCTCCCGGTGTTGCACAAATGCACTCGCCGGTCTTCACTCCTTTGATTCCTTCCCTTACGGAGGTGGAACTGGCCTTCACAAACTTCCCATGGCCAACCACACAAAGCTCCGGTGGCTCGTAGGCGACCTCCTAGCCGTCTAGAAGTCCTCAACCTCCAAGAGTAACAAATGCTCACGAAGAACAAACTTGGAGATGAAATCAAGTGCTCAAACAACTCAACACCCACTCCCCAAACTCTTCCCAACCCTTCTCACAAGGGGATCACTTAGATCTAAGGGTAAAAGCTTCCTCAAAGCCCCCCACACACCCCCAAAGCCTCTCAAAATCCACACGAAAAGCCTCTTCAAAATGAGGAGGATGGGACTATAAATAGAACTCCCAAAAACTAGCCGTTGGGGCAAGTGCGCACAACCCGGAGACTCGGATAAACAACCCGGAGACTCCGGATTGGAAAAGATTAGCTCATACCGAGAGAGCTAACCCGGAGACTCCGGACAAACACCCCGGACACTCCGGACAACCCGGTTGTCCGGAGTGTCCGGACTTAACACCGGATACTCCGGACCAACTGAGAGCAGCCACCGAGGGTGCCAACCCGGAGTGTCCAGACCAAATGTCCGGATACTGGATCGTCCAACAAAGACCGAGCAACCCGACGAAAACGAGCATAACCGGACTCCGATTCCAGAGATTTTGGACTCTACCGAAAGCTAAGAACGAGGGCTACACAACTAACAAGGTCTCACTACCCAAAACTCAAAGGATAACCACAGATTTCACAAAGAAATCTAGAGATACCTACAACCCTCACTTTCCTAAGACTACCAACACCACTCTCTTTCTAAGATTCACAAGAATGGATCACTTGAGCACGTGACACATCTAAAAGTCATTCGACATCGCATCCCTCTTAATAGTACGGCAATCCTTAGACACAAATTAAATCAAAGATAATATAAGTCTAGAAATAGTCACTTGCCGTCTTCTTTCTTAATGCCGATGCATGAAGACCTTCACCATATAATTGATGACATCTTCGCCTTGTCCAACTCGACTCGATTGACCTCATGAGACTCTCGTCCTATCAACCTTGACCTGATCATCCTCTCTGACGATCTCCACGCCAAGTCGCTCTTGACTTAGTCCTCAACTCTTGGTGACACCGCCGTCTTGTTGACCTCAGCTTAATGATCATCCTCCAAGATACCTTGGTCATCATACACATACGGGACCTAATTCTTTCCAAACTACTCATGAAAGACATTAGTCTCAAAAGCTCAATAGATATGAATAAATTGATATTTGTGAGCAGTTGATTTCAACAAGTGTTTCATATAAAGAAGCACAATATAAATGGAAACATTTGACATAAGAAATGTTCTCTACTAAGTACATCATGATGAATGTGTAATTGATCTATATGCACTAGAGAGATAATTGCCAATATGATGAATCAATTAAATCATGGCAAGGATCACAGACTTTACTTAAATGAAGCACATGATAGAATATACACGAATTGTACATGTGCAAATAATATTTGGAGTAAGAGTAAATATGTGATCCAACACTAGATAAACTTCACTAAGAGAATTGCATGAGAAGATATACAAATAAAACATGCATGCACCAAGTCAATCTATAGCAATATGAAGTTTAACTCTAGTTAATACATGCATACCATAATGAACTCAAATGAATATATATGCACAAATAAATATGACATGAACCAATGTGCATATATAAAATCAACATGCTACTTGGAGTTCACTATGCATTTGCACGAAAGGAATGCAATAACAAATATAGAATAGATACCAAAATTGCATACCTTATCTTTGCTTAACCTTCCTATTTGATTTTCCTCTAAAAGATGAGACTGATACTCAACTAGGCAATAACATGTTAGTCTCATAGCAATATAATAATATTAGAGGTTTGTCATTTGCTAAGCACTAAGTTAAGCATTTACTTAATTGCATAGATTGTCATTATGAGTGTTTGTCATTAATCACCAAAATAACATAAGTGCCTAGATGCACTTTCAATCTCCCCCTTTTTGGTGATTTATGACAAACATATTGTCAATTGCACCAAATGACAATATTAAGATATTTTAGCATTAAAACAAGCATAAAGATACACTAAGAGATCATACTTACAAATCATCCCTTTTTGTCAATCGATTAGGGGACAATTGATAAATCCATAAATTCTCCCCCTTTTGTCATTAATCCCAAAAAAAGTGCTTAAAAGATTCTTATTGTTTATTCAATAAAATCTGTTCTCCCCCTTGATTGCACACTCAATAAAAAGATTAGAGAGAAAATAAAATAAAGATAAGGAGCTAGTAATAGGACAATAATATTAAGCTCCCCCTAAATCTAGGCAAGATATGATACCAATTATTTCCAAGATTTAGGTAATAGATTTTTCTAGTTATACCAAATTAAAGTAGTCATGATTCTTAGGATATAAGTGATGCTTAAACATGACACACGAATATGATTTCACATATTCTTTAAACATCAAGATCATATAGCAAATTTATATAATTTAAGCACATGCTCATGATCAAATTAAATTCTAACAATCAAGATCATATAAAGAAGATTACACAAGAAGGGATTGCTTATATGATCACAAGATGTATACAAGATCATGAATCAAGGTTGTATAAGTAAGATGCACTTTCATGTCAAGAATTTCATAAACTTATCAAGGGCATACCTCTTTGCAATGTGTCACCCATATGTACCTTTTAGTTATTGATAATACCGAATGCAAGTTAGATGACACTTCAAAACAATTTAGGATTAGAGGATACCTCTTGAAAGATACCAATTAATCATACCAATTGAAAGATACAACACCATTTAGAATAACACAATTTAGCATAATGGTGTGCACAGACATTATTGAATATGGTCAGAAAAGAAACACGTCCCTTTGTCGATTCTTGTCCACCGCATGTTCGAATTGGTCATGATCACCGCGCCCGGTCTTAGGTCCCTCGTACTATGGAGCTCCTCTCCATTTCCTTCATCCCACCGTCGAAGATGACCCCTTTTCCAATACCTTGAACATCAATAGACAAGCACACGATTTCTGGGAACAAATATCTTTTAATTTGACCCAAGTTAGTTTAATAATGTCTAAGTACAACATGCATGATATATATGATACACAAGACAATACTCTTTGTATGCAAAGAAATTCAAGATATCAATTAAAGATTTTATTACACTACTTTACAATGAAAATATTTGAAACTCATTCAAATTTGATCTTGACATCCACTTGTAAGAGAGACAATGGGTAAAACACATTCAACCTCACTCTTGAGCTTAGAAGGGAAATTTTCTCTTTTCCATAATAAACTCCGAGTTATGCAAGAGAGGAAACATTTTGAGGCTAAGATACAATTAAATCCAATTTCCAAAAGAACTTAGCCAAAAGATGCACTTTCATTGGAATGAAAACTTAAATAGACATGCTCCACTTTGAAGCTTGGAGTAATGAATAAGTTCACTTAGTTTTCATTTTGAAAGGCTTGCCAAGATTCCAATTTAAAACTCTCAAAGTCTCAACAGACGCAAATCGCAGCACAAAATCGATTATAGCTTTTAAACCATTGCTTAAATGCAAAAATCATCAACGCGGAACAGATCCGTCTAGAAATTCTCTTCGAGGGCTATGAAGACTGAATATTGATTTGAGCAAAGGAGAAACCCCAAAAATAGGATGAACAAGATATTGCAAGAAAGTATAGATAGCAATTTAAGAATTTGGGCCAAGCAGTACAACCCGGATACTCCGGTGTTTTTGATCCGGAGTGTCCGGATAATCCGGATACTCCGGATAGATTACCCGGATACTCCGGGTTGTTCAGCTTCATCCCTAAAACTGAATATTTTGAATTTGGATCAAATCTTGATCAAATGAAGTCCAATAGCCATAAGATCTTGTGGAAATGATCCATGAACATCCAAGAGACTTTTTCCAAAAGGATTTTCTCAAATATCACTCTCCAATCAAAAATAGGTCATTAGAAGCATTGGAGGTTTAATTTTGACACTAAGTCAAATAAAGTCAACAATCTTGCACATGAGTTCAAATAAATTTGAGAATTTTTAGATATGAACTCCATATGTGAGAGAAGGTTTTCCAACAAGGATTTTCAATAAATAAATTTCATTTCGAGAAATATGATGAAAGATGCATATGAAACACATAAAAGATTAAGATTTTCAACAAATCCTCAAAATGGAACCAAATGAGTTTTGAATGGTAATATGCACTTATATGGCTTCATATGATTTAGAGAGATGTGTTTATAAGCCTATTTGCATAATCAAATCCATTCAAATCGTAAAATCCAACTTAATGCAAGAGTATGCCAAATAAGATCGAAAGAGAAAAAGGCATAACT
The DNA here is from genome assembly GCA_036346275.1 of Otatea glauca. Lineage (NCBI taxonomy): Eukaryota > Viridiplantae > Streptophyta > Magnoliopsida > Poales > Poaceae > Otatea > Otatea glauca. The sequence goes on along the minus strand of CM070715.1, from coordinate 46,476,574 downwards.
ATTTCAAATTAAGTTGAAATTATTTGAAATTGAGCATAAACATTCTTTAGACTCACAAGAAACTTTTCCAAAAAGAATTTTCCAAAAAGGAGTCTCCAAATAAGAGATATGCCAAATTTTGCCTTGAGGGTTTGAAAAGAAATTGAATTTTCGCCAAATGTTCAAAATGCATTCTGGATTGAAATTTATGGAGATTTGAGCTTTCATAGCTTTGTATGATTTAGAAATACTATTTCAATCCAAGATATACAATGAAATCCAATTCAAATAGCAAAATCCACAAAATGCAACAACGGGTTATTTTGGGTCAATTGGATGATTTTGGCCAAATTCAAATGGCTATAACTTTTGAACGGTTGGTCGTTTGGAAAAACTTTAAACTAAAGAAATACTTAAAATGACCAACCTTATAAATTTTGTATTGACCACTTTTCAAACTCCAAATGGATATTAACTTATAAAAATATTTCATTTAATTCAAAAAACAAGATCATATAAGATCCATTTGATGCCAAAGTTTGACTTTTAGCTTCTAGCCAAGGGTTAGATACTTGAAAACATTTGAAATGCATTTGAAAATATTTTAGAAGACTATTTTCATAAGATTTTGCATTTCAAACAAATATTTTGCTTTTATCCCTTTTTGAAGCAAGTTAAATAGGAAATAGTTTTTCATAAAAAACCTCAAAATACAACTCAATTTGGATTTCATGCAATTTCAATTTCCATGGCTTAGAATTGATTATCAAGATGGTTTCTAGCCAACATTTATAATGAAATCCAACTTGAATGCTAAGATTTGAGCAATATGCTTAAATAAGCTATTTTGGGTTAAAACAAGAATTTTGGCCAATTTTGACTTCAAAATGGAATTTTCATTTTGAAAGCTTGTAAAACATTTGAAATACATATTAGAATACTTTTACAAAGCTTTTTACAATTTTAGGCCTTTTAAACATAAGATTTGACTTTTGACCAAAAAGGTCCTTTTGAAATAGCTATTTGTAAAACAAAGCCAAATATTTCAACACAAGATTCAAATGAAGAATAAGATGAGATATAGAGATTTGAATTTTGTGTATGAGTCTAAGATACCATTTTGAACCAAGATACTACACAAGATCCGGTCCAAACGGAGAAACTCACTAAGTGCAATAATATGACTATTATGGGTCAAATATAGTTTTTCGGCGAGTTTCAAAATCGAATAACTTTCGCTAGGTTGGTCTTTTGAAAGTCTTTTGAACACAAGAATTGTTAAGAATGACCAACTCTAGGATTTTCATTTTAGAATTACTTTCAAATTCATTTTACATTTAATTCTATGAAAATTATAAGTTTAAATCCAAAACAAGATACTACTATCTAGATTTTAATCATAAAACTCATTTTCTTTTCAAAATAGATTTTGTGAAGCCAAAACCTTTGAAAAACGTTTCAAATATATTTGTATACATTTTGCAACTAGTTTTTCACAAGAATACTAATGGTATACAAAATTTTGACTTTTGGCTAAGTGCCTTGATTTTGAAAATATATATTAGCACTTATATAAATATGGGCACATGTAGGGATGTAATATACATGGTTATGATTTAGCACTCCCCCTTAATGTGCCACTGTCCCAAACTTACTCAAGATTGCAATCAAAACAACTAATAAGCATGAGCAAGCATATAATCAAGCAATCTACATTGATTTTCATGAATAATGCAATATAACCTACACAAGGTTATAAGCTATAAGAATCAATTTAAATACTTATTACCCGAGATGGCATTGGTTTATGATTGAAGTGAATGTCTTCAAGCTTGGCTTCTTTTTGCACATGATGGAATCATTCTCTTGATAAGCCAAAACTTCCAATGCATCTCCAAGCACCTACAATTCTTTTAGGCGCTTTTTGGTACCCAATTTTTGTTGGGTCCAAGAATGTTAGTCAAAATAGATTTTGGAACCCAAATGGTCCTAATATTAACATTTTTTACAAGACTAACATGACTATGGATAGGGGTGGGTATTTTTAAACCGAAACCGAATTACCGAACCGAATTAACCGATTATTTCGGTTTATTCGGTTTTTGATTTTCGGTTCGGTTTTTGTTTCGGTATAATTCGGTTTTCGGTGTTCAGTTCGGTTTTTGACTTTCAAAAACCGAAATAACCGAATAACCGAATAGCCCACATACAATACCACTTTTATAATATTCTTCCTAAAATTACTAAACAATTCTCATATTCTAAGACATTTATGTAAATGTTTGGTATATTCACATGTTCTATTATACTTATATTGTAATAATCTATGAATGTTGTGTAGGTTTAACCCTACTCTATGTTGCGATATGAGAAGGGCTAAATCTAATCTACCTAGTGTTTATTCATATTTGGTTAATCGAAAACCGAATTAACGAACCGAAATATTTGGTTAATTCGGTTCGGTTTTTTATTTTGATCTGAGAAATTCGGTTGCTAGTTTCCAAAAACCGAATTATTTTAAAATCGAAAAAACCGAACCGATCAAACCGAAAAAACCGAATGCCCACCCCTGACTATGGATAGGTTTGCGATAATTATTCCTCCTAGGCAATTGATTGACATTTTTATAATAAGGCTTAGGAGGACAATGATACTTTGCAAAACTATTTCTAGTTTGATCTCTTCTAAGCATATGATAATTGAAATTATGCATTTGCTTAGAGGATCTAGCAAATCTAGCAAATGGTTTGCTATTGTTATTTTTCCTAAGCACATGATCAACATGATTTTTCTTAGTCTTAGGAAGTCTAGCATTTTGAGCAAACACATTTCTAGATTCATTTTTTCTAAGCAATTGAATGTCATAATTTTGCAAATACTTGGGAGAATCGACAAACTTGGCAAACACATTGCCATTTTTGTCCTTCCTAAGCAAATAATGATCATTGACAATAATAGGCTTAGGAGTAATACCTTTGGGACAATCCTTACCGATGTATCCCTTTTTCCGACAATTGTAGCAAGTAGGCTTTGAGCGTCTCTTTTTCTTGACTTGCTCTTTGTCGGTTTGCCCCATTGTTGATGGTTGTGGCTTGATCTCCACTTTATTAGGGGACACGGAGGCGAAGTGTCCCTTCTTGTTGCAAGCAAAGCACTTGATAGTCTTCGTGTGACTTGCATTGTGCCTCATCTTGCTAGTCTCCCTCTTGGAGATGTAGCCGAGTCCTCGCTTATCTTGAGGCGCCCTTGGCTTGCTCAAGATCTCGTCGAGAATGGCTTTTCCCTTTACGCACTTCTTCAAGTCATTTTCTAATCTAATGACTTTGGCCTTGAGCTCCTTATTTTCCTCTGCAAGGTTAGTCTCAACATGCATAGAGGAAGTAGAAACATTTTTTGATCAACAAGGTAAATCATTGCAAGAGGTGGATGTGTCAAATTTTGATGAAATATTAGGATTAACATTTAAGCAAGACATTTCATCAATTAGATCACATGAGATTCCAATATCCACCTTAGGCTTATGAATTTCTTTGGAGAGGAGGGATTCATGATTTTCTTGAAGCATATTATAATCATTTTGAAGTGATTCATGTTCAAGCTTCAAAATTTTATATTTCTTTTTCTCCTTTCCAAGACATTTATTGAGCTCCTCAAGCAAATTCATAAGTTCATTATAAGTGAGCTCATCATCGTCACTACCTCATTCTTACCTTTCGCCATGAAGCAACGGATTTGTGATGGAAGAGCATCTTCATCGTTACTTGAGGTGGAGGTTGAGGTTGATGGAGATGTCGGTTCTTCATCACTTGAGCTTGAGGTGTAGCTTGATGTTTCATCTCCCGACATCTCTTCCTTAATGCAATCCTCAATAGAAGTGGATGATTCAAATAGTTCCTGAAGCTTTATCCACATTTCATGAGTGCTCTTAAGATTGCATATTCTATCAAAGATTTCATCGCTCACAACACAAAATAAAACATTAGTAGCTTGAGCGTCGAGATGTAGGCATTTCCTCTCTCCTTCAGTTGGAGCAACTTCATTCAATGGAGAGGAAAAGCCGACATCTACTATCCACCATATTTGGGGGCTCATGGATTTAAAATGAGAAGTCAAAATTAATTTCCATGAAGCATAATTTGTGCCATCTAGCACAACTGGATTATGTGAGTGCTCTAATCCTCTGGTCGACATCATTTACTATCTGGATGGTTAAGTCTAATAAAAAGAGAGACCTTGCTCGGATACCAATTGAAAGGACAGGGGATGTCGCCTAGAGGGGGGGGTGAATAGGCGGATTAAAAACTTTAAAGCTCAAAAGCAGCGAAATAAAAATATTGCAGCTAAATAAAATCTCCCGATGATCTAAGTCTGGAGTGTCCGGGACTTTTATCCGAATACTCCGGTATGTCCGGACTGTCCGGGTTCAGGAGTCCGGATACTACGGATTTAAGACCTCGAAATGAGATTTTAAATTCCTGCAATTTTTCAACAATCTACTTGAATACAAAAGATATATATGCTATCAAGTACCTGGAGATATTGTAGATCTGGAGCCAAACACAACAAAAGAGTAGATCGGGACTCCCAAAGATTCAAAACCAAACGTTAAAGCAAGAGAAGAAGCAAACTTTGAGACAAAGATTTTTCACCCGAAGTTCGGATCCTTGAGGGGATCCTACGTCTCCGTTGAGGCGGCTCGGTCACACTTGAGCCGGGGTCTCTTTCAACCCTCTTCCTCCCGGTGTTGCACAAATGCACTCACCGGTCTTCACTCCTTTGATTCCTTCCCTTACGGAGGCGGAACCGGCCTTCACAAACTTCCCACGGCCAACCATACAAAGCTCCGGTGGCTCGTAGGCGACCTCCTAGCCGTCTAGGAGTTCTCAACCTCCAAGAGTAACAAATGCTCACGAAGAACAAACTTGGAGATGAAATCAAGTGCTCAAACAACTCAACACCCACTCCCCAGACTCTTCCCAACCCTTCTCACAAGGGGATCACTTAGATCTAAGGGTAAAAGCTTCCTAAAAGCCCCCACACAGCCCCCAAAAGCCTCTCAAAAATCCACACGAAAAGCCTCTTCAAAATGAGGGAGGATGGGGCTATAAATAGAACTCCCCAAAAACTAGCCGTTGGGGGCAGGCTGCGCACAACCCGGAGACTCCGGATAAACAACCCGGAGACTCCGGATTGGAAAAGATTAGCTCATACCGAGAGAGCTAACCCGGAGACTCCGGACAAACACCCCGGACCCGGAGTGTCCGGACTTAACACCGGATACTCCGGACCAACTGAGAGCAGCCACCGAGGGTGCCAACCCGGAGTGTCCGGACCAAATGTCCGGATACTCCGGACTGTCCGAACAGCACTGAGCAACCCGACGAAAATGAGCATAACTTTTGACTCCGGACTCCGATTCCAGAGATTTTGGACTCTACCGAAAGCTAAGAACGAGGGCTACACAACTAACAAGGTCTCACTACCCGAAACTCAAAGGATAACCACAGATTTCACAAAGAAATCTAGAGATACCTACAACCCTCACTTTCCGGCACTACCAACACCACTCTCTTTCTAAGATTCACAAGAATGGATCACTTGAGCACGTGACACATCTAAAAGTCATTCGACATCGCATCCCTCTTAATAGTACGGCAATCCTTAGACACAAATTAAATCAAAGATAATATAAGTCTAGAAATAGTCACTTGCCGTCTTCTTTCTTAATGCCGATGCATGAAGACCTTCACCATATAATTGATGACATCTTCGCCTTGTCCAACTCGACTCGATTGACCTCATGAGACTCTCGTCCTATCAACCTTGACCTGATCATCCTCTCTGACGATCTCCACGCCAAGTCGCTCTTGACTTAGTCCTCAACTCTTGGTGACACCGCCGTCTTGTTGACCTCAGCTTAATGATCATCCTCCAAGATACCTTGGTCATCATAAACATACGGGACCTAATTCTTTCCAAACTACTCATGAAAGACATTAGTCCCAAAAGCTCAATAGATATGAATAAATTGATATTTGTGAGCAGCTGATTTCAACAAGTGTTTCATATAAAGAAGCACAATATAAATGGAAACACTTGACATAAGAAATGTTCTCTACTAAGTACATCATGATGAATGTGTAATTGATCTATATGCACTAGAGAGATAATTGCTAATATGATGAATCAATTAAATCATGGCAAGGATCACAGACTTTACTTAAATGAAGCACATGATAGAATATACACGAATTGTACATGTGCAAATAATATTTGGAGTAAGAGTAAATATGTGATCCAACACTAGATAAACTTCACTAAGAGAATTGCATGAGAAGATATACAAATAAAACATGCATGCACCAAGTCAATCTATAGCAATATGAAGTTTAACTCTAGTTAATACATGCATACCATAATGAACTCAAATGAATATATATGCACAAATAAATATGACATGAACCAATGTGCATATATAAAATCAACATGCTACTTGGAGTTCACTATGCATTTGCACGAAAGGAATGCAATAACAAATATAGAATAGATACCAAAATTGCATACCTTATCTTTGCTTAACCTTCCTATTTGATTTTCCTCTAAAAGATGAGACTGATACTCAACTAGGCAATAACATGTTAGTCTCATATCAATATAATCATATTAGAGGTTTATCATTTGCTAAGCACTAAGTTAAGCATTTACTTAATTGCATAGATTGTTATTATGAGTGTTTGTCATTAATCTCCAAAATAACATAAGTGCCTAGATGCACTTTCGCCACTCTTATCTAATATTTTCTGTATTTAACTACGTTCATTATTTTTTTACTCAACAGCGTCTCTCCAATGTATATAAGGGTTTCAAAGAATACGTCAAAGCAGGAGGAACACACGACAACAAAAAGGGCTCTAAGCTGGAGTATGTCCGCTTCATGGTACAAGTGGCTGTCATATATAAGATTTAGATTTTCTGACATATTTTCTTCGTCTCTTAATTTATTTTTCTTTCTTCACAGTGTCATCAATAGGACAGCGATGACCGCTGTGGTTTGTATGTCATGCAACACATGGTGATCTTGATTGTCGGCTCAGACCGTTTCCCTAAGGTAGTACATGCATTATTATACAATTAGTCTTTCACATAGAAATTTGAAAACTTAAATTAGAGCACTCGTTTCTATTTTGCAGCATACCAATATCCCCCAGAAGAGTATAGACAACACTGCACTCAACAAGATACGAGATCACTTATGCCAGTGGTACTGGATAGAATGCTTGTCGGAGGACGGACGGTTTAGAGATCCCGAAAGCTCCTACTAGACCAGATGTGAACAATATTACATATCTGAATGCGATTGCATATGTACGGTTAAGCATGTTTACGTTCTATTTTGTTAACGAATGTGATATGTGTTTGTTGTAACATAGTGTTCATGTTCTTTGAATGTGATATGTTGTTTGTAATTTCTGTGTGAATGTGATATGTGCATATTGTGTGGAATATGTGCTGATTGGAGGTGAATTAGAAAATAGCACAGCACATCCCTTCATCTCTGTCGGTTCTCATAAGAAAATAATAGAGATGTGATGCTCATCTGTATCGGTTCTTTGTAAGAAGCGATAGGGATGATAGACTCATCTCTATCGATTCTATATAAGAAGCGATAGAGATGAGGGTATTGATCTCTATCGGTTCTTTGTCAGAAGCGATCGGTTCTTTTTAAGAAGCGATAGAGATATGACAGTTATCTCTATCGGTTCTTTGTAAGAAGCGATAGAGATGATTCGATCATCTCTATCGATTCTTTTTAAGAAACGATAGAGCTTCATCTCTATTGCTTCTTAAAAAGAACCGATAGAGATGATCGAATCATCTCTATCGCTTCTTACAAAGAACCGATAGAGATGACCGAATCATCTCTATCGGGCGAGAACCGACGGTAATAATGTCACCTCATCTCTGTCTCATGATTTTGTATCATCACTAGAATCGACTGTGATGATAAAAAAGAACCGATTGTGATATATATTTATGTAGTAGTGCCGCTCGCTTCTCCTGCGCCATCCGCGAGTGAGCGGCGGCAAGAAGCCCGGCCGTGCGCGTCTTCCAGCGAGAGCTGGATCAAGGACACGACCGTCCACAGAGCTTCGTCGGACAAAAGCCGGAATAGAGGAAAGGTCCTCGGGCGCGCATCGTTGAGCGAGAGCTGGGTGAGGGACAAGGTGCGATCGCCCGCCCGGCGTTGGACGAGAGCAGCGAGCGTGCCGGTCGTGCGCTGTCCAGGGCGAGCTGGAACGGCGGCAAGAGAACCGCAAGCCGCGCGCCGTCAGGCGACCGGTCTGAAAAGAAGACGAGGCACGAGACGGAGGCGGACTCAGCAGCGCCACTGTTCGCCGGCCCAACCTTCATCGTGTCCCCTGACTCCAGCGAGCTTCCCATTCCGTGCTTCGTGAAGGTACTAGCCTCCTTCCGTCTTCTGCACAGAGCTTGATCGGGACCAACCCCTAACGAAGATTGAAGTGACCATTTAGTTAGTGAAAAGTACAAGTAGCACTATCAATTCATTGTATTGTTTCATTTTTTTTACTCGATTCAACGTACTGTGACGGCAAATTGTCATCCATTTCATTTGTTCTCTCCTTATGCAATGCTATTGTAACTGAGATCTTCAAATGGATAATAATATAAACTACTTTTATTATGAGCAAATCTGTATCATGTTTGCACATTTGTTGTTTGCTTGGCTCCCTCACTTAACAGCGCAGGCACTCCGGCGCACGCCATTTGAAAAGCTCCCGAGTGGCTATCCAGGCTTCAGAACAATGTATATGACCACAGCAGAGTAGGCATGGCCCCGGGGGCCCGGAGTAGGGCTGGCTATCGAGCTTAACGAGTTATTATCGAGCTTCTTTCAAAATTGATATAGTTTGATGTAAAATCATTTTATGTACCATTTACGTGGTTACTTCAAATTCGAGCTAACGAGCCACTATTGAGTCGAGCCTCATCAACTTTTTTCACTCGAAATTGTCTTATTTTAATTTTGAACCTATCAGCTATTGTAATTGAAGAAATTTTGATTCGAGCTCTAACGAGCTTTTTTTTGCCAGCCCTAGCCCGGAGTGACCCTCCACCCTCTCCCGCATTTCCTCAAACACTTCGTGGGCATAGCGACGCCGGCGCAGACGACCCTCCTCCCTCGCGCTCCACTAACTCCGCCACAACTGCGGCCTCCCGGAGCCCGCCGCGGCCCGCGGGAGCTCCGACGCATCGTCCTCGCCAGCACCCCACCGTGTCCTCTACTCCGTACTCGAGCGCCGCCTTCTCCCCAACCACCAACGATCTCCTCGGCACCGAAATGGACGTGCTCGCCGCCGTCAAGCAGTATACAGAGCTCACTCCGGAACAACCTCTACACTGTGGTTCTTCCCGAGACCAAGCTTTTGTGCGACCACAACGCCCCGGACGCCATCCTCGTCAAGCTGATCGCCACGCACCCCAGGGTGCTCATGCACGAGGCCTTCCGCTTCGACGACAGTTTGGCCGCCATGGCGGAGCTCGCGGTCAGCCCATTTCCATCCTCTGGTATCTTCCTCTACGCCTTCCAGCTGTTTGCCTATTGAGTTGCATGTATTCACCCAAAAGCTTAAGTAGATAAGGAAAGGTGGGCAATTCACTTATACTTCAACACTCCCCCTCACGTGTAGGCTCCCTCGGGCTTAGGATATGGAATAGAAGTGGACTGCAATTTTTTTTTAATCGCGTCAACCGGGTCTTGAACTCGAGACCTTTTGGCTCTGATACTAAAGGTGAGCAATTCACTTATACTTCAACATTGCCAAACTGCATCAGCACAAATGGAAGCGCTCGATGAAGCATGTGTCGCCGTGCTCCACAATTCTTGCCGAGGTGCACGGTGCTGGACACATTGGCGTCGTCCCGCCGAGGGGCGTCATAAGCAGGGCATCCAAACGAACCCTCTGATGTTGGTGGAGAATAAGTTCATGGAGAAGCTTGTCACCAGTTAGGCAGTTACGAGGTACTGGAGGCTTGTAGAGGCTAGGAAAGCCAGTGCTAATCAAACAGGGCATACAGATGAACTATGTGATCCTGGTGCCTGTTGGAGAAGAAATTTAAGAAGAAGCATGTCACCAGTTCTAGAGGCTTGTAGAGGCTAGGATAGCCAGCGCTCTCAAATACCAGGAAGCAATTCCTAAGTACTGGAGGCTACCCTAGCCAGTGCTGCAATCTGCAGAGTAACAGGAGGAGTTTACCGCGCTTTACCTTATTACACAGGCAATGTCTTCTCCTTGGCTTGAATTGTTTAATGTCCTTGGTTGCTTTCGTTTCTTTCTGAAATCAAGACATGCATTGCACCTGAAGTCAAAGAATACTGACTCAGCTCCTGTTTGTTATGCTTAGCTCTGAGCTTTATGAATAATTAGACATTTCAAGTGTAAAGAGATTGAAAGTAGCTGGAAAGCATTCGACATGTCAAGCAAATCAACATCAAATAAGAATGCTAGAGAATCCATCAGCCTATAAACCTGTAGACAAACGGAATGTAGTTTTCATGCTAAGAGGAACAAAATGTGTAAACTGGCATGGTTAAATAAGACAAATACTATGTATTGCAGCATGTTGTAACTGAGCAGTCTGTCTTACAACCTGTTATATACTAGGAGTATTATTCGAAGTCCAAATGCACACATCCTTACTAGTGATATTCACTGTTGCTGAATGGTAATGCCAATAATAGTGTGTTATTCGGAGCACTTCTGCTCGTTGCTGTGGATCTGGAGAAGAAAATCTGATTATTTATTTATTTATTTGAAGCACTTCCACCATTATAGTATTTTCTAATTTGATGTTGCAAATGTAAAGTTGAAAAAAAAATCCACTTTGAACAAACTTGGATGTGCAATTTGTGTCATGTTAAATGTATCAGAAATCATAGATCATGGAAGCAATCACTTAGCTACTTATGCCATCAAAGTAGTAAAGAATGGAAGTTAGCATGGTATATGAATTAGCTAAAAAACAATAGCAGAAGCTTACCAAATTTACAGGTTTGCCATTGCCACAACCAACCACAACAGTAAGTCTGGCAAATTGTACGAACTTATCTCAGATAAACAATTCGTCATTCTTGTAGCCATATTAGCCCTTATTGAAGATTGTTTTTCCGTTTAACAAAAATTGCCAAAGGATTGTATTGTGGCTACTGTTATTACGGCGTCGCCTAGGCGACGTCGACTAGGCGTCCAGGCGGCCGGCGAGAGGCTCCATGGCCTGACGCCTCGCCTGATGAGAAGAGGAGTTAGGGTAGGCTGACCGGGGAAGGGAAGAGGGGCTTTAGGTGAGACTGACCGGGGAAGGGAAGATGAACGAATTCACCGGTCGTCGCTTCTCCGCCAGATCTAGAGCTAGAACCACTGGCCATCGACTCGCTGGCGCCAGATTCGGGCTCACCGGCACCGGATCTGCGCCGCCTCCAGTCGGGCTTCACCGCGCCACCTCTGCTCCATCACTGACGTCGGTCTCAAGATCGATGGGGGAGGCGAAGGGGGACTCGAAGAGGAAGGGAAAGGGGTGGCGGCGCAGGGGGGATCGGGGGAAGGAAGGTGGTGGCGGCGTGGCATGCGCGGTAGGCGAGGGTGAAGGACGCAGGCAGGTCGGCGGCGGCGACGCGGTCGCGGTCCTCGCTGATGAGGAAGAGGAGGATGCGCCGATGCGGACGCGGTCGCGGTCCTCGTGGATTAGGAAGTGCAGCTCGCTCGTGTGGATGAGAAAGTGATGCTCGGTTGGGCCGCTCGGTTGTGCTGGCCAGGTTGGCTGGCAAATGGGCCAATAGGGATTTAAGACTGATATTGCTATGTATGTAGGTAATATACTGATATTACTGGATTCTTTTTGCTCGCCTAATCCTCGCCTAGCCGTCCGCCTAGGTGCCTAGGCGTCCAGGCGTCTCGGAGGCGACTTACCTCGCCGGGGCGCCGTGATAACCATGGTTGTGGCAATCACTACATCTCAGCCACCTTTAGCTGACTAGCTCTGTGATTGATGTTTGCCCGGGATGGATCCCACCATATTTGTTTTTGAAGAAAAATAATTTCGGACTGCATACAGCACTTAACAAATCCCCACTAAGATACAAAAATGCCAGCCCTTTGAGCGGAGTAAAAGTTTATGATATGGCTTCATATGTTCAGACACATGTCCATTCACTGTCTTCTACAAAATAAAATTACATCATGTCAACATCTCTTGGATGTAGAATATGTCAACTTACTACCAATTTCAACCAGAGATGCCAATTGAATTCCTGTCAGAGACATGCTCAAAAAGAGCAAAAGATATTGGTGATCATGTCTGAACTTGCAAGGTTTATCTGAATTTGTTCTATAATATATGGATGAGGGCATCTATAATCACACTGGAATCACCTATATTTGCCTTAATTTTGACATGCAATGTTCTTCTGCGAGATCAAAGTATAATTTATTTGTATTTTAGCTAATATAGGAGTTTCAGGGGCTACCCTTTCTGGGTATCAATGTATGTTACTTCCTGTTATCATCCATTTGCTTCAGATACTGTCAATCCTTTTGTGGTAGACCAAATATGAGGATGCTTCATTTTAGTTGCTTATAAGGCCAGTAGGTGATGTGCTTTGCTAATAGTTCCATGATTTAGGTGGATATTGGCCTATGTTCTCTATTCCAGTGATGTTGGTGCCTTAACTGGTGTCAAGTTCTTATGTCATGTACCTTGTACATGACGAGGATAACTACCGTCGGAAGAGGTGAGACGGCATAGCTTGAAGGATAAAGTACTAAGAGAACAATGGCAGTCAGTAGGGAGGAGAGGATCGGGAGAGAGATTGGACTGGAGGGGAACATCTTAATTCATTATTGCTTTTCGTGCCCAGACGGTGCCGCATGCTCTTATAGAAGCCGGCCCTAACAAATCAGCTAACCAACTAACTAATTGATAAGATCCTCTTAAACCAATTGATAACAACTAACCAACTAACTAATTGATAAGACCCTCTTAAACTAATTGATAATAACTAACATAAGATAATGGGCCTCCTTGTATGCATGGACATGCTGGTCAGCCACATGAGCCGCAAGACCTCTTGACGTTCTGCACCTAGAGACTAGGCAGGCCCATGTCCATGACATCATCATTCTCTAGTTTTTTGTTCTGTACATTTTTCTCTCTTTGTTTTTCACTTTTTTGTGTCTCGCAGGACACCTCTCTCAAGTCTTAGGCAAGGTGGAATTACTTATGTTCCAATTATTATCAGTCGCCTTCCATCCCCTACCATGGTTTCAGCAAATATAAATGTCTTTTGGTTCTTGCAGGGTTGATACTTGATGGATTGTAGCTGGCATCTATCTGTTTCTTGTGACAAGAAGAAAAGAAAATGCTAAGGTGCTGCTGAAAATAATCTCTGTTAATTCTTTATTTACATATTTTTCAAGTGCTAATATTGTGAGTGCATAAAATAATTGGGTATTAAAAAAACATGATCTTATATGTGTCAGTTTTAAGGTGTAACGTTACACCGCTATGCTTCCAATCTCTAATCAGATACTTTTTCTTCCCCTCTGGCCAGCAGATGTTAGGATGAATTACATGTCTTTGTTGTGAGCTTCAATACTTTTAGTGGATCTTGAAGAGTAAATTGAGTTTTCTAGAATAGCTCAATACGTAATTTCATATTCGAAATGATGTGGAAACTAAGATGAACAGTAGAATAGCTCAGTACGTAATTTATGCGCTCTGGTCTTTTTTTTTTTTTTTGAAAGGATGCATGTGCAATTCATGAGCTCTGGTCTTGGTTTGCTATCTGATGTACCCTTTTAATCTGAACATTTTCTACTGTTCAGCTTTAGTTTGGTATGATAACAAATATACTAAAAATAAGACATGCACAATACAATAGCCTCTTACTTTTTTGATTGCAAAACTATCGTCTATAGCACTGCAAAGGCTGCAGTAAAAAACCACTAGCTATGACATTGACAACTGTCCCAGGTTCATGTCAGTGAGACAATGGTATTATTATCTAAAAGACTAAAACTGTTATTTTTCTCATGCACCACAAATGAAATTTCCAAATTTGAAAAGTTTCTCACAGCCACGATGCAAAGTAACTACTCCCTCCAGTCACTTAAGGAAGTACAGTCAAATCGTATCAATTTTAACCAAAGACATTATCTAAACTATGTAGTTTGGATATAAAAAATGGTATGGATAAATTTGTCATGAAAAACACATTCATGATATTACACTTTTGTAACTTTTCTGAAAATATGATGACAAAATTTAGCGGTCAAAACAGCATCTTGTTGCCTTTGCAAAGTCAAAAGTGGCTTCCATTTGTGACTGGAGTATTACGGAAGCCAATTGTAGTATTCGGAATATTGGAGGAAATGGAAAGCAGTCATATCACCAAACAACTAAACCAAGTTAGCATGTTAACAGATTCATGATAAAGGAGCAGCGTCTTATCTCCTAATGACAGTGCAGAAAGATACAGATGAACAGTACATGCACAATATACCAGCAATAGCAATATAGAAAACTACGTATATAAACCAACTCCCCAAGCAGGACATATTATACTTCCAATTCCATGCCCTCCCAAGGAACTGAGGATACGCCACTGCAAGGTTTTGGGATGATTTCATTAATTCATTGGAAAAGGAGCATATATCAACATGTACCCAACCTGTATGCTGTGTTTTCTGTATTAAAAACAATACGTTGTACTAGTCAATCATGAGGCTCATTATCTAACCCTCCAGATCGTTTATAAACCACGACTGCTAAAATGAATTTGGGAAGTTCCTGTTTAATGCGCTTCTACTCCTTGTGTCAGATTACAACAGGCTGAACTGGCAAATGTGATATTAAACCAGAAAAAACATGTGCAAGCGTGGTTAGCAATCACTCAATACATATTAAACCAGAAAACATGCACCGCTGCTGTATATGGCAACGCCTGCATGTTGGTATTTCTGCAAAATCTAAATTAGTAAATTATATAGAGGTTGGAGTTTTTCGACAAGAACTGCACTCACTGGTCTATACAGATATGGTCCTCTAATTTTCTTTCTACAGATGTAAAATACTAGAAGTTTTGAGAAAGGAAACACCACTAGTAGAATTCCCATTACTACATGTTCTTGAAGCTATGACCTGCACTAAAAGTAAATGAAATGAAATGTACATTATATAGCATTAGCAACACAATCAATAAATCCTATCAGATGGCCATGGATTGGGATGCCTACGTCGTGCGACCGAATCGACCGCCAGCTTTTCTCCGCGGCCACCAGCATAACCATTGGAGACAGCCGAACAACAACCTTCTGGACGGACAGATGGCTCCAAGGAATAGCACCCTCACAGCATGCGCCAAACCCTTCAGATACTCCAGGCGCAAGTCGCGCTCTGTGGTAGATGCCCTATCTAACAACAACTGGATTAGAGACATCCGACAAGGCCTGACACCTGAGCTGTTACTTCAATACATCAAATTATGGGTCAAAATTCAGTCCGTGCAATTACACCCTCAAGTTCCAGACTCTATAACATGGAATCAAACAGCTTCCGGCATCTACACAGCCTCATCAGCATACCGCATGCAGTTCGCAGCAAGTACCTTCGTATCATTCCATGGCACGGTCTGGTCGGCGTGGGCTCCTCTGCGATGCAAAGTGTTCCTTGTTAGTGTTATGCCCTTGAGGCAATCATTTAGATGATTGTAACATGACTATGTTTATGAATAATAATATGATTATTGGTCCAATGAATATATATCATTGTATTGATCAACAAGTATGTGACTTGCTTATGAAACTCTTTACTTATTGATATAATTCGATAAATATCTCTGATCGGATATCATCGTATAGGACAACGATGAATAGATCAGCACATGTAGTGATCGATGATCATGCTTCATAGATCATGGGATATGGAGATATCATCTATACATTGTGGACGCATGTTGAAGAACATGGGTTAGATAGACCCGCCATGAGACACTGCGAGAATGTTTCATTCTTATGTGTCATCAGTGTATCTCATACATAGTAGATGTATGATCCTTAGACCTGAGATTGTCATATTCCCTACATGTGTAATAGTTTTCCTTGGGGCTATCAAACACTACTTCCTAACCGGATAATTATAAAGGTAGCTTTCATGTTTACTATGAAACGTGCAGAGGGAAGTGAGCAGTCAAGATGGAATTTGCCACTCCAATGAAACGGAGATATATGACAAGGCCACTCGTGTTATATGATTAAGGAAGTGCATGGCCATGCTGTGATTGAGGAGTTAATCACAACTTATTAATATATCACGGATACGAGAGATGGATTGAATCATCAAAGGATGACATGCTTCTCGCCTTGAGTCCAATCTTCATATACTTGGCAAAGGGATTATTACATAAGTACTTTTGATAGGTTCTGTCCGATTTGATCATAGTATGTTTGGGAGTTGGCATACTTTGCAAGGAGCCGCTACCAACTATTGGATTGAAAAGGAGTTTTTCGAATCCATGTCCAAACGTACGTGAACCAGCAGGGTCACACACTTAATGGGTTGGGACGCATTAATTTGGATTGGATCCGTAATTAATGGACCTTGTGGGCCTAGCACGCTGATGGGCCCTGGTTTAGGGTTTCATCTCGTGGCTATATAAGGAGGGGAGGAGGGTGGGCACAGGGTGTGCTTTCCACGGTTTAGAAGTGATTCACCCGAAACCCTAGCCTCCTCCTCTCGCTGCCCCTGTCGAGCGACCAGGTGCTTGCACACCGACGCACGGCGTTCCATCCCTGGACGTATGGATTACTGCGGTGACGCTGCTGCGACTGCGGCGTGGGAGGACGATCCACTCCATCGACCCAACGACTGCGGCGAGGACGATCCACTACATCGACACGCGAAGAATTTCGCAACTGCGCGTCTAGTGGTAATCTAATCTGTGATCCCCTTCTTGCGAGTAGCTTTCTGGTTATGCGGTAGATTTTTTTTTGTGCTAGTGTAGCATACCGCGTTCCTCTTCATTCCTATGGCTCACAAACCATGACCGACTATAGACAGCGCAGCGGCTTCAACGCAGGGGGTGGCCAAATCAGTATTTTTGCCCGATGTGCTACCGGAATCTTGAAACTGCGTATCACCTATTCATAGATTGCCCACAAGTTTGGCGCTTATGGGAGGCCGTGGCCACATGGGTAAAGTTACCATCGCTCCAACCAAGCCATTGGATGCCAGGTGCAACCTTCCAAGATTGGTGCCTTCACCAAACAAGTCTCCAGCTAAGACTTCGCAAAGGTGTTAGAACCCTGATTACTCTAACATGTTGGCAATGGTGGAGAGAGAGAAACAACAGAGTGTTTCGAAACGAATACAATGGCAACGAGGATACCATTCAGTCCCTCAAAGACGAGGCGATGATCTGGGTCATCACTGGAGCTGTTCAACTAAAAAAACTTCTGCAACGGCACGCTTCACCCACCAAACGCCCTTCCTCCTGTTTTGTTTATTTTTTTTGGTTTTGGTTGTGCTCCCTCTTGTAATTTCACCCTGGTGTAGAATTCTGTGCCTTTTTCCCTGTAATCTCTTCTCCTATCTAATATAATTCACAGCCTAGCTCTCCTTCAAAAAAAATAAATCCTATCAGATAAGAAGTAACAGTATCAAGGTTACAAATGCCGGCGAAATCTCAGCGAGATCTCGGATTTCGGCCGGGAATGAGATTAAAAATCCTGGCCGAATAAAAAAAATTGAAAAAAATTCAAATTGCTACAGTATCTTAGAAATTTTCGGCAAATCTCGCCGAAATCTCGGGTTTTTGATCAAAATTTGACCTTTTTTACCGGATTTGGCCCAATAACCTTTAAGAATGTCATCTTCCATGAAAATTTGTTGAAAACCAAATTTTTGAGACGTTTTATAATTTCGGCAGAAACACTATCAGATTTTTAAAAAATAGTACAAACTTGATCATGCTCTAAAAGTTTTATGGTACCATATATAGCCACCTAGGATCATACAGAAAATTTTTCAAAAGAATTTAAATTCATTTGTTATCTTTAAAAAATAAAAAACCGAATGAACATAATGAGATAGTAACCTTGTCAGAATTTTATAAATTTGCTCAAGTGTGATCATGATCCAAAATTTTTATGAGAGCTTAAGAATTTCCTCAGAACTATTTTATAAAATTTTCAAAAATTGTAAACTTTTTTGTTTTCTCAATCAAGTCTATGGAAGCATTGAACTTCATTTGTTATATTTCAAAAATCAAAAACAAAAAGAACATAAATGGTACAATACCATTGTAAGAATTTTATAAATTTACTGGAATGAGATCATAATCTAAATTTTTTATGAGAGCTTAAGAATTTCCTTATCACCATTCTGTAAAAGTTTGAAAAATTCTAAACCTTTTTTGGTTGCTCAAGAAAATCTATGTATTGATCATCAGACTTTTATCACTTTTAGAATTTTTGAAAATTCTTGAATCTTTTTAATCATCTTAAAATTTTATGAAAATATTTATGGTGTATCACGACCATCCACAAAAATTTTAAAAATTTTATAATATGGTTTGAACCATTTTTCATTCTGTTGAAGTTTGTCGGTAAGGCTTTTGTCAGGACAGTAGCACTCTCAGAATTTTTTAAAATTCTTGAAGCTCGATCATCATCTAAAAATTTTATGGAAACATTATTGATGCATTAGGACCATCGAGAAATTTTTTCTAAATTTTATAACGTGGTTTGTTCAATTTTTCATTTGGTTCAAATTTGCCAGTCAGCCTTTTATCATGACATTACCACTCTCAGAATTTTTAAAACTTCCTCAGGCTTGATCATCACCTGAAATTTTTATGGGAACATTAGCGATTTGTCAGGACCATGCATAGAAAATTTCAAAAAATTTCAACGTGTTTTGCACTATTTTTCGCTCGGTTCAATTTTACCCAAATCTTGGGTAATCTTGGCGAGATTTTGGTATTTCTTGGCGAAATCTCAGTTGAAAAAAAAAAACAGATTTGAATTTTGGTTTTTGTATTTCATCCGGGATTTGTCCGAAATTCCGAGATCTCGATGGAATTTTGGATTTCGCCAACCCCCGAAATGTCAACCGAAAACAAGATTTCAAACCCTGGACTGTACTCTCTCCGTTGATAAATATAAGGCGTATTTTGACTTTGCACAAGGATTAAGGTTGTGGTGAAATTGAGAAAGGCATGAGAGGAAATGACTTACATATCCCTCTTAATTGTTTTGGAAGATTAGAGATAATGAATAAATGCATATGGTTGAGAGAGAATAAATAGGGGTATAAGTGGAAAGGCTCATTAAATCTACATGCGCGCCTTATATTTTTCAACAAAATCATTCAAACTATAGGTCTTATATTTATCAACGGAGGGAGTATTAAGTATAGCTTTGGTCCTTGAATATGTATCCACTCGATCCTCCAGCTTTCATTTTCTTCACTACTATTTCTTTCATGCTTTATATAATCTATTATACACCAAAAAATGATGACTGGTGGTTCACATGAGCCTAGGAAAAAAAAGAAAGAAAAAATGCTACAAATCCTCGAGGAAAAAATAACATCCAGCCCTCAATACGGTGGACTCTAATTATTATTAAACCGTCCATTGGATATTAAACCGTCCATTGGATGTTGTAGTCTTGTAGATAACCTATCTAAACATAAAGGGCAAGAAATAATCTCAATAAAAAAATGAATATAATATACCATTCTCAAATAAAATTTCGATAGAATTGAATTATTATAACATAGAAACTAGATAATCAGTGTGCACAATTGAGCTGTGAGGTCTAGTACTCTAAACAACATCCAATAATTACGGATTACTCGTAATTATGGTCCACAGAAGGCAAGATGTTTTTCCTCTTCTTTGAGAATTTGTAGTTATGTTTTTCCTTTTCTTTGAGAATTTTTAGTATTTTTGTCTTAGAGTAGCTTTTCAAAAGCACTAAAATATGATATTATATATGTCAGTTTTAAAGTGTTACACCGCTATGCTTCCAATCTCTAATCAGATACTTTTTCTTCCCCTCTGGCCAGCAGATGTTAGGATGAATTACATGTCTTTGTTGTGAGCTTCAATACTTTTAGTGGATCTAGAAGAATAAATTGAGTATTCTAGAATAGCTCAGTACGTAATTCATATTCGTAATGATGTGACACTAAACTGTCGTCCCACTCTTTTGTTGGTTGGTGCTTAACTTATGATAACTGAATCACCAACTGCAGCGGTCTGAAATTTCACTTTCTCGCCCATTGGACTTTCAACTGCCACGACTCTTCGGCCATAGCTTTGTGCTTCATCAACAAATCCATTCTAAGGGTAACATTTAGGGTGAGTATCCAATACGACGAGAGTTGCCAAAAACTCGATCCATCAATAAACAACTCCTAAACAACCTAGATTAGATCTCAGTTATGATCTAAGGGATTGGACTAATAGGGTGCATTTAAAACTCATAACATCCAAATGATTCTTAACAGCAAAAACTTGAGAAATAAATGAATGAGAAGATCAACTTGAGAAATAAATGAATGAGAAGATCTAAAATCAAATAAAATTTTTGCGGATACTGAGTTAACCAAGAAAATACCTAGAACAACATTTGACGCATCCTAAACTCCTGTCTCACCATCACTTGCGGTATAGCTCCAACTTGACTAGCAACTTGGAATGCTCGATGATTTTCTCATAGTGCTAGCGCCTTCACTCGTGTAGGCCCGAGATTACAACAGATAGGAGTAACACCTCCTCTCTAGGATAATTATTGGCAAAATGTCCCAGCTCTCAACAATTAAAGCAACGCTTAACCGCAGACTATTGATTTCCTCCTGGCGTAGCATTCGCCTGAACGGGTTGAAAGCATCTAGGCCCCCAAATTCGTTTTGGTTTTGGTAATTAATGACAATCATGATTAAAGGACTAATACTTTTATTTGAGATTATTGAAAATAGATTGGTCCTAGACATGGCACACGATGAAGCATGAAAATGAAGCTAAAATAAGATCAACGTGTCAAGCTAAATTGCCAAGGTATAATTAAGGACCTTTTCATAGCTTTTGCCGATCTCGGAGTTTTGGAGAAAGATCGGGTTGCTAGAATAGGTGTCGTACTATTAAAAGGGATCTTGGCTAGTAGTTTGATGTTAATCAAAGTTTAAAAGATAAAATCTTGCATATTTGAATCAATACTTTTTTTGCATTTTAGTCAAATTGGAAAATTCAGAAAAGATTCAGTGTGGCTGGTGCTACCGGCATGCGGGGGCGGTGCTACCGGCCGAGCGGTAGCACCGGCCCCAGACCCGGTGTGTAAATTCCAAAGAGAGCACTTGGTTGATTTTCT
Organism: Otatea glauca; assembly: GCA_036346275.1. Lineage (NCBI taxonomy): Eukaryota > Viridiplantae > Streptophyta > Magnoliopsida > Poales > Poaceae > Otatea > Otatea glauca. The sequence goes on along the minus strand of CM070715.1, from coordinate 46,455,146 downwards.
CAGGCCAATTCTATAGGCCATGTTGGCCCGGTGCTACCGGCCGAGCGGTAGCACCGGCCTAAAGTCCGGTGTGTTTTTTACAGAGGGTGTGTTTTTGGCCGAGCAAAAATAAAAAGGGCCCGCTGCTACCGGTCCTAGTTGGGCGGTAGCACCAGCCCTCAGTGGCAACGACCTTTGACAGTGCAATTAATGCCCTGAGTCGACCGTTGGACAGGGGTCCGGTGCTACCGGTCCTACATGGGCGGTAGCAACTAAAAAGCTAAAATTTTCTATATTTTTGCCCCAATGGTTGGGATAGTGGGTGAAGGCTATAAATACTCCCACACCTGCATACTAGAGCAACTCTTGGACCTCATTGATCATGTTTGAGCTCTAGCAAGTCTCCAAGTCACTCTTGTGCATTAATTTCTCATTTTGAGAGAGTTAGGAGCATTCAAGTGTGCATTTAAAGTTTGAGGCTTGGAGGCAAAGGAACTGGTGACTTTCTCAAAGGAGCTTGTGAGAAAGCCCGGTGGTTTGTGAAGCCTCCTAGATGGCTTTGAGGCAAAGGAACTGGTGACTTTCTCAAAGGAGCTTGTGAGAAAGCCCGGTGGTTTGTGAAGGTCGGAGCTCGCCTACCCGGAGCGAGGAAGAGCTCCATAGTGATTGAGGGAGACTCATTTGCTCAAAGGAGCCAACTTGAGTTGGTCAAGTTACCTCAACGTAGATTAGGGGAGACCGGCAAGTCTCCGAGACAACGAGATAAATTCGTGTTCATTTCTCTCTTGTGGTTTGATCACTTGTCTTAATTTGTGCAATTTATATTCCTAGCTTGTTTAGTATATTGATCTTGCCTTAGGTTTGTAATTGTTTCTTAGACTTAGCTTGTCGGTGCACATAGCAAGACCTAGTCGATTTATGCTTTAATTGTCAAAAATTATATTTCTAGCTTAGCTTGCTTAATTATTGCAATTAGAGCCAAAGAATTTTAAAACCTCCTATTCACCCCTCTCTAGTCGGTTATCCTTGATTCTATAAGTGTTATCAAAGCTTGGACTCTCTTTTGGGGCTTTACCGTCTAGAGAGTAAAGGATGGCTAGCGACGGGGTATCCATAGGCAAATCACCTTTCTTTGATGGGACAAATTATGTATATTGGAAAATACTCATGACCGTTTATCTCAAGGCAATGAGCCCGAGCATATGGAGAATTGTAGATGAGAGTTTCGCTATGGGAGTAAATTCCACACTCACAATTGAACAAGAAGAGCGAAATTCTCATCTCAATGTTCAAGCAATGAATGCTCCTTTCGGAGCCTTGAACGTGGATGAGTTCAATCGAGTGAGCAACCTCAACATCGCTCATAAGATTTGGACTACCATATCGAAAATCCATGCGTGAACATTCTTGGTCAAGGAGGCCAAATTGCATAAGCTTCGGATACAATATGAGAGTTCCATTATGTTACCTCATGAGAACATCAATGAGATGTACTCAAGGCTCAATAACATAGTGTTTGCACAAAAATTAGGCAAGTATGGTCAAAATCGGCAAGAAAGTCAACATGCGGTAACTAACAGGCGATTTGGAAAGATTTGAAGATATTTGGCAACGGCAAAGATCTTTAAGGAGAAACTATCCGAATGAAGACCGATACGGATCAGATTTTGTAACGTATTGTAATAGGACATGGTCGGCCGACGGGTATAAAAGAAGGGCAAAGAGAAAGCTGCAAAATATCCAACACAATCAAACACACCAATTTACATTACTTTTTCCTGTCGACTAGGAGTAGTTCTTGTAATTTAGTCTTTGTAATTCGATCTTAATCAATAAAGTTGCGCATCGCCAATTGTTGATCTTCTTCAAATGACGTCCCAGGTTCGATTTGTTCTGATTTTGTTGCACATCACCTTCTTCAGAATCGATCTGCCTTTATTCTCTGATTAGCCTTAATCGACTAATTAGACTTATCCTTTTATCTTGATTTAATTGGCTTCAAGCTGATTGAGTCTAAGCCGATTGATCTTCACGATCAGCTTTGAGTGAATTTCATATTTTTACCTTGTCGATTCTAGGTCAAATCGACTGGCACGCTCTGAACCAGGTGTTCGTCTGGTGTGCTGTTGTCAGAAACCCTACTTCAAGTTTTTGATGTCAACACACTTTTGGCACGCCCGGTGGGACAACCATGTTTTCATCAGGGAAGTCGATTCCACCATCCAATCTCAACGCTGAAGCTATAATCGTCCTGATGATGGACTATTTAACGCCTGAACAACATAGAGAAATCGAAGATCGAAAAACCGATCTTGAACAGATCAACTGTTATAAAAAAACTCGACGTGGTGTCACTCAAAAGACTGCTTTGCCGACGGTCAATGCTCTGAGGGGATGCCAGCGTCACGAAGGACCGGTAAGTCGATATCTGCCTGCTTAAGCAGAGCTATCGGCTATGATTAATCAATCTGTACACCATGCACTGATAAATCAGTCATCGGCTCTTGTCACAACCCTTAAGCCGATGATCGCAAATAGCGTCAAAACCATCGCCCAGGAGTTGGTCTCGTCCGGAAGTCTGCTCGACCCGTTGCAAGCTCTGCCAAGTTACCCTGTTTTTCAGTAGCACAAAACACGCAGAGTACACTAGCCGATCCTAAACCATCGGCTATGACTTCACCCACAACTATGATGCCCACTCAACCCACTATTATACTGCCTAGAGATACGAGGTCGTCCCAACAAAAGTTACAGAAGACCTGTTCACGAAAGAATCTCTAAACCAAATCAGGTGCCGAACCAGGTTGAAACACAAGGATCTAATTCTGATCAAGAAGAATTGGCTAGCAAAATACGTAAGCCAATGGAGCCCAAACCTAGATGGTGTCCACCTGGCCTTAACCGATTACAGCGTAGACGGTTGCAAAGGCTAAGGACTCAGGAGATCAGAGAAGCCGATGCAGAGAAACAGAGGGATAAAACTTTCAACGAACGTCGGCTGATCAAAGTTGTCAAGAGAGAATGGAGGAAAAAAGAACAGGTTGAGGAAGATTTTGAGTTAGCCGATGACCTGGACTCGCCTATGATTAGGGACTACACACCTCCGATGGATATCAACATGGTATTCACATTGCCGGCCGAATTCAAAATTAAGACTGAATCGGTCAAAGAAACTTTTGCTCAATCATATTCAGACACCCAAAATGCAATCTTTGAGAAACCAAGAGATGACCATCGGCATCTAAAACCATTATATTTGAAAGGTTATATAAATGGCAAGCCGATATCAAGGATGATGGTGGATGGTGGAGCTAGAGTTAATCTGATGCCGTACACCACTTGCAAGAAATTGGGTAAGTCCGATGAAGACTTAATCAAGACTAATATGGTTTTGAATGACTTTACAGGTGATCCTACAGAGGCCAAAGGTGTTATGGTTACAGAGTTGACTGTTGACAGTAAAACTTTTCGACCGCATTTTTTGTCATGACGCCAAAGGAAATTACAATGTACTGCTTGGTCGGGATTGGATTCATGCCAATTGCTGCATCCCATCGACCATGCATTAAGCGCTTGTTCAGTGGAATGGAGGTGAAGTTGAGGTTGTCACAGCCGATACATCGGTTCATATAGCCATGGACAGTTCTGATGCGAATTGGCAACATGAAGAAGCTGGATGTATATCAGGGAAAACGCTGGATGATTGCGACTTTATTTGCGTGAGTAAAACAGGACTTATGCCGATCAGCGTCAAGCCAGGCACGTTTGATCGAGAAAATGAGGTATTACGCCGACGGGGGGACAAGAAAAACAATGAAGGCTTTACAAGACAAAATGCAAAGCTATCGGCAAGTAACGGATAGCTATGAGGCCATAGAAGATTTCCAAGAAATTGAAAAGTTGGGTCAGGGCTTCACTTCTACTGATCTGCTTGAAGAAGTCGATATAGGTAGTGGTGATAGGAAAAGACCAACTTTTATCAGTGCAAAATTAGATGTAAAATACAAAGAAATATCGGTCAAAATTCTTAAAGATTATAAAGATTGCTTTGCTTAAGAGTATCATGAGATGCCTGGTTTGAGCCGACAGTTGGTAGAACATCGGTTACCTATTAAATCAGGATATCGACCGTTTAAGCAGTATCCTAGACGCTTTAATCTGGCCCTGTACAATATTATAAAAGAGGAAATAGAATGGTTGTTGGAAGCAAAATTCATTAGGCCTTGCCGATATGCGGAATGGGTTTCCAACATCGTTCCAGTCATGAAGAAAAACGAAAAACTCAGGGTGTGTGTCGACTTTAGAGATTTAAATAAAGTCACACCGAAAGATAAATACTCGATGCCGATAGCCGATATGCTTATTGATGCTGCATCAGGGAATAAAATTATAAATTTTTTAGACAGAAATGCCGGATATAATCAAATATTCATGGCAGAAGCCGATATACCAAAAACCGCCTTCAGGTGTCCTGGTGCAATAGAATTATTTGAGTGGACGGTTATGACTTTCGGTTTAAAAAATGCTGGGGCGACTTACCAGTGAGCTATGAATTTGATTTTTCATGACTTAATCGGTCATATTGTCGAAATATACATTGACGATGTGGTGGTGAAATCTACAGATGATTTACAGTATTTAGCCGATTTAGAAAAAGTTTTTCAAAATATAAGATTACATGGTTTGAAGATGAATCCTTTCAAGTGTTCGTTTGGCGTATCGGCTGGGAAATTTTTGGGCTTTATGGTGCATGAAAGAGGTATCGAAGTCAATCAAGCAAGGGTTAAAGCTATAGCTAAAACAGAGCCACCGACGAGTAAAAACGAGTTACAGAAGCTAATTGGCAAGATCAACTTGAAGAGGAATGCGGTATGCTACACTAGCACAAAAAAACTACCGCATAACCAGAAAGCTACTCGCAAGAAGGGGATCACAGATTAGATTACCACTAGACGCGCGGATGCGGAATCCTTCGCGCATCAATGTAGTGGATCGTCCTCGCCGTAGTCGTTGCGTCGATGGAGTGGATCGTCCTCGCCTCGCCGTGGATCATCCTCCCACGCCGCAGTCGCAGCAGCGTCACCGCAGTAGTCCAGACGTCCAGGGATGGAACACCGTGCGTCAGTGTGCAAGCACCTGGTCGCTCAGCAGGGGCAACGAGAGGAGGAGGCTAGGGTTTCGGGTGAATCACTTCTAAACCGAGGGAAAGCACACCCTGCGCCCACCCTCCTCCCCTCCTTATATAGCCACGAGATGAAACCCTAAACCAGGGCCCATCAGCGTGCTAAGCCCACGAGGTCCATTAATTACGGATCCAATCCAAATTAATGCATCCCACCATTAAGTGTGTGACCTGCAGTTCACGTATGTTTGGACATGGATTTGGAAAACTCTTTTTCAATCCAATAGTTGGTAGCGGCTCCTTGCAGAGTATGCCAACTCCCAAACATACTATGATCAAATCGGACAGAACCTATCACAAGTACTCATGTAATAATCCCTTTGCCAAGTATATGAAGATTGAACTCAAGGCGAGAAGCATGTCATCCTTTGATGATTCAATCCATCTCTCGTATCCGTGTTGTGATTGACTCCTCAATCACGGTATGGCCATGCACTTCCTTAATCATATCACATGAGTGGCCATATCATATATCTCCGTTTCATTGGAGTGGCAAATTTCATCTTGACTGCTCACTTCTCTCTGCACGTTTTATAGTAAACATGAAAGCTACCTTTATAACTATCCGGTTAGGAAGTAGTGTTTGATAGCCCCAAGAAAAACTATTACACATGTAGGGAATATGACAATCTCAGGTCTAAGGATCATACATCTACTATGTATGAGATACACTGATGACACATAAGAATGAAACATTCTCGCAGTGTCCCATTGCGGGTCTATCTAACTCATGTTCTTCAACATGCTTCCACAATGTATAGATGATATCTCCATATCCCATGATCTATGAAGCATGATCATCGATCACTACATGTGCTGATCTATTCATCGTTGTCCTATACGATGATATCCGATCAGAGATATTTATCGAATTACATCAATAAGTAAAGAGCTTCATAGGCAAGTTACATACTTGTTAATCAATACAATGATATACATTCATTGGACCAATAATCATATTATTATTCATAAACATAGTCATGTTAAAATCATCTAAATGATTGCCTCAAGGGCATAACACTAACAAAACTATCTCCGAAGGTTTATCTCAAATCTTTCCGGTCGGATTCGTGCTTTTACCCCACTGTTGAAGTTGAAAGGTAATCAAGAATTTGTGTGGGGAATTGACCAGCAAAAGGCTTTTGATGATATTAAAGAATATTTGGCTAATCCTCCGGTTCTGGCTACACCACGAAAAGGGATTCCTTTCAGGTTATATATATCGGCTGAGGAGGAAACTATCGGAGCTGTTTTAGCACAGGAAGTTGATGGTAAGGAAAGGGTAATCTTTTATTTAAGCCGACGTCTACTGATACTGAAGTCAGGTACCCTTTCATCGAGAAATTGTGCTTATCCTTATATTTCTCTTGTACAAAGCTAAGACATTATATTTTAGCGTCGGCTTGTAAGGTGGTCTGTAAAACCAATGTTATAAAGTATATGTTATCGGCTTCAATTTTACGAGGTCGACTCAGTAAATGGGCTTATGCTTTAATAGAGTTCGACCTATCTTATGAATCGGCTAAAGCGGTTAAAGGACAAGTTATAGCCGATTTTATAATAGGACACGATACCGCTGTCGACCTAATGTCGGTTGCCCTTTGGCAGTTGTTTTTTGATGGGTCGGTATGCAGTGAAGGCGATGGTATTGGTATTGTACTCATATCGCCTATGGGTCATAATTTTAATTTCGCATTTCGGCTAAATAGCCGATGTTCAAACAATCTTGCAGAGTATGAGGCGTTGCTCAAAAGCTTACAATTGTTAGAAAATATCGGAGTGAGTGCTGTTGAGGTATACGGCGACTCCATGTTAATTGTACAGTAAATAAAAGGTGAATACCAATGCCGTGATGAAATATTACTTAAATATTTAGAATAATGCTGCGGAATTATCGGCTCGTTTACCTCATTCTCTATCGGTCATATCCCTCGAGAAATGAACGATAGAGCCAACGCACTGGCTCAGCAGGCGTGAGGGTACAAGGACTTTGGCCGATATCAGGTGACTGAACTGGTGAGCAAAGTTGTCATGTGTGCAGATACTATTGACTGGAGAACGCAAATAAGGAATTACCTAATCGATCCATCTAAGCCGACAAATCGCAAAGTTAGGCAGCAAGCTTTGAAGTATGTAATCCTGGACGATATTTTGTATTATCAGACAATGGAAGGTTTGCTGTTGAGATGTCTTGGAACTGAAGAAGCGCAGGTGGCAATGGGTGAGGTACATGAAGGTATTTGTAGATCTCATCAATCGGCTCATAAGATGAAATGGATGCTTAGACGAACAAGATATTTTTGGCCGACAATGTTAGAGGATTGTTCCAGATATTACAAAGGATGTCAGACTTGTCAAAAATTTGGCAATGTGCAACTAGCGTCGGCATCGGCTTTAGACCCGATTATCAAGCCATGGCCGTTCAGAGGATGGGGGATAGATATAATCGGCCAAGTATTCCTGCTTCAAGTGAAGGCCATAAGTTTATTTTGGCCGCAACTGATTGTCTCTCTAAATGGATTGAAGCTATACCGCTTAAAAAGGTAACTAGTGTTGAAGCAATCGGGTTTGTTAATGAACACATTGTACATCGGTTTGGAATACTACAAACAATCACGATCGATCAAGGTACAATGTTTATGTCTAGTGAGTTTCAGAATTACGCGAAAAGCCTAGGGATCAAATTGTTGAATTCATCCCTATATTACGCTCAGGCTAATGGACAAGCTGAGTCATCTAACAAAACGTTGATCAAAAGAAAAATCGATGAAAAACTAAGGAATTGGCATTCAATTCTATCGGAGTCACTTTGGGCGTATCGGCTAGCTTATCATGGAGCAACAAAACTTTCGCCTTATCAGTTAGTGTATGGCCAAGAAGCCGTTTTCCCATAGAGGTTAACATCAATTCTATACAAATAGCCAGACAGAATGGGTTGTCGGCTCAAGATTATAACAATTTGATGATCGATAACTTGGATGAATTAGAAGAATTACGTTTGTCTACATTTGATCGGCTTAAGAAGAATAAGGTAAGAGTTGCAAAGGCATACAATAAAAAGGTGGTGCCTAAGTCTTTTGATGAAGCTGATCTAGTTTGGAAAACAATACTGCCTGTGGGTTCTAAAGATATAACCGATTCGGAAAATGTTCACCTACGTGGGAAGGACCATACAAGGTAAATCGGTTAGTCGGTGGAAATTCATACATGCTTGAAACGTTAGAAGGACATGTTTTTCCCAAAGCGATTAACGGGAAGTACTTAAAGAGATACTATCCTAGCGTTTGGGTTGGAGCTTAGCCGACTAGCAAGGAATCGTTCTAAAGACCGAGTTAACACGATGCTGTTAATCGGCTAAAAAGGAAAAGTAAAATTCATAAACAAAGCTAAATATAAATCGGTTAAACAGCCAATTATAAAGATAGCAAAGAGTTACAAAAGTGTTTCAGGACATGTTTCATGACATCTGACAAAGTTTTATATTTCATAGAGAAACTAATACTGAATGCCAGAGCCTGGAAGCATGGCGCCCAAAGCCGATAAAGCGCCGGCCGCCTTGGTGATCACACATTGAACTTCATCAATAATGCGGTCGTCTTCTTTGGCACTCCCTGGCACCGGTACCACTTTGGCCATCTGTTTCTTCACTCCGACCACGACCATAGCAATGCCAAGTTTCTGATCTTTGATGGCCGATGAAGTTTTTTCAAGGGTTTGTTGGCCTTCTATAATTAGCTTCTCTGTTTTGGCCAACTCTTCCATGAGAAACTTCTTGGTCGATTCGAGTTTCGAGATGGAATCCTTCGTAGCCTTGAGCAGCTCAGTGTCGACATCAAACTTCTGCTTCTTGGCCTTAGCATCAGCGACCAGCTCGTCCAAGATTTTCTGATCGGCTTCTTGAGCTTCGCGCTATGCTATCCTTGCCTGAGCCGCCTCCACTTCAGATTTCCTCTCGTCCAATTGACAGACGTTGAGGAGAGCTTCCATTGCTTCTGGGGGGCAGCTCAGCTTCAACCGCCGCCATGGCATCTCTGATTCACTAATTGTTGGCCAAAATCTCCGATTGTGGCTTCATCACCAGATCGAAGAGTTTGTTGAGCCTTTCTTGCATCCCTGGAGCAGAGGTGACGGCAGCCGACGCTTCCTTTGAGACTTCAAGAATCTTTTTGATTTCTGCATCGTAGTCATTTGTGGCCATGATTTCAGGATCATCCAGATCGGCCAAGGAAAAACCCAATAAATTTGTTGGGTCAGAGAATTCTGGCAGGTCAGCGGTCGGAGCTGTTGGTGTTGGCCGTGGAGGAGAAAGGGGCGCTGATGAAATCCCAAGAAGGTCGACCAAGATTTTTGCAACTTGCACCGACGGCGTTAGCGCCGACGTATTAAGAAAAACATAAGTCGTTAATTAAAAGTACACTGCTTACCTCTGCAGTAGTCGACGCGTGTGGCAAACTCTCGCCACTCTGCTCCTGGGGCTTTAATCCCCTTTTCGTCGGAGCCTTGGTGTACTTTGTTTTCTTCTTTTTTGAAATTATGATCGGCTAAGGATTAGTTGCAAAGAGAGTAAAAGAAATAACAGCTAATTGTAATATACTTGGTTGTTTTTTCTCAATGTCCGATAACGACGGGCTTTGAATGCCTAGGGTACCCGAGGTGTACCCAGTAAGGCCAGTCGATTGGTGTGGCCTTTTCCCTTGTTGACCACTACCCGATTGGCCGACAGAAGGTTTCTTGCCAACAGCCTTAGCCTAAAAAGCAAACAAAGGTTGGTCAGTAAAATGTCTAAGGAAGATAAAGACAAATGAAGGGATGATGATCAAAGCCGATACCTCGCTCATTATTTTTTCTAAACTGGTGTTAGTGTAACCCGATGAACTAGCTTCACTGCTAGAATCGCTGTTAGACACTAATGATGGCTCTCGCAGATCTGGGAAGAATTCTTTGATTATGAATGACGGAGTTTTTTTCCATATATATTGACTCTGCAATAGCTGACCACCATGTTGTGAAGCCTCCTGTCCGGCGAGCATTCAGGAAGAAGTGAGGAAGACTCGAAGCTGAAACTCATCGGCTATTTCCAAAAGCAGCTCGACTGAAGTAGCATTGCGAACTCTAGCCTTGGGCTGTAGCCGATCAAGAAGTAGCAGGCTTAGAATCACTTGACCAAAACCAAGCTGCCTTGCATAGACCGAAGGATGGTAAAACTCATATGAAGCCTGGAATGTCCGATTCCTAGTGTGAAGGCCGGCGTGAAGGACGCATGGAGAGATGAAGAGTTTATACAAGTCCAAGGTCTCCTGAGGCATCAAAGAGCTGTCGGCTTCCAAATGCAGGAAAGAAGGCCAAGGGAAATCGGTTGTGGCATCATAGCTAAAGAAGTCTTGTTGTTTGAAGTCTTCAGTGTCCAATTGCAGGAAAAAAGACAAAAATTTTCTACAGCCGACAGGTGTGATTCTTGTCTCATTATTGGAGCACATCACAAATCTCTCACCAAAGGATCGGCATTCTCTGAACTGAAAGGGTGCTCTTTCTAGGGTATCTTCTCTTGGGAAAGGAGTCCCGTCGGCTAAATCTAGATTAAAAGAGCGGCTAAATAGACAGTATAACCATATCTGCACGAACCACATCGGACCACCCACATTGCCAACGGTGAAATTCTCAAAACCAGTAAAAAGCCGACTCCTTATTACGTATAACATCTGATACACAACACCAAGAAAAGTTTTCCCTAATGCTAGCCGACGTCCTTCAACAAGATTTTCTGCTACGACTTGATAGACTTGAGTCGGCCCAAGGGATGCCCCACAGAATAAAAAGCGATCTAACCAGAGGTTTAAAAAAGCAACCTGTTCTTCGTCCAATACCGGCCCATTAACCTTATTGTTGTTGATGATGTATTTGGCCCACCCTTCACCTTTGGATCTGATAAGTTTATATTTGGGCTTGTCACTAAAAGCCGATATTTGTTCACCATCCAGCCTAAGGCAGCACAGCTGAGCTACGTCCAAAAGAGTCGGGCCGATGGGACTAGTACGAAACAAAAAGGCATTACAACAATCCGACTAGAAATAACAGGCCGTGGCCACTAGGGGCTCGTTGGCTTCTGGATCGGCTAAAGAAAGGGTGGTGCACTCGGCTATACCCATTTTTTCCCATTCACCCCTCTTTTGGGCTGCCACTCTGATGAACCAATTCCTCCACCCCTTGAGAGCTGTCGGCCAAGCTCTGAAACTTTTATTCCAACCTTCTATATTATGACCAGAAGCCGATAAAGGAAGACGAGGAATTTCTTGATTTGTGACAGTACTGACATCTAGATTTCCAAAGAGACCCAAGAAATACCGATCGTTGCTATGCGGGATCGGAATTAGTACTTGACTTGGGTCCATTGCAGCCGATCTCGGAGGATGATTGAGCTAAGGACTGTTTCGGAGATTCATCAACAGAGAACTTAAGCCGATTGCGGATGGTTCGAGAGCTTGAGCGCGTGAAGAATGACCATGTGGGGGCCGCTTTTTATAGCACGGTAAAAATTTGAAGCGACGGGAAACGAATTTCAAAAGACAAGAGCAGTTAAAACGCACTACACGCATGTCAGAAAATTACGGCGCAATTAAAGCAGCAGTTACTGTATGAAGCTTAGCAGTTAGCTGATGGAGAAAAGCCGATAGTTGCAATTTTTGAAAGTTAACAAGTCATCTTTCAAAAATAGGGGGCATATGTTTGCACCAAAATTTGGCAAGTATGGTTAAAATTGGCAAGAAAGTCAACATGCGGTAACTAACAGGTGATTTGGAAAGATTTGAAGATATTTGGCAACGGCAAAGATCTTTAAGGAGAAACTATCCGAATGAAGGCCGATACGGATCAGATTTTGTAACGTGTTGTAATAGGACACGGTCGGCCAACGGGTATAAAAGAAGGGCAAAGAGCAAGCTGCAAAATATCCAACACAATCAAACACACCAATTTACATTACTTTTTCCTGTCGACTAGGAGTAGTTCTTGTAATTTAGTCTTTGTAATTCGATCTTGATCAATAAAGTTGCCATCGCCGATTGTTGATCTTCTTCAAATTACGACCCAGGTTCGATTTGTTCTGATTTTGTTGCGCATCGCCTTCTTCAGAATCGATCTGCCTTTATTCTCTGATTAGCCTTAATCGGCTAATTAGACTTATCCTTTTATCTTGATTTAATCGGCTTCAAGCTGATTGAGTCTAAGCCGATTGATCTTCACGATCGGCTTTGAGTGAATTTCATATTTTTACCTTATCGATTCCAGGTCAAATCGACTGGCACGCTCTGAACCAGGTGTTCGTCTGGTGTACTGTTGTCAGAAACCCTACTTCAAGTTTTTGACGTCAACACATAGTGAATGAGCTCAAAGGCCTTGGGGCGTCACTAACCGACTTTGATATTGTTCGTAAGATTCTTAAGGCTCTTCTGGACAAGTATGAGACCTTGGGGACTTTGTTCCTCAACTCACCTGAGTTGCCAAGGATGACGCTAACCAGACTTCTTAGAAACCTCATCACCAATGAGCTTTATAAGAAGGACAAGGAAGAGCTTTTAGAGCAAAGCTCTTCGAAGAAGAAAAACATTGCCTTCAAGGCAAAGGCGAAGTCAAGAGATGAGCCGCTTGAAGACTCTGAAGATAACACCGAGGAGGAGATGGCTCTCCTCGTAAGGAGAATGAGAAGATTTATGAAGAGACTCTCTAGCTCAAGCGCCCCTCATAAATTCAAGAAGGGACAACACTCTAGCATCAACTGATACGCCAATATTCGGTGTTATGAGTGTGATGAGAAGGGGTACATTGTTTCTCATTGTCCCAAGAAAAAGGACGACAAGACCAAGTCACCCAAGAAGAAGAAGGCTTTTCGAAGGAAGAAGAAGCTTTTTAAGAAGCTTGACAAGGACGGCAAGGGTGAGGCCCACATTGGAGAGTGGGATTCCAACTCATCCGATGATGATACTCCTTCCAAGAAGAAGGGTCTTGCCGAAGTCGCCATCAAGGAGGCTTCTTCACCATTCGTCACTCCTTTTTGTCTTATGGCAAAAGGAGATCATAAGGTAAAAGCTAATGATGATGATGAGCCGTCTTATGATGAACTAATGGATATGCTTGAGGATTTAAATGAGTATCTTGGTAAAGAGAAGTCCAAGCATAAGGTCTTGAGAAAGGAATATCTCTCTTTCAAAGACTCTTATGAGAAGCTAAAGGAAGCTCATGAGTCTTCCCTTCTCAAGGATCATTCAAAGTCCCAAAATGATATAGGCATTACTTGCGATATTTTTGATGACATGCCTAGCCTAGAAAATATTTCTTGCAATATCTCTAAGTCTAGCATATCTACATCATGTGATGATCTTCTTGATGTGCCATCTAGTTCATACTCTAGCTCAGTTGCTATTAATGATAATTTAATTGTTGAGAAGAATGAGCTCAAGGAGCAAGTGAGTAAGCTAAGTAAGAGCTTGGATCGGTGTTTCAAGGGTAAGGAGAACCTTGATAAAATCTTGAACAACCAACGTTACTCCTACAACAAAGAAAGCCTTAGGTTCATTCTCAAGAAGGGTAAGAAAATGAGCAACAAAGCTCCAAGATTTGTGAAATCAAATGGGAAGCTTTGCTATAAGTGCCATGATATGGGACATATAGCAAATGATTGCCAATGAGGTAAATCTCCTAAGAATAATATTTATGATTCATGCTATGTTCTTAGAAAAAATAGCAATGGTAACATTATTGCAAAATTTGTTGGCACTCCTATACTTGGTTGTAGAAAGAATTCCATTTGAGTGCCCAAAGCCTTGGTTACTAACCTCCAAGGACCCAAACAAATTTGGGTACCTAAAAAGGTTTTATCTTCTTTTGTAGGTGAACTACAAAACTGGTGGACGGTATTGGGTGTTGGATAGTAGATGCACTCAACACATGACCAGAGACCGGAAGCTATTCACTACATTTGAAGTTGGGAGTGATCAACATGACAAGATCACCTTTGGTGACAATAGCAAGGGAAAATTATTAGGATTGGGTAAAATTGCTATCTCAAATGACCTTTGAATTTCAAATGTCTCATTAGTTGAAACATTAAATTTTAACTTGCTATCCGTTGCTCAAATTTGTGATCTTGGTCTCAATTGTACTTTTTCTTATATGACAAATTCGAAGCCTCCAGTATTTTCAAAAACTTTGCGAAAAGGGTTCAAAATGAATTTGATTTTAAAATAAAGAAAATCAGTAGTGATAATGGTGCCGAGTTCAAAAATACAAGAATTGAATATTATTGTGATGAACTTTGAATAAAACATGAGCTTTTCGCTGCTCTAACACCCTGGCCCAAATTAGCTCAAAGTCCGGCCTACCATAGGGCGGACCTACGCATGCATAGTACCCCACTTACACTTTCGTCCTCACTTCGTGTAAAATGGTTAACCCTGAGGTGCTATGTTTGGACCCAACAGGCATTATATACTACAACTCACTTTGTGCAAGCAATGTGGGACTAATCCCACCACCGCTCCATATAGACCACATGGGCCTTCACATTAACGGGCCGGGGTATTACACTCACCCCCCTTAAGGGCTGACGCCCTCGGCAGCACACCGTATACACGGTAGATATCCAGAACCACCCCTCGGTACACGGCCGTGCGTCCAGCGCCGGCACATATGCCATGTCATATGGCCACTCCGGGCCCACACACGCCATGCGCCATATGCCCGTGCCCCTATCCCACATGCGCCCGTGAAGCGAGGGTTGATGCTCTGATACCATCTCTAACACCCTGGTCCAAATTAGCTCAAAGTCCAGCCTACCATAGGGCGGACCTACGCATGCATAGCAACCCACTTACACTTTCATCTTTGCTTCGTGTAAAATGGTTAA
Source organism: Otatea glauca (assembly GCA_036346275.1). Classification (NCBI taxonomy): domain Eukaryota; kingdom Viridiplantae; phylum Streptophyta; class Magnoliopsida; order Poales; family Poaceae; genus Otatea; species Otatea glauca. The sequence continues at coordinate 46,440,087 of CM070715.1, read as the reverse complement.
CCCGAAGGTGCTATGTTTGGACACAACAGGCATTATATACTACTACAACTCACTTTGTGCAAGTAATGTGGGACTAATCCCACCACTGCTCTACATGAGCCACATGGGCCTTCACATTAATGGGCTGGAGTATCACAACTGCCTACACTCCGGAGCAAAATGGAGTTGTAGAACGGAAAAATAGAACGGAATAGGGCCTTATCTTTTCCTTTTTCCTTCTTTTGGAGGGTAGCTTCTTTTCCTCCTTTTCTTTGCCTTCCTAGCTCTCCCAGGTTTGTATTAAGGTTTGTACATCTTGGTCGTTAATTTATTTTCTCACAGTAGGAGTCTCTTCTATTGTTCTCTCGTAAAACAAAAGAAAAATCGAACATCAATTGAAATGGCAAGAACTATGCTTGATGGATATGGTACTTCCAATAGTTTTTGGGCGGAATCTATCAATATCGCTTGCCATGCAACAAATCGTCTTTATTTGCATCGCCTTTTGAAAAAAGACTTCCTATGAGCTTCTTATTGGAAAAAGACCAAACATATCTTATTTTCACGTTTTTTGGTTGCAAGTGTTTTATTTTGAAAAACAGTGTTCGGCTTTCAAAATTTCAAAGTCGTTGTGATATTGGTTTCTTGCTTGGTTATTCTTCAAATAGTAAGGCTTATCGTGTTTCAACCAAACCAAAAGTTTAGTTGAAGAGACGTGTGATGTTGAGTTTGACAAAACTAACGGCTCTCAAGAAGAGGAAGAAAATTTGGATGATGTAGGTAATGAAGGCTTGAGAGAAGCAATGAAGAACATGACACTTGGAGATATCAAGCCAAAGGAGGATAAAGATGATCAACCCTCATCCACTCAAGTTGAACCATCTACTTTCGTAATGCTAAGCCAAGCTCAACCAATTGACGTGGATGAAAAGGAGGATAGTCAACAACTTCAACTGCTATCTCAAAGAATCCATCATGCCATCTCAAAAGATCATCCAATAGATCAAATATTGGGTGACGTTAGTAAGGATGTTCAAACTCGATCTCGTGTTGCTTCTTTTTGTGAACATTACTCTTTTGTGTCTTTTGAACCCTCTCATGTAGATGAAACTTTAGATGATCCGGATTGGGTGAACTCCATGCATGAAGAACTCAACAATTTCGCCCAGAATGATGTATGGACACTAGCCGAAAGACCCAAAGATCACAACGTCATCGGCACAAAATGAGTATTTCGAAACAAACAAGATGAGAACGATATTGTGGTAAGAAATAAAACAAGGTTGGTGGCACAAGGTTTTACACAAATCGAAGGCTTAGATTTTGGTGAAACCTTTGCACATGTGGCTAGATTAGAAGCCATTCGTATCTTGCTTGCATTTGCATCTTGTTTCGATATTAAGTTATTTCAAATGGATGTAAAGAGTGCATTTTTAAATGGACAAATATCCGAGTTGGTATTTGTTGAACAGCCTCCTGGTTTTGAAAATCCTAAAAATCCAAATCATGTTTATAAACTCTCTAAGGCGCAATATGGACTCAAACAAGCTCCTAGAGCACGGTATGAGCGACTTAGAGACTTTCTACTTTCAAAAGGATTCAAAATTGGGAATGTTGATACAACACTCTTCACTAAAGTAATAGATGGAGAATTCTTTATTTGCCAAATTTATGTTGATGATATAATTTTTGGCTCTACTAATGAAGAATTTTGCAAAGAATTTGGTGATATGATGTCTAGGGAGTTTGAGATGTCCATGATCGGGGAGTTAAGCTTCTTCCTTGGACTTCAAATCAAACAACTCAAGAATGGGATGTTCGTGAGCCAAACCAAGTACGTGATGGTCTACTCAAGAGGTTTGGCATGGAGGACGCAAAGCCCATCAAGATACCCATGGCATCCAACGAGCATCTAGACCTCAATGAGGGAGGTAAACCAGTAGATTTAAAGCTTTATCATTCTATGATTGGTAGTTTGCTTTATCTTACCGCATCTAGACCCGATGTCATGTTTAGTGTTTGCATTGTGCACTTTTTCAAGCTTCACCTAAAGAGTGTCATTTAGTGGTCGTTAAAAGGATTCTAAGATATTTAAAGCATTCCTCAAATATAGGTTTATGTTATCCTAAGGGTACTAAATTTGATTTAATTAGATATTCGGATTCGGATTATGTGGGTTGCAAAGTGGATAGAAAAAGCACCTCAGGAAGTTGTCAACTCCTAGGTAGATCCCTTGTTTCATGGTTCTCCAAGAAACAAAATTTCGTTGCCTATCCACCGCCAAAGCCGAATATATATCCGCCGGTAGTTGTTGCGCTCAATTATTATGGATGAGGCAAACTTTAATGGATTATGGAATAAATTTTAAAAGTGTGCCTCTTTTGTGTGATAATGAAAGCGCAGTTAAGATAGCCAATAACTCGGTCCAACATTCAAGAACTAAATATATAGATATCCGTCATCATTTCTTAAGAGATCATGTGAGTAAAGGTGATATTGTGATTAGTCACATTAGAATTGAAGATCAATTAGCGGATATCCTTACCAAGCTCTTAGATGAAGCCCGCTTTTGCAAATTGAGGAATGAATTAAATGTTATAGATATCTTTAATTTGGCTTGAATATTTGCACCATGATTGATTCTTATTTGGTGTTATTGGCTCTTATTTGATTCTCTAATCATTTTGATGAGAAACACATTAAGAGGGAGTATTATACAATTTATATGTATACTACATCCCTAAAATGTGAAAATATCAAATAAGTGCAAATATTTCTCAAAAAGAAGATTCTAGACCATTCTAGATCAAAGCTTTTTAAAATTATGTTATTTTGAGGTTAATTAAACATATTCTTTCAAAACTTTCACTTTCAACATATAAATATGTAAATCTTATCTCTTGAATATATTTACCTAAATAAACTCCTTTTATGTTGAAATTAAAAAAATTAAAATGCTTTGAACAAAGTCTTATTCTTTTAGCCTTCCTTAAAATCCAAAATATTGTCTATATTGATCTAATCAATGCACTTTGTGAGTTATCGCCTTTGGAACTAGGATATTGTGGTGACTAGTCTCCTAAAAGGTAGTTTATAACTCATATATGCCAACAAGTTGATTTCTTTCATATCGAGTGCTTCATTTTCAAAAAGATCTATTATTTTCCTCAAAAAGGGTCTATTTTGATAAAGACTATTTGAAATATTGCATTTCTGATTGAATTATCAAGTTGGAATGCTCATATATGTTTTTCATCAAATAATGAGGATATAAGAGCTATTCCCAACTAAATTGGCTTTTGGGCAGCCTGTCAGGCTGTCAAGGCCGGTGCTACCGACCTAAGGACGGTAGCATCGGAAGAGTCGGTGCAGTCGGTTAAGTCCAGCACAGTGTAACCGCCTCCCCTCCTATCCCATTTAACCGAGCCCCTCTCTATCTTACTCCTTTGTCTCTATTTTTCCCCTCAAATCCTCTGAGATCAAATCCTTGGTTTCAAGTTCTCCTTTGGGAATCTTTTGCTTTCAAGGGTTTCTCATCCATCAAGGTAATCAATTCTTTCATTTCCTTTGGATTTCCTCTCTCATTCATGCCCTAGAGTTCATTTTGTCAAATTTTAGGGCTCATGCAAAATGTAGCAAATTTGTGCGAAATATGTTGAAATTTTTTGTTGAAATGATTAGAATAGTGACTTATAATATATCTAGATACCATTCCATGGTTTGATCTACTCAAAAAATCAAAATTTCCATGATTTTAGGGTTTGGCACCTGTACGGCCGGTGTTACCGGCCTCTGGGGCGGTAGCACCGCCCATGACTGGTGCTATAGTCCTAGCATAGGCGGTAGGATCGGGTTTGCACCCAAATTTGAACAAATTAGTCTCATTTTCATTGAAACCCATCTTTAGGGCAGTTATTCCTTGTTCTTACCCCTTGTACTCCTTTCTTATCTAGAAATCATGCCAAAGGACAAATCTTTTTGCCCAAACCTCGCGGTGGAGGATCTATTTGCAAGTCAACAAGACGAAGGGGTGTGCCTGTTCCCCATGATAGTAGTGACAGCGAAGATTCTCAGACCTTAGCCACGAGAGATTTGGAAATAAGGAGTAAAATTCAAGCGGAGCTTGGTAGCTATCGGGCAAGTAAAGGAAAACAGATTTCTTCGAAGCCTAGCAGTGAAGAAGAGAAGGAAGCTAGTAATGATATGGATGTGGATACTGGGAGTGGCAATGGTAGCGAAGAGTCAGAAGAAGAAGAGAATTTTGATAACTTCGACCCTTCAGTGGACTTGAGAAAAATTAAAGGGGAGAAGTACTATTCTCTGAGGCAAGCAAACCAATGCCTTCTGCCTCGTAGTGCAACTGTTGATAAATTTAGAACTATGTTCCAGCAGAAAGTCTATCATAAGATTTACCTAACTAAAGAGTTTGCGGATCATAAGTGGGTCAGTTGGGAGCATATCAGAATGTCCCACTGTTTGTTGGTGTGCCCGAGTTCTTCCAAGGAGCGGGACTGACAAATATCGTCAGCATGAAGTGTGACTATGTAGACGTCAAAATAAGACAATTTTATGCTACACATTATGTAACAGACTCATTTGATGGGATTACCTAGATGACAGACTCTGTTGTGTATACTGCGTCCAAGGAGGACATTGAACATGCATGGGGGATTTTCCATAGCGGTTATCCCAGAGTCCACAGCAATAGAGTTCTTTCGCTCCAGAGATAGTTTGACTTCTATGATCCAAATGCAAGTGTCAGGAGGCCAGGTAAAATGGTGAACCTCCTTCCCACATTGAGCCTCATCAATAGGATTGTCAGGGTTACCGTTCATCCTAAGAGAGGTAATTTTGATGAGATTAGAGGCTATGCATGGAATTTGATGAACAAGATAATGAACAAACAAAAATTCGATGTGGTTGACTTCATGATAAGAGAGATGGCATCCTCTACTTGTGACCGTGGCAAAAGAATTTACTTTGCACCTTATATCATGATGTCATCAAGAGGGTGACGGGGTACCGAGGCAGTTGTGGCAGTGCCCACAAGCCATACAAGCCCGTGAGGTGGCACCTCATGCATTTGGGCAGAGAGCACAATCATCTCAACAGATGCAGCAGCAGGAGCCAGGGGAGGAAGGCCAGTAGGCTCAGTAGACCTTTGAGGTTCCACATGATCCCATTTTGGCGAGCCTTGCTAGTCTGAGGAGCGACATGATGAGTAATTTTGCGAGAATTGATGAGTATTAGGCCCTAATGAGACAGATTGTCGAGGAGGTCAGAGGTCGTATGGATTTTATTGACTCCACTATTCATGAGCTCTCTACCTCTTTCCAGGAGTTTCGCACCGAGTAGGTCCATTGGTATTTCATCGATATGGGTGTTGTCCTCGTACTCCTCCTCCTCCTCCAACTTCGTGAGTTCTTTCTTGGAGTTGCCCCATTTTTGGTATTTGATGCCAAAGGGGGAGAAGTTATGCGAGCAAAAGATGGAGCAAGCTTCAAGGAATGAAGTTTGAGTTTGAGGATTAGCTTATTTATTATTTATATATATGTTATGTAAGCTAATGAACCTCGTTATGTTGCTTTTGGATGTTGAATGATGTTTATGTGGTTTGGATGCGTTTGGATGTTTGGATGCTTATTGTTAAAATCTTTATCTATGGATTATATTGTCTCATTGGATTTTCATGCTTTACATTGTATTGATATATTCTTTATTATCATATTGTTTCCTCGGATTCAATATTTAGAGGAAACTCCACCAAAATAAAAAAAATTGTAGAAGTGTGCGAATTCCAACTCATTACTTTATGCACATCTTTAGGGGGAGTTTCAACTAAATATTATAGCTTTAATAGCATTTTACTCAAATTTATTCCTTTCACTTCAAAGGAGTAATTAAAATGCCGCTAAAGCAAAAATCTTTGAGTATACAACATATTTTACTTGTTGCATACCCAAAATCAATCTCAATTCATTGTTTATGTGAGGATTGTCATCAATTACCAAAAATGGGGAGATTGAAAGCATCTAAGCCCCCAAATTCGTTTTGCTTTTGGTAATTAATGACAATCGTGATTAAAGGACTAATACTTTTATTTGAGAATATTGAAAATAGATTGGTCCTAGACATGGCACACGATGAAGCATGAAAATGAAGCTAAAATAAGATCAACGCGTAAAGCTAAATTCCAAAGGAAAAAAATTAAGGACCTTTTCATAGCTTTTGCCGATCTCGGAGTTTTGGAGAAAGATAGGGTTGTCAGAATAGGTGCCGTACTATTAAGAGGGGTCTTGGCTAGTAGTTTGATGTTGATCAAAGTTTAAAGGCTCAAATCTTGCATATTTGGATCAATACTTTTTTTTGCATTTTAGTCAAATTGGAAAATTTAGAAAAGATTCAGTGTGGTCGGTGCTACGAGCTATGGTGGGGCGGTGCTACCGACCGAGCGATAGCACCGGCCCGAGACCCTGTGTGTAAATTCCAGAGAAGGCACTTGGTTGATTTTTATAGGCCGATGATACAGGCCATGTAGGCCTGGTGCTACCGGCCGAGCGGTAGCACCGGCCTAAAGTCCGGTGTGTTTTACAGAGGGTGTGTTTTTGGCCGAGCAAAAATAAAAAAGGGCCCAGTACTACCGGTCCCAATTGGGTGGTAGCACCAGCCCTCAGTGGCAACGACCTCTAGCAGTGCAATTAATGCTTTGAGTCGACCGTTGGACAGGATTTCGGTGCTACCAGCCCTACATGGGCGGTAGCACCAAAAAAGCTTAATTTTCTATATTTTTGCTCCAACGGTTGAATAGCGGGCGGGGGCTATAAATACCCCCACACCTGCTACTAGAGCAACTCTTGGACCTCATTGATCATATTTGAGCTCTACCAAGTCTTCAACTCACTCTTGTGCATTAAATTCTTATTTTAAGAGAGTTAGGATCATTCAACTGTGTATTTAAAGTTTGAGCCTTTAGATACTTGATTCGACTTCAAGCAAGTGTCAAGACTTGTTACTCTTGGAGGTTGTCGCCTCCTAGATGGCTTGGAGGAGAAGGAACTGGTGACTTTCTCAAAGGAGCTTGTGAGAAAGCTTAGTGGTTTGTGAAGGTCGGAGCTCACCTACCTAGAGCGGGGAAGAGCTACCATAGTGATCGAGGGAGGCTCATTTGCACAAAGGAGCCAGCTTGAGTTGGTCAAGCTACCTCACGTGGATTAAGGAAGACTGGCAAGTCTCCGAGAGCATGGGATAAATTCGTGTTCATTTCTCTCTTGTGGTTTGATCACTTGTCTTAATTTGTGCAATTTATATTCCTAGCTTGTTTAGTATATTGATCTTGCATTAGGTTTGTAATTGTTGCTTAGACTTAGCTTGTCGGTGCACATAGCAAGACCTAGACGATTTAGGCTTTAATTGTCAAAATTATATTTCTAGCCTAGCTTGCTTAATTATTGCAATTAGAGCCAAAGGATTTTAAAACCTCCTATTCACCCCCCCTCTAGTCGGTTATCCTTGATCCTACACGGGTGTCTAAAAACTCTAACCAGATAGATGTAGTGCTGGGGATGGTATCCTCAACATTGCGTGAGGTTGAATTCACTACTAGAGAAAGGTTTATATTAGACTCCTCTTCACAGACGGTTTCAAAAAACCGTCTGTTATGACAAATATCACAGACGGTTCTCTAGTGTAACCGTTAGTGATTTAATCACAGACGGTTCTATTTATGAACCGTCAGTCATATCATAGCCGGTTCTAGTTAAAAGTCGTCTGTGATCATATCACGGACGGTTTTAACTAGGAACCGTCTGTGATAAGGTAATATCATAGACGGTTCTAATTAGGAACCGTCTGTGATATGACCTGAGACCCCTATATAGCTATACCAATAGAATTTGTAGCGCCAGATCCATGCGTTTCGTCTCCTGCAAACCCTAGCCCCCAGCAATCCTCCTTCTCGGCGACCTCCTCCCCGACGACTTTCGCGAGCACCTACTTCTCCCCGTCGGCGAGCACCTCCTTCTCCTCCTCCCCGTCGGCTAGCTCCTCATTCGCGAGCACCTCCTCCTCCCCATCGGCTACCTCCTCGTCCGCGAGCGCGCACCTCCTCCTCATCTCCATCGGTGAGTTGTACGTATGAAACCGATATGCTTGACTAGGTTATTGTGTTTGTAAATGACATTTGTGAATGATGTTTGTGAAAATGTTTGTGAATAATCTTAGTGAATGATGTTTAGAAAGAATGAGGCTGTACGTACTAAAGAATTGTAGCTCAAATGCTTGACTAGGGAAACCGATATGCTTGACTAGGGAAACCATTTTGAGTTTGCGAATTAATGATGTTTGTGAATAATGTTTAGAAGGAATGAGCTAGAGTGTATATAGGCGATTCATGATGGTTGAACAAAGCTGGATATATAGGATTCATGAGAGGTCAAATATAAAATTCTTAGCAAGTTGCATATATATAGCTTAGCAAGCTTTAATGCCTCATTAGTTTGCTAGCTAGACTGAGTTATATATATAAGAACATAAAATTCATATAATCTAGAATTCAACATTAAACTTGCTATATCACACAAGGATTGATGTTTTGGAGCTACTATGTATTCAATGTTCAATGCCTCTTTTGTGCCTATACTAGGTGATAATATGTTTGAAACTTATGTACGTGTACATCTCTATCTTGCATCCTTGTTCAAGTAAACACCTAATTCATTATAATATATTTATGGTAATTAAAGACATGGAAAAGCTGTTAGAAACTAAACAAAAACTCAAGTGGAGATCGAACAATCAAGGGGAAATCGAGATATGAGAAAAGATTTGTGAGATCAAACAAGAACTGAAAGACATGGATGTTCGCTTGCAAGATATCAAATCCCTTAACACGACACTCATCGAAGAAGGACGCAGAGCGAATACAGAGTGGAAGAAGCTAAAGCTAAGCTTATAGAGGTAATATGAAGGTTTCTAATCTTGAATTCAATGTGGTTCTTGTCCTTCTCACAACAACATAATCGCTTTTAATTTGTAGGGATTGAGAGATATGATGAAGATCAATCGGTTATTGGTGTCAACCAAATCGGCCTTTATCTTGGAGTTATGGAACTTCAAGAGAACCGAGAAGCCTCTATTGCGGAAGCTATGGCACATATGATGGAAGACATGAAAAACTATAAGGTTTTCTTGTTTGAATTACGAAATAATGTGGTTTCTAGTGAACACTTATTGATATATTTGTGGTATATATCATATTTTGTTAATTAATGTATTGTTACGAACTATGAAATATTTTGTTATCATATTTGTGGTATCATATTTGTGGTAAGGTCTTCGGCCTTAACTTATGAAATAATGTTTCCTTCTAACTCTCTTGGCGAACTTCCATGATTAGTATCGATGTTGAAATTTTATTCACCTTAGATATTTATGCATTGACATTTTACAAGACACAACCAATAATAGATTTTGCAATTCAATATCAAAACATCCTAGATGCATTGAGGCAACAACATTGCGATGAGAAAAATCTCTGTGGTACTCTAGAGGCAATCTGCGTCACTCTAAATGCAATTGCGTGACGCAATTGCATCTAGAGTACCACGTAGATTTTTCTCATCGCACAAGTCGTTGCCTCAATGCATCTAGGATGTTTTGATATTGAATTGCAAAATCTATTATTGGTTGTGTCTTGTAAAACGTCAATGCATAAATATCTAAGGTGAATAAAATTTCAACATCGATACTAATCATGGAAGTTCGCCAAGAGAGTTAGAAGGAAAACCATTTCATGACGGTTCTATTTTAAAACCGTGCGTGATAATCATATCACGAGCGGTTCTAATTAAAAGCATGCGTGATTACTTATCATTAGAGACGGTTCTATCTTAGAACCGCCTAAGAGAAAAGATTATCACGCAGCGGTTCGTAGATAGACCCGTCTCGATATTATTTTTACCGACGGTTCGAAACCGCTCGTGATATGTCTTCTCATCACTGACACATGTTTGCAGACGGTTCACAAAACCGTCAGTGATGAGGATTCTGAACCGTCTGTGATGAGCTTTTCTGTAGTAGTGATTCTAATAATCCGTTGAGGCATAGTTCTCAACCTTTGTTAGTTCTAACGACTTCCATGTTGTGCCATTCTGCACTTTCGATTATCATCCAGCTCCTTGTGTTTATCCTCAAGGGCGAGGGCCTTGTAGACCAATTCTTGAAAATCTGGAAAAGTATGGGTAATCAACGCGACTTAAAGTCCAGAGTTTAGTCCTTTCACGAATCAAGGCTATCCTCATTTGTCAGTAGCAACATCTTAAAGTGTATAACAAGCTTGATGAGTAAACTTATTGAGATATTCAGCCACATATTGGCCTCCTTACTTTATAGCCCTGAATTCTTCCTTCTTAAGATCCATGATTCCATTCGGCACATACTAGTTACGAAAAGCAGTAGCAAACTCAGTTCAAGAGGTAATCTACGGGGCTTCATAGGAAGCATAGTAATTTTTCCACCATTTAGCAGTAATTCCTTTCAATTGATGAGAATATAGAGAACTTTCTCATTGCCTTCACATTGAGTGATAAGTAACTTATTCTTGATGACTCTAAGCCAATCATCGACTTCCAAAGGTGAAACGTTCCTAGAGAAAGTTGGCAGACGAATTCTCATAAATTCTGATAACTTTGAGTATGGACGAGATCCATTGACAGCGGTTGAGGTTGCGTTATTGACACTAGACTGATTAGTCATATTCTGCATTTGCTGCATCATCGTGTGCATCAACTGAGTTTGAGCAGCCAAAAACTGTCCAAAGTTCTGCATATCTACTTGATAGGTTGAGGGACTAATCCATCATTGGGATTCTCATTAGATCAGATACCACTTCCACTAGCTCCATTAGTGGCACGAGTTTGAACCATCTGTTGATCACTCCATGTGATTAGGTAAGGGGGAAGAGAATATATAAGAAAAAAGAAACTAATGTGGGGAAACAGGTTTAATCCAACAACAGAACTTAAAATTCGAACAACTTTTATCAATAACTTGGTATGGCTGCTTACAAGTTCCTAAGGGCCTCTTACAACACATACGGCATACAGAGAAAACCAAAAAACCAAGTCACAACCTAAGCACACAAATCTAACACCTAAGGGTGATAATCCTATTCTTAAGCTGATGCAACTCCCACACATGAGTCTAAACTGAGTAAGTTAAACTCCTTCAATCTCTAGCCAACTAGGTTGATGTTCTCATGGTGCATACAACGGTGAATGGGCAAGCTTCAGCACAAACTCATCCTGATGACCAGGGACTACATGAATAGACCGCTTAGGTGCCTCCTACAATGAAGACCCTTGCTCCTTAGGTTCTTGCTCCAATTCTTCTGGATCTTCCTCTTCTTCTTCTTGCTCTTCTTATAATTACACACCTACACCATAGAGAGTTCTTCTAGTTATGCAATCCTTTCCATGGCAAACTTCTGGGTTACCCAAAATTCTCTTCTGCAGTCTTCAAGGCTTCATAAGCTTTCTTTAGCTCCTGAGTTGTGTCCTCTACAACCACTTCTTGAACATCTACAAATCTTGCAATGTGGATGACGGTAGTATCTTCTTCATCTTTTGTGATTGGGCAACGAACAGTACAACCTCAGGGATGAAGTCTGAATAATGTATGTTGCAGCTCACTGGCATGCTTGTTGCAGATACATAGTAATGCAAGACATGAAGATTTTTGGATACGAGCTTCAAAAGTGAGCCATCTAACCAGGGCTGGCTATCGAGCTTAACGAGTTATTATCGAGCTTCTTTCAAAATTGATATAGTTTGATATAAAATCATTTTATGTACCATTTACGTGGTTACTTCAAATTCGAGCTAACGAGCCACTATCGAGTCGAGCATCATCAACTTTTTTCACTCGAAATTGTCTTATTTTAATTTTGAACCTATCAGCTATTGTAATTGAAAAAATTTTGATTCGAGCTCTAATGAGCTTTTTTGCCAGCCCTACTTCTAACAATGAGGCAAATGGGATGACTTGCCTTAGCATTTTCCCAGGCATAGATGGTAATTTTACACACCACACCATGACCTTTAGCATTCACTATCTAGCAGATTATCTTGTAAAGTAGCCTCTCATAACCACCAAGTTCTTACAAAACTTTCCAAAGTTCAGTAGCATAACCACCGGTGCACTCTCTATAGTTGTGAAGCATCGTCATCCATTAAAGGTAACTTAGGGTATGATTCCAGATTAAACGAGCAGGAGAAAAGAAAGAATTTTTAGCAAAAGGGGATGAGTAAGAGAGATAACATAAGTCAAGAACATATTAATCTTGCAAGTTAATTTTTCTCTTTAGAAACTAATTTTCAAGCTCCTAAGAAAACGACCAATTTAATTCGGGTCAAGATCTAAGTCAGTATGGTTTTGATATCACATCTATCGGAACCTGAATACGCAAATCCAGACCATCTGTGTATACTGCATTAGTCCAGTATCACGTTAGTGCACACAGTGGTAACATAGATGTAATATCAAAATCATACATAGTGGAAACAAAATAAAAAAACTATATTTATTACATAAAAGATATTTAAATGACTTTAAGGTCGACTTTATATTTATTAGGCCTCATAGGCTTTAACTCTAAAAGAACAACAGCAGAACGGAAGGCATCTGACAAGGTGCAACTCGCTTCTTCGTGGAACTCCTCCTTCAAAGCAGGTGTAGACTCCCCTTCAACTGATGGATTTATTGTGGTAAGGGTGAGTACATAAAGCACTTAACAAGTTGTGCAAAAATTCAAGTGCATTATAATTACATGCAAGGCTTATTCAAAAAATAGCTAATATGACTATTTTGCAATAAAGCAGTATTTTCAATTGAATACAATAAATAGATTATAGCAAAGGGTAAAACAAATATCATTAATAATACATTCTCAAATATTTCTCAAGATAAACTAGCACACAACCTAAACCAATTACATTACTTTCATTGGCACCCTTCCTAAGTTTAGTTTTATAAAATCTAACCCTCGGGTGAAATTCCCGAGCATTGTCCATAACCAAGGATATGGCTATTCGAATAGATTTTACACTCTGCAGATGTTATACACTTTACCCACAAGATATGATCAATCTCTTATTATCATGCAATGACACGCTTCCTTAGGTGTGCGACAATAAGATCATAACAAAGCCTTTCGAAAACTCTATCCGAATATAGACACTCCCGACAAACCTGATCTCACGAATCATCCCTCACACAAAGTAGAAGAATAAGAGCGACTCATCTTTAGACTTGGAACAATAATTGTTCAAGATGTAGAGCCACTACAACACATACCTTCCCCAACCGTGCACACAGCTTAGTTATCCTCCTAAGATATCATATGTCAAGACTCGGTAACATACCGAACTAGGTCTGCCACATAACAGACATGTGGCTATATGATAAAAGCAAAATAGCAATTGTAAAACTGGGTTCAACATTATCAAACCATAACTTGCTTTGGAACAACTCCTAATCTTGGTCTTGGATCACTCTTCACCTTCGAATGCTCCTAGCACTTCAACGACTAAGCGAAATGAATGGTAAAAACAAAAATAATCACAAAGAATAGACAAAACCAAATCCAAAAAGCAAATAAAATACATTGGAGTATAGAGCTTGATTTTAGATGAATTTAGAAACTTGAATGGACTCAATCGGAGTTCATATGAAAGAGAACGGACTCTTGAACAATTTACCAAATAATTAAATCCTGGAAAAAGAGAGAGAAAGAAGAATATTCGTGAAATATTCCCAAGGCAAGTTGTTCTTTGATCATGTTGCACCTAATTTTACAAATTTACTATGTTGTCTTTTAATTTAACGCATGGTATTTTACGGGTACAAATGATTTGGATTACTTTGAGAGTTAGTTAATATGCCTAGTTGAATTATACCCTATCTTGCCAATTGTATGCCATGATCTAATTGTCACCGTAGGATGGTTAAATTACTAGTTGGTTAATATTAGCAATCAACATGGGTTAGTTAGACCATGTTAGTCTGCTTAGCCATGCCACATACATATCACATACTTGGAATATTGAAAGTTAATCTTGACTAATGGAATATGGAACAATGTTATGAACTTGTGTGTCATGTGTGGTCACACGATGAGGTTGAGTTGTTGTGGCGAAGGATGTCACACAATGACATTGAATTGTTGATGGCACGTGGTGCTTGGTAATTAACTGGGGTGGTAATCATTTTAGATCGGGGCAGGTGGCAAGGGGCAGTATGCCAAGGTGGGCCTGTTGGACAAGGGTATGTGGAAGTCTTGCCTCGATCACTCTAAGGACTTAACCTTGCAAGCCTTTGACCTGAGTCTTTCATGCAACCACACGTCTGGAATGGGACAGCCTAGCTGACTAATTTGTAATGCTTAGATTTTGGTGTTGCTGTTGTGAATAGTGAGTCCCGGGTTTACGGAGCAACTCACATGGCGCAAGAAGGGGGCCCTGTTGTGGTGGTTTAACCCTTCAGTGTTGAAACCTTAGCAAACAGTACTGGGTCTAAGCAGAGCATTGTAAAGGCTTTGTTACGATCACTCGCCTTTGTGGTGTTTGGTTGTATCGTATGGGTAAAGTGCATAACCTCTGCAGAGTGTAAAATCTATTCGAATAGCTATGCTCGCGGTATTGGGCAATGCTCAGGAATTACAGTCAAGGGTTAGACTTTTATTAAATGAAAACTATTTGGGATGGCAGGATTGCCATGGGAGTTTGAAACTTGACTTATGATTGCATATCTTATTTACTTGAGAAGCTGAATCTATTAATTATTATTATTTATTTTACTGTCTTTCAATCTATTTACCGTATTCTTTTATAATATTGTTTTACTGCAAAATAGTCATATTATCCATTCCTTGGAATAAGCCATGCATATAGAATATTAGACTTGCATATCTGTGCACAACTTGTTGAGTGCTTTATGTACTCACCCCACAACAACAACTTCAGAAGAGGAAGAAGCTACGCCAGTCATGGAGGAAGAGTATCGTGATGATGCGATTGCTTAGGGTCCGAGCCTCGTCAGTTGCCTGTGGTGAACTGGGGAGCTACTACAATTACTTTATTTCCGCTGCCGCATATTTGCTATTTCCTAGTTAAGTCTTGTGAGACAATTAAACATGTAAGACAATAGTTATTACTTAATGGAGTTTATTCTATATTCTGTTGTGTATGATTGTGATAACATCTATATTGAGCCTGTGTGCAGTAGCGTGATCCTGGACTAGTGCAATATACACAGAGGATCCAGATTTGCATATTCGGGTCCTAATAGTTATTGGTCTATAGACTAAGTCCATGGTGGACTCGGCTCACGGCATGACCCACTGACATGTGGGCCAACACGTCAGAGACACGGTTCACAGAGAACTAGGTCTACCTAGATCTATGGGCTTGCGTGGTAGTTGACGTAGCATCATGTAGTTGCCACACTGGTGGTGAGGAGCTAGACCTGGGGTCAACAACGATGAGCTCTGGCGTGTAACACCCCAATTTTCGTGCCTTTGAAAAGTTTTAAAGATAAAAGCAACAATTTGGATTTTCTCAAATTAATTAAAGCTTTATTAGAATTTTCCATTAAGAGAAAGATTTAATCTGACTAATCTAAACATCAATTTGGGTTCCTTGTGCTGTAAGGAATTTTCTATATTTTTTGAGTTCGTTTGCTATTTATTTTAATTTATAGCATTTTCTTTAATTCCAAAATACTTTCAAAATTCCAAAAATCATCTGGATGAATCTGGCCAGCCAATTTTCTCTCCTCGGGCTGTTGGCCTACCAACCCTCCCCAGCCCAACCACACACGCACCCCAGCCCAGCTCCCCACAACCCAACGTCGGCCTACTTCCATGTGAAACTCTTACCCTAGTGCACTTTAGCTCCGCCGCCGCCTCTCGGACTTCATGCCCCACATGCCTCTCGAGGCTATAAAATCCCTAGGTTATCCTCGTACTAAGTGCTTTGTGCTCCACTGACCTCGAAGCCCTAGCCGCCGATGCTTCGGATGCTGCCATCGCTTGGGAAGTTCAGAGCGCCGCCACACGCAACCTCCCAAAGCTTTTCTCCACCATTGATCTGCCTCTTCGGTAAGCCTCCGTCCTCACCGGTGTCTCTACTGGCCTCGCCGCATCACCAGCTTTCGTTCTCGCTATCACCCGGTCTCGATCCGCTGTTGCATCGCCGTCACCACGTCTTCTTCTTCCCCGATGGCCAAATCCACTCCACCTTCTCTCGCCGTTGCACCATCACCAAAGATCCTCAATACCTATGCGCCACCACATGAGGTAGCCCACTGCACCCGCTTTCGAAGCCGTGCCGTCGAGCCGCCGGTCGAAGTCTTGCCATCAATGAAGTGAGCTCATGCTGATGTCATCCACCGAATCAGCATTCGTGTTAGCGTCATGTCAGACGCTGCGTCGGCAAAGCCTCCAACATGTCATCTTGGTTAGCACCTACGTGGCCAGATCTAAACCTAGAGTCAATAACATGTGGGCCCCATGTGTCATACACCCTATTCCCATGAACCCGGTCCATTGTGGACTGTAGCCTTTCCGTTGACTTGATCTATAGACCACGACCTCACATATCAGCATTTTTTTGTTAAATTTCTTTTAATTTCAAAATTTTAGAAAATCGTGCGACCCACTGTCAGCCACATAAATTCTCTCTCCCTTTTTATTTTCTTGATTTTGTCTTCCGTCCAAACTTCCGGAAGCCCATTCTCCTTCATATGAACTCCGATTGAACCCATTTAAATTTCAAAATTCATCTAAAATTGAGCTCTTCATTCGAGAGCCATATATTTTTAATTTGTTGTTTTTAGTCTCTATTTGTTGTTTATTTGTATTTTTTGCTTTTTTTCTGGTAAACGTTGATCCCTAACACTACTACAGAAAAGGCCATCACAGACGGTTCGCAAACCACATCACAGACAGTTTTGTGAGCCGTCTGTATCGAAGTGTCAGTGATGACAAAGAGTCATCATAGACGGTTTTGCAACCGTCAGTGAAAAAACTCATCACAGACGGTTCCAAACCGTCTGTGATGTAGCATTATCACAGACGGTTATTCCTTAGAACTGTCTGTGAAGATCCCATCATCACAGACGGTTCTAAGTAATAACCGTTTATGAAGATCCCATCATCTTAGATGGTTCCATGTTGGAACCATCTGAGATGGTGTCCTCATCACAGATGGTTCCTAATTGGAACAGTCTGTGATGAGGTTATTATCCCAGACGGTTGTAAGGAATAACTGTCTGTGAAGATCCCATCATCACAAACTTTTCCAACATGGAACCGTCTGAGATGGTGACCTCATCACAGACTGTTCCAAAATGGAACAGTTTGTGATGATACTACATCACAAACGGTTCCAAATTTGGAACCGTTTGTGTTGAGCTTCACAGATGGTTCTTCCTTCGAAACGTTTGTGATGTTAATTTTGTATTTTTTTACTAAATTTTAATTTATTGGCTAGCCTCAGGAAATGCCAGCCATGCCCTTTGAAACAAAAGGCAGTACACGGCATCAGTAGCATATTATTACGACATACATTTAAAAAATGAACTCCAACCACATGTTACAGCACATCCATTTCATAAATCAACTCAGATCGCACGTTATAACATATGTACAACGCATCCATTTCAGAAATCAACTCACATATATACTAACTATTTGGATTCGGAACTACAAATGACAAATTCACAGCATAAGGTTCACAAATTAATTAATTCTGAATGCATGGTTAGTAACAAATTCACAACTCATTGGTTCAGCCCTAAGTGGAATCTGTCCTTTGGATCCAACACCTCATGCATGATGAAGGTACAGAGGTTTCCTCGAATACTCAGGAGGTCAGCCTGTTCCAACGCAAATTCAACGCATTGCCAAGCCTGTCGATGAGATGACTAAAGTCTTGGGTGTATATAAATTTAAATTCATAAGTGGAGACAATTGTTGCAAAATCGACAGACCTGTATGTCATTGGTCTTCTGTAAACCAACGAGGAGTGCCATGTTATGGCAAATGTAGAATCCACATTGGCCAGTGGCCTTTGGCTGCTGGTGGCACTACCAAAACATAATAGGTTAATTAGTTCCGAAGGTATTATTATGGAGTGTGAAGGATTAATGCGTACTATCAGATACCGAAAAGTCAAAAGTATGCTTTAGAATGGCTGGGTTCTTCTTGTGTGGCCCTCCGCGAAATTTGTAGACACCGAACGACGTGTCGAGTAATTCTATGATAGGCTTCAAGTTGTGGGGGCCGGCCTTTTTGGAATCAAGGTAAATTACCCGGTTCTGTCTTGGTATAATTACGAGTAGAACCCAGTGATACCTACACAGGTATGTCGTCATGGTCACTGAACCTAACTTCGAGATGAGATATATAAACAAATAAACAAGTATAGCATCTGGACGAAGCACTTACCCCGAGTTGTGGGGTAAAAGTATGATTTTTTGTCGGAACTAGCCAGCATTAGTTTTTCCATGTACTCGTGGACGACTCGTTTATCTTCGTCCATGGTTTGCTTGGACACCATGTGTGGGTCGGCGAAACCCACTGGTTCTTTCCTTGCTTTTGCTTGCAAGATCATATATCTACATATCGAAAATCAAGGATTACATATATATATGATATTTATCATTGAGGTAGAAATGTAGACGGTGATTGCACAAACTTATAGTGTCCAGCATCTTATGAGTGAGGCGTCGAGCGCTCTGAGATTATACAGATTGAACAAGTCGGAGAAGCCAACCACGAAGATGCCATCTAAAAACCGGTGTAACAAATGCTCCTCCTTGAAGCTTACGAAGATACTCGATGTTCGTTGTGCCACCAGCTTGTTGGCTTGTTGCATGCACCAATCTTGCAATCGTTTGCAGTCTAATGTAAGCGTCTTCATGCGCTCATCCGTTACGAACGGCTGCCCCAGCTCAAATTGCCGCACCAACGGGGCAAACGGAAAGTCACAGGCTGATCTGGTACCAAATATATTCTTCACAGGAGACGACTGCGCCTGACAGGACACGGTAGCTAATTTGGCGGGCTCCTTCAGTAGATCACATGGCTCCGGTAGTACTGGTAGCTCTGGCGCATCATGTGACTCCGATAGTGCTTGTAGCATCGGTGCTCCTAGGTGGGCGTCCAAGGAGATGTCCTTCTTGGGCCACTAGATGAATGTGCCGATGGCATCCCTTAGTGTGATGATCTCATCGTTTGGGGACATCTGCAGCGTGACGGTCTTGAAAATTTCATGTACATTGTCGACTTAGACTTTCCCGTAGCCCGGCTCTAAAGAACGACCGTGAATAAACGCCCCTACGCTGGATGAGTATGCTTGTCCCCAAGCAGCCTGTATGGGAACAGAGCCGTTGGCAAGCCTCACTTGTAGATTGCACAGCGTGGGCACCTACATAAGAGTACACAAGTAATTAGCTAACACGTCCAATAGGTCTATCTAAGAAGTATTTTAGTCATCTTACCCGGGTGTCATCAGGAGAAAATCTGGCTTCATCCACATCCGTCTTAGGGGCGGACGTGCAGCTGCTCGGACGGTTGGTTGGGCTGAACTGCACCGGTGCTTCTTGGACTTGCACGTTCGGTGCCTACCTCTCCGCAGCCACCCTTTGCTACATCCGTTCCTCAAGGCTTTGTAGTTGACTATTGAACTGCGCTCTGAGCCTTTGCTCAACCCTTTCCTCAATCAAGGCTACTAGCCGTTCCTTGCGCTCGGCTTTGCTTCTCTTCTTACTCCGGTACGTGTTGGAGTCATGTGGGAATCCCATTTTCCAGGGAACGAAAACACCTAGGCCTCGGGTGCGACCCGGGTGCTCCTTGTTTCCCAAGGCTATGGAGAGTATGTCTTTCTCTCTATTTGAAGTGAAAGAGCCCTGGGAAGATTCCGTGCTCAACGATATTAGGCGTTGGGACACTTCCTCATCAGCGGGGTTTGGAAAGGACACGCTGCCCGAAGACGTGGGATGTGACCTTGCTCTTACCCAGTTTTGGGCACGCGGGTCCACGATCGAGGCAAACGGTGGCGTGACCTCCTTATGGATTGCCTCGTCGTCCTCCCTCGTCCATTGCGCGATCTTGCCCATGTACCCTGTTGAGCCGAGTCTGTATGGGTGGGTGTTTTTTGACTGGAAGGTCTTGTGCGCCGCACTTGCACACACGAATTCTTCAGTTCTCTTCAACTGAACAAATTGTCCCCAGACGTCTTCGGAGATGAACCCGTAATTTTGGAACGGAGTCATTTCCTTAATCACGTAATTACTAACGAGGACGCTCTTGAAGTTCTTCCATGCCTTTCCCACCACTAGCAACGCGTATCGTCGCAGTGCAGCCATGGCATCTTGTGGAAGCTCGAACGCCGCGAATATTTCAGTCACCAGGTTATCACGCTCCTTCTCTGTCAACGTATTCCATGATGGGTAGGTGATGGGGACCCTTTCACGCCCAACGATCCCGCACATGGTTCGGAAAGCTGTCGCAACCTTTGGAGGCGCAGTAGGGGCCCCATTGTGCGGATCGACCGTCGTGATGGTGTATCGGCTCTGAGGCCTTTAACTAAGCCCTTTTGGAGCGCGCCTCTTTCCTTCCACATTGGGCGTGTCATCAGATCTATTTGGCGGCGAGGAGTGAGGGGATGCCATCTTGTACGATGCAACGTTAAGAGTAGGTAAGTTAAGAGAAGCAAATTTCAATTAAGAGTAGGTAAGTTAAGAGAAACTAAACTATCAATTAAGAGTAGGTAAGTTTAAATGAATTATAAGACAAGCTAAACAATTCATTAAGTCAATAAGGCCTTAAACCCTTACCACCTTAACATGCACAATGACATACCAACCAAATCAGTGAACCAATCAGCAAGCAAATAACCCAATATCATCATTGAGCAACAGAAAGGCAAGATTTTATTGCTTATCCCATATAACAATATGATTAAAAGTACATAATCCAAGGATGGCCAAAAGTACCGAACCAGGCAATGTTCAGATTAGTAACAGAAAGTGTTTCTCCATAATGCAAAGACTTGAATAGTGGATTGATATCTTGCCACAACCAGATTAATTTGGTAGTATATTTACCAATTGAACCAGGCTTCAAACTTCAGACTACTGATCAGACAAGCAAATAATCAATTCTTTCTAACATGCATATACTATCAGTTCAAGGCCTAGTTCACTTTATTAACTGTCATATTCATCAAATAACCCAATATCATCATTGAGCAACAGATTGGCAGCAGAAACAGAGAGCAATCCTCCGAAAATACTCATTGAGGAATAGCAGTCGAAGCTATTTAGATGTTTAAGGCAAGGCATGACTGAAGTCGCTGTCCCAGCAAATGTTTCTCCGGCCAAGCTCACAGGTGCTTGAAGATCTCTAGCCAGCACTCAAACCAAAGGAAAAGAGGAAGCTCGAAGTGAAATTAGTATATGAATGACATCCAACCAAATCAGTGAACCAATCAGCAAACTGACCGAACAAGCAAATGACTAGTAGATTATAGACAATAATCACAAATAAGCATAACATATTCAAAATTTCAGACAGTGCATGAATCAAGACTTGTAAAGCATGTAAGTCTATCAGTTCAAGGCCTTATTCACCGAATAAATTGTCAATATCATTATATACCCTAGTATCATCACAGAGCAATCTCAAACCCACAACCAGCAAAGTGATGTACATATACTCACAATCGGAACAGCACGGGGGAGGGAGGAGGGCACGGGGGAGTGTAGAGGTGAGCCTCAACCAACGCCGCCGAGGGGGAGGGCACAGGGAAGGGAGGAGGCCGCCGAGAGGGAGGGCACAGGGGAGGGAGGAGGCCACCGAGGGGGGTAGGGCGCAGCCGAGTTGAATCGCTGCCAAGTGGCGAGCGCGCCGCCGAGTTTGAGGGAACAGGGGAGGGAGGAGGCCGCACCATCGAGGGGGAGGCGCGTCCGAGGGGGAGAGCACGGGGGAGGGAGGAGGGCGCCGCCGAGTGAGGAGAGGCTAGCTAGGTTTTCAACTTGAAAACTGAGGTAATTTGGGACTTAGCGCGGCAAGGGGCATAGCGCCGCGTGCACGGCAGGGGCCATAAGCAGGGTGCGGCAGGGCCATCCCAGACGGTTCTGGGATTGAACCATCTGGAAAAAATGGTCATCTCAAACGGTTCTGGCGTTGAACCGTCTGGGAGATGAATCCCAGATGGTTCAATCCCACAACCGTCTGGGATGAGCCATTTTTTCCTTAATTTAATTATAATACATACATGTCATTTAATATAATACATACAACTGTTTAATTTTAATCAATACATCTCATGACAACTCTACTTGCTTATTCTTTTGTGCAAAAATTAGCCCTTCGCGATGATCAACACGTTTGTAGCTGGCTTCCTCAGGTTGGTCTTCCTGGGTTGTGACGCCGGTACCAATAGGAGGCAACTCGTCAAACTGATTGTATTCTTCTTCATCTACCACATTGTCGACTTCGACAATCCTCCTTTTTCCCTGAAGAATAACGTGGCGCAACTTGTTTGACGGGTCGGTTTAGTAGAAGACTTGAACAACTTGGTTAGCGAGAACAAATGGTTCGTCATGGTATCCGACACGTTCGACCTCCACAGTTGTTACTCCGTACTTGTCAACCTTCACGTGCTGCAGGTTAACCCAACGGCACCGAAATAAAGGATCTTGAAAAGTACGTAGTCGAGCTCCTAAATTTCTTCAATAAACCCATAGTACGAGCTCCTCGTTGATCCAACGGTATTCAGCACATCAATGCGAACATTGCTGTTTTGGTTTGTGCTCTTCATGTCCTGATCTCTCGTGTAAAATGTGTACCCATTTAAGTCGTATCCTTTCCATGTTACGACCATAAATGCTGGCCCTTTTGCCAACTATGTCAGCATATCACCTGATGAGCTTCCAGTGAAGGGTTGTTGCTCCTTGAACCATCTGTTGAACTGAAGGTTTTGCTGTCTGATGATCCAATACTCTGGCCACATCGGATTCTCTTGCCATAGCCAGTTCTTGTGCTCATCGATATATGAGGCCACAACCGCCATGTGTTGCAAAACTGTGAAATGGGCTTGAGCGCACGCAACTGGATCAGGCGTGATTGCTTTCCTTCCTATGGTCCCGATGCCCTGGAGCCTCCCCTCATGGCGGGATCGACGCACACCTATCGGTTCGACCTAAGCCATGTAGTCCACGCAGAATTCGACGACCTCTTCGGTTGCATAACCTTCAATAATGCTACCCTCCGGTCGAGATCGATTCCATATGTACGACTTGAGAACTTCCATGTACCTCTCGAACGGGTACATGCTACGTAGGAACACAGGCCCGCACATCTTTATCTCCCTCACAAGGTGAACAATGAGATGGACCATGATGTCAAAAAACGACGGAGGGAAATACATCTCAAGATTACATAGAGTCATTACCACCTCCACCTGCAGAGCATCTAGTCCTTCGGGATCGATAACCTTCTGAGCAATTGTGTTAAAGAAATAACACAGCCTTGTAATTGTCTCCCAGACCTTAGTCGGTAAAATACTTCTAATTGCCACAAGGAGCATCTGTGTCATAAGCACATGGCAATCATGGGACTTCATGCCAGTTAAACTTAAATCTTGCATCTAAACAAGTCTCTTCAAGTTGGACGAGTAACCGGACGAAACTTTCACACCATGCAAGCACTGGTACAGTTCGGTTCTCTCGGCCTTGAGCAGAGTGTAATAAGTAGGTTCACAGTATGTTCGCCCTTTATTGGTCTCCTTCGGTGCTAACTCAGGTCTGATGCCCATATCGACCAAGTCAAGTCGTGCGTTCATACCGTCCTTTGTTTTGCCCTTAATATTCAGTAAGAGATCAATCAAGCTATCGCAGACATTCTTCTCTACATGCATCACGTTGATGCAGTGTCGAACTTGTAGGTGCTCCCAATAAGGTAGGTCCCAAAATATTGATCGCTTCTTCAATATGCTCTTATCACGGGTCCTCGATTTACGTCCCTTTCAAAGTGCAACATCCAAGTTCTTAACCATATTATGAATGTATGTCCCGCTTAAAGACGTTGGGGCTAAACCGTTTCTGTCGTACCGTCAAATTGTTTCTTCATCTTGCGGTATGGGTGATTCCTCCGAAAGAACCTACAGTGACGCATGTACACGGTTTTGCGTGAGTGATTCAGCCACACACTCTCAGTATCATCTAAGCAGTGAGTACATGCTTTGGCTCCTTTTGTACTCTGCCCCGATTGGTTAGCAAGGCAGGATAATCATTTATGGTGCAGAACAACATGCAGCGCAAAGTGAAGTACTCTCGTTTGTGAGCATCCCATACCTGCACCTCAGGAGCCCACAATATGTTCAGATCTTCCACCAATAGTACTAGGTACACATCAATATTGTTTCTAGGTTGCTTCGGGCCTTGGATGAGTATAGACATCAATATATACTTTCGCTTCTTACACAACCAAGGAGGAATGTTGTACACACAAAGATTCACTGGCCAAGTGCTATGACGGCTGCTCATGTTGCCGAAAGGATTCATTCCATCTGTGATCAATCCGAACCTCATGTAGACTAACAAGATCGATTGATTAACACCTTAATCGTTTGGGTATGGCTATGCATATTATTTAGTCTATTTCATCGAGTGACTTGTTATTCATATCCATTTACTGTAGTTCTTCCATTATTCATTGTGGATTTGTTAGCAAAAGTGCCAGTTTATGTTAACAGAGGGTTAATAGCATGGTGCGACCAGTCTTTTGGTGTCTAAAGATATAGACCAGTACGGAGAAATATGATGGTGTATATCCTAAACCATAAGCCGGTATATTACGTGTAAATGCGAATTTGGTGTTAATTTTATTTTTACCTAACTTAGACGTTTAAAAAAAATCCAAAAAATTACCAGATGTTGGGCTGGTTGTGTAGTATGCCTACGAAAAAATTTCAAAATCATACTCAATCGCATTCAAGAAATACGAAAGAGACAAAACAAACTTGCTAAAATAGCGTTTACTGTTTGGACACTAATCTAAAAAAGTGTTTGTATTTTTTCCTATTTTGTGTACGCAATTAAGTTTGACCTCGAAATTTTAGAGAGACATGCAACATACCCTCTTTTCTAATACTACTTTTACTATATCCCGGAGGTTTCCTGGCCTCCGGTTGATTTGAGCCGGGAGGGCTCCAGCTCGGCTCACGGCTCGAGCCAAGCCGGCAAATTTTTTTTTTCGTTCGGGTCCTTTTTTTTAAAAAAAACGAATAGATCCTTTTTTGGAAAAAAATACGATTAGGTCCTTTTTTAAAAAAAAAGAATATATATATTACGTTTAGGTCCTTTATACGTTTTTAAACGTTGCGCTCGGGTCCTTTTACTGAAAATCAAAATTACGATTAGGTCCTTTAGGGAAAAAAATGCCCAGGTCCTTTTTTTTTTTTTAAAAAAGTATGCGTTGCATTTAGGTCCTTTTTTTATTTTTCTAGCACTACGTTTAAGCCCTTTTGCAGAAAACACAAAATTCTTTTTAGGTAATTTTCGCTCATTTTCTCGATTTACTTGTGTAGAGAGCGACGGTCGCGCGTTTTCTCGATTTACTCGCGTGGGAAGCAGCGCCCGCGGTGTGGCACGCGCGTATATTTATCTAGTACTACCTATATTAAAGGTGGGGTTCCGGCCAGCCAGCCCTTCCACGTCTTCACTCGCGCAAAAGCCCTTCAGACATTCTGAAATTGTGTTTAGGTCCTACCGGTTCTTTTGCAAAAAGGCCTTTCAAAAAATTCTGAAATTGCGTTTAAGGCCCTCTAGAAATTTCAAAATTGCGTTTAAGTCCTCCACCGGTTCTTTGACAAAAAACCTTTTCAAAAAATTTAAAAATGCGTTTAGGTCCTCCTGCCAGCAAAATAAAACTTGTGATTCTGCAAGTCTAATTCCTTCCCGAGCCTTTTTGAAAAAAAAGCTCGCGGTTTCAAAAAATTTCATCCAAACTAGGACCATATCCTTTTACAAAAGGAGTCCTCAAGGTTCTAAAAAATCGTGTACAGTTCCGAACCGAAATTTTCCCAACACAACGTATATCACGCTGCTCTACCTGGTTCGTAAAGCAAAGCCGAATACTTCACTGGCTAATGCGTCGATCAACGTGACGTTAGTCTTGTATGGTGTGGCGTCGTACGTTCGCATCTAGTTTTAGGGTCTGTTTGTTTTAGCTTTTGATTCTGAATTCTGCCCCAAAAGCAGAATAAAAAACAAACAATTCGATTCTCATAATTCAACCCACCCATATACACTAGAATCCACAATTTACTTCATATGTGATTTTGGATTCTAGCTTTTAGAGAATAAACTTCTCTATAACTATAAATCAGAATCATCTTTTAAAGAATCTAAAGCTAAAACAAACAGCCCCTTAGAGATACATGCAACATATTCATCACGTTGTGAGACTCTCTTTGGATGATAAAACAAACCTGACATGCATGGGCATTTTACTCGCCGGTCCAAGCCCGGTCTGGCCCGGCTCGGCTCGACTTTTGGTCAGTTGAACCGGCCACCTCTTCCCCCTCCGGTGCTCCAGCCTCCCCTGTTCCTCTGGAGAGTCAATTCTCAAATTCCCAATCAAGTCTGATTTCTTCTGCTCCTGGTAAGGAAGCCCTGACTTGCTTGGATTGTTCTAACTCCTGGATTCCCCCTCTACTTCCGCGTTAGGGTAACACGATCGGATCGAGCCCTAACTCTTTTCTGTCCACCATTCTTTTCTCGCCAAGACTTTGCGCGGATTGGGCGGTGTGGGGGTCGTCTGGTGCGGAGGTTTTGGTCTGGACGATGGCAAACATCCGCGCACTCCTCGTAGGGTAAGATGTTGGATGATAGATGCTACAGATGGATGGATGTATAGATTTGTGCAGATTTTGATGCGCGTGTGCTCTGGCGATTTCACTGTTTGCTGATGTTAATCCCCCCGCAGATTGGCGCGAGCAAGGGGTTCCTTGGCGGAGGTCGGCCGATGCGCTTCCTCGAGGTATAGCATTGGATGTTTTGTCGCAGAGATTGTTTTGTTCTGTTCTGTTGTGAATCTGTTCAGAACTATTTGGTTGCCCATGGTCTCGTTGCGAGCGCCAATTTTGACACAAGGTTTAGCTGTGAATGTGGATTGCGTGCTAATTTTTAAGCAAGAGATCAAGCGGTCCAGCTTTTACTGAAAGCTAAAAGTTTAAATTTACAGGACTGGGGATTCCAGTTTAACAATATCAAGCACAGAAAAACAAAAACTATCCAACTCGACTGCCCACCTCCAACTATTTTTATGAAGCCCCACACAGGTTCACCTTCTACCAATACATAAAGCAAACGAGCCAGCGGGATACCATCCTATTACATCCATTTTAGGTATTCCCCAATTGATGTTGAGTGATCTCCCATGCCCCCTGGAGCTGCTTGAGTCTAGTCACCATTGCCTCCAATTGGCCTGTTCCGCTTGTCGGTCCAGTACCTTCAAACTATGTGCTGATGCATTCTGATTTTTTAATTATTCATAATCGAATAATGTTGAATTGAGGTGATAAGTTTGCAGTATGTGCTTCGGGAAGTATATTGCCAAAAATTGCAAGTGCTTTATTTTGTGATCACCTGTAGCTTTGTTTTGCACATTTTCTAAAAGTATGATTTCTTTCCAGGCCTTCACTTCTAGCATCACTAGGCAGACATTACAAGGTTAGTCAAAAGATTAATCCCTTTTTTCACCTCATTGCTACTTATTAGCATTTTCATTGCAGGTTGCTATGCAAGCTCGTTGGTTGTCATCAACAGGTACAGCATCATAAGTCATCCTGCTAATATGGTAATGTATTTTGTTCTTCTGGTGTAGATGTGTTGGAATAGTGCAGCCCTTGCAACAGATTGCTGTATCCGTCTATATAGATAAACAAACCAAATACAATATTTAATAGATTATGAACTCTTACTCTATACTTTGATATAATGCGAGCCTTTGGAATTCATCTATCCATGGCTTTGTATCAACAAGAAATGTGAAATGTACAGATTGCTAACTTAAATATCATGAAAATGCCATGTTTTACGTGGTTAAATGCTTCTTTACTGTCCTGCAATACAATTTGCCGAACAAGGAAAGAACCTCACTTGCAGCCAAGAGAAGTTAGTATCCTAAGCAAGACTCTAAATTTTGTAAACATTTTGTAGTGATAAAGCACATCCATTTGCAGACTTAATTACTTGTGTCATTAAATTCCTTTTTATTTTATTTCCTTTGCATATTTGTGACTTAACTGCAGTGTTCTAAATAAAGGCTTTTAAGGCCTTATAAACGGCTGTTAAAATAGTAAAGGTCTTCTACCCGATACATTTATGGACATTTCAAGGTTTGCCCGTTTTATCGGGCCGTTTACTCGGTTTAACGGCCGTTAATGTTTAACATGCCTGTTTTATCGGGCCATTCATATGGTAGAACATTATGACATACATGAGATGAATGCTAGCTTTGCTTTTTATTGTCACTTGAGCTGTTCATTCATTCAATTATGATTCTTTAATTACACTCTCAACATGTAATCTTTTTTTTTTCATGTAACCGCAATGGAAAATTGTTGATAGCCTGATAGTTTCATTCTATGTGCATGAAAGAAGATGAATTAGGTGCTTATTTTGTTACTGCAAACACATGTATATATTTATCTAAATTTTAAATAGTAAAACCGTTTACAAGGCCGCTTACAGTATAAATACTAAAAGGTGGGGTGACCGTTCGTTCATCGTTTACCGTTATTTAGAACTTGCTTAATTGTCACCAAGAAAGTTTATTGGAATGTTCTGGTGGCAAATATCGACATCAAAGCAGCACTAGTTTTAAACATCCTTTTTATAATTAAGTTGTTCATAACTTTGGTAGGGCTTCCTCCGCATCTGGTGGTTGGGATGCCAGCGCTCTCCCCTACTATGGTAAAAACATAAACATTGGTCATAGTAATACTTGATGCCAGAATTGTGTTTTTCCCCTTTATACATATTTGTCAGTTGTCACTCTTAACATGGTTTTCATTATTAGAATCAAGGTAACATTGCAAAGTGGAGAAAACAAGAAGGAGACAAGGTGAGGCTTTTGCTATGGAATATTTCATGATATAACTAGAACATCCTATTTTCGATAGAGTTCTTTACTTGTTTTACACTTATTATTTTCGAATATAGTATCTTCAAAAGTTCTATGTTTGCAGATTGAGGTTGGTGATGTGATCTGTGAGATAGAAACTGATAAAGCTACACTTGAATTTGAAAGCCTTGAAGAGGGGTAATGTCCTTCTATTGCATTTTCTATTGACTTTGAAGCAAGATTGTTGATTCTTCTCATCACATTTTTTCAAAAGAATATTGTTGGTATTTTATCAAGTATGTCTGTCTAAAAAAAATTATGATGTTATAGTTCCAATTGTACAGATGTTGCATAGTATGCTGCAATCTGGTTATTTTTGTTACTATGGATTATTGTTTTTCATTAGAATTCCCATTCGGTGATTGAACATGGCAAAATGCTCTTGGGATAGGTTGCCACTCAAATTTAATGAAACTCATCATTTTCTAGCTCCAAGTGAACTCAATATTTTAGTAGATCTTGTAACCTTTCTATCTGTTCCTTTAACAGAATATGATTCACTAGGTGACTTATCCAAACCCTGTTGATAGTTCATCCATATAGGCGTAGTTATTAAGTCGTAAAGTTGAGTCGAGTCGCTGTACTATCGACTTGCCGATTAGTCGCGATTAGTCCACTACTACTTTTTGGTTGCTTATAGTACTAGCTGCCTTCTACCACTACTATTTGCTGCTGCTAGTACTGCCTGCTACTACCTACTCTACCAGGATCAGAGAGGAAGAATACCCAGATATTGATCTAGAAGAAAGAAGCAAAACTGAGTCTGATAAAAGGAAGGACAGGATGGAGAGAACAGAGCAGCAAAAAAAAAAAAACTAGGATCAAGATCTGTAACAGAGCAGCAAAGTGGAGGAAGATGGGAGAGTAACCTGTAGGAAGAACAGAGTAGCAAATGGGAAGAATAGAGCAGCGAAACGGAGCAGCACCTGGCTCGATCTACTTCTTTCAAGGGGTGGTGAAGGTGCACTGTCTGCGGTGACTAACTCTTTGCGGTTGCGATGGCGAGGCAGCCTGGGAGCTGGGGAGGGATTGCCCCATGCCTCCATCACTGGTTGAGCACATCTGGTGTGACAGCTCTACCAGAGGGGAATGAAAACCTAAAAGTCCCTCCCTTTGAGAGCACCATCTTGACCAGCTGGGCCAGCAAGGCCCGGTCCAGCAGCCAAGTGCATCAGCTGCCTACAAAGAACATAGGGCAGAGACATTGAGGTTTGACACCACCTGTACCCTCTACTTCATGCACACTGCCGCCGCCGTCTCTTCCTCCTCCCCCCTCCCCTTCCCCTTTACCTCTTCTCCAAAGCACCAAGTCGACAGGCTAAGTCGCCCGACTAATCGCTATTAGTCGTCGACCTGGATTCCAAGTTGCTCGACTAGGAAACTAGTTGAGTTGAGGTCCTCCAGTTGGCTACCACGCTGACTTTACAACTAATCGTCGATTTGTCGTGACTAATCGTGCAAGTTGACAACAATGCATACCGGTTTACTCAATCTATTGTTCCAAGTTAAATCAAGTGTAATATGTATACTCCTTTCTTTCCCTTCATTACTATTGCCCGTCCATGTCAAGTATGGATCTGCTTCAGATAGATTTAAGTTCTGAAAAAAAATAGGTTTCAGTAATTCCTGCACAACTTTTTAATCGACTCCATTACTATCATTATGATATAAACGTGACAACTGACAACTATTTATAGGCTACCTGGCACCTGCCTACCTTAGTTTCCATAGTTTACAGAAGAAAATATTAATGTTTTCTTTGATTGTGATGGTATTATATTGTAATGAACTGCTACACAGTGTTATGCTTT
This sequence comes from Otatea glauca, assembly GCA_036346275.1. Lineage (NCBI taxonomy): Eukaryota > Viridiplantae > Streptophyta > Magnoliopsida > Poales > Poaceae > Otatea > Otatea glauca. The sequence continues at coordinate 46,409,043 of CM070715.1, read as the reverse complement.
CATTTTAAGCTTTATTTTTTATCAAGTATGCCTGTCTAAAAAAATTATAATGTTACAGTTCCAATTGTAAAGATTTGTTGCAAAATATTTGATGATTTTGTTACTATGGATAAGTGCTTTTCATTAGAATTCCCATTTGGTCATTGAACATGTCAGAATGCTATTGGGATAGATTGCCATCCAAATTTAATGAAACTCGTGATTTTGTAGGTCCAAGTAAACTTAATATTTTACTAGATCTTGTAACCTTTCTGTCCCTTCATTTAACAGAATATGATATACTTGCTGACTTATCCAAACCCTGTTGATAGTTCGTTCATACAAGTTTATTCTATGGTTTCAAGTCAAATCAAGTGTAATATGTGTACTCCTTTCTTCCCCTTATTATGTCTGCCAGTCCACATCAAATATGTAGCTGCTTCAGATAGATTTAAGCTCTGAAAGAAATGTATGGAAGACGTTTTCAGTAATTCCTGAACTACTGTTTAATTGATTCCATTACTATCAGTATGATATTAGCATGACAACAGATGACTATGTGGAGGCTACCTGCCTACCTTGGTTGCCAATTTTCCATAGTTTGCAAAAGAAAATATTAATGTTTTCCACAATTGTGATGGTACTATATTGTCATGTTCTAACTTGTAACAAACTGTTAAACAGTGTTATGGTTTCGTTACAAGCTTCTTTGTTTATGTATAGTTTGTGTTTGGTCACTGCTTTATTCTTATTTTTTATTCTTTGTTGTCACTTTATCTTTTGTTATCATGTATATTTGTGTACTCTGCGGACACCTTTTTTTATAGTCTTGACCAATTTAATGCTGCAGGTATCTGGCCAAGATTTTAGCACCTGAAGGTTCGAAGGATGTTCAGGTTGGACAGCCCATTGCTGTCACGGTATAGCTCCATGCTTGACTTTTTTTTAACAAAAAATTCATTGAATAATCCATTTAATGTCAACATATTGCTTACTGATGTCATATGCTAAGCACTTTTTTAATGTCAGATTAATCCAATGAGTTCGTTCATTTCGCAATTGGTTACCTTGAGTAGTAGCTAACCTATGTTACAGGTTGTTTGGGTCTTGTGGATCTTTTATGTAATTAAGTTAATTACGTACTATATAATAATTAATTAATATTTATCAGTAGGGCCCTCCCCTACTGTTCCCCATCAAAAAAATGTCAGATTAATTGATACTGATGCCATATGCTTGTAAGCACCTTTCATACTAACTGTTGGCTGTCCATTCGAAGGTTGAAGACCCTGAGGATGTCAAAAATATACCTGCTGATACCTCCTTTGGAGGTGAACAGAAGGAGCAGCCAACTGCAAATGCAACAGAAAATGTTGAAGTTGATGTTTCTGAACAAATCTCAACAGTGGTACGTATCAGCCCATCGGCGAAGTTGCTTATCAAACATCACGGTCTGGATGAGTCGTTACTGAAAGCGTCAGGTCCCCGTGGCACTCTTTTGAAAGGGGATGTTCTGGCCGCATTGAAGTCAGGTGTTCCTTCAAGTTCAACCAAAGAAAAGAAGGCTCCTGCCACACCGTCAACTCAGCCAACTCGTGATTCCCAGACACAATCAGTCATCACTCCACGAAAATCTGATACACATGAAGATTTGCCCAATACCCAGATCCGCAAGGTACTAATATTTGACTTTTGTATTACTTTCTGTTGCATCAGCAACAGATGTTATGAAAGGTATAGTTCAGGTTTCTATGGGCAATTTATGTTATCCTGTGTATATAACAAACTCTAAAAGTAGGAGGATCCAAGATCTATCTAATGCAAATTAATTTTACTTCAAAATTAAATTAAAATTGTTAAAAAAATTTACACTGTGCCTTTTGATTAACCTTGTTGGTAGCAATCCACATTATTGATTATCTGTAATGCTACTGAAGATTTTTTTTATTGAGTAGATATCTACCTAAAACATCATTGTTGGCTTCTTAAATCCCACATTTAAGCCATTTTATTGAGGGATTTGTTTTCTCCGGAAGGTTTGAGCTTTTTAGTGACTTTAAGCTCAAGAGTAAAGATGAAGCTCCCTCCAAGTAGGGCTGGGCCTTTGTTGGGATGGTGCTATACTTTCTTGAAGATGTAGGCTGGGTATTTCTACCTCCAACAGATCCGTAGAGTTGGAGCTGTGGGTATATTGAGAGTGTTTAGGTGAGTTATCTTGTTTACATTTTAGACTAAAAATATAAATTTAAGTCATTTTATTTTAGTCTACAAGTTTCAGATCTGAGGTGGAGCTGAGATCTGGAGCTCTACTAAACAGGGCCGTAGTCAGCATGCCTCCACTCCTCACTCCATCCCCTTCCCTTGTACTGTTTTTTGTTTGTCAACGGGGACATTCCCCGGTGGGGAGTGATGTCTTTGCTCCAGGCTGTGGCAGTGTGTGGTGGGGGATTGAGAATAGGGAATTGGGGTGCAGTGGACTGATTAGATCTAGGGTTTACAGCTGTCATATATACTATGTATGCTGGGCCCAACATGTCATACAGTTATCAGGGGCCCATGTGGGGAACAGGGACAGGAGAGGTGGAACAGACCCGCCCCAGCTTCCCACGATGGGGATGTTTTTTTTGTCCCGTTAACATCCCCATGGGGAAAAACTCCCCATCCCCGTCCCTATAGGGGAATTCCCACTGGGGAGCAGGGAATGGGGGCCGTTGCCATCCCTATGTGTGATACGGTATTTCTTTCTCTTGGATTCATGCTCCAGTGAAAGTCCATAATAGTACATAAGACCTTCAGACCATGAAGGAAATGTTGACCACACCGAACTCCCCTATCCTGTACCAAGCTATACTGATGGCTGTAGGATGGTCCAAAGTTTTTTATGCTCAAAGTCAAGTTATCCATGAACTTCATCTTCTGTTTACATAATATTTAAGATCAAGATCAATAATTTCAAGCCAAGAACTTGTCGTAGAAGTACTCATAACTAATTGTGGCTTGAGATGCCTTTGTGCTGTGTCAGTTTATAGCCTATATGATTAATCCATTTTTCTTTCTAGTTGCTATCTTGCAAGTAAACAGCTAAGTCATTTATGAAAATGAACATGGTCAACATGGTTATAAAGCGTCCCTGAAGCGTCACTTCATCGTCGTTTAGGTGGTAAGGTGCCACAGCCTCACCTTTCCGGACATGCCTATGGCGTCTGCCTTACGGCTAAGGCGCCACTTGGGTGGAGTATGGCGTCAGGGACAGCTGAGGCGGGCGTTGAGGGAGTGGGAAAACTTATCGTCGGCTGCCGCTAGGGGCCGAGGAAGAAGGCCGGATCTAGCCGCCCCCACCCACGTTGACTGTGGATCCATTTGACCCCGCCCGAGCCGCTATCAGATCTGGTTTCCGCTGCCTGCGCTGCCGTACGATCTACATGCGGCTGGAGTTGAGGAAGAAGGCCGGATCCGGTAGCCTCCATTTGAGCTGCCGCTGGATCCGTGATCCCTGCCTGTGCCGCCACTTCCTCCCTTCAGAGATCATCGCGCTGCCGGGCGCCGTGCCACCACTACCGATCGGTGGAGAGAGAGAGAGAGAGAGAGAGAGAGAGAGAGAGAGACGTTGATGGAGAGAGGAGAGTGAATGGGTAAGAAGAGCCGTTGGTGAAGAGAGGAGAGTGAAGGGTAATAAGGCAGAAAGGGGATTGTAAGCACTTAATGCATACTGTATCTTGCTGTTGGAGGGGGCTGGGTGCTACATGGGAGAATAGCATGACAATGGAAGGGTTAGCAACAGGCAATGCCAAGGTATGCATGTGCTCCTTAAATGCTGAAGTGCTTAACTGCTTATTAAATTTGCTGCTGTACAAAGGATGTGAGTATGGCGTCGCCTCACCGCACGCCTCAGGCGTTTAAAAGTTGTGAAGGTGGTTATGCACCTCACCTCGCCTTATCGCTGTGATAACTATGCTGGTCAAGTTTGTGCATTGCTGCCAATACAACATTACAGTGCATGATCTATTATGCCAGTCAGAAGTGTCCAACAATTTTTGTAATTTTCGCATTATGTAGGTCATTGCAAAAAGATTGCTCGAATCAAAACAGACCACTCCACATTTGTATTTATCCGAAGGTTTGTATTCATTCCTTGCACATTTTGCAATTTCCATGGTGGTATTGGCATGATTTTGTGTGTTATGTTGTTGTCAGATGTTGTACTGGATCCCTTGCTCGCTTTCAGGAATGAACTCAAAGGTGTGTTATTCTTGTTTTATTTGATATGTTCATTCATCTGCTAACAAGAAAGACTATAACCCTTTTTTTCCTCATGCTTTCTAATATTGCAGAGCAACATGGGGTTAAAGTTTCAGTGAATGATATCGTCATAAAAGCTGTGGCACTTGCCTTACGGAATGTTCCTGATGCAAATGGTAAATTCTTAAAGGTTCTTGTAAATATCAAATTTGGTCTCTATGTGATTTTATTGTAATAGCGGATGTATCAGGTGCAAACCCTTCTTGTTGTAAACATATGAGCTCCACAGCAAGCCTTAACAACTGATGAGGAATTGTCAGTTTCATCTTGGAAAGCTGATAGTACTAGTGTCCCTAGGGATACTGGCAGCGTTATTGTTTGTAGGTAAGCTTTGAAGCTAGTAGTGATAGTGTCCCAAGATCAAACTCCGCAAACTCGATTCATTCTCACGTTGATCTGACGGCTCATGACGGAGGTTGCATGTTAGCACCTAGAAAGGGGTTTGTGCATGGTACATTGCCGTTGGGATACTATGAGGTGCTGTCACTCTGTTAGCTCACAAGTAACACAATGAATCTAGGTAGTTTTGCTGTAGATTAGCACAGTATAGAAATCCTATGAGCTTGACATAAATCAGCTCAACAATGGTATTGCATAGAGTTTGTCTTTGGCAGAGTTTGTGTTCCAACTGGATTGATTTGGATGTTCAGTTACACGTACACTGGATTATGTGAAGTGATTTGTTTGTTTAGACTAATATGGATTGATCTCTTCAATCTCCACTTTTGGAACCTTATGTTTTGTATCAATTGCCAGCTTACTGGGACAATGAGAAGGAAGAAGCCCAGAAGTGTGATTCAGTTGATATATCTATCGCCGTTGCTACAGAGGAGGTATGACAGCACGTATACATAAGTATTTTATCATATCTTTGGAGCCTCTAATGAGTATTGACAGCATTTGCTATTCTAGGGCTTGATGACTCCGATAATAAGAAATGCAGATCAAAAGACCATATCAGCAATATCCTCAGAGGTATAAGAATGCTTCTAAAGTTCAAGCAGAACATCAGCAGTATGTTTGTATGTCAGAATGGTCCAGCAGTTTTTGAACATGAGATATTTCATCATAGTCATGTACATGTAGTGCTTGATCAACCACCATCAAGCTTGCATTTGGAAATTAAAAATTCATTTTTTTGTGGTTATCCGTTCTCTTACATACCTGTCTTACCTGTAAAGTAACTCAAGTGTTTCGATTGTTATGAAGCATATATGGTTTCCCCCTCCCAATTACTGTAGGTTAAGCAGCTGGCCGAAAAGGCGCGTGCTGGGAAGCTTGCTCCAAACGAATTTCAAGGCGGAACTTTTAGGCAAGTGACTTGTGTACCTGTTTGTCATTGTTTTTTCAGGAAACCCTGTCTCATTGTTGATATTCCATAATTTGACATTTTACCTACTAATGCTTATGCAGTATCTCAAATCTCGGAATGTATCCTGTGGACCATTTCTGTGCAATCATTAATCCTCCACAGGTCCCTACCTCCCTCCTCGTCGTCCTGAGTAGTGGTATACTGGGATCTTTCAAATTTGTACTGATGAATCCTATTCATGTCTTTTCTCTCAGGCTGGCATTCTTGCTGTCGGCCAGGGTAACAAGATTGTGGAGCCTGTGGTGGACAGTGATGGTATATTTTCTTGACAATGTGACTTCCTGCTCAGAACAATTGCATTCATATTTAACTCATGTTACTTTGTCCAGGAACTGAGAAGGCTGCAGTAGTTACAAAAATGAGCTTGACACTGTCTGCTGACCATCGTGTATTTGATGGGCAAGTAGGAGGTATTGATATTTAGCCCTTACATTTCATTAGCCAACCTTGGTTTCTTCTTTTATTAGTTTTAAATTTTGTCTCTACTGTTCTCTTGTCTCATTCTCCTCTTCTTTTGTGCTGCATGTGGGAGCAGGCAAATTTTTCACTGAGTTGGCGTTGAATTTCAGTGATATCAGGAGACTGCTGTTGTAACTTGTAAATGATGAAAGGTGGTATTTATCATGTTTTCAAGAATGTTTTTTTTTGGAGAAGGTTACCCAAGAAAGATTTCAGATGCAACTTGAAGCTCAGTTGCTTCATCACCAGCCCGTACAAAAGTAACCAATTTTGTAATTTTAATAAGAAAAATTGGCACTTCCACGGTGTTTTTTTTTCTTTCCTTGGGAGTTATGCCCCGAGAATTTGCAGATACGGTGTCATTTGATATTTGATGTGGTCGAGGAATATTAACCCTTCACGATGAGGTTTGCTGCAACTCCCGCAGATGACCTAATGTTTCCCGAGAATTTCTGGCAGATATGGAGGGGTCGCACATTCTGCCCATGACTTGTGATATATGGCAGTAATAATGATTTATTCACAACATTGATATATTCTTTAGAGCAGCTCCAGATATCTGATGATTTTAGTATTTCTGATTTTATTGCTAGAGTACTTATTCAGATCTTTATGGAACGTTGTCCTCACTGTTGTCGGCTCCCAGACTTCCTCCGAAGCTAGTTGTAAATTGAAGTGCCGTATTATAACCCTACTATACTTGGAAGAATCCCTGGATGGGGAGGGCATCCACGTGTCGCCGGACCGAGCCACGAGCCGAGCCGAAAAATATTTATAGATAGGTCCTTTTTATTTACGGATAGGTCCTTTTTTTACAAAAAAAATTACAATCGGGTCCTTGTCTGTAAAAAAATTATAAACAGGTCCTTCTTTCCGAAAAAGAATATATATTACGATTTAGCCCTTTATGCATTTTTAAGGCTTGCGCTCGGGTCCTTTTCCACAATCAAAATTACGTCTAGATCCTTTTAAGTTACGAATAGGTCCTTTTTTCCAAAAAAAAAATATATCACACTTAAGTCCTTTATGCATTTTTAATGCTTGAGCTCGGGTCCTTTTCCACATAATCAAAATTACGTTTAGGTCCTTTTTAGTCAGGAAAAAAACCGTACGGATCCTTCTTCTCGAAAAAAAACATATATTTCTTCCCGCTTTTTTTTACCATTAAGTTTAAGCTTTTTTCCCGAAAAAAAAACTCAACTTTCTTGTGTGTAAGGCGGCGTCCGCGGCGCGTGGCACGCCGCGTCTAAGATGCTAGTTTGATAAATCTACCCCAATATTCCAGGTCTTGGGGTGACCACGATATTATTTGTTCCCGTCTTGTCGCTGTCGCTGCTTCTAATGGAGCTGCGCTGTGATATTACGGACGCAAGCGGCTGGAATCAGCGCCAGCAGTCCAGCCCACGCAGCTGCGAACACATACGCGAGATGACACGAACGGCACACGGGAGCTTATGGCAGAGGCCGGGTGGCGTTTGACTCGTGGAGATGGATGGGGAGAGGAGGGGGGTGTGCACTGTGCGGTGTTGTAAAACTACGTCGTCCACTCTTGATTAATTACAACGGGTCAAAGAATAACAAGCACAAACAAGAGCACATGCAATATAGAGAGGAATTCTATTCTGAGTGTTAAATATATAGTAGAAGGCATCAAGAGATATATTCGGATTCGTTCATATATAGATAGAATCCAACCAAATATGGACTCAAATCAATCTATCTTAACACTCCCCTTTAGGTGAATACCGCATAATGCATATACCTCGTTAAAAACTCCTCTAAAAAACCCAATAGAAAAAAAAGATAGAGAAAAGAGTACATTGCACTCACATACTGTGTTACATCAGTTGTCTTATTAAAAACCTTCATGTGAGAAAACTTTAGGAAAATCACTAACGAAAAAAGAGTACAACTTATAATTTTCTAGATTTAAAGCATTGGATTTACTCCCCCTGAACTCGGTATATTTCCAAGTCGTCTCATTCCAATGCTATTGATACATTTTTGGAATGTAGATTTTGGTAAGGACTTAGTGAATAAATCTGCAAGGTTTTCACATGACTTAGTTTACATAATTTTTACCTCACCATTCTTCTAGAGTTTGTAAGGATAGAAAAGTTTAGGAGCAATATGCTTCGTGATATTGCTTTTCACATAATCCATTTGTATTTGTGCAACACAAGCAGCATTATCTTCACAAATAATTGTGGGGGTATCGACAATATTAATACCACATGACTTCTGGATATGGTTAATCACACGTCTTAGCCAAACACACTCACGTGAGGCTTCATATAAAGCTTTAATCTTTGAGTGGTTGGTAGAAGTAGCTACCAAGGTTTGCTTAAAAGACTACCAAGAAACGGCTTTATCACCGTAGAGAAATACAAAACTAGTATAAGATTTGGCAATGTGGGAATTAGACAAATAGCCAACATCCGTATATCCCATCCGTATATCCGAGTAAAGTCTTGATACCAGCCCAATGTCTTCTGGTTGGAGCTGCACTGTATCTTGCTAGCAAATTAACTACGAATGCAATATTAGGTCTTGTGCAATTCGCAAGTTAAATAAGTGCTCCAATGGCACTTAAGTATGGGACTTTAGGTCCTAAAACTTCTCATTTTTCATCCTCAGTCTGAAAAGGGTCTTTATCCACTTCAAGGGATTTTACTACCATGGGGTTTTCAAAGGATGCGATTTATCCATATTCAATCTTTTCAATACCTTCTTGGTATAGGTAGACTGGTGTATAAAAATTTCTTCTGGGAAACGCTCTAGCTGCAGGTAAATGAGATCTTATCACTCCCTTAAGATCAGTGAAGGCATTGTCAGATTATTAGATATTTATTGTAGACTTATTCTCCTCCAAACTTCAAGTCGAATTCTTTAGTGCGTGGGTCTAAGGACTGAATGCTAGTGACATTTCAATCTATTTCCTGATATTTTTTAATGTGGTACTTATCTCCCCCTAATGCTGAAATTTTTTTCTCATACAATCAGCGTACTGAGCCGTGTACAAATTCTCTGTCATAGGCTCTAGGTATTTAATAATTGATGGAGATTCATAACCTATATAGATCCCCAACTTCCGTTGAGGGCTCATGCTTGTACGTTGTGGTGGTGAGATTGGCACGTATACAATAAAGCCAGATTTTTGCAGATGGGAAATACTTGCTCCTTTCCCATGCACTATCTGCAAAAGGGGTGATTCATAGTATGCAGTTGGTCCGAGTTAAATAAATACAGTAGTGTGTAGCATTACGTGGCCCCAATAGCTGGTGGGTAACCTACAATTCTGCAAGAGTGGCCTAGCAGTAAGTTTTCTTAAATAACGACTCTGTAGGACCATTTTGTGTATGGACATGAGGTTATGAATGCTATACATTAATGCCTATGAAGGATCGAGATGGCGAACAGAGGGGGGTGAATGGTCGCAAATAAATTTTCCCCCAAAATACTCCAACAAAAACCTCGACAAGATCGCTCAAAGGAAATCGTGAAAAACCCGAAAAACTAGACAACTATGTGTACCCCTAGCTTGCATGGATAAGTACCATAAAATATGTGAGGATTTTTGAGTCACAATCCTGGTTGTCTAGTATCCAAGATAAAGATGAATCAATCCAACTCTTGCTATGTGTACCCCTAGCTTGCATGGATAAGTACCATAAAATATGTGAGGATTTTTGAGTCAAAATCCTGGTTGTCTAGTGTCCAAGATAAAGAGGAATCAATCCAACTCTTGCTTTTAGAAAGGAGATCAATTCAAATCACAAAAGTCAATTTCAGAAAAGCAAAAGCAGAATTTCCAGAAATTATCCTCCATTTGAACAGGAGGTTGGTGGGTTTATGCAGCTCATAAAATTTTGAAAATTTTTCTCCCTATGAGAAGAAGAGTCGTGAAGAATTCCACCAAATATCTCCACAAAAAGCCTTACAGAAAAAACAGGAAAAATCGAAGAACACAGTCAGTTAAGAACTTCGAGCAGAAAGTTTGGGGCTCGGTTTTCACCTCATGGCGCCCAAACGGTGCAACAAGTGAACTCCAAAATTATTCTGCAGGTGGATATAAGAGTCCCGCACATCCTCCAACAAGAATCACTTAAAAAGGATTTTTATAGATGTTTATAAAAATCAAATGCTAAATGCTGCGCAAAGAACAAGTTTTGAACAAAGTTGGAACTTGAAAGAAAAGATGTTCTCTACTCAATCCAAGAGCACAAAAGAGATGTAAAACCATATGAACACACTCAAAACATCCAAGATCAACATCATTTAGAAGGAGGGGAGGCAAATCCAAATTGCGTGAAAGTAAATTGCGAGAATGTAATTGCTGAATTTAAATTGCGTAAAGTAAAGACATAATGTAAATGCGCAAAATAAATTCAGAGTTGGATGGATAAAACTTTCATTTCTGGAAGGAGAGGTTACAAAGCCTCACTTTCATGTGGGCAAAGCTCAAAGGAGCATTCAAAAACCTTCAAGGGGAGGAGGCTACTCCTCCACCCCTATTTATACTACTCTTGGGCCACCTACCACCCTTGGATGAGTCCCTCAACCCTAGAGCACTCATCTAAGGGCTAGGATTAACCCACACACACAGTCATGCAAGGGCTAACCCAAAACCCACATACATACCGGGTTTTCTTGCACGGTTTTCAAAGCATACTACCTAGACCCGCTAACCTATCAACTAGACCTCAATCCGACGGCCCTCATTGATCCACGCGGCATCTAGCTAGCATCATCTCCTTCCCTTGTCTTCTTGACTTGCCCGGACTCCGTCTCCGATCATCTTCTGGGGATCTCCCAACCATCTGGACCTCTGACGCTCCTCGCCTAGTCCCGATCATCCTCCGCCTCACCATGACCTAGCACCGTCGCCCTGCAACCATCAAAGACAAGGAAAAACCTTTCACATAGCAATGCTCACAAAGATATTCAATGATTATCCTAAAATCATTAATCGATCATAATTGCTCTCAATGGTCCGGTGCTACTACCCCTAGGCCGGTAGCACTAAGAAGAGCAACCAACACTCAAATTGCTTCAAATCCAATTCAATTCAAATCAAACCAAGCTCAAAACTCATCAATTACTCATCACACACAAGGATAGACCTCCACATGGTCTTTCAGCCTAGAGCCATGCTATAATCATTAAATGCCTTTGAGGTAAACTCACTAGTATTGGCCATTCGAATAGACTTGATCCTTTTTTCTGGAAAGGAGGCTTTCAATTTAATAATTTGGGCAATTAATTTAGCAAAACATGGTTTCTAGTAGATAAGAGACATACATAGGACCATCTAGTAGAAGCTTCTATCGGTACCATGAAATATCTGAAGGGCCCGACAAGGGCTGAATAAGTCCACAAATATCACCTTGAATTCTCTACAGAAAATTCAGTAATTCTTCCCTAATTTTTAGATAAGAGGGTCTAATTAAAAACTTCCCTTTAGTGCAAGCAGAGCATAAGAAGACTTTAGGTTCAGGGAAGTCTTTATTTTTGAATGCTATGACTAGCAGAATTATTGATGATTTTTCTCATCTTGTTCAACTCAGGATGACCCAGTCGATCATGCCAGATCTTAAATATGTCTGGGTTTTTAAGCATTGTTTTCATCGCAACACAAACTTCAGGTTATATATATATATATAGGAAGCCGAATTGGGGCACCATGGTGCCTGGGCACCATGATTTCAAATGCGCGAATTCAAGCCATATTCGAGTATATTTTTCAAAAATCTCAGTTTTAAGGCATATACCCATCTATAACAATTCAAATGAAACACATACCTTTGAAAAAGCATACTCGAATTCAAAGATTTTGAACAAGTTTGGATCACATGCTTTGCTGATTTATATATAAAATCAGCACATACCTACAACTAAACTATCATCAAAAAGGGAAACTCTAGTTTGAATTTCAGTTCAAATTTGTTTGAACTAGTTAGTAAACTGGTTAAACTCAGCATCATAGAAATTTCAAAAAGTATCGCAAGAAAATACATAGGAAAAATACCCGTTTTGGATCATGGAGCCCGGGCACCATGGTGTCCCAGGTAATTATACTATATATATATATATATATATATATATATAGTATAACCCAGAGGAGAAGGAAGGAAGTTTTCAACCACATGAATATTACACCCGCTAAACTTAGTCATGAGTAGGTATTCTGTACAACCCTTATTTTATATTTTCATATGGAAACCACTCAAACGAATGTCTTTAAAACTTAGTAGAGTATGACTGGATTAGGGTATAATAGGACATTCTCTATTATTATACAAGTACCCACATGGAAGACTATGATGGCTCTTCTAGTGCCAACTATGAGAGCATTGCTTTTGGCGATGGTCATAACATTTCCAGTTTTCCTAGTCAAAGTTTGAAAATATTTAGTCTCCCTAAGAATTGAATTTGTGGTGCAACTGTCTATATGACAAATTTCCTCCTCCACCATTAGATTATACTTTATTCTATATTAGAAGTATGATTTAACAATCAGCATTTGTTGTAGCACGAACATATTGCAAAATATAGAACAAACAAAGCACAATCAATCAAATATCCTAGAAAATAATAATTTATTTAAATGATAATCACTTAACAGGAGCGTAGACCAATGTTTATTCAGGAACTAAGACTAAACTGATAGAGAAGGAGACTCATTACGAAAATGTGACATCAACTAGCAAAGTGAAGGAATATTTAGGAGACTAATACATGTCTCCATATGAGTTGTGGGTGTCCTTCTGGGACTCCCCGAGCTTAGGAAGATCAAGAACCATATTATCACACTTTTCAACGTCCATATCAACAACAGGCTGAACGGTGAAATGTGCCTCAACCTTATTTCCCCTATTCTTCTGTAACTTCCTAGTGGATTGTATGTAAAGGTCTACCAAATGCTTTGGGGTGCGGCAGGTGCATGACCAATGGTCAGGGCATCCACACCTAAATATGTCTTCCCTTATGAGTTTTGTCATTCTTCCATTTATCCCTTTTATGCCTTTGGCCTTTTTCGTAGCCTCAGGTATTGCTAGTCTACTGAGCATTTGCATGTGTCCTATTAGGGACGGCATGCTTATTCTTCATGAGGAGTTCATCATGCTCTTTTGCTTCTAATGGAATGCATATAAGCTTAGAGTACTTCTAGTACTTGGCATGACGGTATTGTTGCTGCAGTATCCTCATATTCAGGTGGAAGGTGCATAATATCTTGTTGACCATTTTAGCATCAGTAACTTTCTAGTTACAAAAACGCAGTTTAGAGACAAGCTTGTGCAGGGTAGAGTTGTATTTTGCCATGGTTTTAACATCCTGGAAGCATAGTAGGGTCCCTCGTGCTATGCTTCTGGCATCAAGGTGGATCTTTGTTGGTTATATAATTCCTTCAGAGAATATCATTGTACCAGCGGGTCCTCCATCAAATATTCAGCCTTTAGGTTTGCATGGAGATGGTGCTTAGGAAGTGCAGGGCCGCATACTTGGCGGCTTTGGGAAAAGCAAGGGTACCGGCTTTAAGCTGAGTAATAGCAGCTTCAAGAGATCGAGCTGTCAGGTTAATCTTGGCATCCATTGCCCGGATGAGGTAATTGCTGCCATTCAGGGTATGCTCAGTAAATTTCCTCTTGGCGATGTTCAACATGTCCTATATGTAAGCAAGACTGAATTATACTACTAGTAAAATCAATATATTCCATGCTCACTCTTGAATCAGTAAATTTGGTCATTATCTATTCAGTGGATAATTATATAAAATTTCCCAGGTTTTCCTAGCATTTTTCATAATTTTCTGCTAATCATTAAGCAATTTTCAAAATTACCAAATAACAAAAAATAAATCCCAGCATATATGAACATGGAGTAATGCTAAGAAAAATAAATCCAGAGGTATGACATGCTATTTATAATTTTCCTAGCATTTTGTATGATTTTTTGCAAATTATCAACAATTTTCAGAATTACCGATAAATAGAAAATTAAATTCTAGCACATATAAACATGGAATAATACCAGGAAAAATAAACCTAGAGATATAGAGATTCCAATATATGCGAAGTCTAAGATTCAATAAATTTATTGAAGCTCCACATACCTAGAAAATCAATTTCTAGGATTTACTATAATTTTTCTAAATTTATTTAACTATTTTCGTAATTTCAGGAAATTCCAGGGGTTAAATTGCAAAATTGCCACTTTTTTCTGGTAAAACTTACAGGCCGAATCGACCCATTAGGGCCCATGAAGGCCCAAAACCTCACCTACGAGGAGAGGGCGGCTATGGTTCCCAACCCTAGCCACCGCATGGCCTTTGCTATTGAGAGGCAGCACGGCCGGGTGTGCATGGGTGGAGGTTCCTTAGGGTTGAAGGAACTCATCTAAGGGTGGAGGATGTCTCAAGAGTAGTATAAATATAGGAGTAGGGGTAGCTCTCCCCTCATTGAAGGTTTTGAGGTTTTGATGCTCCTTTGAGCTTTGCCCACTTCGTTGTGGGCTTTGTAAACTTCTCTTCCTGAAATGAAAATCTAATTTTCTCAATTTTGAATTTACTTTCCGCATTTACATTATGCTTTAAATTCAGTATTTAAATTCTGCACTTTACATTCTTGCAATTTCCTTTCTGCTCTTTTTTGGATTTGCCTCCCCTCCTAAATGCTTGTGGATCTTATGCCAATGATGAATGATTGATGGATGAATCTTCTTTAGATCATATTCCAATCATCTAGGCAAATCTTGTGTGTTCTTTGCAAGAAACCGATCTTTTGTGCTCGAGAGAATCATTCTTGTTAGATCAGGTTTGTGTGGTTCTTGTCTTGTGTTCTAGCTTGCTATGACATGTGGGAAACCATCTAGGATCATCTTGATCAACAATAACACATGAGCTAGTTGAGGGCCAAGTTTTCGTTTTTGGATCCGTTCTTGTGGACTCTTCCTTCAAATAGAAAAAGGTTGGAACTTTGACATCAATCCTTGCGATTGAAGGTTGGAATAGGTTCTTGACATCCATAGGAAGGTGTCTACAAAGTTTCACAGGGTTTGGATCAGTCGATCAAAAGATACATAGATTTTTATCTTGAAGTCGTGCTGATTTTCTGTAGCGCGCCACTACCGCTACATTAATCCGGTAGTGCCGAGGTACTGTTCATCCGACAGTACCAGG
The DNA here is from genome assembly GCA_036346275.1 of Otatea glauca. NCBI lineage: Eukaryota > Viridiplantae > Streptophyta > Magnoliopsida > Poales > Poaceae > Otatea > Otatea glauca. Next base: position 46,393,756 of record CM070715.1, on the reverse strand, counting down.
GTTGAATTGCGGTAGTGCCGCCCCTGCTAAATTTTTTTGAGATTTTGTTTTCTCTGCTTCGCTTTGATGAAGTGAGGTTCTTGGTTGGTTCTTTGAGGAGAAAGTTTTAAATTGTGATCATTAATCCCCCCTGATCGCCATTCTGGTCTTTCCATTGGTATCAGAGCCCGATTTTGCTCTTGCATAGATCTTGACCGGTCTCAAGAGCCATGGCGATGGACAAATATTCCACCAAGCCTCCTATCTTTTCTGGAGTTGATTTTCCCTTTTGGAAGTTGAGAATGGAGTTGTACACCCTTGCGCCTGGGGCTTAGATTTGGCGGAAGGTGAAGCTCCGTATGAGGTTCTTCTTGATGAAAACGTCACGGTGTGTCTGGTGACGTTGAGGCGAATGCTAAGGCAAGGAACATCCTCATACAGGGCCTTAGCCACAGTGAGTACTACAGTATCTCTCACATACGATTTTCTCATTAGATCTGGGTGACCCTCAATGCTTACCATGAGGGCACCACCCAAATCAAGACGGTGAGACAGGATCAATACAAGCTTGACTACAACAAGTTTGAACAGCACGCTGGTGAGACCCTTGATGAGTGCTTTGGTCATAATACAAGGATTTTGAGTGATCTCCGTCCGGTTGGTTGCACATACCTTGACTCGGAGAACACTCGACACTTCTTGACCGCACATGATCTTCGGGTTTGCGAGATGAAGGTGACCACCATCAAGGTCACAACAGACTTATCAATCTTGACTCTTGACGAGCTCTATTCCCAACCCAAGACTCATAAGATTGATGTCGTCTCTCATAAGATGAAGTCACAGTTGATGGCCTTGGTCACCAATTCCATTGGATCCTCTTCTGAGACTTCAATTGGTTTCTCTATTTCCGCCCTTTGCGAGCTAAGTGATGAACAACTGGAATTTTTTTCAGAAAGTGAGCTTGCTCTTTTAGCTCACAAATTTTCTCATGCCTACAAGAGGGTGAGGGAGAGGAAGAGAAGTGGCATGATTACCTGCTTCGAGTGTGGTGGCCCCAACCACATTCGGGCAAACTGCCCCAAGCTAGGGAAAGGCAAGAACGACTCTGGTTGTTCGGGAAAGAACGACGACACCAACAAGAACAAGAAGCTCTCCACCATTTCCTTGCTGCACTTGACGACATCAGCCTCTCCAACACGAAGTCCTGGAGCGACGAGGACGAGGATGATCTGCAAGAGAAGAACAAAGGCGGCAATGAATTCACCGGGATGTGTTTCATGGCGGACGCCAATGGCATCAGTTACTCCGAGCTCTACAGCGACTTGGACGAGGTACCCTCCTATGACCAGCTCAATGAAGCTTTCTGCAAATTAGGAATATTTAATGTTAGAGCTAGAGCTAGGTGTTAGAGCTAGAAAAAATTCATGTTAGAGCTAGAGCTAGGAAGTAGGTACCTTGACTCGCGAGTTAGCTTCTCTTAGATCTTGTTCCTCCCGAGAGTCTGTTGATTGTACTCTTTGCGATGCCTTGCTTGTGGAGTTTGAGAACCTAAGTGTTGGGGAACGAGTAGGCTACTCTAGCGAAAAAACAAAATTTTCTACCGCATAACCAATGAACCACTGCAAGTTATAGATCACATAATTACCACTAGACACGCAGATCTGTAGCGGAAGTAGAATCGATGTAGCGCGGTGGTGCAGATGTGGTTGTACTAGCCTCGCGCCTCCCCAACAGCTCCTTATAACTGTCGCAGGTTGCAGATCGTCCTAGCGTTGAAGCTTCATAGAAACACCTCCAAGGTATCCACACGTACGGGGCAGGAACACAACGCGCCGGAGTGCTAGCGCGGCTTACGTGGTTTTGGACAGAGGAGGGGTGGCAGCTAGGGTTCCGAGAATTCCAAATTCCTATTGTGTCTCTTCGTGTATATCTCTCACCTGTCACAAGGCCACCACCTCCTCCCTTTATATAGACGTCTCATAACGGGTTTCAACCCTTGAAGCCCATTAGGAACTCTAAGCCCATTACAACTCGAATCCCTATCCAAATTGGTTACAGCCCCTTAAGCGTGTGACCCTATAGGTTCACGTGCACTCGGACATGGCTGGAGTACCCCTATCTATCGTTGAGTACTCCTACTCGACCATCGGGTATACCTACTCGACGACCATCGATGACTCAAGTAACTCTTTAACTCGATGACTCGAGTAACTCTTTACTCGAGTAGCATGGCCATGCGTTTCTGGAATCCAACCACTCGAGAGGCCTAGAGATATCTCTCCCGTTGTATGGAGAGGCAAATCCTATCTTGATCGACCATACCTCGCAGTATATTTCATGACAAACCCGAAAGCCATCTTTATAACTACCCAGTTATAGATTATCGTTTGACAACGCCTAAGTAAGCCATTACGCATCTTGAGAACATGCGACAATCTCAAGTTGAAGGATATAGCATACACATCGTATATGAGACCAACTGATGACATGAAATAATACAACGTTCTCGCCGTGTCTCATAGTGGGTCGATGTCCAACACCATGTTCTCTAACATGTGTCCATATTATTGGTTTGATATCTCCATATCTATGACCCGTGAAACACGGTCATCGACCAATACAAATGCTAGTCTACTCATATGTGTCCTCATATGATTATCGACTAGGGACCCCCTTTTAGAATGAACATAATAAAGATGAATACAGAGATTCACAAACAAGTCACGTACTTGTTAATCAATATCCATGATGTTATTCAATGAACAATCTCATAGTTTATGAACATTTATGGAAATATAATAATCTCTATTATTGCCTCTAGGGCATATTTCCAACACTAAGGACTATGCATGATAGTGTGGTTTCTGAGCTTGAGAGTCTTAGGTCGAAGAATGCTAGCACTAGTTCTGTTGATGCTATTTCTGTAGATGCTAGTTTTCTTTATACTCACACTAGAGCATCATGTGAAAATTGCCCTAATTTGCTAGCTAAAATTGAGGCCATGAGCACTCACCTTAGGAAGCTATCTACTAGAAATAATGAACTTGAATTGCATGTTTTTAAGGACTCAGTCAGATTATGTGAGGGCTGTAGGCAACTAAAACTTGACAATGAATCCTTAAATGTCAAGTGTGCTGAACTTGTTAAGGACTTATTAGTTAAGTCACAAGAAAGTTGCTTGAGATATGCTGAGATTGAGGGGGACTTGGATAAAATCCAAGTCGAGCTTAGGAAGAAGCTTGAGGCCCAAACCCTTAGGATTAGAAATACCCCTTGCGTTTCTTGTGAGACCCTCCTAAAAATGCACATGCTAGTAGTTCTTTCCTATATGGTTCTTCTTCATATTTTTCCCCCTGTTCTTCCTGTGCCTATCTCCTCCAGGAGTGTGAGTACCTCATGAGCACTCTTAAGAAGTTTTTAGGAGGCAAGAAGAAGCTCAATCTCATTATAGACCAGTCTAAGATTAGCCAATTTAATTAAGGTATAGGATTTGACTACTTTGAGCACGCTAGGGCTCATCCTCCCACTATTGTGCATGGCTCCAAGAGTGGAGAGATCGTGGTAGCTCCCAAGATGAGTACCACTATGTTTAGGTCTGCTGGGGTTGTCCACAGGATCTCTGACCAGAAGGTTGCTTCTTCCCTTAGTAAGGCGAAGTATACATGCACCTTCTGTCAGAAGGATGGGCATCTAGTAGAATTTTGTTTCAGGTGTGCCAAGATCACGAGGCACGAGCGTGTTTGTGCCCTTAGGGGTATTTAGGGTCATCCCGAGACTTTGAGTGCTCCTAAGGCTTACATTGCTGCTAGACAGGATAGAGTGTCACCTATTTTTGGGCAGCGTTCAAGATTTGGATTCATGCTATTCATTCGAGTTTTCATCCTGGATCTGCTCTTGGTCAGTTTTTTCGCCGTCCTTTTGATATTCCTCGTGTTACTCCTGGAGGTAGATATCAGCGGTGTGAGGTGTTTTCTGGTAGGAAATTTGGGCAACCTCACTGAGATGGTCCGGCCTTTGCACGACGGCGGGCCAACCCAATTCCAGCTCCCAGATCTTCTGCTAGGGCTGCTTCTGGTCTTGCGAGAGTACAACGTTAGAGACTCTAGAGTCCAGTCTTTTGCTCCTATGGCTGGTACATCGAGGCGCTGTGAGATTCAGTATTGGGTGCCTAGATTTAGTCTTGTTTGTCCCAGTACTGAGTCGTCTCTCTCTCTTTTTTGTTGACACAGGTCCGTAGGATGAGGAAGGGAGAGGTTTGGATTGTTGACTCTGGTTGTTCTTGTCATATGACCGGAGATTCTAGATGGTTATCTTTCCTAGTCTGAGCTCCCGTGATGAGTTGATTACTTTTGGGGATGCTTCATCAGGTATCGTCTGCATTAATGACAATTTTATTCTTAAGGATGTTGCCTTAGTGAGTAAGCCGCAATACAATTTGCTATATGTCTCTCAGCTTGTCGATGACTCTTTCGAGGTAAGCTTTAAGAGTAGTGCCTGTAGAATTCTTGATTCATCAGGAGAGTTAGTTTGCGGGGTTTCTAGATTTGGGAGAGTCTTCCGTGTTGATTTTTCTGTTTCTTTTGAAGACTCTCTTTGGTGTTTGATTGCTTCAGAGTCCCGTGATCTCTCCTTCTTGTATAGGAGATTAGGTCACATCGGCTTCGACCATTTGACCCGGGTTAGCAACCATGATCTTATTCGTGGTTTGCGTAAACTCAAGATGGTCAAAGACTTAGTTTGCTCTCCTTGCCGACATGGCAAGATGGTTGCTGCTTCTCATCCTCCAGTCACAGCTATTACATATGGACACTGTTGGTACAGCTAGAGTGCAGTCAGCGGGTGGGAATTGGTATATTCTTGTCATTGTTGATGATTTTTTGAGGTATTCTTTGGTATTTTTAATGGCCTCGAAGGATGAGTCTTTTACCCATTTCAGGGGTGTGGTCTGTAGGTTGTCTATTGAGCTCCTTGGTGCCTTACGAGCTATACACAGTGACAATGGTATGGAGTTCAAGAACACCTACTTTAAGAGCTTCTGTGAGGAGTTAGGCTTAGAGCATCAATTCTCCTCTCTATACGTCCCTCAGCAAAATGGTGTAGTGGAAAGGAAGAACAAGACCTTGGTCGAGATGACTAGGACGATGCTAGATGAGTACAGTACTCCTAGGAAGTTTTGGGTTGAGGCTATAGCTACTGCTTGTCATGTGTCTAATTGAGTATTCTTGAGAGCACATTTGCATCACACTTCTTATGAGTTGAGGTATGGGTGAAAGCCCAGTGTTTCTCATTATCGTGTGTTTGGTTGCAAATGTTTCATTTTGAAGTCTCGAAACCTAGATAAGTTTGAGTCTCATTCTTCCGATGGTATTTTTCTAGATTACTTGACTTCTTCTCATAGCTATAGGGTCTGGAGTTGTGATGCGAATAGGATCATAGAGACCTATGAGGTGACCTTTGATGAGGCTAGCCTAGGTGCTAGACCTGACATTTTAGGCTCTTCTTACCTCTCCGAGACCATCTTTGTAAAGGATGAGGATGATGGAGATGATGGTGTTACACCTGATCCAGTCCCCTCTACACCTGAGTGCCTCATGTTTCTATTTTTGCACCTCTAGGAGACGAGCCTTTATCTTCAGACTCTCCTGCAGTGAGTGGCTCTAATCCTATCTCTTTTGTGCATGAGGTAGAGGCCACTTTTACTTCTGGACTTCCCCGCCATATTCAGAGATATCATCCAACTGATCAGATCATTGGCAATCTGTTTGAGCGAGTCACGCGCTCAAAATTAGGCTTGTCTAGTTTTTGCCACCACTCTGCCTTCGTTGCCTCCTTTGAGCCGAATGATGTTTCTCATGCATTATTCGATAAGTCTTAGATTAATGCTATGCATGAGAAACTTGAGAACTTCGACAGGAACAAGGTATGACAGCTTGTTGAGCCCCCATCTGGTCATAATTTCATTGGGACCAAGTGGGTGTTCAAGAACAAGTAGAGTGAGGATGGGGTTATCATTAGGAACATGGTTAGACTAGTTGCACAGGGTTTTTCTCAGGTTGAGGGTCTTGACTTTGAGGAGACTGTTGCCCCTATAGCTAGACTAGAGGCTATTAGGATGCAACAGTGCATTTTCGGCATCCAAGGGCTTCAAGCTTTATCAAATGGATGTGAAGAGTGCATTCCTCAATTGAGGTGTATGTCAGGAAGACCATGTCTTCAAGCTTTCCAAAGCTTTATATGGACTTAAGCAGGCCCTTAGAGCTTGGTATGAAAGTCCTAAGTCCTATCTTCTTAGTCATGGTTTTAAGATGGGTATAGTAGACAAGATTTTGTTCATCATACACTAGGATGCTCATTTTCTCCTCGTCCAGATTTATGTGGATGATATTATATTTGGTGGCTCTTCGCACTCTCTTGTGTCTCAGTTTTCAGAGGTAATGAGCATAGAGTTCGAGATGAGCATGATGGGTGAGTTGAGATACTTCCTCGGCTTCCAGATCAAGCAGACTCAGGAGGGCACCTTCTTGCATCAAGGCAAGTACACTCGAGACCTTCTGAGGTGCTTCGACATGTCTGATGGGAAGCCAGTGATGACTCCTATGGCCACCACTACTATCCTCGAGCCTGATGAGGATGGTGAACCAGTTGATCAGAAGGAGTTCCGGAGAATGATCAGCTCTCTCTTGTACCTCACTGCTTTGAGGCCAGATATATATTTTTCTGTGTGTCTATGCGCTTGATTTCAGGCTTCTCCTTGTGCCTCTCACTGCTAAGCGGTGAAGCACATCTTCAAGTACCTTCGCGCTACCACTGATTATGTTATTTGGTACTCTTCTTCTCGTCTGTCCTTTAGAGCCTTTTCCAGTGCAGACTTTGTTGACTGTAGGATAGATAGAAAGAGCACTTCTAGCACTTTCCAATTCATTAGTACTTCTCTTGTCTCTTGATCTTCTAGGAAGCAGTTCGGAGTTGCACAATCCACCATTGAGGCCGAGTATGTTGCAGCCGCTAGTTATTGTAGTCAGGTGCTTTGGATGAGATCGACCTTGTGGGACTTTGGGTTAGACATAGATAGTGTTCCTCTTTTCTGTGACAACACTTTTGCCATATGCATTGCCAAAAATCCAGTGCAACACTTTTGGACCAAGCACATTGATATTAGATATCACTTCCTTAGAGACCATGTGGAGAAGGGTGATATAGGACTTCATTTTGTGGAGAGTGACCACTAGATTGCCGATATCTTTACCAAGCCCTTGGATAGCTCTTGGTTTGTGGCCTTGAGGGGAGAGCTTGGTGTTGTATGTCCCTACGACATATCTTGAGGGGGAGCTGGTTTTGTATACTATATGTTTTCTTCCAGCATTTCCTTTCTTTTGCATCTTCTGGGTATTATTTGGCTTATTTCTAGAGTTTTGAGTTCACTTTACTTAGACTTCTGGTATGCTTTGCATGGACCTCTCATCTTATGTTTTAGGTTGCTATCATGCACAATTAGCTATTCTCTCTTCTCTCTAGTTTGAGTTCCCTTACAGTCTTATAAGTCTAGCAGGTATTGGGTCCCCTGGGTAGACAGGGTCTATGTGCACTCCCTAGTTTGAGATCAAGAGTCAGCTTCCCTATGTCAGTCATTGGGGAAGATGAGAGCGAGTCTGAGCCATTGTGTTCTCTATTATCTTTTCTATGTTCTATAGTCACCCAGTTTGCAGTTTCTCAACTTCTTCTCCTTATTCTGTGTTTCTGGTTTTGATTGAGTTCATTTGGACCTTCCTTGAGCCTAATTCTGCTAATAACTCAACTTGAACTAGAATTGCACTTAAAATTGATTCACTTGTAGAGGGGGAGTTTGAGAATCTGTTTCATGCATTGCATATATACTTCATTTTCTGTTTTTATGAGCTTTGTCTATTATGCAAATGAGCTACTATTCATGATATGCACCCTGTAACTTTTATATCTCAAAAGAAAAATTGATGTTTTATCCGAAAATTCGAATTCATTTCTTGTTTCAAATATTCACTTGTAGCATTCCGTATCTCAACGGATTGGCGTAATTTTTCTACCGCGTGTACAACCCCATAATAATAGTGTTTCTCCAAAAGAAAACTCTATTGTTCTGCGTCTTGGACTAACCATCCCTTAGAGGGTATTGTTAAAAGATCCTCGATTCCTAATGAAATCGATGTAGTAGTGGCTTGATGAAAGCATGCAGGTAGTGGCTCTGATCCTATCTCTTTTGTGCATGAAGTAGAGGCCACTTCTGCTTCTAGACCACCCCGTCTCATTCAGCATTCTCATCCACCTAATCAGATCATTGGCGATCTGTTTGAGCTGGTCACTCACTCAAAATCGGGTTTGTCCAGTTTCTGCCTCTACTCAGCCTTTGTTGCCTCCTTTGAAATAAAGGATGTTTCTCATGCATTATCGATGAATCATGGATCAATGCTATGCATGAGGAACTCAAAAACTATGAGAGGAACAAGGTATGACAGCTTATTGAGCCCCATCTGGTCATAATGTCATTGAGACCAAGTGAGTGTTCAAGAATAAGCAGAGTGAGGATAGGGTTGTCATTAGAAACAAAGCAAGGCTACTTGCACAGGGTTTTTCTCAGGTCGAGGATCTTGACTTTGAGGAGACTTTTGTCCTTGTAGCTAGACTAGAAGCTATTAGGATCCTGCTTGCATTCTCCACATCCAAGGGCTTCAAGCTTTATCAAATGGATTTCAAGAGTGCATTCCTCAATGAGTATATTGAGGAAGAGGTGTATGTCAGGCAACCCAAGGATTCGAGAACCCCAAGTTTCCGAGTCATGTATACAAGCTTTCTAAAGCTTTGTATGGACTCAAGCAGGCCCCAGAGCATGGTATGAGAGGCTCAAGTCTTATCTTCTCAACCATGGCTTCAAGATGGGCATAGTAGATAAGACTCTGTTCATCATACACCATGAGTCTTATTTTCTTCTCGTCCAGAATTATGTGGACGATATCAGTTTTGGTGGCTTATCTCATTCTCTTGTGTCTCAGTTTTCTGCAGTGATGAGCACAGAGTTTGAGATGAGTATGATGGGCGAGTTGAGCTACTTTCTTGGCTTCCAAATCAGGAAAACTCGGGAGGGAACCTTCTTGCATCAAGGCAAGTACACCCGAGATCTCTTGAGGCCCTTTGACATGTCTAACGGGAAGCCGGTGATGACTCCTATGGCCACCACTACTGTCCTCGAGCCTGATGAGGATGGTGAGCCTGTTGATCAGAAAGAGTTCCGGAGTATGATTGGCTCCCTCCTGTACCTCACCGCTTCGAGGCTGGACATACATTTCGCTGTGTGTCTGTGCACTCGATTTCAGGCTTCTCCTAGCACCTCTCACCGCCAAGCAGTGAAGTGCATCTTTAGGTACCTCCGTGCTACCTCTGATTATGGTATTTGGTACTCTGCTTCTTCTTATCTGTCTCTTCGAGCCTTTTTTGATGCTGATTTTGCTAGCTGTAGGATAGATAGGAAGAGCACTTTTGGCACTTGCCAATTCATTGGCACTTCTCTTATTTCTTGGTCGTCTAGGAAGTAGTCTGGGGTTGCACAGTCCACTGTAGAGGCCGAGTATGTTGCTGCAGCGAGTTGTTGTAGTCAGGTGCTCTGGATGCGCTCGACTCTGCGTGACTTCGGGTAAGCGATAGCGAGTGTTCCACTTTTCTGTGACAACACTTCTGCTATTTGCATTGCTAAGAACCCAGTGCAGCATTCCCGGACCAAGCATATTGATGTTAGATATCACTTCCTTAGAGACCATGTGGAGAAAGGGGATATCGCGCTTCAGTTCGTAGATAGTGACCACTAGATAGCCGATATCTTTACCAAGCCTTTGGATAGCTCCAGATTTGTTGCCTTGAGGTGTGAGCTTGGAGTCGTGAGTCCTTACGACTTATCGTAAGGGGAAGCTGGTTTGTATATTATGTATTATATATATTTTCTTCTAGGTTTTCTTTTCCTTTGCATCTTCAGGGTGTTTTTGAGCCGTAGTGTTATCTACTATCTTTTCAATGATCTATAGCCACCCAGTTTGCAGTTTTTCGACTTCTTCTCCTCATTTTGTGTTTCTGGTTTCTGTTGAGTTCAGTTGGACCTTTCTTGAGCTTAATTCTGCTAATAACTCAACTTGAACCAGATTTGTGCCTAAAATTGATTCACTTGTTGAGGGGGATTTTGGGAATCTGTTCATGCATTGCATATAGACTTTATTTTCTATTTAATGAGCTTTGTCTATTATGCAAATGAGCTATTATTCATGCTATGCACCCTACTACTTTCATGAAGAAAAATGCTAGCTTAGATATGTCCAAGTTCATATATCTTGCTAAGCTTGTTAAAATTTGAAAAATAAAACTTTAAATGAAAACTTGAAGAAACTTCTTGCTTGTACTTGCTATGTTTCCTCTCTAGGTGCATATGCCATTATTTGTGAAATTTTGGAGTTCTACTAGAGTCCCTATAGCAACTTGGTTGAAGCTAGGTAGATCCATACTCGATTCCTTCAATTGCTCATAGATCTGTGTGCTAAAATGGAAACAAAAATTGACTCTTTTTTGTGCAAATTGATCTCAACCCTTACATTCACAAGACTGCCTCCCATTGCACATGAGATGAACTTGGAATGTATTGTGTATGACCATGGCAATCCTCTTAAGAGCTCTTCTTGAGATGGTCGACTATGGTTTGAGTCAATCTCACTTAAAAATGCAAATATAAAAAAACTTAAGTGGGTAAAGAATGCAAATAATGTCAAATATTTGCACCCCGTTGTCTTTTAAAGTCTTACAGCAAAATTTGCATTAACTGAAAACTGAGCTCAAAGGAAAAGGGTATGCACTTCTAGATTTCCCAAAGTGTTGAGTAGGTTGAACTCAAGGTACTCCATTTGACCCATTGTATGTTCTTGCCTCTAGTTTAGAAACTATGCTTAAGTGTTGCACTTGTTAAATCATGCAAAAATGACATCGTCTTCTTTATGCTTGCTAGCAAAATTGACATTTGCACTTGGACATGTAGTTTCGCATAATCTGAACTTGAGTAGCTTGGTGTCATTATTTGTCTATATGGTCACTTGGATAATACTCAAAGCTCTTTTAGGATGCATTTCATGCATGCATTTTCAAAAAGGGGAGAAATAGAAGAAAATATCATCTTGATGCCTATATTGCCAAAAGGGGGAGAAAATGTAGAAAAGGCATCATTTTTCTTGGGTCTTATGATTTTGGTGAAAGCTTGTTAATCTTAAGAATCATAAGCTTTTGTGAGCTTCTATTGGATGTTTAGAGCTTTTGTAGAAACCTATTCTTTCTTGGTTTTTGTTCTAAAATCCTTTTCTGTCATTTTGGTCAAGTTCTTATTTTCTTTCTTTCTGGATCAAGTTTGTCTCTTCGTCCTAATTGATTCATTCTCCTCTCTCCACAAACTCAAAATTTTTATCCCTTTTGGGTGTTTGTCAATATACTCATCAAGGGGGAGATTGAAAGACCATGCGGAGGTCTACCCAAGTGTGTGATGAGTAATTGACTGTATTCGAGCTTTTGGTGCTCAAGGTTGATTTGGTTTGAGTCTGTCCTGGTCGAAGACCAGTGGTCGGACCTCGAGTGGTCTGGATTTGGCTGGTCGAAGACCAGTGGTCGGACTTCAAGTGGACTGGACTTTGGCTGGTCGAAGACCAGTGATCGAGTGACTCGAGTAGAGTGAGGATTGAGAAGTATCGAGTAGGGTTGCTGCCAGGTCGAGCGGCGGGTTAGCTCGAGTAATGTCCCGTCGGTTTGTGGTCAAGTGACTCGAGTAGAGTGAGAATCGATAAGTATCGAGTAGGTTACTCGATGCTCGATATGGACTCATCGACTCGATTTTGAGCAAAGTGGGCAATGCTATGTGATGTGCTTCCTTGTTTTTGATGGTTGCAGGACAACGGTGCTAGGTCATGGTGAGGCGAGAGATGACTGGGACTAGGCGAGTTGCGTCAGAGGTCCAAACGGTTGAGGATCGCCGAAAGATGATCGGAGACAGAGTCGCTATGGACCCAAAAGACAAGGAATGGATGAGATGCTAGCTCAGAGCTGCTCGGATCAAGGAGGGCCATCGGATCGCGATCTAGGTGATAGAATAGCAGGTCTAGTTAGCATGCCTTGAAAACTCGGTGTGCTTGTTGGGTTTCGGGTTAGCCCATGTAAGGCTGTGTATGAGAGTCATCTAAACCTTGATGGTGGTCCTTAGGGCAGAAGGATCTCATCCAAGGGTGGAGGTTGACTCAAGAGTAGTATAAATAGATGGGAAGTGGTGGCCTTCCTCTGACTGAAGGATTTAGAGGTTTTGGATCCTTCGAGCTTTTTGCCCACTTTGTTGTGAGGCTTTGTAAACCTTCCTTACAAAAATAAAAAATACTTTCTATCATTTTTGAATTTACAGTACGCATTAAATTCAGCAACTTACTTTCAAGCATTTAAATTCCGCACTTCATTCTTGCAATCTACTTATACACAATGTGGATTTGCCTCCCCTCCTTCTACTTGCTATTACCTTTTATTTCGAAGGATTGTTGCGTTTTTGTTGCAAGAAACCGATCTTGTGTTCTTGAGTGATTCATTCTTATAGATCGTGTTTGCGGAGATTTTGACTTGAGTTCTTGCTTGCTATGACAAGTGGGAGGTTATCCAAGATCATCTTGATTATCAAAACCCCACGAGCAAGTCTAAGATCAAGTTCTTGTGTTTTGCTTGAACTTGGTGTGTTTTTCTTTGTCGGAACTTTGACGTCAATCCTTGCGATTGAAGATTCGAATAAGTTCCTGACATCCTTAAGATCACATCTACCAAGTTTCATGAGTTTTTGTTCAGCCGATCAAAAGATTCCTCGAATTAGCTTTTGTGTTCGTGCTGTTCTTAGCTCTATTCTTCCTGCTGTTCTTGACTCCAGTCATACCGTCCTTCATACAGTCATATCGGACTAGCAGGAAAACCACCTTCGTATTTGCTCCTTTTGATTGATCTGTTTATGGGCTTAGTTAAATCATTTTTGAGTGGGGGAATCTTAGATTTGGGATCATTCACCCCCTCTGATTGCCATTTCGGTCCTCCAATTTTAGCAAGCAATTTAGGGCAATTTTCACACAATGTGCTAGTGTGAGCATGAAGAAAACTAGCATCTACAGAAATAGTATCAACAAAACAGGTGCTATCATTCTTCAACCTAAGATTCCAAGCTCAGAAAGTAAAGGGATACGGGTAGGCTACACAAGCACACAATTAAAATTTCTACCTCGTAAACCAGAAAGCTACGCAAGTAAATGATCATGGATTGTTACCACTAGACGCGCAATGCAGCAGAAAGAAGTTGATGCAGCCTGAATCAATGAAGTGCGTGCCCTGTTGCAGTGGTCGATCTTCCTCGTACGGTGGCCGATCCTCCTCGCGCGGTGGTCGATCATCCTGATCAGTGTCGCAGTAGCAGTAACACCTCTACTGGCGTCCACATGTTCGGGAAAAGAACGCCGTGCGTCAGTGTGCCAGCACCAGCGCGTGTGGGAAGGCTCAAGTAGAGACGGTTAGGGTTTCGGTGGCTATGCCCTCTCATGTACCCAATTGCAACCACGAACTCCCTTTATATAGCCGTCCCCTCCCCTGCGGTGGAACCCTACATTAGGGCCCAACTGAAGGACAAAGCCCACTTGGCCCATTAGTGACGGATCCAATCCATACCACTATATTCCAACCCCTTTAGTGTGTGACCCTGTAGGTTCATGTATATTTGGCACGACTCGGAAACACCTTTCCGATATATAATGGATAGCGGTACCTAGCAGTACATATCGATTCCCAAATATCCATAAAGCATCCGACGAACCTATTATAATGTGATAATGTCATGTTCCCTTTGCTTCACGATATCAGATCAAGCTCAAGGCGAGAGTCATGTCATCCTATGACAGCTCGATCTCTTCACTCATACCGTAGTGGAATAATTTATCTGGATTGACTCTCAATCACATCTGGCATGGCCATGCACTTACTTAATTCATCTACCTCGAGGAGCCCAAAGATATCTCTCCGTTATATAGGAGGAGCAAATTCCATCTTGATCATTCATGTACCTCAGCATGTTTCATAGTAAACCCGAAAGCTTCCTTTATAACTACCTGGTCAAAGAGTAGCGTTTGGTAGCTCCTAAGTAAACCATTACACATCTAGGAAACCAATGACGATCTCAGGTCTAAGAAACATACATACACTATGCATGAGACCAACTGATGCCACATAAGAATATATATAACAATTCTCGTAGTGTCTCATATGGGTCTATCCAACGCATGTTCTCTAACATGTGTCCACATTATTGATTAGATATCTCCATGTTTCTATGACCCGTGAAACATGGTCATCAATCAATACATGTGCTGATCTATGAAACATAATCGTCCTATATTATGATAACCGATCAGGGATAACTTGAATAATATCAATATATGGAAAACGTTGCACGAACAAGTCACTTACTTGTTGATTAATCCAATCGATATTTATTCAAAGGACAAACAATTATATTGTTCCATAAACATAAAGCGTGATACGATCATCTCTATGATCGCCTCAAGGGCATATCACCAACAGTCTCCCACTTGCACTTGAGTCAATCATGCAAATATCTAATACCGATGGCTCTCATGTGTGCTTCATGCTTTGGCTGTGGAAGCGGTTTTGTCAAAGGATCAGATACATTTGAATCCGTGTGCACCTTGCATCTTCACATCACCTCTATCCACAATCTCTCGGATATGGTGATAGCGCCGTTGTATGTGCTTGGACTTTTGATGCGATCTAGGCTCCTTTGCTTGCGCAATGGCACCACTATTATCACAATAGACATCCAATGGGCTAGAAGCATTATCAACCACACCAAGTTCAGTGATGAACTTCTTAATCCAAACTGCCTCCTTTGCAGCTTCTGAAGCCGCAATTTACTCGGCCTTTGTTGTAGAATCAGCAACCGTACTCTGCTTGGAACTCTTCCAGCTTACTACTCCTCCATTCAGAATGAACACATAACCAAATTGCGAACGATAATCATCTTTATCGGTTTGGAAACTTGCATCGGTGTAACCACTTACAACGAGCCTTTCCTCACCTCCATAAACAAGGAACACATCCTTAGTTCTTCTCAAGTACTTGAGGATGTTTTTAACTGCTATCCAATAACCTTCACCTAGATCTGACTGATATCTGCTCGTAACACTTAGAGCATACGACATATCCAGTCATGTACAAATCATGGCATACATTATAGACCCAATTGCCGAAGCATATGGAATCTTACTCATCCTGTCCCGCTCAGTAGTGTTCGAAGGACACTGAGTCTTGCTAAGGCTAATACCATGTGACATGGGCAAGAATCCTCTCGTGGAATCCTGCATGTTAAACCTCTTCAACACCTTGTCAATGTACGTATTTTGGCATAATCCAATCAGCCTTGTAGACCTATATCTATAGATCTTAATTCCCAAGATATATGCTACCTCTCCTAAGTCCTTTATAGAGAAACTATTTCTTAATGAAGACTTTACAGATTCCAGCATAGGAATACCATTTCCGATTAACAATATGTCATCCATATATAAAATCAAGAATACAAGTGCGCTCCCACTAGTCTTCTTATAGACGCAGTGCTCTTCTTCATTTATGACGAAGCCAAACCCTTTGACTACCTCATCAAAACGAATGTTCCAACTCCGAGATGCTTGCTTCAATCCATAAATGGATCTCTGAAGCTTGCATACCTTTCTAGCATTATTTGGATCGAGAAAACCTTCAGGCTATGTCATGTACACATCCTCACTTAGGTTTCCATTGAGGAAAGCTGTTTTGACATCCATTTGCCATATCTCATAATCGAAATATGCAGCAATAGCTAGAATGATCCGAACAGACTTAAGCATAGCGATGGGCGAGAAGGTTTCATCATAGTCAACACCTTGAATTTGTTTGAATCCTTTTGCCACCAATCGAGCTTTATATATATGACCATTTCCATCCAAGTCCTTTTTAATCTTAAAAACTCATTTGCACTCTATGGTTTTTACACCATCAGCCAGATCAACCAAATTCCAAACTTGTTTGTCATGCATGGATTTTATTTCGGATCTCATGGCTTCAAGCCATTTCTCAGAGTCCAGGTCCAACATTGCTTCCTCATAAGTCTCAAGCTCATCGTTGTCCAACAACAATATTTCTCCATTATCCAATGATAGAACATCATGCCCATACATTATGGGTGTCGGTGTTGTCTGCCAGACCTACGTGGGGCTGGTGTATCCTCTGCAGGCTGTACAACATCTTGTATAGCCTGTGCAGTTTTGATGGAAACTGAAACACTTTCAAATGGTTCTCAAATCTCTTCGAGTTGCACCGTGCTCCCACTAACTCCCTTGGAAAGAAATTCTTTCTCCAAAAATACACCATTACGAGCAACAAACACTTTGTTCTCTTCTTTTATGTAAAAGTAATATCCTTTGGTTTCCTTAGGATACCCCACAAAGAAGCATTTTCGTGATTTGGGCATGAGCTTATCAGACATCAAATATTTTACATATGCCTCACAGCCCCATAATTTGAGAAAAGACAATCTGGGACGCTTTCCGGTCCATATCTCATATGGTGTCTTCTCTACTGATTTAGATGGAACCCTGTTAATAGTGAACGCGACTGTTTCTAGAGCAAATACCCAAAAGGACAATGGCAGATCACTTTGACTCATCATTGACCGAACCATGTCCAACAAAGTTCGGTTTCGTCATTCAGATACCCTATTCCATTGAGGCGTTCCCGGTGGTATAAGTTGTGGAACAATTCCACATTGCTTTAGATGATCACCAAACTCTTGGTTCAAATATTCTCCTCCACGATCTGATCGTAAAGCTTTGATTGTCTTGCCAAGCTGATTTTGTACATCATTATGAAATTCCTTGAACTTTTCAAAGGATTCAGACTTGTGCCTCATTAACTAGATGTAACCGTATCTACTAAAGTCATCGGTAAAAGTTATGAAATACTAAAAACCACCTGTGGCCATTGCGCTCATCGGTCCACATACATCCGTATGTACAATGACCGATAAGTCACTTGCCCTCTCACCTATACCAGACAAAGGTGTCTTAGTCATCTTGCCAAGTAAACAAGATTCGCACATTTCAAATGATTCAAAATCAAATGAATATAGACCATCCTTATGGAGCTTCATTACGTGTTTCTCATTTATATGACCTAAGCGACAATGCCAAATGTAAGTGGGATTCAAATCATTAAGCCGAATCCTCTTAGCAATTATGTTATAGATCGGCACATGATCAAGTTCCAAAATATATAAACCATTAACTACAGGACAACTACTTAGAACATATCACTTTTATAAATAGAACAACAATTGTTTTTACCAACAAAGTGATAACTCTCTGCCTCCAAACATGAAGCAGAGATAATGTTTCTACTCAAAGCTGGAACATAATAATAATTATTTAGTTCCATAACTAGTCCTGAAGGTAAAGATAATGGATAAGTGCCAACATCCAATCCAGCAACTCGTGCTTTATTGCCAACACGAAGCTCTACTTCGTCTCTTGCCAAACTTTTACTATTTATCACTCCCTGCATCGAGTTGCAAATATGAGCAACCGATCCGGTATCAAATACCCAAGAACTAATATGAGAAATAGCAATATTGATCTCTATAACATTAATACCTGAAGTGGAAGCCTTACTTCCTTTCTTCTTGTCTGCCAGGTACTTCGTACAATTCCTTTTCCAGTGCCCTGTCCCCTTGCAGTAAAAGCAAATGGCATCGGGTGCAGGTCCAGCCTTTTGCTTCTGAAGATTAGACTTGTTGCTCGAGATGTCATCTTGAGACTTACCCGCACCCTTATCCTGACCACTAGTCTTAGATAACTTCTTCTTGAACTTAGTAGTCTTTTGTACCATCATCACATGACTAGAGCTTTTCTTAATGCTCTCCTCGGCTGACTTGAGCATCCCATGCAGATCGGTCAAGCTCTTCTCCCTGGCATTCATATGAAAGATCAAAATGAATGGCTCATAGCTCTGAGGGAGCGATTGGAGAACCAAATCAGTGGCCAACTCTGGACCAAGGGGAAAACTAAGCTTTCCCAAGCTCTCAATATAATCAATCATTTTGATCACATGAGGGCTAACCGGACTCCCTTCAGCTAACCTGCACGCAAACAAGGACTTCGTGGTGTTGTACCTCTCAGCCCTAGCTTGGTTCTCAAACATGCCTTTTAAACCACAATCATATTATGGGCATCCAGATCCTCATATTGCTTCTGAAGCTTAGAGTTCATGGTGACAAGTATGAGACAACTAACATCAACGGCGTTAGTGCAATGCTTTTCATACTCATTATTTTTAGCTCAAGTGGCATTCTCAGCAGGTTCATCGGGGTAGGGTTTCTCTAGAACATATTCCTTCTTTTCTTGTTTGAGAACAATTCTCAGATTACGATACCAGTCAGTAAAGTTTGTTCTGTTCAATTTATCTTTTTCAAGAATCAAACACAAGCTAAAACTGGGTGCGGAGGAAGTAGTAGGTGCCATTTAATCTACAACATAAATATGCAACAGATAAGCACTATGTTTATGTATGATCTTCTACTAAACAATTTAATAAAAGATATTCCCACTATATGAAACCATGTTCCCTCTAACAACATATAGTGAGTCAAGATCCAAATTTCATTAAGTCCTAGTGAGCTTTGGCATCACTGCTAGAAACCTAATGTCGTTCGGTAAACAACACCTTGCTAATTACATCTCATGTAATTCTTGTTGGTTGAGTGACATCACATGTCATCGACTCAACACCATGCCCCTGGGCCCAAAACTATTTTGATAGCCTAGTTAAGTTAAACCAATGTTCGCATGTACGTGTCCAACACATACCCTACCATGTCAAGATAAGTGACCGCACTCTGCTTTGACAAACGTACTACTCAATGATCAAGACTCGATAGTTGCAACAATTTGGCAAGGCATCAAATTAACTTAATTTTCCTTGAGGGAAACTACTCTAACATGATCGAATTATCTAGCAAATCGTATGTAAAGCAATGTAACAGAAAAATAAATCACAGATAATCACATTAAGCTGTGAAATAGTATGCTAGAGATCTCCATCCTACCTACCTATTACTCCTAATAGCTCTCGATGAATTACATTGATCATCAAACATCACAAACCGACACGCAGGTCATTATACAATTATGTGTAGCCTTGGCTATATTTCATGACACGCGGATCATGACCATGCATCACATACACGAGAGCCATACTATTCACATATTATCCTATAATAACAAGTTATGCATATAATCCAATATATCAACCTACGCAGGGTCGAGGGGTGGCAACCCCTCGTTGCTTCCACGGAAAAATTTCATCAGATTAATCAAATTAATCAAATTTTGAATCGATTTCATCAACTCATTTTCCATTGAAAAATCGCTCTGCTTGATTGGGCCCGTACGACTAAGCATCGTTGTTCACCCTGATGGCGGAAACCGACCGGTAAGGGTGATCAAACAATGCCGCCATGTACAGCCGATACAAGTAGAACAGATCGATCTATCATGAAACCCTAAATCCGTAACTAAAACCCGATTGATCTCATCAACCTATTACTAACAACCAATTCATCTCATGAACCGATCTAGATCATCATACCAAATCAACAGTAGATCCAATCTATTACTATCGCAAATCGCACATATACGGATCATCTAGATCATAACCTAAACTAGATGGCCTGATACCACTGAAGGGATACGGGTAGGCTACACTTGCACACAATTAAAATTTCTACCTCATAAACCAGAAAGCCACGCAAGTAAATGATCATGGATCGTTACCACTAGACGCGCAGTGCAACGGAAGGAAGTTGATGCAGCCCGAATCAACAAAGTGCGCGTCCTGTTGTAGTGGTCAATCTTCCTCATGCGATGGCCGATCCTCCTACGCGGTGGTCGATCGTCCCGATCAGTGTCGCAGTAGCAGTAACACCTCTACTGGCGTCCACTTGTTCTGGAAAAGAATGCCGTGCGTCGGTGTGCCAGCACCAGCGCGCACAGGAAGTCTCAAGTAGAGACGGCTAGGGTTTCGGTGGCTACGCCCTCTCACATATGAAAAACCTTTTCGATGGATAATCGATAGCGGTACCTAGCAGTACATATCGATTCCCAAATATTCATAAAGCATCGAACGAACCTACTATATTGTGATAATGTCATATTTCCTTTTTTCACGATATCATATCAAGCTCAAGGCGAGAGTCTTGTCATCCTATGACAGCTCGATCTCTTCACTCATACCCTAGTGGAATAATTTATCTGGATTGAATCTCAATCACATCTGGCATGGCCATGCACTGACTTAATCCATTTACCTCGAGGGGCCCAAAGATATCTCTCCGTTATATAGGAGGAGCAAATTCCATCTTGATCATTCATGTACCTTAGCATGTTTCATAGTAAACCCGAAAGCTTCCTTTATAACTACCTGGTCAAAGAGTAGCGTTTGGTAGCTCCTAAGTAAACCATTACACATCTAGGAAACCAATGACGATCTCAGGTCTAAGAAACATACATACACTATGCATGAGACCAACTGATGACACATAAGAATATATATAACAATTCTCGTAGTGTCTCATATGGGTCTATCCAACGCATGTTCTCTAACATGTGTCCACATTATTGATTAGATATGTCCATATCTCTATGACCCGTGAAACTTGGTCATCAATCAATACATGTGCTGATCTATGAAACATAATCGTCCTATATTATGATAACCGATCAGGGATAACTTGAATAATATCAATATATGGAAAAAGTTGTACGAACAAGTCACTTACTTGTTGATTAATCCAATCGATATTTATTCAAAGGACAAACAATTATATTGTTCCATAAAAATAAAGCGTGATAATTGCATCTCTATTGTCGGGACCCGGATTTGCAAATCCGAAACCCTCTGTGTATACTACACTAGTCCAGGATCACGCTAATGCACACAGTGGAAACATAGATGAAATACCATTCCATACAACGAATTAACTAAGAAGAAGCAAATTATTATTAAATAAAGCAAACGACCTTATGGTCAATGTTTACACAATTATGCCTTAAGGGCTTAAGAAACAAATAACTATTGCAGCGGAAAAGATAACTTGAGCCATTCGACATGCCACAGGCAATCGTCTGGGGAACGCCTTCCTAATCCACATAGTCTTCATAGAATTCCTCCTCATGATACTCATTATCTCCTTCAGCAACTGATCAACAAGGGCATAAAGCCGTGAGTACAAAAAGTACTCAGCAAGCTGTAGGGAATTGATGCAATATATTCATGCACGGCTTGACAAGGATGGCTATGTGGTTCATTTGCAGAAAGCAATAACTTCAATTGAAATATAATAAATAGATTGAAAGCATATTAATGAAAAGATAAATAAATAACTGGTAGATCAATGGTAGACAATAAAACAACAGTGAACTCCCAGTTCACATCCCAACAATTCCACATTCCACATTTCATAAAACACTCTATACCCTGTGTGAAATTCCCGGGCTTGTCCATGACCGCGGACACGGCTATTCGAATAGTTTTACACTCTGCAGAGGTTGTACAACTTTACCCACAAGACATGACCATCTCTTTGTGCAAACGTTACTAACACACTTCCTTTGGTGTGTCGCAGAGATATCATGACAAAAACTTTACAATGCACTGTCTAAACTCGATACTGCCCGCTAAGGTTTCGCCCCTTAGGGCCCCCTCTTGCGCCTTGCGAATCTACCCGTCCATCCCAGAACCCACACCACCAATTGGCAGTACTCAAGACTAGACATTGCAAATTAATTAGCTAGGTCTGTCCCATACCAGACTTGTGGTAGTACGGTTTGGCCCAGTTCAATGGCTCACAAGATTAGGTCCTTAAGTTGTCTCAGGCAAGACATCCACATCCCAATGTGCTAGAAAGCACCCCATTTACTGCACGATCACTTGCCCGAGGGAAAACAATTCGTTCAACCAAGACCAATGGCAAACCCCGCTATGGTACAACAAATTTTACAACAGTGGCTAGCGGCCACGATTCAATATCTCATTAAGTCAAGATTAACATTATTCAATATGTGACATGAATCCCATCGTACAACTAAGCATTTCTAAGCATAGCTACGTAACCCAATGTTGGTATAATGATTATGTCCAACTAGTAATGTCCCAACCTAGGTTTAACAATGGATACATGGCATCCCAATAATCAAGGTGGCATAATGTCAACTAGGTATATAGCTATTCCCATGAAATAATCATTGATACACAAATAGCATGCAATTGTACAAAACAAATTACTTTGCAAACATAGGTTCAATATGATCAAAGGTTACGACTTGCCTTGCTGATCTAGTGCTGAGTCTTGGTCTTCGAAGTCTTCGTTTGCTCCCTCGGAATTAGTGTCTACCGAAAAAGAAGCAACGAAACCAAATAAATACAAAACAGATAATCAAACAAGCTCAAAACTGAAAATAAATGGCTCTTGAAGATAGATCTTAATTTTAGAAAAATTTAGAAACTTGAGTCGTCTCAATCGGAGTTCGTATGAGCGAGAACGGGCCTCCGAAAGATTAAATTAAGAGAAAAAGACTGAAATTCAGAAAATCCGGATTTCCCGATTTATTTTTCTATTGGAAAATCAGTTTATTGCGCAATCGCTGATGTCATTCGGAATTTGATGGACTAGGTCCACGGCTTTGTCCGTTTCACTGTGCACCCGGTGCACGGCTGACGTCGGTGCTTGCGTCAACAGTAGGGCTGAGGTGGCGGCTGACGACGCCCTGACGAGGTGGGCCACGCGTCGTGCATCCGGCGACCTGGCCAGATCAGACTGCGGAAAGCAAGGGTGCAAGCGGCGAGGACGTGGCCAGATCGGGACCTCACGCACGCGATTGGACGGTCGACGATCTTCGACGGACGCAACGGCGATGCAGCGGTGCAACTCACCGGTGCCGAGGAAGATGACACGGCCAACGGCGCAACGGCGACGGATCGAACACGAGTATGCACAGATCCGGAAGAGGGCGATGTGGGCAACGCAGAGAGGGCAACGGCGGCAGCGAAGACACACCCGCGGCGAAGAAAAAGGCAGCGGAAAGCTTCGGGGGCGGTAGAGAACGACGGCGAGCTCGCGCGAAGCAACGGCGGCGCCTCGGGCAGCGGAAGGTAGGGCAAAAGGGGCGGCGAGAGGAGGGGATCTTCGGGAGGCGTGCGACGCCTTTAATAGGGGTCTCGGAGGCCGTGTTCAACCCGGACTCCAAGAACGACGGCGGCTAGGGTTCGACTGGTGGCGGCGCAAACGCGGGCGACGCGGCTGCATCTCAGCTGCACACGTGGCACAAATCCGACGATCCACGTGGCACGTCTGTGGTGGCAATGGTGAGCGGAGCCGGGCCGAGCGAAGGTCTTGGTGGCCGAGGCGACAGACTCTTGGGCGAGAGAGGCGGCGGAGTGGGCAGCGGGAGAAAAGGGATGGGCCGTGGAAGATTCGGCCCGAATGAATAAAATAATTTTCCGAATCAAAATAATTCCGGAAATTCAAATAAATTCAAATAAATAGCAAAAGAAAAATCTCCAAAAATACAGAAAAAATTCCCTGGAGTACAATGAACCCAACTAAAACTGAAAATCTTTAGTTTGATGAATAGTTTAGTCAAATTAAATCCTTTCATTAATGAAATCAAATTAAGCTGGAATTAATTCAAGAAAAATGCAAATGGTTTATTTTTGAATTCAACATTCCAAAACTCAAATTTTTGGGATGTTACAAACCTTCCCTCCTTAAATGGAGTCTCGACCCTGAGATTCAGGCTGGCTAGGGAATAGGTGGGGAAACTCGGACTTCAGATCCTCTTCTCGCTCCCAAGTTGCTTCCTCTTTTGAATGATTGCTCCACTGGACCTTGCAAAAACGGATGATCTTGCTCCTCGTGATACGCTCTGCTATATCCAAAATTTTCACTGGTTGCTCCTTGTAGGTAAGATGCTCTTGTAAATCAATGGCTTCCAATGGCATTTGTTCCTCTGGCACACGCAGACATTTCTTCAACTGCGATACATGGAACACATCATGGATTCCGGCAAAAGACTGAGGCAATTCTAACTTGTAGGCAACCTCGCCTCTTCGTTCCAAGATTTTGAACGGTCCCACATATCTAGGGGCAAGCTTTCCTTTTACTTGAAATCTCTTAACTCCTTTGAGAGGGGTGACTCTGAGATAAACATAATCGTTGGGCTCGAAACTCAAATCTCGACGACGATTATCTGCATAACTCTTTTGTCTGCTTTGAGCGATCTTTAAACTGTCTCGAATTAATTGAACTTTCTCTTCGGCTTCTTGCAGTATGGTAGGACCAAACAATTGTCTTTCTCCAGACTCCTTCTAGTTGAGAGGGGTTCTGCACTTTCTTCCATATAAGGCTTCAAAAGGCGATATTTGCAGACTGGCCTGATAACTATTGTTGTACGAAAACTCGGCATAGGGCAAACACTTGTCCCACTTGGACCCATACGTTAAGGCACAAGCTCTTAACATATCCTCTAGAATCTGATTCACACGCTCAGTCTATCCATCGGTTTGAGGGTGATAGGCAGTACTGAATCTGAGATGAGTTCCCATGGCTTCTTGCAAACTTTGCCAAAAACGAGAGGTAAACTGGGTTCCTCTATCAAATACTATCTTCTTAGGCATTCCGTGAAGACTGAAAATCCTTGACTTATATAATTCTATTAATTTATCTCCTGCATTGGTAGTCTTAACTGGAACGAAGTGAGCTACCTTAGTCAATCGATCCACTATTACCCAGATTGAGTCATAACCTGCTTGGGTCTTAGGAAATCTAGTAATGAAATCCATACCAATTTCTTCCCACTTCCACTCTGGAATCTTCAATGGCTGCAGCAATCCTACTGGCCTCTGATGCTCTGCCTTGACCTTCTGGCAGACATCACAAAGTGCAACATATTCTGCAATCTCACGCTTCATGCTAGGCCACCAATAGCTTTCCTTGAGGTCTTGATATATCTTGGTACTTCCAGGATGAATGGAGTATAAAGTCTCATGCACTTCTTTAAGTATCAACTCCTTAAGCTCTTTCCGATCTGGTACGCAAATACGCTTCTCATACCAAATAGTACCTTGTTCATCTTCAGTGAAACCTGGGGCTCTTTCTTTCTTCATATTGCTCTTAATCTCCTTGACATCAGCATCATCTACCTGTGCTTCTCGAATCTGATCTTCCAATGTAGGGCGTACTTCCATAGTAGCTAAATACCCTTCCTGAACCAAATCCAAACTAAGCTTCTGAAATTCCTTATAAAGGGCTGGCTGACTTTCCTTAATCATCAGAGTATTGCAGTAGCTGTTTGTACTTAAAGCATCGGCTACGACATTGGCTTTGCTTGGATGATAATGAATCCCAATGTCATAGTCCTTGATCAATTCCAACCATCTTCTTTGTCTCATATTGAGGTCGGCTTGGGTAAAGATATACTTCAAACTCTTATGATCAGTGTACACCTCACAACGATTTCCAATGAGATAGTGACGCCAAATCTTTAAAGCATGCACTACGGCTGCCAATTCCAAATCATGGGTAGGATAGTTAACTTCATGAGGCCTTAGTTGTCGCGAAGCATACGCTACAACCTTCTTATCTTGCATTAGCACACAACCTAGTCCTTGTCGGGATGCATCACAGAATATCTCAAAATACTTTCTATTATCTGGTAGGATAAGCACTGGGGCAGTTGTCAAACACTTCTTTAGCTCTTGAAAACCTTGTTCACACTCTGGCGTCCAAATGAATTTCTTCTCCTTCTTTAAGAGTTGAGTGAGCGGTCTAGCTTTTCTAGAAAACCCTTCTATGAAACGGCGATAATATCCCGCCATTCCAAGAAAACTTCGGATTTGGGGTACCGTCTTGGGTGACTCCCAACTTAGCACATCTCGTACCTTACCAGGGTCAACAACGACTCCTTCTGCTGATATGACATGTCCTAGGAAAGCAACTTCTTTCATCCAGACTCACATTTACTGAACTTTGCATATAGCTGATTCTCTCTTAGCTTCGTTAAAACTTGGCGCAAGTGATCCTCGTGTTCTTCCTCACTTTTGGAGTAGATCAGAATGTCATCAATGAAAACAACAACAAACTTATCCACATATTCCATGAATACTTTATTCATCAAGGTCATGAAGTAGGCAGGGGCATTGGTCAATCCAAAAGACATCACAGTATACTCATACTGTCCATACCGAGTAACAAAAGCTGTTTTGGGTATATCCTCTTTACGAATCTTCAACTGATGGTAACCTGATCTTAAGTCAATCTTCGAGAACACTCCGGCTCCTTGAAGTTGATCAAACAAATCATCAATCCTTGGCAAGGGTCCTTATTCTTAATGGTGACCTCATTGAGAGAATGATAATCCACACACATTCTCTGAGTTCCATCTTTCTTTTCAACTAAAAGAACTGGCGCTGCCCATGGCGAAGAACTTAGTCGAACAAAACCTTGATCTTGCAACTCCTTAATCTGTCTCTTTACCTCAGCTATCTCAGTAGCAGGCATCCTATAAGGTCTCTTGGAAATGGGTGGTGTTCCAAGAACTAGTTCTATCAAGAACTCTATCTCCCTATCTGGTGGCATCCCAGGCAACTCATCTGGAAACACATCAGGAAATTCGCTGGCGATTGGCACATCTTCCAAACTTATTCCTTTGGCACTACAAACTTTAATTCCTTTAGACTGATCTGTAGCAGCTTGAAACTTTAACGTAGCTCTAATTAGACTGGCATCAAAGCTTGCTTCCTTAGGCAACTGTTGGCATAGTGCCCCAATTCATGGCAGCTGAAACATGTGACTCCTGCAGTTGGATTATGGGTCCTCTGAGGTAGATTGCTGTTGGTGCTGAGGTTGAGATTGCTCGAAGCAGCTAGGTGGGGTGATGGTGCAGGGGTCCTGAATGAATTCGGAGGAGTGAAACGAGCAGGCTGTTGAGCATTGGTTCTGACTCTCTGCTGGTGATTCTGATGGGCTCCATGCTGCATCATCTTTCTTTTACGGGATTCCTCCAATTCACGGCGAGATTCCTCAATAAGCATAGCTTTATCTACCAGATGTTGGAAATCTGCATAGTCATTGCCAATAACTTGCACCTTTAAACCAGGATTGAGCCCACCATTCAGCGGTGGTGCCCTCCAGCTGATGAGTAGTGTAGAGAACCTTCTCACAATCGATGCACTGGGCAATTGCAAGCTTCTTCTTTATGGAGCGAATCCAATCGTCTGCGTCCAATGGTTGTGAAGAATTGGAAAAAGTTGGCGGGTGAGTTCTCACAACTTCTGCTAGCTTGGACTGAAGACAAGCTTGAGGAGGTGCAGCAGCAGCTTGGTTCTACTGGTTCAACAGGTTTGCTAGGGCAACTGCAGTTTGGTTCTGCTGATTCATCATGTTGTTCATGTTCTGCATCTTTGTGTTCATAAACTGAGTTTGGGCTACCAGAAAATGTCCCATGTTCTGATTTGTCACTACTGGTGGTAGCGGTGGTGCATTGGGATTGGAGTTGGTGTTGGCACTGGCACTAGCATCTATTGGTGAACTGCATCCGGCTCCAGAATGAGTGTCAACCATCTGAGATGCAGCACAAGGATTTGATAGGTAAGAGGGAAAAGCAGTAGACGAGTGGTAAGATCATCTAGGGGAGAAGGTAATACCCAGGAACAAAAGGGCACAACCGAAAAGGCTACAAATTAAAGAAGCAAATAAAGCTTTCAACTAAAGGCATGGTTGCAACACCGTGCTTGGGGCAAGTGTACAACATACCAGGCACACAAGCAATAAAAATCCTAGTATACACGGACTAAACGTAACTGAACTGAAAGGGAAAACATGCTCAAACACCGCTGAGCACCAAGATCCTATCTTATATGGAAGTCTTCTCGGATATGTCTTTGATGGCTTAATTCATCGTCTTCCTTGATTTGATTCCTTGCAGAAGACTCGAGGCTTTGAGAAGTTTCATGAGATAAGATCAATTTAAATTTCGAATCAATGTTTTAGCAAAGGAGAGGAATAGGAACCTAAGAATAAGACGAGAGGAGACGAAAACTATTAAGTACCAATTTGCTGGTTTGATTTAGAAAATAATTTTGAAGACCATGCTAACTAGGATAGTGACCTACAGTCGACATGGCTCTGATACCATCTCTGTCGGGACCCGGAATTGCAAATCCGAAACCCTCTGTGTATACTGCACTAGTTCAGGATCACGCTAGTGCACACAGTGGAAACATAGATGAAATACCATTCCACACAACGAATTAACTAAGAAGAAGCAAATTATTATTAAATAAAGCAAACGACCTTATGGTCAATGTTTACACCATTATGCCTTAAGGGCTTAAAAACAAATAACTATTGCAGCGGAAAAGATAACTTGAGCCATTCGACATGCCACAGGCAATCGTCTGGGGAACGCCTTCCTAATCCACGTAGTCTTCATAGAATTCCTCCTCATGATACTCATTATACTCATTATCTCCTTCAGCAACTCATCAACAAGGGCATAAAGCCGTGAGTACAAAAAGTACTCAGCAAGCCGTAGGGAATTGATGCAATATATTCATGTACGGCTTGACAAGGATGGCTATATGGTTCATTTGCAGAAAGCAATAACTTGAATTGAAATATAATAAATAGATTGAAAGCATATTAATGAAAAGATAAATAAATAACTAGTAGATCAATGGTAGACAACAAAACAACAGTGAACTCCCCCCCGTTCACATCCCAACAATTCCACATTCCACATTTCATAAAACACTATATACCCTGTGTAAAATTCCCGGGCTTGTCCATGACCGCGGACGCGGCTATTCGAATAGTTTTACACTCTGCAGAGGTTGTACAACTTTACCCACAAGAAATGACCATCTCTTTGTGCAAACGTTACTAACACACTTCCTTTGGTGTGTCGCAGAGATATCATGACAAAAACTTTACAATGCACTGTCTAAACTTGGTTCTGCCTGCTAAGGTTTCGCCCCTTAGGGCCCCCTCTTGCGCCTTGCGAATCTAATCATCCATCCCGGAACCCACATCACCAATTGGCAGTACTCAAGACTAGACATTGCAAATTAATCAGCTCGGTCTGTCCCATACCAGACTTGTGGTAGTACGGTTAGGCCCAGTTCAATGGCTCACAAGATTAAGTCCTTAAGTTGTCTCAGGCAAGACATCCACATCCCAATGTGCTAGAAAGCACCCCCTTTACTGCACGATCACTTGCCCGAGGGAAAACAATTCGTTCAACCAAGACCAATGGCAAACCCCGCTATGGTACAACAAATTTTACAACAGTGGCTAGTGGCCACGATTCAATATCTCATTAAGACAAGATTAACATTATTCAATATGTGACATGAATCCCATCGTACAACTAAGCATGTCTAAGCATAGCTACGTAACCCAATGTTGGTATAATGATTATGTCCAACTAGTAATGTCCCAACCTAGGTTTAACAATGGATACATGGCATCCCAATAATCAAGGTGGCATAATGTCAACTAGGTATATAGCTATTCCCATGAAATAATCATAGATACACAAATAGCATGCAATTGTACAAAACAAATTACTTTGCAAACATAGGATCAATATGATCAAAGGTTACGACTTGCCTTGCTGATCTAGTGCTGAGTCTTGGTCTTCGAAGTCTTCGTTTGCTCCCTCGGAATTAGTGTCTACCGGAAAAGAAGCAACGAAACCAAATAAATACAAAACAGATAATCAAACAAGCTCAAAACTGAAAATAAATGGCTCTGGAAGATAGATCTTGATTTTAGAAAAATTTAGAAACTTGAATCGCCTCAATCAGAAATCGTATGAGTGAGAACGGGCCTCCGAAAGATTAAATTCAGAGAAAAAGAATGAAAATCAGAAAATCCGGATTTTCCGATTTATTTTTCTATTGGAAAATCGGTTTATTGCGCAATCACTGATGTCATCTGGAATTTGATGGAATAGGTCCACGGCTTTGTCCGGTTCACCGTGCACCCGGTGTACGGCTGACGTCGGCGCTTGCGTCAACAGTAGGGCTGAGGTGGCGGCTGACGACGCGCTGATGAGGCGGGCCACGCGTCGCGCATCCGGCGACCTGGCCAGATCAGACGGCGGAAAGCGAGGGCGCAAGCGGCGAGGACTTGGCCAGATCGGGACCACACGCGCGAGATCGGACAGTCGACGATCTTCGACGGACGCAACGGCGAGGCGGCGATGCAACTCACCGGATCCGAGGAAGATGACACGGCCAACGGCGCAACGGTGACGGATCGGACGCGGGTTTGCACAGATCCGGAAGAGGGCGATGCGGGCAACGCGGAGAGGCCAACGGCGGTGGCGAAGACGCAGCGACGGCGAAGAAGAACCGGCGACGAAGTAAAAGGCTGCGGAAAGCTTCGGGCGCGGCGGAGAACGACGACGAGCTTGCGCGAAGCAACGACGACGCCTCGGGCAGCGGGGTTAGGGCAAAAGGGGCGGCGCTAGGAGGGGATCCTCGGGAGGCGTGTGGTGCCTTAAATTGGGGTCTCGGAGGCCGTGTCCGACCCGAACTCCAAGAACGGCGACGGATAGGGTTCGGCTGGCGGCGACGCAAACGCGGGCGACGCAGCTGCATCTCAGCCGCACACGTGGCGCATATCCGACGGTCCACGCGGCGCGGCGCGCTAGGTCAAGTGAGCGAGCCGGGCCAAGCGGCGCGGCCGGCCGAGGCGGGGGATCTTTGGGCGAGAGAGGCGGCAGTGGGCCGCACCGGAGAAAAGGGATGGGCCGTGGAAGATTCGGCCCGGAAGAATAAAATAATTTTCCGAATCAAAATAATTCCAGAAATTCAAATAAAATCAAATAAATTCAAATAAATAGCAAAAAAAAATCTCCAAAAATACAGAAAAAATTCCTTGGAGTACAATGAACCCAACTAAAACTGAAAATCTTTAGTTTGACAAATAGTTTAGTCAAATTAAATCATTTCATTAATGGAAAATTCAAATTAAGCTGGAATTAATTCAAGAAAAATGCAAATGGTTTATTTTTGAATTCAACATTCCAAAACTCAAATTTTTGGGACGTTACATCTATGATCGCCTCAACGGCATATCACTAACAGAAACCACACTATCATACATAGTCCTTAGGTTCTCTAGCTCCACAAGCAAAGTATCGCAAAGAGTACAGTCATCAGAGACTCGGGAGGGAGAAAATCTAAGAGAAGCTAACTCTCGAGTTAATGTACCTACTTCCTTCTCTAGCTCCGTACACCTAGCTATAGCTCTAGCATGAAATTTCCCTAATTTGCAGAAAGCTTCATTGAGCTGGTCATAAGAGGGTACCTCCTCCAAGTCGCTGTAGAGATTAGCGTCGCTGATGCCATTGGCGTCCGCCATGAAGCACATCCCGGTGAAGTTGTCACCGCCTTTGGTCTTCTCTTGCAGATCATCCTTGCCCTCGTTGCTCCAGGTCTCCGTGTCGAAGAGGTTGATTTCATCGAGTGCAGCGAGGATGCGGTGGAAAGCTTCTTGTTCTTAGAGAAGTTGTGGTACTTCTTCACACGCCGAGTCGCGAGCTAGAGGCTTCTTGTTGCGGTTCTTGTCAATGTAGTCGTTCTTTACCGAATCATCAGAGTCGATCTTGCCCTTCTCCAGCTTTGGGCAGTTCGCTCGAATGTGGTTGGGGCCACCACACTCGAAGCAGGTGATCATGCCACCTCTCTTTCTCTCTCTCACCTTTTTGTAGGCATGAGAAAACTTGTGAGCTAAAAGACCAAGCTCATTTTTTTGGAAATTTTTCTACTTGTTCATCGCTTAGCTCGCAAAGGGCAGAGAGGGAGAAACCTACAAAAGTCTCAGAAGTGGATCCAATGGGATCGGTGACCAAGGCCATCGACTGTGACTTTGTCTTACAAGAGACAACATCGATCTCATGAGTCTTGAGCCAGGAGTAAAGCCCACTAAGAGTCAAGGTCGATAAATCTATGGTGTCCTTGATGGTGGTCACCTTCATCTCCCAAACCCGAAGATCAAGTGCGGTCAAAAAGTGTCGAGCGTTCTCCGAGTCAGGGTATATGCAACTGACTGAACGGAGATTGCTCAAAATCCTTGTAAAGAGACCAAAGCACTCATCAATGGTCTCACCAGTGTGCTGTTCAAATTTGTTGTAGTCACTCTTGTATGGATCCTGTCTCACTGTCTTGATTTGGGTAGTGCCCTCATGGTAAGCATCGAGGGTCACCCAAATCTGGTGAGCGGATCATAGGTGAGAGATCCTATCGTACTCACTATGGCTAAAGCCTTGTATGAGGATATTCCTTACTTTAGCATTCGCCTCAATGTCAGCCATATTGCCGGCCGTGACGTTTTCATCGGCGGAAACCTCATACGGGAGCTTCACCTTCTGCGAAATCAGGAAGCCCTGAGCAGTGGTGTACGACTCCATTCTTGACTTCTATTAGGGAAAATCAACTCTAGAAAAGATAGGAGGCTTGGTGGAATATTTGTCCGTCGCCATAGCTCTTGAGACCGATCAAGATCTATGTAAGAGCAAAACTAGCTCTGATACCAATTGAAGGACCAAAATGGTGATCAGAGGGATGGGGTGAATGATCCCAAATAAAATTTTCCCCTTCTCAAAATGATCCAATCAATCCCACAGACAGTTCAATAAAAAAGGAGAAAATGAAATGGAAGAAGTTTACTGCAAGTTCGGTATGATCGGGTTGAATCCGGTAGTACCAGAATCTGATATGACTTCACGAAGGGCGGTATGACCAGGCTCAAGAATAGTAGGATGTCAGGAACTTATTCCAACCTTCAATCACAAGGATTGATGTCAAAGTTCTGACCTTTTTCACTTTGATGAAAGAACACACCAAGTTTGAGCAAAACTCGAGAACTTGATCTTGGACTTGCTCGTGGGATTTTGATGATCAAGATGATCTTGGATAACCTCCCACATGTCACAGTAAGGAAGAACACAAGTTCAAAACCCCTCAAACACAATTTAGAAGAATGATTCACTCAAGCATACAAGATCGGTTTCTTGCAAGAAAAACTCATGGATTGCCTAGGTGATTGAACTAAGATAGGAAGGAGATTCATCAATCAACATCCTTGGCACAAGAATCAAAAGCATGTAGAAGGAGAAGAGGTAAATCCAAAAGCATGTAGAAGTTTGCAAAAATGTAAGAGCAGAATTTAAATGAGTAAAGTAAATTCAAGTATAAGAGAAAATAATTTGCATTTCTGGAAGGGAGGTTTACAAAAGCTCAAAACAAGGTGGGAAAAAAGCTCAAAGGAGCCAAAACCTCTAAACCTTAAAAAAAAGGAAGGCTACCCCTCCTCCTCTATTTATACTACTCTTGAGTCACCCTCTACCCTTGGATGAGTTCCTTTTACCCCAAGGATCACCATCCAGGGCTAGGAATGACTCCTACACACAAGCATACATAGGCTAACCCGAAACCCAACAAACATACCGGGTTTTTGCACACTTTTCAAAGTATACTAACTAGACCAGCTACTCTATCACGTAGACCGCGATCCGACGGCCCTTCATAATCCGAGTAGTTCCTAGCTAGCATCTCAACCATTCCTTGTCTTCTAGGTTCGCAGCGACTCCATCTCCGATCATCTTCCGATGATCCTCGACCTTCTGGACCTCCGACGTACCTCTCCTAGTCCAGGTCATCATCCTCCTCACCATGATCTTGCATCGTCGTCCTGCAACCATCAAAAACAAGGAAAACCCATAACATAGCAGTGTTCAACAAAAGATATGCACTAATCAATTCTCACATCGCTCATAAAGTCGGCACTACCGACCACCATTGAGTTCATCGAGTTGCCTCCATCGAGTAGGATCCTCACTCGAGTAGTATCTCATCCAACGTATCGACCACATCAAGTCTATCAACCACATGTCCAACTTGATACCAAGTCTATTGACCTCAAGTCCAACTCGATACCAAGTCTATCGACCACTATCCAAGTCTATTAACCATGCCACCAAGTTGATAAAATGATATCGAGTAACAATTGGTAAGACTAAGGACTTGAGTTGAGCTGACGGTAGGGCGCTCGACCCAACAACATTTCTACTCGATACTTAGCCACTACCAATCTACTCGAGTCATTCAACCACAAGTCGACAGGGCGTTACTCGAGGATGGTTGAGCCGCTCGACAGACACAACTCAAATTGCTTCATTTTGAAAATCCAATTCAAATCAAACTCAAACTCAAGCACTTCATGCTTAAACACAGTCAATAACTCATCACCAACAAGGTTAGACCTCAACATGGTCTTTCACTTATCCTGTCCTGTCGCTGTGCAACATCTCCCTCTCCCTTGTCCTTTTCCTCGCGTCACCAGCTGAAGAGGGATCCTGGGCTGCACCTGCCGTTTCTCTATCTCGCCACACCGCACGAACTCTCCATGCACATCTCCTTCCTTATTAAGCTCAACCATGCATGTCATCTCGCTCAGCTTGCCCTCCCTTGCTTCCCTCTCAAGGACCAAAGCACTTGGTCTTATGGATCGATAGGAACAACGTTGTCTTCTTCGACGCCAACAAGCACACCATCGTGCTCCTTTGCCCCTAGTAAGCCTCTCCCAGAGACTTTTTCATCATTTTGTGGCCTTTGTGGTAGCATGCATGTAATACTCCAAAAAAAGCGAATAACTAGTGGGCCGGGCTAGGCGGAACCGAGCTAGACTCAGTGTGCGCACCATGGCTGGGCCAGACTCATCTTCTACACTATGACGTGCCTATTTAGGGAAAGGTCAGGTGGGGGAAGGCAGCCCCAACCTAGCCACCTTCCCCAGTTGCTGCCACCACCCCCTGCTGCACCCTAGCCTCAAGTGCGCCCTGACACCGTCGCGCCATGCCTCGGCTACTGTGCGTCATCCCGACATTGCCGTCACTACTATTTAGGTCTGCACCACCACCAGTCACGTTGTAATGTAATCGGTGGCCCAATCTTCTGATAGGTTCTACTTTTGCGGAACGGAGATGTTCGCGTTCCAAGGGCTTCCAATCAGCGAAGATTGAATCCTTGCAATCGCTACACCCATGCACCAGTCATTATCAACCGTGCTCATGCCCGGATGACCTAACCACGAAGGTTAATTCCTGCACGCAGTAGAAGAAACGATCAAGAATGAGAAATAAAACAATATGACAATTCAAAACGTTCAAAGTTGAGGTTATCTCTTTCATCAAACTAGGTCTTGTGACACTATTCTGATAAACAAGTGTTTTACACGCGTGGGGAAAAAACTTAGCAAATGACCTAACCCTAAAAGTAGTAGAGGCTAAGTATATATAAGGGCGAGTTACAAAAAGTGATCAATCAACGGTTCTGATTCGAAGTCTGCAATAGTAGCAACTTTTTGTGTCGATTTGGAGGCCTTACTGAATGAATCTGGAGGTGAGATTGTATCCAATAGAGAGGTCTTGAAATAAGCTTTCCAATGAGTGGTGGTTCAGCCCAAATGGACTTCGTATGAGGAAATTATGGCCTTTTTAGTCCGGCGCTGTCAGACTGACTCCGAGACGAGTTGTAGTCCGAATTGAAGTGCACAGGCGGCATCAAT
This sequence comes from Otatea glauca, assembly GCA_036346275.1. NCBI lineage: Eukaryota > Viridiplantae > Streptophyta > Magnoliopsida > Poales > Poaceae > Otatea > Otatea glauca. The sequence goes on along the minus strand of CM070715.1, from coordinate 46,357,977 downwards.
TGGGCTTGTACTTTAGTTGAACGTGGCTTGTAGGTATTCAAGTTGTGTATGAGGTCTCCTTGAGTTAGCATCTCCTCTCGCATGCTCCTAAGTAATAAGTAACAACACATCACAAGGAAAATTATGCAGTAGCACATTCTCATTAGAACAAGTATATCACCTAAGAACGAGCTCACCTTGTAATTGAGTTGTTTTGCTCGGGCTCGTGTTATTGGACCAAGAGTTAAAGATGTATCCATAGAAGTTATGTCCTCATCACGTTGGCCACGCCCGCACTGCACCTACTCTGGCTATGACCGAACAACCTTCTCCTCGTCTTTTCATATTCCCCACTAATCTGTGCATCCGATTTAAAATCCGTTCTCATCACTGTGTGCAATTGGTGATGAGGGTCTTGGAGGATGTAATGTGGGAGTTTTGGGAAGTGCAAAGGAGTGAGGAATGCGAGGGTACCGAATAGGATCGCCGGCACCAACGATTCCAGCTAACCTTCGGATCGCAAGTATAAACCTTAGATTAGCCTTGGTTATGTTGGTGCTATAGTGGAGTGATGTTATAGTTATTTCATTGGTAGTTGTGTCTTTTAGAGGGCATGAAGATGGTTTTTGGTGAGGGTTCGATATTTGTTCCACAGTGAGTTTTGTCTTCGGGTAAAGTTATGGGGTACCAACCACAACCAATTTCAATGCCTATTAATGTTATGAAAAAATAGATTACTATATAAGGTTTTATCAGTGTACAATAATATAAAATTTGGTTAAGTGGTTTGAAAGTTATGGAATATAGAATCTTGTTGTCCAAAAATCGATAACTGCTAACGGTAGTCATGGTAATCTGTTGATTAGGGCTGGTAATGGTGGAATTAAATTATGCCCACAACTAGATAAAGATAGATAATTTTCCATAGATCTAGAGAGAGTATTGTTTACTATGGTTGGAATTTGAAGGACCGAGATGGAGAACAGAGGGGGGTGAATGGTCGCAAATAAATTTCCCTCCAAAATACTCCAACAAAGACCTCGACAAGATCGCTCAAAAGAAATCATGAAAAACCCGAAAAACTAGAAAACTATGTGTACCCCAAGCTTGTATGGATAAGTACCATAAAATATGTGGGCATTTTTGAGTCACAATCCTGGTTGTCTAGTGTCCAAGATAAAGAGGAATCAATCCAACTCTTGCTTTTAGAAAGAACATCAATTCAAATCACAAAAGTCACTTTCAGAAAAGCAAAAGTAGAATTTCCAGAACTTGTCCTCAATTTGAACAGGAGGTTGGTGGGTTTCTGCAGCTCACAAAATTTTGAGAATTTTTATCCCTATGAGTATCAGAGTCGTGAAGAACTTCACCAAATTTATCCTCAAAAAGCCTTACATAAAAAACAGGAAAAATCGAAGAACATAGTCAGTCAAGAACTTCGAGCAGAAAGTTTGGGGCTCGGTTTTCACCTCATGGCGCCCAAACGGTGCAACAAGTGAACTCCAATATTTTTCTGCAAGTGGATATCAGAGTTACGCACCTCCTCCAAGAAGAATAACTTAAAAATGATTTTTCTATATTTTTATAAAAATCAAATAATAAATGTTGCGCAAAGAACAAGTTCTGAACAAAGTTGGAACTTGAAAGAAAAGATGTTCTCCACTCAATCTAAGAGTGCAAAAGAGATGTAAAACCATATGAACACACTCAAAACATCCAAGATCAACAGCATTTAGAAGGAGGGGAGGCAAATCCAAATTGCGTGAAAGTAAATTGCGAGAATGTAATTGCGGGAAAGTAAATGCTGAATTTAAATTGCGTAAAGTAAAGACATAATGTAAATGCGCAAAATAAATTCAGAGATGGATGGATAAAACTTTCATTTCTGAAAGGAGAGGTTACAAAGCCTCACTTTCATGTGGGTAAAGCTCAAAGGAGCATTCATAAACCTCAAAACCTTCCCCAAGGGAGGAGGCTACCCCTTCACCCCTATTTATTCTACTCTTGGGCCACCTACCACCCTTGGATGAGTCCCTCAACCCTAGAGCACTCATCTAAGGGCTAGGATTAACCCACACACACAGCCATGCAAGGGCTAACCCAAAACCCACACACATACCAGGTTTTCTTGACGGTTTTCAAAGCATACTACCTAGACCCGCTAACCTATCAACTAGACCTCAATCCGACGGCCCTCATTGATCCACGCGGCATCTAGCTAGAATCATCTCCTTTCCTTGTCTTCTTAACTTGCCCGGACTCCATCTCCGATCATCTTCCGGTGATCTCCCAACCGTCTGGACCTCCGACGCTCCTCGCCTAGTCCCGGTCATCCTCCGCCTCACCATGACCTAGCACCGTCGCCCTTCAGCCATCAAACACAAGGAAACAATCACATAGCAACGCCCACAATGATATGCAATAAACCCATACAACTCATCACTACTGCGCCCATATGGCCGGTACTGCCACTCCGGGCAGAGACAACTCAAATTGCTTCATTTTGAAAATCAATCCAAATCAAACTCAAACTTGAGCACACCTTGCTCAAATAAAGTCAAATACTCATCACAAACATGGATGGACCTCCACATGGTCCTTCAGAATTGTATAAAAATAGTTCTGAAATTGTGAAATCTGCTATCCAGTAAAACAACAGATCGGTCTTTGGGGCTAAAAATGAAGAGTTAAATGAATTAATTGAGAAATAAGGATAACTAGATATTTGTAGGTAATCTTCTGTAGTTTTCAGAAAACTTATCGTTTGCTATGTTTGAACTCCTAAAATAGGAGTTATGGCCTTCCAACCACCAGGATAGCAAAAGGATAAACTATCAAATGAGGGAGAAATTTAAGTTCGGGGTTGTGTGTAGGTGCGATGTGGTTATACTTGTTGCTTGTACTATTATCGCAAGATTTTGATATGGATTTAACTACTATAGGGTGTGTGACTACGGGTTTAGCTTCAACGCAACATTATTCCATCTTCTTTGGGTAAAAAGGCAAGTGCATGGTAGAATGATGAAATGAATGTTAAACCATATTGTTCTTATTAGAAACTTGCTATTATGATGCTTTACATGTTAACTTTTATTTATTATGAAATACGATATGTTATGATGATGAGTTAAATGGAGATGATGAAACATATTAATAACTCATGTTATTTTTATATCTACATTTATGATGAAAAGAGATGACATGTGTGGGCCTCTATGACCTGCTTAGTGTAGTCCTAAAAAAACTACATCGGTAGGCACCTCCATGGGATGGAGTGTATGAGAGGATGCGTCATCGATGGGTGTGCACCAAGTGATACCGATATACACCATATGATGAGCATATGAGTGTGTAGACATCTTTGCATCGCATTACAAATGATAATGGTGATTAATCAGCTAAATGTAATAATTCAAGATGTTATTGTTTTATTATGTACTTGATGAGTCGTTGACTCACCATTGCTTATTTTAATGTTTATAGATGAATATTGAAGGTGATATGTATAGGATGGGAGTAGCGTCACTATGAAATTTTATTTCATCTTCTATAATTATTTAGTTTCGTGTTCATTCATGAATAAAATAGTTATTTGGTACATTTAGTTGATAGAATCATCTAATTGCAATAATAGACATGTGATTGCAATAATAGACATATGAACTTACTTGATTATCCTTGCTAATTGAGAATTTTGATTATTTATTTATTGTACATTTATTCTTGTTCATCACCGTCGCCAAAAAGGTAAGATTTCTCTCGGACACATGTAATCCAGGCATACCCAAGTGCGAAGACTTGGGCGTTTTTACACACATGGTTCCAAATATGCTAACCGCACCGCCTTTTACTACATAAGCACTTGCAAGACCAATGGCGTACCCTGCCGTAGCACAACAAATTTTACAATAGTGGGTGTCCACTTCAATTCAATATCTCATTAAGTCATGATCCCATCGTACAACTAAGCATGTCTAAGCATAGCTATGTTAACCCAATATTGGTAATATAACCGTGTCCAACTAATAATGTCCCAACCTAGGGTAACAATGGATACATGGGTTAGAAATATGCTCTAGAGGCAATCATAGAGATGATTATATTTCCATAAATATTCATGAACTATGAGATTGTTCTTTGAATAACATCATGGATATTGATTAACAAGTACATGACTTGTTTGTGAAACTCTGTATTCATCTTTATGATGTTCATTCTGAAAGGGGTCCCTAGTCGATAATCATATGAGGACACATATGAGTAAACTAACATATGTATTGGTCGATGACCATGTTTCACATGTCATATATATATGGAGATATCAAACCAATAATATGGACACATGTTAGAGAACATGGTGTTGGACATCGACCCACTATGAGACACTGTGAGAATGTTGTATTCTTTCATGTCATCAATTGGTCTCATATACGATATGTATGCTATATCCTTTGACTTGAGATTGTTGCATGTTCTCGGGATGCGTAATAGCTTAATTAGGGGTCATCAAACGCTACTCCGTAACTAGGTAGTTATAAAGATGGCTTTCGGGTTTGTCATTAAATATGTTGCGAAGCATGGTCGATCAAGATAGGATTTTCCCCTCCATACAATGGGAGAGATATCTCTAGGCCTCTCAAGTGGTCGGAATCCGCAAACACATAGCCTTGCTACTCGAGTAAAGTGTTACTCGAGTCATCGAGTTAAAGAGTTAACTCGAGGTATTTGGGGATTCCGAGTCAAGGTATCAAAAAAGAGTGGTCGAGCCATTGAGACAAGGATGACAATATCTCACCTTGGGTTTGACCAATATCATGAGGCAAAAGGAAATGCATATAGGATATTGTTGAGGTTCATTCAATATTTACAAGTACTCGGCAGTCGGCAAGTCCATCTAGGGGCCGCTACTGACTATTGGTCGAGTACTCGATGGTCGCACTACTACAGAAAAGCTTATCACAGACGGTTCGGAACTGTCATCACAGACGGTTTCCCGGACCGTCTGTAACCATGTGTCAGTGATGTTACGGCATATCACAGACGATTTCTAAACCGTCTATGATAGAATATATCACAGACGGTTTTAAACTAAAACCGTCTGTGATATTATCATAACATAGACTGTTTTATTTAAAAATCGTCTGTGTTTTTGTTTGAAACCGTCTGTTACATCATTACATCACATCTGATTTTAGTTGAAAATAAATGCGTGATGTGATGATATCCTGCATCGCTATTTTTGTTTGAAACCGTCTGTTACATCTTTATATCACAGACTGGTTTTAATTAAAAACCATCTGTGATAAGACTTCCAACAGGCAACCATTAATCTATTTATTGGCTAGCCTCAGGAAATGCTAGCCACGCCCTCTGGAAAAAAGCAGATTACAGAATAACTAAACTCATGTTACAAAAACATTACAACCATTTCAGATATGAACTCAGATATATTAACCAAATGTAACTCAATAGCATTAACCAATTAATCGAATACACAACTACAATTTACAAATCCACAACACAAGTTTGACAATTAACCCAAATGGTAATTTAGAAAAATCGACTCACGAAGTTATACGGCAGCGTGGAACTCGCCTTTTTGTGTAAAACTTGGTGAGCAAGAAGGCACAAAGCTGTCCTCGAATTCGCTCCAGATCGGCCTCTTCCAACGCAGTTGTTACCCGATTGGGCGTTTTCTTAGTGACAAGGAGTTCCATGTTGTGGCAAACGTAAAATCCACAACGGTTATTTCCCTTTCCCTGCTGGTGGCACTGCAAATATAGATTTGGTTAGTTCCAGAATCATTATTACATAGTTTACATAGGATTATTGTGTATAGCGGTTACCAAAAACTTAAAATCGTGATTCAGCTTCGCCCTGTCCTTGCCAGAAGGCCCTCCATAATATTTGTACACTTTGAACGCGCTACGTGATTGCAATAGTGAAGGACCGAGATGGCGAACAGAGGGGGGGTGAATGGTCGCAAATAAAAATTCCCCCAAAATACTCCAACAAAAACCTTGACAAGATCGCTCAAAAGGAATTGTGAAAAACCCGAAAAACTAGACAACTATGTGTACCCCAAGCTTGCATGGATAAGTACCATAAAATATGTGGGGATTTTTGAGTCACAATCCTGGTTGTCTAGTGTCCAAAATAAAGAGGAATCAATTCAAACTCTTGCTTTTAGAAAGGACATCAATTCAAATCACAAAAGTCACTTTCAGAAAAGCAAAAGCAGTATTTCCAGAACTTGTCCTCAATTTGCACAGGAGGTTGGTGGGTTTCTGTAGCTCACAAAATTTTGAGACTTTTTCTCCCTGTGAGAATTAGAGTCGTGAAGAACTCCACCAAATTTCTCCTCAAAAATCCTTACAGAAAAAACAGGAAAAATCGAAGAACACAGTCTGGTCAAAAACTTCGAGCAGAAAGTTTGGGGCTCGGTTTTCACCTCATGACACCCAAACGGTGCAACAAGTGAACTCCAAAATTTTTCTGTAAGTGGATATCAGAGTCCCGCACATCCTCCAACAAGAATCACTCAAAAAGGATTTTTCTATATTTTTATAAAAATCAAACACTGACTGCTGCGCGAAGAACAAGTTCAGAACAAAGTTGGAACTTGAAAGAAAAAATGTTCTCTACTCAATCCAAGAGTGCAAAAGAGATGTAAAACCATATGAACACACTCAAAACATCCAAGAACAGCAGCATTTAGAAGGAGGGGAGGCAAATCCAAATTACTTGAAAGTAAATTGCGGGAATGTAATTGCGGGAAAGTAAATGCTGAATTTAAATTGCGTAAAGTAAAGACATAATGTAAATGCGCAAAATAAATTCAGAGGTGGATGAATAAAACTTTCATTTCTGGAAGGGGAGGTTACAAAGCCTCACATTCATGTGGGCAAAGCTCAAATGAGCATCAAAAACCTCAACACCTTCAAGGGAAGGAGGCTACCCCTCCACCCCTATTTATACTACTCTTGGGCCACCTACCACCCTTGGATGAGTCCCTCAACCCTAGAGCACTCATCTAAGGGCTAGGATTAACCCATACACACAGCCATGCAAGGGCTAACCCAAAACCCACACACATACCGGGTTTTCTTGCACGGTTTTCAAAGCATACTACCTAGACCCGCTAACCTATCAACTAGACCGCAATCCGACGGCCCTCATTGATCCACGCGGCATCTAGCTAGCATCATCTCCTTTCCTTGTCTTCTTGACTTGCCCGGACTCCGTCTCCGATCATCTTCCGGCGATCTCCCAACCGTCTCGGACCTCCGCTCCTCGCCTAGTCCGGTCATCCTTCGCCTCACCATGACCTAGCACCGTCGTCCTGCAACCATCAAAAACAAGGAAACTCCTCACATAGCAATGCCCACAAAGATGTGCAATAAACCATGCAACTCATCACTACCGCGTCCATACGACCGGTACAACTCAAATTGCTTCATTTTGAAAATCAATCCAAATCAAACTCAAACTTGAGCACACCTTGCTCAAATAAAGTCAAATACTCATCACAAACATGGATGGACCTCCACATGGTCCTTCAATCTCCCCCTTGATGAGTATATTGACAAACCACGCAAAAGGCATAAATTTGAGTTTGAAGAAAATGAAGAAGAAAGCAATTTTTAGTTGCAAAGTCAAACTTGGTCCAAAGATAGAAATTAAAATAAACCATGACCAAGTTGACGAAGAGGAATTTAGATTTTAGAGTTAAATTTAACAAAGAGCAAGTTTTCAACAAAAACTCTAAAATCCAACTAAACATGTCAAATGTGATTATGAGATTATGATCCAACAGAAGTAGTAGCATAGTTTTAAAAGATCATAATAACCAAATAAGCATTCACATTTTTATCTTTTTAGTGATGCCTTTTCTACGTTTTCTCCCCCTTTTGGCAATATAGGCATCAATTTTTTTTATGTATGCATGAAATGCAATCGAAAGAGCTTTGAAGATTATCCATTTGATCAAAAGGAAGGATATTACACCAAGCTTGTCAATTTGAGAAGATGACTAAACTAAGACATGTCCAAGTGCAAATCGAGCTTAGTTTTGAATATTTCATTTTAGCAAGATTTGACAAGTGCAACACTTAGCTTTAGTTTCAAAATAGAAGAATAGCCACTCTAAGGATCAAAGGAAAACCTAGAGTTCAACCTACTCAACACGTTGGGGAATCTAGAAGAGCATACAAGGTCCTTGGGCTCATTTATCACTTAATGCAAATTTTGATTTATCATCATACAAGACATAGCGGGTGCAAATGTTTGATATTATTTGCATTCTTTACCCACATATGTCTTTGTTTTTAATTTATTTGCATTTTCTTTTGACAACCAATTGACTCAAGCCGTATCGACCATCTCAAGATGAGCTCTTAAGAGGATGGTCTAGGTCAAACACGATGTATTCCAAGTTCATCCCAAGTGCAATGGGAAGCGGTCTTGTGAATACAAGGTGTTGAGTCGTATGTGCACAAGAAGAGTCAATTTTGTTTAATTTTCATTTTTAGCACAACGATTCATGAGCAATTGAAGGACTCTGCATGGATCAAACTAGTTTCACCCAAGTTGCTATAGGGACTCTAGAGAACTCCTAAATTTCTCAAATTATGGCACAAACCTCTAGAGAAGAAACCTAGCAAGTAAAAGCAACAAGTTTCATCAAGTTTTTCATTTAAGGCTTATTTCATTTTTAAGCTTAGCAAGTTAAATGAACTTGGACATACCTAAGCTAGTGATTTTCTTCAAATGATGTAGCATGGTGTATAGCATGAAGAAGAAATCAATTGCATAATAGACAAAGCTCATAAAAGAAAATGCAGTCTAAATGCAATGCATGAACAGATTCCCAAACTCCCCTCAACAAATGAATCAATTTTAAGCTCAAATCTGGTTAAAGTTGAGTTATTATCAAGATTAGGCATAAAGAAAACCGAATGAACTCAATAATAACGAAAAAGCAGAATGAGGAGAAGAAGTCGAGAAGCGCAAAGCTGGATGGCTATAGAGCATAGAAAGATAGAAGAGACTCACTACGGCTCAGACTCGCTCTTATCTTCCCAATGGATGACATAGGGAAGTCGACTCTAGATCCCAACTAAGGAGTGCACATGCACCTGTCTACCAGGAGGCCCAATACCGCTAGACTTATAAGGCGTGAGGGAACTCAACCTAGAGAGAAGAGAGAACACTAATCACGCATGATAGCAACCTAAAGCACAAGATAAGAGGTCAATGCAAGGCATGCCAGAAGTCTAAGTGAGTGAACTCAACTCAAGAAAACAAGCCCAAAGTCACCCGGAAGAAACACAAAGAAAAGAAAAGTGGAAGAAAACATATAATACATAATATACAAACCGGCTCCCCTCACGAAAGGCCGTAAGGGCTCACGACTCCAAGCTCACTCCTCAAGGCAACAAACTGGAGCTATCCAAAGGCTTGGTGAAAATATCGGCTAATGAAGGTCACTCTCTGAATCGAGCGCGATATCTCCCTTCTCCACATGGTCTCTAAGGAAGTGATATCTAATATCAATGTGCTTGGTCGGGAATGTTGCACTGGGTTTTTAGCAATGCAAATAGCTGAAGTGTTGTCACGAAAAGTGGCACACTCTCTATCTCTAACCCATAGTCCCGTAAGGTCGATCTCATCCAGAGCACTGCTCTGACAACTAGTGCGCAACAACATACTCGGCCTCGTGTGGGGTGTGCAACTCGGATCGCTTCCTAGATGACCAAGAAACAAGAGAAGTGCCAATGAATTGGCAAGTGCGAAGTGCTCTTCCTATCTATCCTGACCAACAAAGTCGGCATCGTAAAAGGCTCTAAGAGATAGACAAGAAGACGAAGAGTACCAAATACCATAATCGGTGGTAGCACGAAGGTACACGAAGATGCGCTTGACCGCTTTGGCGGTGAGAGGCGCGAGGAGAAGCTTGAAATCGAGCGCATGCACACACGGCAAAATGTATGTCCGGCCTCGAAGCGATGAGGTACAAGAGGAGCCGATCATGCTCAAACTCCTTTTGATCAGCAGGCTCACCATCCTCATCGGGCTCGAGGACAGCGATGGTGGCCATAGGAGTCATCACCGGCTTCCCATCGGACATGTCGAAACGCCTCAGAGGTCACGGGTATATTTGCCTTGATGCAAGAAAGTACCCTCCAGTCCGCTTGATTTGGAAGCCAAGAAAGTAGCTCAACTCGCCCATCATACTCATCTCAAACTCTGTGCTCATCACCTCGTAAAACCGAGGCACAAGCGAATGAGATGAGCCACCAAAATTATATCGTCCACATAAACTGGACAAGAAGAAAATGAGACTCATGGTGTCGATGAATGAGTTTTGTCTACTATGCCCATTTTGAAGTCATGGTGAGAAGATAAGACTTGAGCCTCTCATACCATGCTCAGGGGGCTGCTTGAGTCCATACAAAGCTTTGGAGAGCTTGTATACATGACTCGAAACTTGGGGTTCTCGAATCACGGAGGTTGTTTGACATAAACCTCTTCCTCAATATAGCCATTGAGGAATGCACTCTTGACATCCATTTGATAGAGCTTGAAGCCCCGGGATGCAGAGAATGCAAGCGGGATCCTAATAGCCTCTAGTCTAGCTACGGGGCAAAGGTCTCCTCAAAGTCAAGACCCTCAACCCGAGAAAAACCCGTGCAACTAGCCTAGCCTTGTTGCGAATGACAACCCCATCCTCACTCTGCTTGTTTTGAACACCCACTTGGTCCCAATGACATTATGACCGGATGGGGCTCGACAAGCTGCCATACCTTGTTCCTCTCAAAGTTCTCAAGTTCCTCATGCATAGCATTAATCCACGATTCATCGGATAATGCATGAGAAACATCTTCGGCTCAAAGGAGGCAACGAAGGCGAGTGGAGGCGAAATTGGACAAACTGATTTTGAGCGAGTGACGCGCTCAAGCAGATCACCAATGATTTGATCGGTGGATGAGCTTTCGGATATGACGGGAGGACCGTAAGCGAGTGGCCTCTACCTCATGCACGTAAGAGGTAGGAGCAGAGCCACTCATTTGAAGGAGAGTCGGAAGGCAAGGGCTGGTCACTCTGAGGTGCAGAAATGGAAACAGGAGGCACCTCAGGTATAGAGGGAACTGGATCCGGTGGAACACCATCATCCTCATCTTCTACAAAGATGGTCTCGGAGGGATAAGAAGAGCTCAAACATCGAGGTCTAGCTCTGGCTAGCCTCATCAAAGGTCACATCACGGTCTCTATGATCCTATGCGCATCAACACTCCTGACACTTATAGCTACGAGAAGAAGTCGAGTAACCTAGAAAGATACCATCGGAAGAGCGAGACTCAAACTTATCTAGGTTACGGACTTTAAGATAAAACACTTGCAACCAAAACGCGAAAATGAGACACACTGGGCTTTCGCCCATACCTCAACTCATAAGAAGTGCGATGCAAATGTGCTCTCAAAACACGCGATTAGAAACATGACAAGCAAGAGCTATAGCCTCAGCCCAAAACTTCCTAGGAGTATCAGACTCGCCTAGCATCGTCAAGGCCATCTCAACGTGGTCCTGTTCTTCCTTTCCACTACGCCATTCTCACGAGAGGCGAGGGAGAAGAGAACGATGCTCTAAACCGGACTCCACACAAAAACTCTCAAAGTAGGAATTCTTGAACTCCGTGCCATTATCACTGCGTATAGCTCGTAATGCACACGGGAGCTCAATAGACAACCTCTTGATCAAACCCCTGAAGTGAGAAAAGTCTCATCCTTCGAGGCCATGAAGAATACCCAAGAGAATCTAGAAAATCATCAACGATGACAAGAACATACCACTTCCCTCCTGCCGATTGCAGACTCTAGGACCAACAAAGGTCCATATGTAAAAGCTGTCTCGGTGCATCAGTCATCACTACGGATCGGAGGATGAGAAGCGAGAACCATCTTGCCATGTCGGCAAGGAGAGCAAACTAAGTCTTTGACCATCTTGAGTTTGGGCAAACCCGAATGAGATCGTGGTCGCTAACTCGGGTCAAATGATCAAAACCAATGTGACCAAGTCTCCTATGCCGAAGGAGAGATCACGGACTCGAAGCAATCAAACATCGAAGAGAGTCTCGGAAGAAGCGCGAAAAATCAGCACGAAAGACTCTCCCAAATCTAGAAATCCATAAACTAACCCTCCCGATGAATCAAGGATTCTACAGCATTACTCTTGAAGCTTACCTCGAAAGAGTCATCGATAAGCCGAGAAACAGAGAGCGATTGTATTGCGACTTACTTACTAAGGCAACATCTTTAAGAATGAAATTTTGGTTAATGCAGATGGTACCTTTAGCAATGACTCTACTCAAGATGCATCCCCAAAAGTGATTAACTCATCACCGGGGCTCGGACTAGGAAGAGAACCAACGAGAATCTCCGGTCATATGACGAGAACAACCGAGTCAACAATCCAAATATCGCCCTTCCCCATCCGGACGAACCTCGTCCGAAGTCATTTTGAGAGCTCTGAGTCGCTGATGTCGTTGGTGTCGCCATGAAGCACATCTTGGGAGAAGTCGTCGCCGCCTTTCTTCTCTTGCGGATCATCCTCGCCTCGTCGCTCCATGTCTCCGTGTCGGAGAGGTTGATGTCGTCAAGCGCGGCGAGGACGCGGTGGAAGAGCTTCTTGTTCTTGGAGAAGTTGCGGTACTTCTTCTCGGCGCCGATTCACGAACCGGAGGCTTCTTGTTGCGGTTCTTGTCGGTGTAGTCATTCTTGCCCGAACCGCCAACGTCGTTCTTGCCCTTCTCGGCTTGGGACAGTTCGCCGAATGTGGTTGGGGCCACCACACTCAAGCGGTGATCATGCCACCTCTCTTCCTCTCTCTCACCCTCTTGTATGCATGAGAAAACTTGCGGCGAGAAGAGCAAGCTCATTTTTCGAAATTTTCCAGTTGGTCATCGCTTAGCTCGCAAAGGGCGGAAGAGAGAAACCAATAGAAGGATCGGAAGAAGAAGATCCAATGGGATCGGTGACCAAAGCCATCGATCGAGATTTCGTCTTCCGAGAGACGACATCGATCTCATGAGTCTTGAGGCGGAATAAAGCCCGTCAAGAGTCGAGTCGATAAGTCGGTGGTGTCCTTGATGGTGGTCTCCTTCATCTCCCAAACCCGAAGGTCGAGTGCGGTCAAGAAATGCCGAGCATTGTCCGAGTCAGGGTATATGAAACCAACTGCTCGGAGGTCGCTCAAAATCTTTGTAAACCGACCAAAACACTCGTCGAGACTCTCACCGGTAGCGTTGATCAAACTTGTTGTACTCGCTTGAACTCGTCTGCCTCACGTCTTGATTTGAGTAGAGCCCTCATGGTAAGCATCGAGGTTACCCAAATCTCGTGAGCGGAGCGAAAGTGAGAAATCTATCATACTCACCGCGGCTAAGACCTGTATGAGAATGTTCCTTGCCTTAGCATTCGCCTCAACGTCAACCATATTGATGGCGTGACATTTTCATCGCCGGGAACCTCATACGGAGTTTCACCTTACGCCATATCGGTAGCCCAGGTAGTGATGTATGACTCCATCCAGGATTTCCAAAAAGGAAAATCAACTCCATTAAAGATGGGAGGCTTGGTGGAATATTTGTCCGTCGCCATGGCTCTTGAGACCGGTCAAGATCTAGAAAGAGCAGAACCGGCTCTGGTACCAATTGAAGGACCGAGATGGCGAACAGAGGGGCGGTGAATGGTCGCAAATAAAAATTCCCCCAAAATACTCCAACAAAAACCTTGACAAGATCGCTCAAAAGGAATTGTGAAAAACCCGAAAAACTAGACAACTATGTGTACCCCAAGCTTGCATGGATAAGTACCATAAAATATGTGGGGATTTTTGAGTCACAATCCTGGTTGTCTAGTGTCCAAAATAAAGAGGAATCAATTCAAACTCTTGCTTTTAGAAAGGACATCAATTCAAATCACAAAAGTCACTTTCAGAAAAGCAAAAGCAGTATTTCCAGAACTTGTCCTCAATTTGCACAGGAGGTTGGTGGGTTTCTGTAGCTCAAAAAATTTTGAGACTTTTTCTCCCTGTGAGTATTAGAGTCGTGAAGAACTCCACCAAATTTCTCCTCAAAAAGCCTTACAGAAAAAACAGGAAAAATCGAAGAACACAGTCTGGTCAAAAACTTCGAGCAGAAAGTTTGGGGCTCGGTTTTCACCTCATGACACCCAAACGGTGCAACAAGTGAACTCCAAAATTTTTCTGTAAGTGGATATCAGAGTCCCGCACATCCTCCAACAAGAATCACTCAAAAAGGATTTTTCTATATTTTTATAAAAATCAAACACTGACTGCTGCGCGAAGAACAAGTTCAGAACAAAGTTGGAACTTGAAAGAAAAAATGTTCTCTACTCAATCCAAGAGTGCAAAAGAGATGTAAAACCATATGAACACACTCAAAACATCCAAGAACAGCAGCATTTAGAAGGAGGGGAGGCAAATCCAAATTACTTGAAAGTAAATTGCGGGAATGTAATTATGGAAAGTAAATGCTGAATTTAAATTGCGTAAAGTAAAGACATAATGTAAATCATAAAATAAATTCAGAGGTGGATGAATAAAACTTTCATTTCTGGAAGGGAGGTTACAAAGCCTCACATTCATGTGGGCAAAGCTCAAATGAGCATCAAAACCTCAACACCTTCAAGGGAAGGAGGCTACCCCTCCACCCCTATTTATACTACTCTTGGGCCACCTACCACCCTTGGATGAGTCCCTCAACCCTAGAGCACTCATCTAAGGGCTAGGATTAACCCATACACACAGCCATGCAAGGGCTAACCCAAAACCCACACACATACCGGGTTTTCTTGCACGGTTTTCAAAGCATACTACCTAGACCCGCTAACCTATCAACTAGACCGCAATCCGACGGCCCTCATTGATCCACGCGGCATCTAGCTAGCATCATCTCCTTTCCTTGTCTTCTTGACTTGCCCGGACTCCGTCTCCGATCATCTTCCGGCGATCTCCCAACCGTCTGGACCTCCGACGCTCCTCGCCTAGTCCCGGTCATCCTTCGCCTCACCATGACCTAGCACCGTCGTCCTGCAACCATCAAAAACAAGGAAACTCCTCACATAGCAATGCCCACAAAGATGTGCAATAAACCATGCAACTCATCACTACCGCGTCCATACGACCGGTACAACTCAAATTGCTTCATTTTGAAAATCAATCCAAATCAAACTCAAACTTGAGCACACCTTGCTCAAATAAAGTCAAATACTCATCACAAACATGGATGGACCTCCACATGGTCCTTCAAATAGGTTAACCTCAGCTATTCCAGGAGAAACATACACGTTTGAACAACCTACATGACCATGTTATCTTTGGAGGAAACGTGATTAATTACCTGGTGATTAATTTTGCGATAGGTTGTAAGTCGTGGCTGCCACTCTGTAAGGAATCAAGGTAAATAACCCGATTCGTCGATGGATGAATTACAATGAGAACCCAATGAAACCTACATAGTTATGTCGGCATGGTCAATTAACAGAACAGAGTTGCGAGCATAGTGCAAATCAAACTAGCACTTACCCTGGGTTGTGGGGTAAAAGTATGAACTCTTAATCTTTTTGAGCAGCCAAGGCCTCTCCGACGTATTCATCGACAAATCCGTAATCTTTGTCCATTGTTTGCTTGGAGACTATGTGTGGGTTCAGGAAACCCACCGGTTGTTTGTTCTTCCTCGCTTCCTGGATCATGTATCTAAATATACGAAAGCATTGAGTCATATATATATATATATATATATGACTTTTATTGATATTATACGAATGTAGAATGTAAATGCACACACTTACAATGTCCAGCATCTCAAGAGCGCGGCGTCGAGGGCATCGAGGTTGAAGACGTCAAAAAGGTCATTGAAGTCGGCTGTGAAGAATCCCCCCGATGACTCATTTAATAGATGCTCATACTTGAAACTGACTGATATACTCGTTATCCGGTCTTGCACTGGCTTTTTAGCCTGTTGCATGCACCAATTCTGCAATCTGACGCAAGCAATAGAAAGGTTCTTCATGAGCTCTCCTGTTACAAAAGGCTCTCCTAGCTGGTCTACTCAGGCCAGGGGCAATTGGATAGTCCAATTTCTTCGTGATCTGCTTCGCTTTGACCTTGACTTTTTTTCTGCCATAAGGAGTCTACACGAGCGACGAGTGGGCACCATCCAACTGAATGTCCTTTGATGCAGGGGCACGGGAGCCGATTTGGTGCTCACGAGGTGCATCATCCGCTCAGCGGTTGGGAAGCTCCGTGATGGAGGGACGGTGTCCAGGAGATGTCATTCCGGGCCTTTGGATAAAACTGTGAATGGCGTCCCCCAGTGTCACAATCTCGTCGTTTGGGGGCATCGGAAGTGGGACGGTCTTAAAATTATCGTTTACACCGTCCACACTAACCTTCGTGAATCCCTGTGCCACAAGGGTGCCGTGCACCAGGGCCCCGTCAATAAACGGATATGTGACCCCCTAAGCAGCTGGAATAACAGTGGCACCATGGACAAGTCTCACTTGGAGAGTGCACCGTGTGGCCACCTACATAACGGTACACAGTTAGCTACTGCGTCCAACAGCTATTTGTATGGAGCATTCAAGACATATATATATAAGTACCTTGATGTCACAGCATGTGAGATTTCCCATGTTCAATTTGTGGGAGTGGCGGGACGACAATGCACTTTTGTAGTGGGGCTGATTTGCCCACATACATCTGGGACTTGCGCAGACTGATGATTGAGCCTTTCCTCGAGGCTTTTTATCTTATTGTTGAATTCTTCTCTTAGTCTTTCCTCAATCCTTTGTACCAGTCGTTCCTCTCGCTCTGCTTTGGTTCTCTTCCTACTGCGGTGTTTGTCTGAGTCGCCTGGAAATCCTGACTTCCAGGGAACAAAAACCCCAACGCCTCGCGTGCGACTAGGGTGTTCCTTGTTTCCCAAGGCTGTGGAGAGTACATCTTTCTCCCTGTCTGGCAAAAAAGTGCCCTCGGAAGATTGTGTACTCAACGCTACCTGCAAGATCTCGAAAAGTTAATTCACTTACGAAATTACGGACTAATTACGTACAAAATTGGAAGTCCGATATCTTACCAGTCGTTGGCAGATTTCCTCGTCCGCGGGGTTTGTAAAGGAGACGGTGCCGGAAGACGTTGCACTTGACCTTGCTCTCAGCCAGTCTCTAGCTCGTCGGTCAACGATACATGCAAATGGCACACATGCCTCCTCATCCTCCCTCTCCCATTGATCCCTCTTCCCCGCGTACCCAGCGGTGCCCAGTCTGTGGGGGTGGGTGCTCCTTGCCTGCAGGGCCTTGTGGGCTTCACTTTGACGCACGAATTCATCCATCGTCTTCGCCTCAACAAAATTTTGCCATATATCCTCAGTAATGAACCCGTACTTAGAGAAGGGATTCCTGTCCTTATTGACATATTCCCTGACAAGGGTGCTCTTGAAATTCTTCCACGCCTTTTCCACCACTAGCAGTGCATACCGTCGCACTAAGATCACAAAGTCTTATGGGATATCGAACGAAGACATAATTTCTGTCACCAAGTCGTTGTGGCTCTCATCAGTCAGCGACTTCCAGGATGGACATGTGATGGGGACCCGTTCCCGTGCGACTATCCCGCACAATGTCCTAAATGCATTCACCGCCTTTCTTGGTTCGGTGAGGGCCCCATCCTTTCGATCAACTACTGTGATGGTATATTGTTCTGTGGGCCTTTTATTTGCTCCTCTTGGACCTCGATGAGTTTTTCTTTTCGGTGACTCATCACATCCTTCAGACGGCGAATGAGGGGACACCATCTTGCAATCTAGGCTGGTTGTCGTGGCACAACAGGAAAGAAAAGTAAACAAACATGGAAGGCTACCAATTGATGGCTGCTTTTATTTAATGGGTATAAAGGTAGTTCAGAGAAGGTAAGTTGAGAGAAGCAATTCATGATATTTTAGTTATAAGTTCTCATAAGTAATGTCTAACTTGGTCTCTGACACTAGTCTGGATCACACCATGCACAATTGGCTTGAGTAATCTTGTTGTAGTTGCTAAATCGAATATGCCCAAAAATGAACAACGAGATCTTGTTGTAGTTGCTAAATCGAAGTGAATTTCTCTCATAAATAAACACAACCACTTAATGGACAGTCATACACCTCACGTGGATGGATTGAGGAATAGCAAAGGGCCATTAATGCACACCAACGGAGAAAGCATGGTCAAGGTGTGCCACAAGCAATCGGTGGAGAGAATGACGTGTACACTGGCCATAGGAAATGAGGACAATGTGGTGATGAAATGTGGAGATCGTCAGCGGAGATAAAGTGCACATTGGCACTTTGGCAGTGATAGGGAGGTGCACCGTGCATGTGGTTGGATCTAGATGTCATTGGCAGCGAGTTGTACAACACCAAAGGCTGGAACGACGATCAGACTGTTGGTTTTAGCTTAGATCAGCGAACACGTATGATGAAAAAAAACATAAGCATAAGAATTCATGAATACAAGTATAAGTATTTTGGTGGTGCGGCATAACAAGTTTGTTTTCTTATTTTCATGTTTGCTTTCTTACCAACCTCAGAACTACCTAGGAATTTATACCCTTAATCTATAGATCTAAGAATCCATCCCTTATCAGCACTTACCGAGCGAAAATCGATGGGGAGGTGTCGGCGAGGGTGCGGCGTCGGCGATGGGGAGGCGTCGGCGAGGGGCAGCGTCGGCGAGGGGGAGGCGTCGGCGATGGGGAGGCGTCGGCGAGGGGGCGGCGTCGTCGATGGGGAGGGGTCGACGAGGGGCGCCGGCGAAGGGGAGGCGTCGACGAGCCGGGCGAGACGAATACTTAGGGTTTTGAGCGCGAGTGGAAGAGTAGAGAATGAATGGTCCGCCAAAGTGGCCTTTTATAGGTCTCCCATATCACGAGCGGTTCTATACTAGAACTGTCGTGATAAAAATATCACTGACGGTTCTAGATTAGAACCGTGCAGTGATATTATTTTATCACGACGGTTCTATACTAGAACTGCTCGTGATAAAAATATCACGACGGTTCTAGATTAGAACCGTCTGTGATATTATTTTATCACAGACGGTTCTATACTAGAACCGCAGGATAGTTTTATCCTGACGGCGATACGGTTCTATTATAGAACCGTCGTGATGAAGATTGACATGCACCTTCATTGCTAAGGTAAATCCAAAGTTTGGCCTTCTTGACATAATGTATACTTCATTTGTGCGAGCAATATCAAGAAAGGAAAGGAAACTATATTAAATAAATCAGATGCATATATACACAAAGTTGTTTTTAATTTCGAGCATCTCATTACAAACAACTCTATTATCTTCTAGAGTACACTTAAAATCATAACTCCACTTGCTTATTCTTTTGTATAAAAATTAGCCCTTCATGATGATCGACGCGTGTGTAGCTAGCTTCTTCGGGTTGTTCTTCTTGGACTGTGATGCTCTTTCCGATAGGAGGCAACTCTTGAATTGATTGTATTCTTCCTCATCTACTACATTCTCTACTCGACAATCCTCTTTTTCCTCAAGAACTACATGTCTCTTCTTGTTGGACGGTCAATTACATAGAATACTTGAACAACTTGGTTAGCGAGTACGAATGGTTCATCTTGGTATCCGACGCGCGTGCAGGTCGATAAAGAGTGACACCGTATTTGTCAACATTCACATGCTGTAGGTGGACCCAACGACACCGAAATAAGGGGATCTTGAATAGTACATACTCGAGCTCCCAAATCTCCTCTATGAACCCATAGTAGGAGCTCCTCGTTGACCCAACGGTGTTGAACGCATCTATGCGTACACCGCTGTTCTAGTTTGTGCTCTTCATATCCTGATATCTCGTGTAAAATGTGTACCCATTTAAGTCGTATCGTTTCCATGTTACAACTGTAAATATTGGCCCTTTTGCCAACCATGTGAGCGTATCACCTGACGAGGTCCCAGTGATGGGTCGCTCTTTCAGCCATATGTTAAACTGAAGGTTATGTTGTCTCATGATCCAAGACTCTTGCCGCGTCAGATTCTCTTGCTGTAGCCAGTGCTTATGCTCGTCGATATACGGGGACACTACAGCCATGTGTTGCAAAACCGTGAAATGAGCTTGAGCATAGGAAGCTGGATCAGGCGTGATTGCTTTCCTTCCGATGGTCCTGATGCCCTGGAGTCTCCCCTCATGGCGAGATCGAGGCACACCTATTGGTTCAACCTGAGCCATGTAATCAACACAGAACTCTACGACTTCTTCGGTTGCATAACCTTCAATAATGCTACCCTCCGGCCGAGATCGATTCCGTACGTAGTACTTGAGAATTCCCATATACCTCTCGAATGGGTACATGCTACGTAGGAACACGGGCCCGCATATCTTTATCTCTATCACAAGGTGAACAACGAGAGGACCATGATATCGAAAAATGACGGAGGGAAATACATCTCAAGATTACATAGAGTCATCACCACCTCAGCCTGCAGTGCATCTAGTGCTTCGGGATCGATGACCTTCTCAGCAATTGTGTTAAAGAAATAACACACCTCGTGATTGTCTCCTGGACCTTGGTCGCAAAATATTTCTAATTGCCACAGGAGCATTTGTGTCATCAGCACATGACAATCATGAGACTTCATGCCAACTAATTTCAAATCTTGCATCGAAACAAGTCTCTTGATGTTAGAGGAGTAACCGGACGGAACTTTCACACCATGCAAGCACTAGCACAGTTCAGTTCTCTCGGCCTTAGACAAAGTGTAACAAGCAGGTTCGCAGTATGTTCGGCCTGTATCTGTCTCTTTCGGTGCTAACTCAGGTCTTATGCCCATATTGACCAAGTCAAGGTGTGCATTGATACTATCCTTTGATTTGCCTTTAATATTCAATAAGAGACCAATCAAGCTATCACAGACATTCTTCTCCATGTGCATCACGTCGATGCAGTGCCGAACTTCTAGGTGCTCTCAATAAGGTAGGTCCCAAAATATTGATCTCTTCTTCCACGTGCTCTTCTCACAGGACCTCGATTTACGCCCCTTTCCAAACGCAACATCCAAGTTCTTAACCATATCATGGATATCTATCCCACTTAAAGGCTTTGGAGCTAAACCGTCTTCGTTCGTTCCATCGAATTGTTTTGTCATTTTGCGGTATGGGTGATTCCTCTGAAGGAACCTACGGTGATGCATGTAAACAGCTTTCTTGTGAGTGATTGACCACACACTCGGTATTGTCTAAGCAAAGTGAGTACTGAGTTTTGGTTCCTTTTGTACTCGGCCCGATAGGTTACCAAGGGCAGGTAATCATTTATGGTGCAGAACAAAAGGCAAAGTGCAAAGTGAAGTTCTCTCGCTTGTACGCATCCCATATTGCATACCTCGGGAACCCATAATGTTTTCAGATCTTCCACCAATGGTGCTAGGTACACATCAATATCGTTCCCTGTGTTGTTTCGGTCCTTGGATAATCTGAGACAACAAAATGTACTTGCGCTTCATACACAACCAAGGAGGAAGGTTGTAGATACAGAGATTCACGGGCCAAGTGCTATGCCGGCTACTGATGTTACCGAAAGGATTCATTTCATCTGTACTCAATCCAAACCTTATATTCCTCGAATCCTCACCGAATTCTTGAAACCTCCTATCGATGTTTCTCCATTGGATGGAATCAGCAGGGTGCCTTAGCATTCCATCGTTCTTATGCTCCTTCGAGTGCCAACGCAACAGTTTTGCCTCATTTGGGTTCGCAAACAAACGCTTCAAACGAGGAATTATAGGCAGATACCATGCCACCTTAGCAGGAGGCCCTTTCATTACCTGGATGCCCTCACTTTCATCATTCGAATGACTCTTACGCTTGTACCGGGATGCGTTGCACACAGGACATATGTGGAAGTTCGCGTACTCTTGGCGGTACAGGATACAGTCGTTCGGACATGCATGTATTCTTTCTACATCCATTCCCAAGGGACAAAGAACCTTCTTAGCATTGTAGGTGGTTGTCGGCAACTCGTTTCCCTCGGGAAGCATGTCCGCCAATAAACGTAATAATATTGTGAAACTCTTATCGGACCAACTGTTGCTTGCTTTCAATTTCAGCAGTTCAAGCATGGATGACAACCTTGTGTATTTCGACTTGCAGCCTGGGAACAAAGGTTTCTCTGAGTCCTCCATCAAGCCCCGGAATTTACCATATTCTCTATCATCACGGTTCCCTTCTACATCGCGCAGCATCTGATTCAGATTATCTTCCTGCAACCTATCCTCATCGGAACCACAATCGATATGACCATCCGACATATCATTGAATTTGTCGACCATGTTAGTACCTTCTTCCTGTATCTCCTGCTCTTCACCGTGACTGGTCCAACATGTATACCCCGTTTTGAAACCCCTCATAATCAAGTGTGCTTCGATCTGCGCAAAGTTTCGAAACATCTTCAGATTCTCACAGTCAATGCATGGACAAGACATAAACTGCCCCCCTTATTAAACATATCCTCTTCTGCAACTCTTCTAAAAGCGGAGACGCCATTAATGTACTCGGCACTCACACGGTTCTTAGTGTACATCCATCTTCGGTCCATCTACGCCAAGCATATAGCATTAATTAGTGTTAATGCAAGTAAAATCCATTACTACCCTTACATAGAAAGAACACATGAATCTACAAGCTAAATCTAAAAAATCATCAAATTCTATCCTTACCAAGCAAGATCTTGAATATACTGCAATTAGACACCGTTACTAACCTTAGATCACCAAAATCAAATGGATCCTCAATCACCCTTCAAAATCAACGGTCTTCTTTTACCAAATCGCCTCACAGCCGCACAGCCACAGCCAAATGAAAATAGATCCCGAAACCCTAAAATGCACCAAGTGGCTCGGGCCTCTGTATTTTATATTGCTGATAGAAATCTCAGACGGTTTTATAATAAAACCGTCAATGATAAACATAGCATTCCAGACGGTCTCTGGGTTAATATGTGATATTACAGACGGTTTTTTAAAATAACCGTTTGTGATATCTTCACAGACGGTTTTTAACTAAAACCGTCTGTGATATTGATGTATATCACTGACGGTTTTTGTAGAGTACCGTCTGTGATAATGTCACTGACGGTTTCAATATAAAACCGTTAGTGATATTATTCGTCACAAACGGTTTTGAGGAACTGTCTGTAATGAGGCGTCTAATATAAGCCTTTTTGTAGTAGTGTCGAGTAGGTGTACCTGATGGTCGAGTAGGAGTACCCGATGGTCGATATGGGCACTCGAGCCATGTATGAGTGCATGTGAACCTATACGGTCGCACGCTTAAGGGGCTGTAACCAATTTGGATAGAGATCCAAGTTGTAATAGACTTAGAGTTCCAAATGGGCATCAAGGGTTGAAACTCGTTATGGGATGTCTATATAAAGGAAGAGGGTGGTGGCTTTCTAGAGAGAGAGATGAATGAAGAGACATAATAGGAATTTGGAATTCCTGAAACCCTAGCCGCCACCCCTCCTCCGCCCAGAACCGCATAGCCAGCGCTAGCACTCTGGCGTGTGGTGTTCCTACCACGTATGTGTGGATACCTTGGAGGTGTTGCTGCGAAGCTTCAACTCTAGGATGATCTGCATCCTGCGACAATCACAAAGAGCTGTTGGGGAGGTGCGAGGCTAGTACGACTACATCTGCACCACCGCGCTACATGAACTCTACTTCCGCTACGGGTGCACCTCTAGTGGTAATTCTGTGATCTATAACTTGTAGTGGTTCTTTCGTTACGCGGTAGAAAATTTTGTTTTTTGCTAGAGTTGCCTATCCGTTCCCCTTCAACATGGCAGTCCAATAATCAAGGTGGCATAATGACAATTAGGTATTTAGCTATTCCCAGCAAATAATCTTTGGTACACAAATAGCAAGCAATTTGTATAAGACAAATTACTTTTATAGATATAGGTTCAACATGATCAAAGGTTACGACTTGCCCTATTGATCCACTGCTGTTGCTAAGTCTTGATATTCAAATCATTCATTTGCTCCATCGGGATTAACATCTACCTTAGAAGAAAGCAACGAATACAAATAAACAACAAAAAGAGACTAAAATATACTCCAAATTGAAAATAAATGGCTCGTAGATGTAGATCTTGATTTTCTAAAAATTTAAAAATTTGAATCATCTCAATCGGAGTTCGTATGAAAGAGAAAGTATTTTCTAAAATTGTTGGAATTCTTTTCCTAAAAATCAATTTATTGAGAAAGAAATTATTTTTCAAAAAAATTGAGAGAGAAAGTATTTTTCTGAAATTGTTGGAATTATTTTCGTAAAAAATCAATTTATTGCGTCATGCTGACATCAACAGCTAAATTTTGAAAATAAAAGAAATCTGGAAAAATGATGAGAGGCTGACATGTAGGCCCGTGGTCCAAAGACCGAGTCCACAGTTTGGATCTGATCCATAGTGGGCCGGGTTCATGGTTCGATTGACTCACAGGTGGGACCACTTGGGTGCTGATGTGGTACACTCACATGGTGGCATCAATGTGAACTCCATGTCAGCGAGGGCTCGGCTTCATCCCGGGTGACGGTACGATTTCAGCCGGCAGTGTGACGCGCGCGAGGAGACACGAATCGAGCTTGGGACCACATAGATCCGAAAGTGGAGAGGTCGGCGAGGACAATGACTCATCATCAGAGAAGATCGACAGCGAAGAATGCTCTGAAAGACAGCAATGGCGTGGCAGAGGTTGGAAAGTTTGGTGAGCAATCGGTGGCGGATGGAGGTACCCCGAGCGTTGCGAGGTGGGGTAGCAGGTGCGGTGCGACAAGAGGTGCTCCATCCAAGTGTCACCCAAGGCTCTTATAGCCTCGGGAGGGGTGCTTCACAAGGAGTCTGAGACAGTGACATGGTGTACAGAGGAACGACTCCGAGCAGTGGCTAGGGTTTGTGGTGGATGCGCGTGAAGACGGCTTGGTCACGCTGTGGAGCAGGTCGAGGCAGACCAGACCGAGATGGGCCGAAGCGGGCTGAACTGGCAAGCAAATGGCCCAAGAAAGAGAATGGGCCAAGCGAATTTGGCCTGAGAGGATTTTGGAAAAATAAATTGATTTCAAAATTAATAAATTATGAGAAATTCAAATAAATAGCAAATAAATTCAAAAAATTTGATGTATAGGTTAGTCAAATTAAATCTTTTCCTTAAAGGAAATTTTGAATTAAGCTTTATTTAATTTGGGGAAATACAAATGGTTCTTTTTAGTTTTCAAACTTTCCAAAACTCAAAAATTGGGGTGTTACAGACAACACCTCATAGCACTGTTCACTTTCTTCCTAACATGTGCGCCTGCCATGTCAGAAAGATGGTCATCACTAATGACGCTGGTTATGCTTAGTTCAAATAAATTAACTCTAGTTATGTCTAATGGTGTCGATGACATGAGGGCCAGAGTTGGTTAATTGAATAGAATTATAATTAAAATGGTTTTTAGAATCATGTCACTAATCTGTGGATCTACATGTCAGTTTTTTGTGAAAATAATAAAACCCTAACAGGTAGGATCCACATGTCAGTCTAATTGAGAGAACTTGATTTTATTTTAGAATAGACACCTTAAGCTCTAAAATAAATACATCTTCTCCGAGGAAAGGCATATTATGGAACTTTACGCCTTCGATGTCACCCTTCCAGTACAGTAGCTTCTTTTTTCTTTTTCCAGGATTTTTCTTCTTGACAAAACTTCGAACGCTAATAAATTTTGCATACGAACTCCAAATTGAGTGAAACCAGTTTCTATTTTTTTAAAAAAAATTCGTAATATAAAAAATATTTAAATTTGGACTCTTTTTATATTATTTTTGACCTTATTTGTGCTATATGGTGTTTCACGTGTACGTGCCGAAGTTCCGAAAAATTCTACCATCGAATCAGAGCAAGACCAAGAGTTCAACCAGCAAGGAAAACACTCCCTTTGATCATATTTTATCTCATATTTTCAATGTTATGTATGTTGTGTTCAAAATTATTATGCATACGCGTAATTCTGGTAAAAAAAGGCTATACTGGTAAGGTTGGTAGATGTATATGATTGTTCCAATTACCATACCTTGATAAATTGTTACCCACCTACCATTGTCATCGTAGTAATTTATATCCTCTACTAGTATATTTGATCGTGGAATTATAGATGGAACTAGACGGTAGATGCATAGGGCTCATATCGCAACTAGGTAAGCTAGTGTGCTTGTAGATCAAAATATTCAAAAATAGGAAACACTTGTGAAAGCGGTCCAAATGTGGTACCTTTGTTATTTCGGTTATCAAATAAAATAGAAAACATGTTTTAGACTTGTGCGAGTAGTTGTTGAGACCAGTGCAGTTGTTGTTGAGACCGGTGTAGTTGCACAAGATGTTGGAATGTGGTGGTCTCACCCAGGTCACTAAGGACCTATCTATTGTGCCATAGACCCAAGTATACTCGTACTACCAATCGTGCCATTATGGTAAAGCCCTACCATAATAAGTTATGGAGTTCTAGCAATTAAACTGCATAAGATAGTTGATAGGTGGAATTGTTCTAGTGTGAGCATGGTAAAGGACTTCTATGTTCTTAGGTGATTTGTGACGCACACAAAGCCTACCAACACAATGTATAAGTCCTTGAGGTTGGAGAGCACTCTATACCTTAAATTGCACATCATAGGTGGTGATTGTTAGAACCGACAATGTAAAAGCTTTGTTACGAACACTCAAACGGATATGTCTACAACCTCTACAGAGCATCAATCTATTTGAATAGCCTTCTCCCCGCACTATAACAAAACCTTACATAGAGACACTTTCCTATAAACATTTTTTTATTTCTCTACAAATTGCCATAACATATTGTAAAGACACATTTTACGATATTTTAGAAGGTGTCTTAAATGTAGAGACACTATTTTAAGAAATTTTGGATAAAGAACATGGAATGTGGACCATAGAAGCGTTTTAAGACATTTTTAAATTGTCAAAGCAAAAAAAATATAGAGAGATTTTTTTTGAACTCTTCTTAAATTGACCTTATGTTGTAGAGATGTTATTTGGAGCATTTTGATTCTCTAGAGACATTCTTTTAGTTGTTTAAGATATGTTGTGTACTACTCATAAGAATTATAATATGAGTATAAGCAAGTTGTGATGTAAGGATGTGATGGTTAGTTGGGCTACTTGTTTATCCAGGTCTTGAGTTCGAGGATTGGTTCCACATATTTTTGAATATATATTTCATTCTTTAGAGGGTGCTACAGACACAATATATTGCATTTACAAAATATCGTAATCGAATGTAAAGATAATTCTGTAAGTGTCTCTTCGACCATAGCGACACTGCATGTAGAGAAACCATTGTGGCATTTTAAAAGATGCATTTAAAGTCATATAGAGACATAAAATTACGCCTCTACTTTACAATAAAACACATCTACAGGATGTTTCTCTTGTAGTGCTGGTCATGGACATTGCCTGGTTATATCACACAACAAGTAGTTTCATATTTTTAAAGATTGGTTTGGGAATGTATGGACAATGAATCCATGCACGGTTTTGTTATCAAAGGTCAAATGCTCCTACAACTTTCCGTATGCAATCTGCTATTCATTATTAACAAAGAAAGCTTGTTTTATGCAAAACTGAAAAACTTGGTAGAATAGCCTCTTCCTTTGACATAGAAATGCATAGTATATATATTTGCTTAAAAATCTTGCGAAGTACGATTATTCGTACTAACCGTTGCGTTTTGATCATATTCAGAGGATGTAGAAGAAGATCCATTATACGGTTACTTTTACGCCCTAGGTTTTAGTGATGATGACGCTGATGTCTAGGGTTCTACCCCAGTTAGTTGCCTGTGGATGGGTGAGGCATACTAGAGGTATTTTGTTGCATTGTGTTTCTACTTCCACTATGATCTTTTATCATGTGAACTATTTGTCCAATGACTTATTTTCAGTTGACTACTATTAAGTGCTACTTTACCTTTCTCTTTCGAGTATGGGTGTAGTATGTCAACATTGAATGTGTGTACTAGCAATTGATCATGGGATTAGCACAATATACACATAGGAGTCGGCAGTGCTATTCGTGCCATTCGGTGGGCCCTAGGGTAAAACAGTAATAAAAGGCTCTTTAATGGACATATGCAATAAATGTTAAAAATATATTTTTATATATTTAACTAGCAGTGAACTTATGCATCTATAAATGCTATATGTTAAGGGCCTATTTAAAACAGAGATTCTAAAGGAGTTCAATGTTCACCAAAATAGGAATCACGTGTTCCAAAGAGAGCCTAAAGGTAATTTTAGTGTAAAGAACTCATACAAATCATGAGTTATGAAACTAAACTCTCTAACCATCTATTTAGACGTGCAGTAGAAACATCATGAACATGCCTTCTAAAGAACATAATAAACTAGCATTTCCACATATTAAAGAATTTGTAACATGAAAATTAGCGAGGAACCAACTAAAAATGTTGAAAAAAATCGTATTTTAATGGTATTGGCCTCAATTATAACCATGTTAAAAAATGGTATTGTATATTGATAACCACAATGACAGCTACCAAATTTAGTGACGAACCAACTATGCAAGAAAAGGTTGTTTTATTTCGAAACTTTAAGTGCTATTTTACAAGTGCATATATTGGACATTTGTAATTAGTGGATCTACCCTTATGTGCGTGCAGGATGGCTCCTCTGGGCATGGGCCCCTAGGTGGTCGCCCCTCTTATCTATGCCGAGGAACGGTCCTGGGAGTCGGAATTCGAATTCTAAGTCCCGATAAATAACTACACTTTTGATCTTTATAATAAATTTATATTATAGCACGACTTTTCTTAAAAATGAGAACTTATATTAAATGAAAGAGAAAATAATGTTTGTAGATGTTGTTGAATTATATACCCCTAGTTCATGTAGTACTAATATTGTTGAATTATATACTGAAGGGATACGGGTAGGCTACACTAGCGCACAATAAAATTTTCTACCTCGTAAACCAGAAAGTCACGCAAGTAGATGATCATGAATTGTTACCACTAGATGCGCAGTGCAGCAGAAGGAAGTTGATGCAACCCAAATCAACGAAGTGCGCGTCCAGTTGCAGTGGTCGATCTTCCTTGTTGCGGTGGTCGATCGTCCTCACGCGGTGGTCGATCGTCCCGAACAGTGTTGTAGTAGTAGCCACTCCTCTACTGGTGTCCACACGTTCGGAGAGAAGAACGCATTGCGTCAGTGTGTCAGCACCATAGTACAAGGGAAGGCTCAAGTGGTGACGGCTAGGGTTTCGGTGGCTGTACCCTCTTATGTGATCTATTGCAATGACAAACCCCTTTATATAGCCGCCCCCTCCCTCATTGTGGAACCCTACATTAGGGCCCAACTGAACGACAAAGCCCACTTGACCCATTAGTGACGGATCCAATCCGTACTACTATATTCCAACCCTTTAAGTGTGTGACCCTGTAGGTTCATGCATATTTGGACACGACTTGAAAACACCTTTTCGACCGATAATCGATAACAGTACCTAGTAGTACATATCGATTCTCAAATATCCATAAAGCATTGGATGAACCTACTATAGTGAGATAATATAATGTTCCCTTTGCTTCACGATATCAGATCGAGCTCAAGGCGAGAGTCGTGTCATCCTATGATAGCTCGATCTCTTCACTCAAACTGTAGTGAAATAATTTATCTGGATTGACTCTCAATCATATTTGGCATGGCCATGCACATCCTTAATCCATCTATCTTGAGGGGCCCAAAGGTATCTCTCCATTATATAGGAGGAGCAAATTTCATCTTGATCATTCATGTACCTCAGCATGTTTCATGGTAATCCCGAAAACTTCTTTGATAACTACCTGTTTAAAGAGTAGCGTTTGGGAGATCTTAAGTGAACCATTTCACATCTAGGAAACCAATGACAATCTCAGGTCTAAAGATCATACATACACTATGCATGAGATCAACTGATGACACATAAGAACAATTCTCGCAGTGTCTCATATGGGTCTATCCAACGCATGTTCTCTAACATGTGTCCACATTATTGATTAGATATCTCCATATCTCCATGACTCGTGAAACTTGGTCATCAATTAATACATGTGCTGATCTATAAAGCATATTTGTCCTATATTATGATAACTGATCAGGGATAACTTGAACAACATCGATACATGAAAAAAGTTGCACGAACAAGTCACTTACTTGTTAATTAATCCAATCAATATTTATTCAAAGGACAAACAATTATATTGTTCTATAAACATAAGGGGTGATACAATCATCTTTATGATTACCTCAAGGACATATCACCAACGTATACTCTAGTTCATGTAGTACTAACCATCACAGATCCCTATTATGAACATACTGACATGCCCACGTGGGCCGAGGGTGGACTGGCCACGGAGCAGCAGTTTTTCAAGTTTCCAATAGAGAGAAAGTCTTGCACATATATACTCATCGGATAACTCTCTGACTGCCTATTGAAAGTGAGGAATGCCATAAACACACTAATATATGTTCGATCTGATCTAGGACATCAGACATAGCAGCGTCGATATACAGCCTGAGAAACTGTTGGCGTCAAAAACTTGAGGTAGGGTTTCTGACAACAGCACACCAGACGAACACCTGGTTCAGAGCGTGCCAGTCGATTTGACCTATAATCGACAAGGTAAAAAACAATAAAATTTATTCCAAGCCGATCGTCAATATCAATCGGCTTAAACTTAATCAGCCTGAAGCCGATCAAGATTAAAGTATCAGGATAAATCTAATTAGCCGATTAAGGCTAATCAGAGGGTAAAGGTAGATCGATTCTGAAGAAGGCGATGCGCAACTTTATTGATCAAAATCGATTACAAAGGCTAAATTACAAGAACTACTCCTAGTCGACACGAAAAAGATGAAAAGTAAAAGCTGGTTGATTGTATTGTGTTCATTATTCTCTTTTGCAGTTCGCTTTGGCCCTTCTTTTATACCTTCGGCCGATCGTATCCTGTTACAACACGCTTCAAGTTCGTATCCGTATCGGCCTTATCTCGGACGGTTGTTTTTCTTAAAAATCTTGCAGTTACCAAAATATCTCCAAACCTTTCCATCATGTCCGTTAATTCCGTATCTTTGACTTTATTGCCGATTTTGACCAAGCTTGCCAAATTTTGGTGCAAACATATGCCCCCCATTTTTGAGAAATGACTTGTCATTTGTCAAAAATTCCACTTATCGGCTTTTCCAATCGGCTAACCGTTGAACTTCACTCAATAACTGCTACTTTATTCGCGCCGTAATTCTCTGACATGCGAGTAGTGCGTTTTAACTGCTCGTGCCTTTTGAGATTCACTTCCCGCCGCTTCAAATTTTTACCACGCTATAAAATGCGGCCCCCACCTTGGTCATTCTTCATGCGCACAAGCTCTTGAATCATCTGCAATCGGCTTAAGCTTACCGTTTGAAGTACTCCTGAGGCATTTCTTTAGCTCATCAATCTTCCTTCATCGGCTACAATGGACCCTAGCCAGGTACTTATTCCGATTCCACACAAAGAACGATCAATATTTTTGGGTCCATTGGGAAATCTAGATGTTCATACCGTAATAAACCGTGAAGTTCCCGCTTACTCTGGCTTACCTTTGGTCATAACATAGAGGGGTGGAATAAGAGTTTGTGGCTTGGCCGATGACTCTTAAAGGATGGAGAAATTGGTTTATCAGTAGCAGACCAAAAGAGGAGTGAATGGGAAAGAATGGGCATAGTGAATGTATCTCACTTTCCTTAGCCGACTCAAGCTAACGAGCCCTTAGTGGCCACGGCTACCGTTATTTTGGTCTGATTTGCTTTAATGCTTTTTATTCTCGTGATCGTCCCATCGGCCCAACTCTTTAGATGTTGCTCAATTGTGTTGCCTTCGCCGATGGAGATCAAGTATCGCTTTTAGTGGAAAACCAAAATATAAGCTCATTCGATCTAAAGGAGAGGGTTGGGCCAAATACATTGGAAATAATAACAAAGTTAATGGCCTAGTATCGGACGAAGAACATGTTGCTTTCCTGAACCTTTGGCTAGACCGCTTTCTGTTCTGCGGAGCTTCTCTTGGACCAACTCAGGTATATCAAGTGATAGCAGAGCAGCTTGTTGAGGGTCGTCGGCTAGCTCTAGGAAAAATCTTCCGGTCTTGTGTATCGATGCTTTACAAAATAAGGAGTCGGCTTTATACGGGTTTGGAAAATTCACCGTTGGTAACGAGGTGGCCCAATGTGGTTCGTATAAATATGGTCATCTTGCTTATTCAAATTGTTCTTTTAACTTGGATTCAGCCGATGATACTCCTTTTCCAAGGGAAGATATACCTGAAGGAACACCTATTCAATTTAGAGAATGCCGATCCTTTGGTGAAAGATTTATGATGTGCTCCAGAAATGAGACAAGGGCTTTTCCTGACAGCTGTAGAAGGTTTCTCATTCTTCTTGCAATTGAACACCAAGGTTTCACGCAAAGAAGATTTCTTTAGCTATGGGCCGCAAACCGATTTTCTTTGGCCTTCTTTTCTTCATCCGAAGCCGACTCTCGATGCCTCAGGAGACTCTGGATTTGTATAGAATTTTCATTTCTCCATGCATATTTCATGTCGGCCTTCATACCCGGAATCGGACCTTCCAACCTTCATACGAATTTTATCACCCTTCAGTATATGCAAGACAGCTCGGCTTCGGCCAGGTGATCCCAAGTCTGCCACTTCTCGACTTGGTTCAGCCTAGGACTAGAGTGAGATCTTTAGCTGCAGCCAATATGGTCTTGGAGATAGCCGATGACTTGCAGATCAAATCTTTGCCACATTTTGTCTTGAATAATCGTCGATCCAGCCGATTCTCTGTATGGTGGTCTTCAATTGCAAATGCACTTCTCTTAGATCGTAACCCATCGGCCATTATTAATGCCCTTTTCCCAGACATTCCTGAGCCGATGGTATCTTTTGATAACAGTTCAAGTGACGAATCGAGCTCCAGATATGATAATACGAGTCTTGTAGATATTACTGGCGAGGTATTAGTCGATTTTAACTTTTCTTTATCGTAGCCTATATGAATGTCTCATTGGCTTTATCCTCTTTTCTTTGCGGACTAAAGTCTTTGGTAAGAAGCCGATCGACGCCCCTTCGCTTGTAAAGAAAAACGACCATACAAGGCAACTGCACTTACTGGCTATACTTCTGGTTCCTTGGGCATTCAAAGCCCATCATTGTCCGATTTGAAAAGACAACAACAACCAAGTAAGTTACATTTAACCATCTCTTGTTTCTTTTTAGTTTCTTCATAAACTAACTTTCTAGCCGATGGACCTTCAGAGAAGAAGAAGCCGAAGTCCACTAAAGTTGCCGCAAAGAAAAACACTCCAAGCCACAGAACAAAGTGGCGAAAGTTCACCGCATCGGATCGGCCATCGCTCGGTATTTGTCTATCTCAAAATTTAAGGATCTCGATTTAGTCCATCGGTTTTCATTATATTCTATCTTCTTCCACCACCGATCGGCATAAGTGGCCAACATCCCGCAAGCTTGCCGATATATCGCCAAAGAGCCGCTGCCTCCTCACCGATGCAGCGCCAACAACCATCGCCGCTCTAGAGACATCCGATCCATCCAACATCCCCGGCTTCAACTTATCCGATTTGATGATCCAGAGATTTTGCACCGATGACTATATCTCTCGCAATCCAAAATATCATCGCGGTTTCCAAAGACGCTTACCGCTGTCTCATCGGCTCCTAATGCAAGATCGCCTCAACAGACTCTTTGATTTGGTGTCAAGGCCTCAATCGAGATTCGAATAATAATCACCGATTCGAGATGCTATGGCCGTAGTTGAAACTGATTTGCCACCAGAGGCCATGGCTGCGCTGCTCAAAGTGTGTCACCTAGATGAGAAGAAGGCTTGATGGAAGCACCCAGAGAGGTAAGAAAGAGAATGGCCCAAGAGGCCGATCGAAAATCTTTGACAAAATGGTTGCAGAGACAAAGGCAAAGAAGAAAAAATTGATGCAACCATAGAATCTCTCAAGGCTAACAAATCTTCTCTTCAAAAGTTAGAAACCACTAAAAAATTTCTTGAGGGTGAGTTGGCGAGGATGATAAAGCTCATTGCTGAAGGCCAAGATTCCTTTGAAAAAACATCATCGGCCGCCAAGGAGCAAAAGATAGAAATAGCATCACCGTGGCGCCTTCAAGGAGCAAATCGGCTAAACTTGTACCTATCCTGCAATGCAACAGAAGATGACAAAATCTTGGATGAGGTACAAGAAACAATTGCCAAAGCTACCGAGCATCGTCGGCTTTAGGAGCACGACTCGTGTTCGGGATGTAAAACTTGATTGGTCGCTCCAAAACTTCTAAATACTCAATGTCTCATGAATGCTTGTAATTTTGTTATGTTTACAATCTACTGCTTAACCGATTCATATTTTTCTTATATCTAGAGTTTGTTACTTTTTCACCGATTAACAAAGATCGTGTTAATCTTGGCTCTGAACGAGATTTTTAGTCGGCTAGGTTTCGATCCAAACGCTAGGATAGTATTTCTTTAAGTATTTCCCGTTAATAGCTTTCGGCAATACATACCCTTCAAGCGTTTCCAGCAAGTATGAGTTTCCGCCGACTAGCCGATTAATTTTATATGGCCCTTCCCACATAGGTGACCATTTTCCAAATCGGTTATCTTTCGAGCCAAAGGCAATATTGTTTTCCATACTAAATCGGCTTGACCGAAAGTTTTAGGCATGACCCTTTTATTGTATGCCCTTGCAACTCTGATCTTGTTCTTTTTAAGCCGATCAAGCGTAGACAAACGTAACTCCGCTAACTCATCCAAGCTGTCGATCATTAAGTCATTGTAATCTTGAGCCGACAAACCATTCTCGTTCGCTATTCAGACGACTCAATGTTGATTTCCACAGGTAAAACAGCTTCTTGTCCATACACCAATTGGTAAGGTGAAAGTTTTGTCGCTCCGTGATAAGATAACCGATAGGCCCAAGTGACTCCGATAGAGTCGAATGCCACTTCCTTGGCTTCTCATCAATTTTTATTTTGATCAACTTGATTAGTGTTTTATTAGACGACTCGGCCTGTCCATTAGCCTGAGCGTAATATGGCGACGAGTTTAACAATTTGATTCCTAGACTTGTGGTGTAACCTTGAAACTCGTTAGACATGAATACCGTACCTTGATCGGTCGTGATTGTTTGTGGTATTCCAAACCGATGGACGATATGTTCATTCACAAAACTAATCGCCTCAACACTAGTCACCTTCTTAAGTGGGATAGCTTCAACCCACTTTGAAAAGTAATCGTTGCGCCAAAATAAATTTGTGGCCTTTACTCAAGCAGAAATATTTGGCCGATTATATCTATTCCCCAACCCCTAAACGCCAAGGTTTAATAATTGGATGTAAAGCCGACATCGTGCGCTTGTATGTTGCCGAACTTTGACATATCCGACATCCTTTATAGTACTTGAAACAATCTTCTAACATCGTCGGCCAAAAATAACTCGTCCGTCTCGAGCATCCATTTCATCTTATGTGCCGATTGATGAGAACCACAAATCCTTCGTACTTCGCCCATTGCCACTCGCGCTTCTTCGTTTCAAGACATCTCAACAACAAACCTTCCATAGTCCGATAATATAGTATATCGCCTAAAACAACATATTTCAACGCTTGTTGTCTTATCTTTCGCTCATTCGGCTTGGATGGATCGACTAGATAATCTTTTATTTACGTTCTCCAATCAGCAATATTTGCGCACATGACCGCTTGCTCACTAGTTCGGTCTCCCCGACTTTGGTCAAAATCCTTATATCCCGATGCTTGCCGAGCTAAAGATTAGCTCTATCGCTCAATTCACGAGGAATATGACCGATAGAAAATGAAGTAAAAGAGCCGATAATCTCTAAACATTGTTCTAAATATTTCAGAGTATTTCATCCCGACATTGGTATTCTCTTTATTTGTCAGACTACCAATAGTGAATCATCATATGCCTCAACAGCTCTTACTCCAATATTTTCTAACAACAAGAAGCCTTTGAGTAACGCCAGACTCGGCCGGTTGTTGGAGCATCGCTATTTAGCCGAATGCAAATTCAAAGCTATGCCCTTTGGGTGAAGTGAGTACAATACCGATACCATCACCTTCCCACATACCGATCCACAAAGAACAATTGCCATGGTGCTACCAAGACTAGGTTTGTCTTTGTGTCATGTCCTCGTTATAAAATCGGCTAGGACTTGTCCTTTGACCGCTGGCCGATTCAGTATGATAAGTCGAACTCGACCAAGGCGTAAGCCCATTTGCCAAGTCGACCTCGCAGAATTGAGCCGATAATATATATTTTATAACATCGGTTTTGCAAATGACCTTACAAGCCGATGCTAATATGTAGTGCCTTAGCTTTGTGCACAAGAAGTACAAGGATAAACATAGTTTTTCAATAAAAGGGTACTGACTTCAAGGCCCAAAGAACCGTCGGCTTAAATAAAAGATAACCTCTCTTTACCATGCACTTCTTGTGCCAAAACGGCTCCAATAGTATCTTCTTGGCCGAGACATATAATCTGAAAGGAATCCCTTTTGCGGTGCACCAAAACCGAGGGTTGGACAAATACCTTTGACTTCGTTGAAAGTCACGATCGGCTCCCCATATAAATTCTTCATTGTCCTTCAACTTCAAGAATGGAGTAAAGGCACGAATTCTACCAGAGAGGTTCGAGATGAACCGACGGAGATAGTTAATTTTGCCGATCAACTTTTGTAATTCGCTTTTGCATATCGGTGGTTTAGTATTGGCTATAGCCTTGACCCTTGTTTGGTGACTTCGATTCCTCTTTCATGTACCATAAAGCCTAAAATTGTCCACCGACACACTAACGCACACTTGTAAGGATTCATCTTCAACCCGTGCGATCTTATGTTTTCAAACACCTCTCTAAGTCGGCCGATGTTGGAAATCACTGCAGATTTTACCACTACATCATCAATATAAATTTCGACAATGTGGCCGATTAAATCGTGAAAGATCGATTCATTGCCCACGACACGCTGCTCCAGCGCTTTTCAAGCGAAAGTCATTATCGCCCACTCGAACAATCCTATTGCACCGTGACATCCGAAAGTCGTTTTGGTATATCGCTTCGCCATGAGTATCCTGGTTATACTCGGCGTTACCATCTAGAAAACTTATGATTTTATTCCCGATGCAAGATCGATAAGCATGTCGGCTATAGGCATCGGTATTCATCTTTGGCGCCGCCTTGTTCAAATCTCTAAAGTCGACGATACCAAGTTTTCCATTCTTCTTCATGATCGAACGATGTTTGAAACCCACTCGCGTATCGGCAAGGCCTGATAAACTTTGCTTCCAACAATCGTTCTATCTCTTCTTTTATAACCTGGTACAAGGCTAGATTAAAACGCCTGGGATACTGTTTAAATGGCCGATAGCCCGATTTTATAGGTAGCCGATGTTCCACCAGTTGACGGCTTAATCCGGGCATCTCATGATACTCCCAAGCGAAACAATCCTTATAATTTCTAAGTATTTTTACCAGCTTTTCCTTGCACTTTACATCTAAACTTGCACTAATAAAAGTTGGTCTTTTCCTATCACCGTTACCTATATCGACTTCTTCAAGTAAATCGGTGGATGTGAAGCCTTGACCTAACTTCTCAATTTCTTCAAAATCTTCGATGGCTTCGTAGCTATCCGTTGTTTGCCGATAGCTTTGCATTTTATCTTGCAGCGCTTTCAATGTTTTTCTTGTCCCCATCGGCTTAATACTTCATTCGCCCGATCAAAAGTGCCTGGCTTGACACTGATCGGCATGAGACCTGACTTGCTCACACAAATGAAATCACAATGCCCAAAGACTTTGCCCGATATGCGCCCACTTCTTCGTGTTGCCAATTTGCATCGGAGCTAGCCATGGCAATGTGAGCCGATGTATCGGTCAGAACGACCTCAACTTCTTCTCCGCTCCATTGAACAAGCGCTTGATGCATGGTTGATGGGATACAACAGCTTGCATGAATCCAATCCCACCGAGCAAAGACATCGTAGTTTCCTTTGGCATCAATTACAAAGAATGTCACAAGAAGGTCTTGTCACGACAATACCGATGACTATGACACCCTTTGCTTCAGTAGGGTCACCGTGAAGTCATTCGTAACCATGTTAGTTTTGATTAAGTCTTCGCCAAACTTGCCGCTTTTTGCATGTCGGTACGGCATAAGATTCACCGTGGCGCCCGCCTACTAGCATCCTTGATATCGGCTTGCCATTTATATACCCTTTCGGATACAATGGTTTGAGATGTCGATGATCATCTTTGGTTTTCAAAGATGGCGCTCGCACGCCGAGCACACCGAGCAATCGCCTCTTTGGCCGATTCGCCTCGACTAACTCGGTAGGCAATGTGAACACCATGTTAATATCCATTGAGGCGTGTCATCTCAATCATAGGAGAATCCAAGTCATCACCGATTCAAATCTTCTTCGCTTGTTCTTTTCTTCTCCACTCCTTTTGACGATTTAATCGACGGTTCGTTAAATACTTCGCTCTCTCTTCTCGTCGGCCTCACGAATCTCTTGCGCCCTTAGCCTCAAGTCCTCGCGCTGCGATCGGCTCAGCGATGGACACCACCGGGTTTGGGTTCCACCGTTTCCGTATTTGACCACCAAATCTTCTTGATTAGAACCGGGTTCGTAAGCGCCTTGTCTTGGCTCTACTGTTGATTCGGTTTAGATATTCTTTGTGGACCGCCTTCAGGATTTTGCCTTGCTCTCGATTGGTCCAGATAGTTTACCGCCGATTGCATTGGCCAATCGTCTCGGGATAATGTTCCATCGGGCGGTATACGGTGATGGCAACGCTACTCCTCTCCCAAAGAAACCGCCAAAAGGGACACCTTCTATATGCCCTTTCCACGCTCTCAGACGGTACAAATTATCCGACCGGTGGGTATGATGCCGTGGTCGGCTGCTCATCCTTTCATACTTTCCATTAATTGTGAGAACGTTGGACCTATCCTTTTCGCGGGTTGCCTTGATGGGGATTTTCGCGCTTGTACCATTTACCCACCTAGGATTCCCTTTGGGTTTAATGGTCCTTGAATTTTTCCCATCTCGATCGGCTTCTATTTGTAAGGAACCGATGGTAATCTTGATGTTTGGCCGCCGAGCTTGATCAGTAGGTCGACTTGTCGATCCTTTTATGCTCGCCTTGCATCGGCTCTTTTCCTTTAGCCGAACAACGCACCATGTTGATAGGAAACGGATCAACATCAACTCGCATGGTCGGCTCATCGCAAACTTCAACCGACCATCTTCAACAGCGCATCGATCTCATTGACGAAGGATATTGCACCATTAGTGTTATGCGAATAAGAATGATGCCACTTGCAATACCGCACTTTTGATCTCATCAGCGATGGTATCACATGTCCCTCCGCAATCGTATTATCTTTTCTTGCGTAACTAAATCAAAATACGATCGCACTTAGAAACATCAAAAGAGTACTTAACTTCCGACTTGTTCCTAGTCGGCTTGAACCAAGAAATGACTAAGGATTTTTAGATCCTTTTACCCATTCGGCTATGTTTATTTCGCTTCCTCGTCGTCTCGACGAATCACTGTGACAATATTCAACCATATTGACCTTGGCCTTATCCCTTTCCTTGTTATTGCTATTTTTGAATCTATCTTTGAATGCTTTGTTATCGCGAATCGGCTTTCTTGAGCCGATACGCGATGCAATAAGTGGCTAAGGTCGGTGAATTCTTGGCCTCCAAACTTCTCCCTAAGCGGCGGATCAAACCTTGAAATGCTAAATCGGCAAGTTGGTTGTCGTGCAACGTAACGCTAAAACACCGATTCCGATTTCTCTAAACCTCTTGATGTAATCCGTCATCGATTCTCAAACTTTTGGCGCACGTAACTCAAATCAAATTCTAAGCTCCAAACCGCTCAAAAGAAATATTCATGGAATCGGCTTTCCAAATCGTTCCATAAATGGACCGAATTAGGAGGTAAACAAGTAAACCAAGTAAATGCTGCCCCGGATAAAGACAATAGGAACAACCTAATTTTAAGCCCATCGGATTGGGCCGCTTCACCGCATTGCGCGATAAAGCGTCCGACATGCTCTAGGGTGGTGATAGAATCATCCCCGGAGAATTTGACAAAGTCCGGGACTCTGAAATTGTGAGGGTAAGGCATGCGATCAATGTAATCAGGGTACGGCTTTCTATAGCCGATCACTTTTCCTTTTGGTTGTATGCCAAATTGGTCCTCAAAACGGCATGATCCGATCGGTCCAGCTTGGCATTATCGCCATTGGCATAGCGCACTTTGATAATGTCGGTCATAATCGGCATCGCCCGAGCGTAAGCTCGGTATCACAATTGTGTGTGTTGCCGCCATACGACCATACCGATCGCGCTGATTATGCCCGGTTTGAGTTTCGCATCGAACAAATGGCTCGCAGTATGTTACTACCCTATGTGGACTGGGTTCTTTGCAAGGTAGATTCTTTTGGGAATCTCTCGAGCCAATCGGTGTGAAACCGATTGGGGAAAAGCGAGAACGGAGCCGATGGCGGCAAATTGATTGACGATCCAACCTAGCGGCGCCAGATAGGCATGGTAATGACTCACCCCACTTGGACCCTAGGCAATATGACCGTAGGTTGTGTGGGCATCATTGTGGGAGGTGAGGTTACAGCCGATGATTTAGGATCGACCGTAGTGCCCTACGTGTTCTGTGGTATTGAAAAAACAGGATAATTCGGCAGAGCTTGTAATGGATCTAGCAGACTTCCTGACGAGGCTAACTCCTGGGCTATAGATTTGACGCTATTTGCTATCATTGGCTTAAGTGTTGTCACCAGAGCCGATGATTGGTTTATTAAAGCATGATGCATGATCGATTAATCATAGCCGATAATTCGCTTGAGCAGTAAATATCGGCTTATTTGTTCTGCTACACCCGCATCACCTGTATGCTGACCGTCGGCAGGCGGATTTTTGAGTGACGCCACGCCTTGTCTTCTCGATAGCAACTTAGCATCATCTCTTCCAGTAGCAGCCTTCGAGCTTCAATTTCTTGGCGCTGTTCCGCGGATAAATCGTCCATTGTTGGGACGATTATAGCTTCTGAGTTGAGATCTGATGGTGGAATCGACTTCCCTGATGAAGACATTGCGTGTCCCACCGGGCGTGCCAAAAGTGTGTTGGCGTCAAAAACTTGAGGTAGGGTTTCTGACAACAGACACCGCATTTAACACTTGGTTCAGAGTGCGGTACCGATTTGACCTGTAATCGACAAGGTAAAAACAATAAAATTTACTCCAAGCCGATCGTCAATATCAATCGGCTTAAACTTAATCAGCCTGAAGCCGATCAAGATTAAAGTATCAGGATAAATCTAATTAGCCGATTAAGGCTAATCAGAGGGTAAAGGTAGATCGATTCTGAAGAAGGCGATGCGCAACAAAATCAGAATAAATCGAACCTGGGGTGTAATTGACGAAGATCAACAATCGGCGATTCGCAACTTTATTGATCAAAATCGATTACAAAGGCTAAATTACAAGAACTACTCCTAGTCGACAGGAAAAAGATGAAAAGTAAAAGCTGGTTGATTGTATTGTGTTCATTATTCTCTTTTGCAGTTCGCTTTGGCCCTTCTTTTATACCTTCGGCCGATCGTATCCTGTTACAACACGCTTCAAGTTCAGATCCAGACGGCCTTATCTCGGACGGTTGTTTTTCTTAAAAATCTTGCAGTTACCAAAATATCTCCAAACCTTTTCATCATGTCCGTTAATTCCGTATCTTTGACTTTATTGTCAATTTTGACCAAACTTGCCAGATTTTGGTGCAAACAGAAACTGAGAAAAAGAAAATAAGAGGGAAACACGAGATTATGATTCGTGCGAGCGAGAGGAGACAGCATGGATCGATCAGCACGTATGCAGATGTACTATCCGTTAAGTCCATATGGGGCTCGTGCGCTTGCATTGGCTTGGCCGCTTGGACGATAGCGTAGTAGAACCAAAAGTGAATAGGAATCAGCGGCCATTCCAGATGCGTAGGAGGGAAACACTGGATTATTCCACATGCATAGGAGGGAAACACGGGATTATGATTCGCGCGAGCAAGATAAGGCGGAACGGCATGCGAAAGCCTGCTTAAAAGCCTGCACACTACTTGTTTACTGCCTGATTGATTGACTTCGCTACCTTAAAAACTAAAAAGCTAAAATCTGAATAAATAAGTAGCTTTTTACATGCGTTTCTTCTTCAAAAGCTATAAGCCTTTGTTAGAGGGAGCTGTAACTTTTATTCAAAGTTGTTTTTCGGTTTTTTAAACTGAAAAGCAGCTATAGCTTTATATAAGAGACCGTTTGACAAATAGCTAATTTCTCTTAACAATAAACTACAAAAATAGGTATAGTTTAGCTTTTGGCTTTTTGCTAGTTATATATGTTAGAAATGAGGCCCAAGTGACTCATTTATCTCTAATGCCAAAGCTACAAATAATAGTACCATATTGCTAGTTGAGAGGGGAGAATACTAATTTAAAAGGGAGAGCTCCCACCATATCTTGTAATGAGACATATGGAGGGTGAGGAGCTGGCTAAAGTCAGACGCACGCGCGCGCGCGCGTATTTCGCGAATTACCGTGTATTTGCGTGTTTTTTCCGCGTGACTTGTGATTTGCGACGTCGCGAGTCGCCGGTGGATTAAATTCCTGGTACGTTTAAACCCTTTTTAAATTTTTGGTTTCTCTCTATTATTAGTGAATTAATTGGGTCATTTACTGAGAATTGAAACAGCCATGATATTAGCGCCGCTTTTAATAGAAGCTCACAATTGAATGACCTGCAGTTACTAGCATTTAATGGTGACCGTTACTGGTGTGAGGCTATAAAATCTGGAGACGTCCAGACAGATAGAGGTCTGTTGATTTTTGGCTCTGATACTCGTGTTCATCCACGGTGATCTGTGTTGCGTTTTTGTGCTGCGCTTGTTCTTC
Source organism: Otatea glauca (assembly GCA_036346275.1). NCBI lineage: Eukaryota > Viridiplantae > Streptophyta > Magnoliopsida > Poales > Poaceae > Otatea > Otatea glauca. The sequence goes on along the minus strand of CM070715.1, from coordinate 46,314,773 downwards.
ACCGACCTTCCTCTTGGCGTGCACCGCGAGGCAAGGAGAGCGGGATCTCCGAACCGTTGCCGCTGAGAGAACCTGCACGTGGGCGGCAATAAGGTTTCTGGGCAACGCAACTGCGCGACCGCTCGATCTCTTCATCTTGCGATCCACGACGTTGACTACTTCCTCTACGGGCGGTCGCTACTGCGTTGCTTCCTTTTCGTCATCAAGCCTATCGTAAGAATTTTCCTATTCTTCCTCTGTGGATCGATCCACTTTACAGAAATATGTGGTGTCTTTTATCTTACCTGTTGTGTTTAATCATTTTGGAAATTAGCTTAATTTTTAAATCTAAAACACAAATAATACCTAGTTGTTTAACAATCCAGAAACCTTATTAGTATTATTTGTGTGATTGTGATTCAGCAATGGCTGGTGCAAGTGATGCCATGAAACCCGAGAGGTTCAATGGTCGAACTTCCGTAGGTGGCGCATCAGAGCCAAGTTTTGGCTCATGTCTCGGTATGTGGTGGGTGATTTTCCTCAATACCCGCTTACGGATGAGGAAAATACGCAGTTTGAGAATGCGAATAACACCGCATTGGGCTGCATTTTGACCATCTTGGCAGATCAGTTATATGATGTGTATATGAGTTACACATCTGCCACTGAGTTGTGGTTGGCTCTTGAACAAAAATATGCGTAAGTCGAGGTCGGTCATTGGTTGTATACGCACGAGCAATTATTCGACTTTTACCATGGATGAGTCTAAATCGATTGTTCCTCAAGCGCATGAGTTTCAAATACTAGTGGCTTAGATTGCACATTTGGGATGTGCTTTACCTGCAAAATTTGTGGCCGCGGGCATTGTGGCTAAACTTCCCCTATCTTGGAGGAATTTTGCCACTGGTCTAAAACACAAGAGGGAAGAGATTTCTATTGAAGATCTCATTGCTGCCCTCGACGTGGAAGAAAAAGCCAGAGCCAAAGATGCGCCAAAAAGTTCTTCTCAGGAACCAAACAACGCAAATGTGATTGAGAAGAAGGGTGGCAACAACAACAAAGGCTTGAAACCAAACAAAAATACTAGCTTCAAGAAGAAGTTTGAGCAGAAAGATATGAAGAACATTACCTGTTATGTGTGGGGAAAAAATGGTCACATGGCTAAAGACTGTCGTTTCCGCAAGAACAGGCCAAATGAGCAAGGCAAGAAAATTGCCAACGTGACCATAAGTGAGGGAACTACTTCAGGAGGGTATGGTAATTCTCCGTTGTTTTTTCAAAGATGTCAATCCACCGATTGGTGGGTTGATACGGTGCAAATGTTTACGTATGTTCGACATATCTCTATTTTCTTCTTACCAGCAAAGAAGGGCTTCCTCCGTCCTAATGGGGAACGGGTCGCGTGCTTTTGTTCTTGGTGTTGGCACGGTGGATCCGAGGCTTACTTGTGGAAGATTGTCCACTTAAAGAACGTGCAAGATGCGCCAACAATAAATAAGAACCTTGTCAGTAGTTCCCTATTATGTCGAGATGGCTATAAGCTAGTATTCGAGTCTAATAAAGTTGTAATGTCCAAGTTTGGAAACTTTATTGGAAAAGGTTATGAAAGCGAAGGCCTGTTCCGCTTAAGTGTACTAGAGCCTTGTTTAAATTTAAATGTTGCTACTCAAGTTAATAATTGCGAATCCAATGTTTGGCATTCTCGTTTATGTCATATTGGTTATGATACCATTGCTCGAATGTCCAGATTACAGTTAATTCCAAAATGTGATATTATCAAAGGATCAAAGTGCCATTCTTGTGTGCAAGCAAAGCAACCTAGAAAACCCTTTAAGGGATTAGAGGAAGAAAAGAACTTGGCACCACTAGATCTTGTCCATTCTGACCTGTGTGAGATGAATGGATTGTTGACAAAAGGAGGCAAAAGATATTTTCTAACTTTTATAGATGATGCAACACGTTATTGTTATGTGTATTTGCTGAAAACAAAGGATGAAGCTTTAAACTACTTCAAAATTTATAAGGTCGAGGTTGAGAACCAACTAGAAAAGAAAATTAAACGACTAAGGTCTGATCGTGGAGGAGAGTATATCTCTCATGAATTCTCCCAGTTCTGTTCTGAGCATGGTATAATCCATGAAGTTACACCACCATATTCTCCCCAATCAAATGGGATAGCTGAGAGGAAAAACCGAATACTAACAGACTTGGTGAATGCCATGTTGGAGAGTGTCGGTATGCCTAAAATGTGGTGGGGGGAAGCTATATTAACAGCAAATTTTATCCTAAACAGAATAATCACTGAAAGGTGTGAGATTACTCCGTATGAGGGATGGAAGGGGAGAAAACCCAATGTCACTTTTCTGCGAACTTGGGGGTGTTTGGCAAAAGTCAATATACCATTGCAGAAAAAGAGAAAGCTTGGACCTAAAACAGTTGATTGTATTTTTCTAGGATATGCACATAACAGAACGGCCTATAGATTTTTAGTAGTAAAATCAGAAACTCCTGAGATTATTTCTAATACAATAATGGAGTCCAGAGATGCTTCATTTTTTGAGGATATTTATCCTATGAGAGCAGGTAGTATTTCCAGAACTGAGAATAATCAATCTGATAATAATAATAATAATATTGAACCTACCACTATTTCTAAACCAATAAGTGATACACTACCAGTAGAAGATAATTCTGAGGAGGATAACAATTTAGTCACAGAGGCTCCTCGTAGGAGCAAGAGACAAAGGGTTGAGAAAACCTTTGGCGACGACTTTATTGTATACCTCGTGGATGATGTGCCAAAATCTCTTTCAAAGGCTTATGCACTACCTGATGTTGAGTATTGGAAAGAGGCGGTCCGTAGCGAGATGGATTCCATCATGGCTAACGGGACTTGGGAGATCACTGATCTTCCTACTGGATGTAAACCTGTTGGATGCAAGTGGATTTTCAAAAAGAAAATGAGGCCTGATGGTACTGTTGATAAGTACAAGGCAAGACTTGTGGCCAAGGGTTATACCCATAAAAAAGGAGAGGATTATTTTGATACTTATTCTCCAGAGCGGATTAACCACCATTAGAGTGCTCATAGCATTAGTCGCTTCCCATGGTCTACACGTCCATCAAATGGATGTAAAGACAGCTTTCCTTAATGGAGAGTTGGAGGAAGAAATCTATATGGAGCAACCAGATGGTTATGTGATTACTGGATAGGAAAATAAAGTGTGCAAATTATTAAAATCCTTGTATGGCCTAAAGCAGCTCCTAAGCAATGGCACTAAAAGTGTGATAAAACTTTGACATCCGCTGGTTTTGTTGTTAATGAGGCGATAAGTGTGTATACTATCGTTATGGTGGGGTCAATGTGTTATTTTGTGTTTGTATGTTGATGACATACTTATATTTGGGACAAACATTGTCAGTAATTGACGAGGTCAAAACTTTCTTATCTCGATGCTTTGATATGAAAGACTTGGGAGAGGCAGATGTTATTCAATATTAAATTGATCAAGAATGAGGATGGGATCATTTTGCACCAATCCCATTATGCTGAGAAAATTTTGAGTCAATTCGGGTTTGAGAATTGCAAAATCTCCCAACACCTTATGATCCAAGTGTTAAGCTTCGGAAAAATCAAGGGTTAGGAAAAGATCAATTGAGATATTCACAAATTATTGGGTCTCTTATGTATCTAGCTGGTGCCACAAGACATGATATCTCATTTGCTGTGAGCAAATTAAGCCAGTTTACATCTAACCCAGGAGATGATCATTGGGAGGCACTTGAAAGGGTGTTGCGCTACTTGAGAGGAACAACATCTTATGGAATACACTATACTAGGTATCCATCTGTTTTAGAAGGATATAGTGATTCCAATTGGATCTCTGATGCGGATGAGATCAAAGCTACAAGTGGTTATGTTTTTTCTTTAGCTGATGCTGCAGTTTCATGGAGGTCTTGCAAACAGACCATATTGACGAGGTCAACCATGGAAGCTGAACTCGTAGCACTAGACACAGCCACTGTTGAGGCTGAATGGCTTAGAGAGCTACTGTTGGACTTGCCATTGGTTGAGAAACCAATACCGCGATCTTAATGTACCGCGATAACCAAACAAAGGTTGACTAAGGTTATGAGTACTAAGGATAACATGAAGTCCTCCGCATATGTGAAGCGAGGCTTAAAACCGTCGTAAAATTGAGAAACTCCGAGTTATTGCTGTGAATTATATTCGAACTGAGAAAAATATGGCAGATCCTTTTACAAAAGGACTTGCAAGGAAAGCGATTTCCATTGCGTCTATGGACATGGGAATGAGGCTCGTTTGAGTTACACCACAACGGTAACCCTTATCTTCCTGATCGAAGATCCCGTGAATTAGATAATGGGAAAAACAAGTTGATGTTGTAACAAGAGAGTACATATTATTAAATTTGTACTGTGTCCAAATAGACAAAGTACTCGATCAGATGGAAGGTTGGCTTAAAGCCTTAATGTATTCTATTGTCAAAGGAAAAAGGTATTGGCCTACAGGATACCTCAAAATGAATACACCTACTTGAGCCTAACTGTGAGGTCGCAGTTCACGAGAAAGGGGCATTCTCTAGAAAGCTCATGAGAAGATTAGGGAGCATGACCATTTAATGCTCTGTTGAGGTGAAGTTCTTTGGTAGCCTAGTATCAGTTAAGATTTCGGGTGAAATCAAACCACACAAAGCTGTGAATTCAAGGCTTAGTCCATTCATTAGCTGTGGGAGGATGGATCACGTTATTCTAGGTGAAAGTTCAATCCGTATGGGACTTACACCAAAACACTGATATATTAAACGAAGATTCAGCACAGTGATCAAATTTTTTGAGACTTTGTCAACTTCGGCATTGGTGGGGGATTGTTAGAAATGAGGCCCAAGTGGCCCATTTATCTCTAATGCCAAAGCTACAAATAATAGTACCATATTGCTAGTTGAGAGGGGAGAATACCAATTTAAAAGGGAGAGCTCCCACCATATCTTGTAATGAGACATATGGAAGGTGAGGAGCTGGCTAAAGTCACACGCACGCGCGCGCGCGCGTATTTCGCGAATTACCGTGTATTTCCGCGTGTTTTTCCCGCGTGACTTGTGACTTGCAACGTCGCGAGTCGCCGGTGGATTATATTCCTGGTACGTTTAAACCCTTTTTAAATTTTTGGTTTCTCTCTATTATTAGTGAATTAATTGGGTCATTTACTGAGAATTGAAACAGCCATGATAATGGCGTCAGTTTCTAATAGAAACTATCAATTGAATGACCTGCAGTTACTAGCATTTAATGGTGACCGTTACTAGTGTGAGGCTATAAAATCTGGAGACGTCCAGACAGATAGAGGTCTGTTGATTTTTGGCTATGATACTCGTGTTCATCCACGATGATCTGTGTTGCGTTTTTGTGCTGCGCTTGTTCTTCACCGACCTTCCTCTTGGCGTGCACCGCGAGACAAGGAGAGCGGGATCTCCGAACCGTTGCCGCTGAGAGAACCTGCATGGGGGCGGCAATAAGGTTTCTGGGCAGCACAACTGCGCGACCGCTCGAGGTCTTCATCTTGCGATCCACGACGTCGACTACTTACTCTACGGGCGGTCGCTACTGCGTTGCTTCCTTTTCGTCATCAAGCCTATCGTAAGAATTTTCCTATTCTTCCTCTGTGGATCGATCTACTTTACAGAAATATGTGGTGTCTTTTATCTTACCTGTTGTGTTTAATCATTTTGGAAATTAGCTTAATTTTCAAATCTAAAACACAAATAATACCTAGTTGTTTAACAATATATGGCTTCTTGCATATGCCAAAAGCTGCTTAAAAACTGAGGCCTAAAAGCCAAAACAAATCGGAAAAGTGCTTTTTTGGTTTATTGAAGATTGGTATTATGACACTTGTTGGCGCCGAAAAATGTGATGAAGGATTAATTGGCTCAAACTCAAGGACCGGAATGGCGATCAGCGGGGGTGAATGATATCAATTATATTTTTCCCCCACTCAATGGATCCAAACAAAACCTCACTTGAAACACTCAAAAACAGTTGAGCAAAATAGAGAAAATCCTGGTCTTGAACTTGCTCGTGGGGATGTGATAATCAAGATGATCTTGAATATTCTCCCACTTGTCACAGCAAGTAAGAACATAAGAAACAAAAACCTCAAGCGCAATCTACAAACATTTCTCAAAGATTAAACAAAGAGATCGAGTTCTTACAAATGATTGCCTAGATGATGATGATATGATCTAAAGAAGATTCATCCATCATTCATACATCCTCGGCACAAGAAGCGCAAGCAAATAGAAGGAGCGCAGCCAAATCCAACTTGCGAGAATGTAAATTGCAAGAAATTAAATTTTAGAATTTAAAAGCAAGTAGAAGGAGGGGAGGCAAATCCAACTTACGAGAATCTAAATTGCAGAATTTAAATTCTGAATTTAAGGCATAATATAAATACTGAAATTAAATTCAGAAAATTAAGAAAGTGAAATTTTATTTCTTTGGAGGAAGGTTACAAAGCCTCACAACAAGGTAGGCAAACCTCAAAGGAGCACACAAAACCTTCAACAGGGGAGAGCTACCCCTCCCCCTCTATTTATACTACTCATGAGTCATCCTCCACCCTTGGATGAGTTCCTTCAATACTAAGGAAGCTCACCAAGGGTTGAGATTGACTCACTCACTCATGTATGGATGAAGAGTTCCTTGTAACCTAAGAATCACCATCATACATGAAAGTGGAGTTCCTTTTACAATAAGGATCACCATTAAGGGTTAGGATTGATGCACTCATTATGCAGGGATGAAGAGTTCCTTCTACCCTAAGGATCACCATCAAGGGTTAGGATTGACTAACTCACTCGTGCATGGATGAAGAGTTCCTTCTACACTAAGAATCACCATCAAGGGCTGGAATTAACTCACTCATGCATGGATGAAGAGTTCCTTCTACCCTAAGAATCACCTTCAAGGGCTAGGATTGACTCACTCACTCATACATGGGCTAACCCGAAACCCACACACATAACGGGTTTTGCAAGGTTTTCAAAGCATACTAAATAGACCCGCTACTCTATCTTCTAAACCACGATCCGACGGCCCTCATTGATCCGAGCAGCTCCAAGTTAGCATCTCAACCATTCCCTTGTCTTCTAGACTCGTAGGAACTCCGTCTATGATCATCCTCCGGTAATTCCCGACCGTTTGGACCTTCGGCACATCTCACCTAGTCCCGGTCATCCTCTGCCTCACTATGACCTAGCACCATTGTGGAATATGTGAAACCAGGTATCTCCATGACCGGCCCAACGTCACCTGAGGAAAAGACAGGTCCAAAGGCTGTGCCCCATGCCAGGCTTTGCTGCCGTATGGAAGGGGGGCACATCCTATAGACACTTACGTATATTTAGATATAAAAGATACAGTTGTAATCCGAGTCGTTGATAGGGTAGATAAAGATGTAAACTCTATCCTATAACCGACTAGAATCTGATAACCGATCGGAATCTCCTAACCGATCAGGATTCTGTAAGTCACGCCACCCCCGGTATATAAGGGAGAGGGCGGGCAACAACAAGGCATCAAGCCGTAGAGCGTAGCAAACCTCATATCGCCCAGAGCACATTGCGCTTTGAGCAATCTTAGATCCAAGAGATACGCATAATCCCAACACACAGGATTAGGGTATTACCTCCATCGCTGAGGGCCTGAACCTGTCTAACCCCTTATCTTGTGTGACCTTCGAGTTTGAGATCTAGCGCCTGCCCCATAAATTTATTGCCGACTACAAAAGTCGATAGTTGGCGCGCCAAGTAGGGGAAGCGCTATAATATTTTCCTACAGACTCGATGGCAGCAATCGGCGGATTCATCGCCACCTTCATCTCCGGCCAAACCTTCCGCTTCGGAAGTTTGGATTTCGTCACGGATACGCGCGGAGAGCTTGTATGCCTGGTCTAAAGCCAGATCCAATCTAGTGAAGATCAGACCAACCCAACTCAGGTATGCCGCACTGACTCACTCAGAAAACCAGTCAGCATTGTGAAGAATTGCTGTGATTTTCATGGCGTCTTCGCGATCAAGGAGCAGGGGACTGATCGCCATCAAGGATACCAAGAGGCCGCGGAGGAAGATCGCCTTCATAAGGGTAAGGAAGTGCAGGTGTGATCTCTTCGATCTCACAGCCGCAATGTCCGTGAGGATATCCTGCAGTCCAGGTTTGGAGACCAATCCGTCTTTCGCACGCCGATGCAGAACGTCGTCGCCTCCAAGACGCTTCTCGACACGCTAGACCCGATGATTGCATCGGATAGCCCAGCGGCCCTGATCGTGGCCCAGATCAAGGTCATGGTGACGGCGGCAGCAATCCAGCAGAATCAGGAAAAGCTGGTAGGTGAAGCGCACTAGCGCTCCCACGCGGCTACTCGTGCCGCCAGCAGTCAGACAACAACCAGTTAGAATACCGGCAGTCGACGCCATACGCCACCTCTAGGTGATGCACGCCAAATTATCAACCGCGATCTCCGCCAAGACATCACCGCTAGACGGCAGGAGCGGGACGAAGAAGAGCGACGCGGGCACCACGATGACTATGAGCGTTTCGGCACCGGCCGTGATCGATGAGGCGATCAGAGGTACGACGACCATGACGACCATAGGGACAATCATCGCCAGGGTCGGGACAACGATGACCGTCAAGCCATGAGCTTACCGCACTGAACTCCGCCCCGGCACGTTGATGACCATCGCCGAGCCAGAGGCTCGCCACGCTGGACTCCCCCTCATCATGATGAGAGATCTATTGACGGATCCGGCGCTCACCCTACCGCGCCGAGTGGTATGGCCCGATGGATTCAACCCCAAGGGCATCGTAAAGTTTGACGGGGAGCGAGATCCAGAAGCTTGGCTGCAGGTCTACACCCTAGCGGTTAAGGCCACCGGGGGTAATCAAAACGTGATGGCAAATTATCTATCGGTCAATCTCACCCCCTCAACTCAAGCTTGGCTCACAGGGTTACCGGTGAACTCGGTGGACTCTTGGAGTGATCTCTGCGAACAATTCATTGCGAACTTTAGGGAAACTACGAGAGGCCTGGCACCCCGTGGGACCTCTACCAGCTTAATCAGAAGAAGGACGAGACGCTGAGGGACTTCATCCAGCGTTTCATGCAGAAGAAGAACACCATCAAGGATGTATCTGAAGCGGTGGTGGTGGCGGCCTTCCAGAAAGGGGTAAGTGATCCTGATCTAATCAAGAAAATGTCCAGGAAACCCCCGACATCTGTGAAGGAGATGTTCGTGCTGGCCGACCGCTACGCCACGGCCTCAGATGCCCTGGCTGAGCGCCAAGAGGAACGCCCACATCCGAAGAACAAAGGTGATAAGCCCGAGTCCTCCAAGCACAAGGACAAGAAGCGGAAGGGCGAAGAGCTAGTAGCGGTGGCCAAGCGCAGCCGGCCCCGAGCCATGCGGAGAGAGGCGCTCGACTATAGCACCGTCATGGAAGCGATCTGTCCCTTCCACCCTAAAGGAAAGCACGCCGCCAAAGACTGCTTCACCTTGAAGCGCTTTGCGCGGGAAAGCAACAAGCAGCCAGTTCCAACAAGGGACGAGGCGGCAAAGAAGAGAGACTTTCCAGACGAGGATGACTATCAAGAGCCCGAGCATGAGCTAAACTACATTTACGGGGGCTCCACCGGATACGAGTCCAAGCAGAAGCAAAAGCTTACCGCTCGAGAGATCAATGCAGTGGAACCAGCTGCCCCCCAATATCTAAGGTGGTCCGAGGTTTCGATCACCTTCGACCGATCGGATCACCCCAACCGGGTTCTATATCTGGGTAAGTTCCCTCTAGTGCTCAACCCCGTAAATCGCAATGTGAGGCTCAAGAAGGTCTTAATTGATGGAGGGAGTGGACTCAACGTCTTATTCTCCAAAACTTTCAACGACATGAACATTCCTCGCTCTGAGCTGAGGCCGAGCACTCAGCCATTCCATGGTGTAATCCCTGGAGCGTCATCGCTTCCGCTCGGGCAGATTTCTTTGCCCGTCACCTTCGGCACTAAGGACAACTACCGGACCGAGTACATAAATTTCGAGGTAGCAGACTTCGAGACGGCGTATCACACTATCTTGGGAAGACCCGGATTGGCTCGGTTCATGACCGTTCCGCACTACACCTACTTGACGTTGAAGATGCTGGGACCAAGGAGCGTCATCACGGTCCGCAGCGACGTCAAGCGGTCCCTGGAGTGCGAGTGAGAGAACCACAAACTTGCCGAGTTGCAGGAGGCAGCCGGCGAAAGAAAGGAAATCCAAGCGGAAGCAGCTATGTTGCAGGAAGAAGGCGACGTCCCGTCCAAGAAGAAGGCCACGTCAGGAATGAAGCCTGGCGAAGGAACCAAGAGAATCAACCTCGACCCGTCCGACTCGGCCCAAGACAACTCGACGGACAGGCTCAAGGTAAATAGGAAAGCGCGCTCATCACCTTTCTTCAAGCTAACAAAGACATCTTTGCCTGGAAACCATCCGACATGCCGGGTGTTCCTAGGGAAGTGATCGAGCACTCCTAACACTTCGACGAAAAAGCAAAACCCATCAAGCAAAGACTTCGGCGGTTCGCTCCAGATCGCCGGAACGCCATCAAGCAGGAGATCACCAAGCTATTAGCTGCAGGTTTCATCAAAGAGGTGTATCACCCCGATTGGTTAGGAAATCCTGTACTAGTTCAAAAGAAGAATAAAACTTGCCGCATGTGCGTTGATTATACTGATCTCAACAAGGCATGTCGGAAGGATCCCTTTGGGCTGCCCCGAATCGATCAGGTGGTTGACTCGACCGCCGGGTGTGAAATTTTGAGTTTTCGATGCCTACCAGTTACCATCGATTCGCCTAAAGGCGGAAGATCATATCAAGACTTCGCTCATCACGCCTTCGAGCCTTTTGCTATACCACAATGGCGCTCGGGTTGAAAACGCCGTGCAACGTATCAATACAAGCAATCCAACGTTGTTTTCACGCCCAGCTCGGACGCAACGTGGAAGCATACGTGGACGATGTTGTGGTAAAAACTTGGGAGAAGAAGGACCTTATCACCGACCTAACCGAGACATTCGAGAGTCTAAGGGCCTTCAGCATGAAGCTCAACCCCGAGAAGTGTGTTTTCAGAGTATCTTCGGGAAAATTGCTCGGGTTTATCGTATCGCAGCGAGGCATTGAGGCCAACCCAGAAAAGATCAGGGCCATATCAAATATGGAACCACCGACTTGCCAAAAGGACGTCCAGAAGCTCACAGGATGCATGGCCGCACTCAGCAGGTTTATTTCTCGGTTGGGTATGAGAGGTATGCCATTCTTTAAACTCCTTAAGAAGCAGGACAAGTTTCAGTAGACTCCAGAGGCACAACAGGCCTTTGAGGATCTGAAGACCTTCCTGACGATGCCCTCGGCCTTGGTTTCACCGATGCCAGAAGAACCTCTGCTACTTTACATCGCGGCAACGACTAATGTAGTCTGCATGGCGGTCGTCGTAGAAAGGGAGGAGCTGGACCACGTGCAGAAGATCCAACACCCGGTCTACTTCGTCAGCGAAGTCCTGAGCGAATCCAAGGTGCGGTATCCGCAAATTCAAAAATTATTGTATGCCGTGCTCCTGACGTCACGCAAACTCAAGCACTACTTCCAAGAGCACAATACTTCGGTGGTCACTTCCTTACCAATAGGAGATATACTTCACAATCAAGAGACCACTGGGAGAATTGCAAAGTGGGCGGTTGAGCTCGGGGCTTTCGATATTCTATTTAAGCCTCGCACTGCCATCAAGTCCCAAGCGCTCGCCAACTTCACGGCTGAGTGGACAGAGCTCCAAAGTCCGGCGATAGCCAAAGAACTCGAGTATTGGACGATGTACTTTGATGGTTCCCTCATGCTCAGCGGCGCAGAGGTTGGAATCGTGCTCATATCACCAAGCGAAGAAAGGTTGAGGTACGTTCTCCAGATACTTTTTCCCACTTCAAATAACGTCGCCGAGTACGAGGCACTCATCCATGGCCTCCGCATCGCCATATCACTCGGCATCCAACGTTTGGCGGTTCGCGGAGACTCAATGCTTGTGGTCAACCAAGTGCAAAAAGAATGGTCCTACATTGAAGACAACATGGCAGCCTATTGCCAGGAGGTACGCAAGCTAGAAGGTAACTTTGACGGCCTGGAACTTATTCATGTGCTCTACCGTGACAACGAAGCGGCCGACGAGCTAGCAAAAATGGGATCCTGCCGATCTACATTGCCCATGGGAGTATTCGTCGAAGAAATTCACAAGCCCACGATTAGCACTCGGACGAAGACAAACGCCCCAACCGAGAAAAGCGTAGAAGCAGAAGTCCTGGTCATTACCCCCGATTGGACAACCCCGTATCTAGACTATTTGATGAAGGACGAGTTACCCGAAGATCGCGTGCAGGCCGAACGAATAATGTGCCGAAGCAAGAGCTATGTGGTGATCAGGACAGAACTCTATCACAAGAGCTCCTCAGGCGTACTGCGACGGTGCATATCAGAACAAGAAGGGAGAGATCTTCTCAAAGAAATCCACTCGGGAGTTTGTGGGAACCATGCGGCGTCATCAACACTAGTCGGCAAAGCCTATCGTCAAGGATTTTTCTGGCTGACTGCGGTCACTGACGCAGAGGACATCGTCCGGACATGTGAAGGATGACAGTTCTTTGCACGTTAGATGAACAAACAGGCACAGGAACTGCAGACCATCCCCATAACCTGGCCATTTGCGGTCTGGGGGCTCGATATGGTGGAACCTTTAAAAAAGGCTCAAGGTGGTCACACCCATCTTTTCGTGGCCGTTGATAAATTCACCAAATGGGTGGAGGCCAAACCAGTCGCGACAATAACAGCAGCAAAAGCCAAAGAGTTTTTTAAAGAAATCGTGGTTAGATTTGGAGTTCCAAACCGAATCATCACGGACAATTGCACCCAATTCAGAAGCGGCATATTTCAAGACTGGTGTGATGAACTCGGAATAAAAATCTGCTTTGCATCAGTAGTGCACCCCCGGAGCAACGGGCAGGTCGAGCGAGCCAACGACGGTATTACAAGGCCTAAAGGCAAGAATTTTCGATCGGCTGAAGTCATACGCCACTCGGTGGGTGAAAGAATTGCCTTTGGTACTCTGGGGGTTGTGAACCACCCCCAATAGAGCAACCAGGCAGTCACCTTTCTTCCTGGTGTACGGCTCGGAGGCGGTCCTCCCCACCGAGCTAGAATTCGGATCCTCGCGAGTCCGGAGCTATGAAGAAGTCACCTCGAAAGAAAGCCGGCTGGAAGACCTTGACCAACTGGAAGAAGCCAGAGACGTTACAACGATTCAATCAGCAAAATATCGCCAAGGCCTACGGCGCTATCACGGTCGCAATGTGAGGAGCTGCGCATTCTCCAAGGGAGATCTGGTCCTTAGAAAAATCAGAATTGCGAGCATAAGCTCTCCCCAAGCTGGGAAGGCCCTTACGTCATCGATGAAGTGGTACGCCCCGAGACTTACAAGCTCAAGCGAGAAGACGGCACAGCAATCAGCAACACTTGGAACATAGAATAGCTACGTCGTTTTTTCACTTGAACTTTGTAATTCAAATTGTTCCTTTATGAACGAAAAAGATCGACATTGAAGTTATTTTTTACATAATCTTCTCGAGATTTATGCTTCCGAGTGGCTTGCTCCTACGATTTGTTTAGACTCTGAGACATGCATCGCAAACCATGCCTCAGAGCCTGGGGGCTGGACTAGTCGAACACGATATGTCGAAAGCACTCGGGCAAATATGCATGTTTGGAAAGATAATGCAAGAGTGAGAAAACGCCTTTATATACATTCAATTTACAGGTCTAAAGTTTCTACAATGGACAAAGAGGTGTCCTTGACTTCATCCCAGAGCTCGGCGGCCCGGTCCTCATCTACGTTGCAGGAATAGCCTTCCTTAATGGCCTCAAGATCCACTCGGGGATAAAGCGACTTGGTGATCGCCAAAGCCCGGCTGGCACCATTGGTCGCTGTTTCCTTCAAGAGACTCTTGAGCGCCTCGGGGGCTTCCTCCAACCGAGAGATGACCTGGTCCCTACTGAGTGGCCTCTCGCCCCTAGGATGAAGAGAACTCAGCAGCGGCTCGAAGGCCTCCAGAAGCATGGCACAGGACGTCTCAAGGGCTTCAACCCTCTCATTGAAGACGGCATACTGCGCCCGTGTTTTGAACTTATAGTCTGCAAGACAGAAACAACAGTGGAGGCAACGAAGACACAGAAGGGCCAAGTCGCCGGTCATACCTTCGAGCTCCTTCTCCGATTTCGCTCTGGAAGCCTCCGCGGCTTTAAGTTGTTCTTGAAGTTTCGCGACGGAGGAATCCTGAGCTGACATGGAGATAAGAAGATCAAGAAACCAGATGATTAAAATTAAAAGCACGAGGGAGCCTAGGAAATAGCTACCTCGAAGGGAGCCAACAACATCCAGCTTCTCCTGGCGCAGAGCCTTCTGCTCCTCTCGCAACGCCTGGACCTCTGACCGAAGAGATCGCAGCTCAGCCGCGTGCCCGGCCTTGATACGCTCCAATTCAGCCAGATATTCCTGGCGCGTTCGGATTTAAGGGAGCATCTTCTGGAAGTATTCGGCTTTCTTTTTGGAGCGCTCCCCTATTTTCTGTAATCATCACAGGGAAAGGTAACTACATGATAAACGACAGAAGCAGGAAGATGGCGAGTGTAGAGAAATGCTTACACGGGCCAGGCGCGCGCAAGCCGTGGCATGACTGTAAAAGTCATTTCTCTCCTTCTCCTCCTCCTCCTTCGGATCGTCCAGGAGCTTCAGGCCTTCCTCCTCATCGACCCACGCAGCTTGCATTATGAGCTGGGGGCGAGCAGGGGTCGGCGGAACTCGGAGGATCTCCTCGATCTCGGGGGATGGGCGAGGGGCCGGCTCCGAAACAGCAGGGCCCGATCCCGAAGCGGGAGGAGTTGGAGAGGGCGCCAGGGGCTCGGGAGGCACTTTGGTGGCCTCCGAGAGCTCACCCCCCATAGGGGCCCCAGACGGCGCCCCGACAGGGACATCAAGCGAAGGATCCCTACAAGAAGAATTGTTAGCAAGCTAGCAAAACAAGTCAAATAAGAGCCGATAGGGAAACAAACCTGTTGGACTTCATCATTTTCATCGGGGGCTTCTTCCGAGCGAACGGGCCGCTCCCAGAAGGACCACTCGGAGAGCTGCCAATTGGCACCCGGGGCTCGTCCAGAATGCCTGAGTCCTTCGACGTTGGACTCGGCTGAGCCGCAGGCTCACAGGAAAGGGGAGCCGAAGGCGCTGGGGCCCAGGTCGATGGGTCCCGAATCTTAGGGCCACCAGTCGGGCGCCGGGGCTTCGCGGGGTCTTTGGCCATTGTCTTTTTCCCCTTCTTGGCGGCGGGATCTCCCTAGGAGAGCTCGCTCGCCGCTTCGGGGAATCACCTACACGAGTAGGCATCTCCGGAAGAGTGTCGGGACCCGAATATGCAAATCCGGACCCTCTGTGTATTCAGCACTAGTCCAGGATCACGCTAGTGCACACAGTCTCAACATAGATGAAATATCACAATCATACACAATGAATAATAAATAAAGACTTAATCTATTAATATAGAACTATTGAACGACCTTAAGGTCAAACTTACACTTGTGAGGCCTTGGTGGCTTCAACTCAAAATAAATAAACAAAGAATGAAAGAAGAACGCCGACGAATCCCATCAATATACCACAGCAACTAACAAGGTTCAACTCCTAGATAATCGCCTCCTCGTGAAACTTCTCCTCCTTCAAGTTGTAGTCTTCTCCTCAACTCGATGATTTTGTGTTGCAAGGGGTGAGTACATAAAGCACTCAACAAGTCGTGCATGTAATGCAATTCTAACATAGCTATATGCAAGGATTATTCCAAAGAAATGGCTAACATGGCTATTTTGCAAAAAGCAAGATTTGTAAATTAATACAAGATATAAATTGGAAAGACAAGAAACAAATAATCAGATTAGATAGATTCAACATTTCTCAAGTAAAACAAGTTTCCAATCCTAAGTCAAAATCCACTTTCCATGGCATCCCGCCATCCCAATAAGTTTTGTTTAACAAAAGTCTAACCCTTGATCAGTAATTCCGAGCTTTGCTCAATACCGTGAGCACGGCTATTCGAATAGGTTTACACTCTGCAGAGGTTATGCACTTTACCCACACGACGTGATATTCTCTTTGTGCTCGCCATTAGCACACTTCCTTTGGTGTACCGCAGAGAATTCACGACAAAGCCTTTCAGAACCTCTACCTTAACCAAAGAACCTCTCCGTGTTGCCTTCGCTATCACTCCTCTCACGCATGCCACCAAGTATAGGACAGCCAACACCGTTGGATGGGTACCAAGCCGCAGACAGTACGCCTCGCACAGTACACTTCCGCATCGTCGCCCGAGGTATCGGAGGAAAGATATCGTAACCCTAATCAACTAGGTCTGTCCCATATCGGACATGTGGTCGCATGATTGACTCAGTCAAAGGCTTGCAAGGTTAAGTCCTTAAGATGATCGAGGCAAGACTTCCACATACCCCGCCCATCGGGCCCACCTTGGCATTCTCGCCTTGCCACTTGCCCCAATCTAAATCATAACCACCCCGCTTGATTACCAAGCACCACGTGCCATCGACAATTTAACCTCGTTGCGTGACATCCTCTTGCCACCGCAACTCAATCTCATCGTGTGACCACACATGACACACAAGTTCATAACATCGCTCCATATTCCATTAGTCAAGATTATTTATCAAAGACTAAAGTACATGTGATGGCGTGGCATGACTAAGCAACTAATACGGTCTAACCATCCCATGTTGATTATTATTACTAACCAACTATAATGAACCAATCTAGGTGACAATATATCATGGTATACAAATGGTAAGGTAGGGTATAGAGCAATTGGGTATAATAGCTAAGTCCCAAATTTAATTGAAGACATTTGTACATGTCAAATAATATGCAATAAAGTAAAACAATATAGCAGTTTTTGTAATCGTAGGTTCAACATGATCAAAGCACAACTTGCTCGGCACTTGCTATAAACTGCTCTTTACTCTTTTAATTGATCTTGGCTTTCAACCTTTGGCTCTTCAATCGAATGCTTGACTTCCTCGCCCTTGCCTACTTGGGTAACTTCGAACGACACGCCTAACGACAAAGAAGCACAAATACAACAAAACTCAAAAGCAATTCAAATAAACTCTAATCTAATATTAGATTGGTGCTGAACGGAAGGGATTGAATTTAGGAACTTAGATTTGATCAAGATCGGATGAAAGAGAACAAAGCTTTCGTAAGATTTATCGAGAAGGTTACGATCGATAATTAGGGAAAACGGAGTATATTCCAGGATATCCTTCGAGATTAATTAACTCGATTGGACAAATATTGACATATGGGCTCTTGATCTATAGATCGGGTCCATAAAGATATGTTAGTTCATGATGAACTAAAGCGATGCTCAATGTTGACTTTTGTTGACTAAACAAATACATATCAAACAAAAGAAAGATAGACTAATAGAATAGATATGACACGAGGATATGACATATGGCCAATGGTCTATCGACCAAGTCCACGAATGAATTCGGGTTAATGGCGATTAGATTTTCGAGGATAAGACAAGGACGATGGAATCGACATTCATGCGATCCGATCCGGGGTTCACCATACATCAAAGAAGAGACTTGACGATAATGAGGCGATGACGATATGTAGTAAGACAAGACAAATATCTTACTACGGTGGACACAACGTGGAAAACCGCAATACGGCAATAGCGCTCACGATGAACTCATCCATCGAACCGGTCTTAAGTTAGGTTTTGGTCCGCTGCGGATGATAGAAAGATAAAGCCGCACTCACAAGAAATGGGGTTAGATCACGATAGGACGATAGAAAGGATAATGACATCGCGCTACGCTCTTGCTGGAATGCGCATATGCGATGATAGCGAAGCGAGAGCAAAGCGTTAACGGCAGAACGTTAACGAAGAAACGTTAGTAGCGGAACGTTAACGGCGGGAGGTTAACGACGGAACGTTGACGACGGAACGTTAACGGCAGAACGTTAACGGCGGGAAGTTAACGACGGAACGTTAACGGCGGGACGTTAACGCGAACGTTAACGGCGGACGTTAACGATTTAATTGGACCAAGTGTTAAGTCCGGGCTTGAGCGATACGATTTAAGGATGAATACACTTGGCATAGATTAGGATGGTAGGGTTGGCTCTGCGATTAAAGGTTTCCAAAGATGGCGAACCGAAATGCGCACCGACACGAAGGACTAGGCCAAAAGACGTCTGGTAGATTCTAGAACATGGCTTTGACGGCAACCGGGGATTAATGAACTTCAACGGTGGGCAAAACAGGGGATAATGATTTTCTGGACAAAATGACATGGCCACGACAAACCAAAATGGTTGGCGGCACAAGACGACGCGCGGCGGTGGCAAAAAGGCGACGGTAACGAATATTAAAATTTTCGGTAGATGGAACAGCAGAGGGGAAGTGAGCACCACGTAGAACGCGCGACACGAACTCAACGGTATATCCTGATTTGGAAGCAACCCAACGGACAGATCACAAACCGCCGATGAACTACGCTAAAGCTAATAGATCAAACGGTCATAACTATTAAAATAATGGATGAAACCTAACCAAATTTTATAGAGAGCTATCTGGGATCATTTGGCACGATATGACGTGAACGGATCTGATTTTTACCTTCGGATCAACGGGAACGCGCGACGAAGTTTTCTGCCGTAAGCACGCAGCGATCGATCGGGAAGATTGAATTTTCTGCAGCAATCCCTTGGACAAAACCTTGAGTTAGTGTGAGCACCGTGTAGAGGACATCAAGAGGAGTCTACAGAAAAAATTGTACGGTCGAACTCGCAAAAACGAAGGAGAACGGGTGATGGCAAGATTCGAGATTGGAACGCCATAACTTTTGATTTCCTGGATGAAACTGCACCAAATTTGGTGGAGAGATATATCTGACCATATGGCACGACATGACGCGAGAGGATTTCAGAAAAACTCACCGGTATGACGGGGAACGGAATGCCAAGATCGGCCGCGATGGCGGCGCACCGAAGAGCTCGTCGATGTTGTAGGAGAAAAGGGTCGCCGGCGGTGCTCTGTTTGGAATCTTACAAAACTGATTCACAGGGTGTTGCAACCTTCATGGGGTGCTCCACAAAAATTTGAGGATGAACGGAGTTGGGAGCGCCCTGTAGAGCTCGCGAAGTTCTTACCGGAGTTAGGGAAAAGGCTTGCCAAGGGATCTCCGTTGCGATTATGATGCTGATCTTTTAGTATGATGTGGGAATGAGGAGAGGCGTCTAGGGTTCAATTTTCAGCTACAAAGGAGCAATGGATCAACAGGAAAAGCTCGCGGAGTTGGGGAAAGAATCGGTTGCCGGAGGTGCTCCGATAGGTATTTTGAAAATCTGATTTTACTGGATGTAGAGGACAGCAAGAGGAAGCTCTGGTGAAAATTTCAGATCAAAATAAGATCGGGAGTGACCAGGAGAGCTCGCCGAAGTTATGCCTGAAATTCAGCCGGAATTACTGTAGCAGTTACTGATTATTAAATCCGAATTATTAAGTATCACCCATAAAATCGAAATAAATATCAAACGACCGTTTAAAAATCAGAGAAAAATCTGGAACGTGACCCACAGCTTTAGTAACACAAATAAAATATTATTACATAAAATAATAATTTTATTCGTGTACAGTAAATACTTTTATATTGTTTTTAATATCTTTTTAATTTGGAAAATACTAAAACAACCCCAAAAATTCTAAGAAAATTCAGGGAGTTTAATTAGGACATTTTGAGATCAAATAAAATATTTTGGTACCACCAAATATTTTATTTTTGTACCACATATATTTTTATTTTGTTAAAGCTTTCGGAAAGGCTTTAGAAAATATATAATTTGACAAATATAGAAAATTTCACAGAAATTCCCTTAGGTTTATTTATATTAAATAAGATAGTTTTAGCAAAACCAAATCTTTTATTTTGTCTCCAAACTATATTTTAATTGATGAGACTTTTGGAAAGATTTTGAAATCAGGATTTTAACAAATAATGGGAAAATTCACCGAAGTTCCTTGTGATATATTTTTTTAAAACAATTAATTCCAACTTAAATAGGGTTTTTTTTAGGAAATAGTTTTAAGTTTTTCTAAAAATAGGCAAAAGTCTTTTTCTTTTGAACTCTAGAGAAATCCAGAAAATAAAGAGGAGACAAATAAACTTGAACAACCGATAAAAATAATAATTTTTTTATTTTTTTTTATCCTATTTTTGAAATGAAAATTTGGGATGTTACAAACCTCCCCCCCTTAACAGAATCTCGTCCCCGAGATTTAGGCTGGCTATAGAATTGGTTCTGGGAGACTCGACCTTCGAAGCTTTCTGCACTTGCAGACAACTTCACATGACGGCGAAAGCAACTTGCTATTCTGCGGTCTTGGTCGAAGATTGAACATCATTTCTGTTGAGTTGGTTCTTGAGAACAGCTCTTGATCTGAGGAACTCAACACTGATTGATAATTGCTTCTCTGCAATTCAACGTCTTGAACGATTCCTTTATCCTTGCAAATTCACTACCAATGACCTTCGGAGTAAGGGACATTGACCGAAATGAATCTGGCAACTCTTAACATCATGACTGAGTCATGGAATTCTGAAGATTCTGAATTAGTTTTATCTTATTGGACTTGTCAAAAGCATGGATAAAAATACCAGCTCTGTTGATCTGTTGGTCTGATACTATCTTTGTCGGTTTGGTTCTCATGTAGCGACTGGAAATTCTATATCTGCTAGATATTCTTTCCATAACGAATTAATGCTTCAATTACCATTGAAGTAAAGGTACTGATCTTCAATATGCTAAATCAACAAATTTTGTCTCTACATCACATTACTGTGAATTCAGGCTCTATGGCCAACATACACATGAACATTATCTGGTAAAGTGAATGCTCAAAGACATATCAAATCCTTTATTGCCATTAATACTTTTGATTTTGAATTCTGGGTTAGATCGAGCATAACCGAATACCTTCTAATAATGACAAATCTTCTCGCAGACAAGCTCCACGCTAAATGGTAATCTGAATTGACCATTATAGCACACATATCACTTTCAAGTGAACCACCATTGCGCATAATATCTTCATTTACTATTAATGCTTTTATTTCAAACTTCTCATACCAACAAAACATTCATCTCTACTTTATTTCTTTTGCAAGGAAATCTTTAGATGGAATTCAATACTAATCTCCTCACTTTACAAATTAGTTATGACACTCGCTCAGGGTGAAATCGTTGATCTGAGCTTCCTTGATTGGCGTCGACACTGAGGTTTTGACTGTGGCAGAGTTGAGATTGGCTTGAACCGGCATGATTGCTTTCTTCTGAGGGCAATTGTTGGCAAAATGTCCGGGCTTGCGGCAGGTATAACAGAGTTTATGGAAATTTTTCTTCCTTGGGCATTCACGACCGGGTAGTGTCTTCGCCGACGCCTTTTCTTCAACCTGGTTCTCTAGGCAAACTTCTCTTACGGTGTCACCACTCACTCTTGGCGTTATGTACTTAATCAAGTAACCACGGAATAACCACGGTTGTAGAAAATAATTGTCTTCTCTGTGGACATCGGTTAGCATAATGACCTTCCTTCTGACAGTAGTAGCACACACGTTTGCATTGTTGTGCCTTGTTGGGTATAAATGTATGCTCATTATTGTTCTTCTGGTAATTCAGGGCTGGTTGCTTCAGAGGGCATTCTCTAGACCAATGACCTTGTTCATCACATTAGAAACATCGCTGTTGGCGATTGCCACTTACTACTTTCTTGATGAAGACAGCCAAGATCGAGGTCGCATCTTTAGTTTTTCAAGTGGCGTCTCTGCATAACCGATATTACACCTCTTTTGACAATTCTTGAGTAATTGCAGCTCGAAGATTCTTCACGTACGAGTCACTGCGCAGAACTATTGGATCCAAGGGACATTGAGTGGGCAATGATCTCGACCTTCACATAGGTTACATGTGATGTTGTTCATAGGGCACTCTCCGAAAGGATGACTTCCTTCACAATCGAGCAATTGATCGCATGCTCATCACAGTATGGCCTATTTCTCCACGGTGAATGCATGCACGATCTTCTAACTTGTCGGCCGACAACACTTCAAAGAACAACGTCTAGATCTTGAATCGGATGCGAGGTAGCATTTTGATCTGAATCTATCATGATGACACCATCTTACGTCAAGCAAAGGAATAGCGAAAAGCATCAACGAACTCATTCCGGTGATACTCGCATATCTATCTCAGTATTGACGGTTGCAAAACCGATCCATCATTGGGGTTCTCACCGAGTTGATTTCCACTTCCATCGACTTTATTGGTTCCACCTGATCGCACCATCCGCTTGGTTGCTTCAAAGGGTTAGGGAAAAGGAAATAGCATAGATAAGGAATAATGATCCTAATACTGGGAGATAGGTTTAACCCAACAACTTAAGCAAACAATATTAATAACTTGGTATGGTTGCTTATATAAGCCTAAGAGCTATGCAACACATCTTGCACAATCAACAATCAAGGAACAACCAAATCAACCTATACACACAAAACTACCGTCTATAAGGGCGACATTCTAGCTTAAGAAGACGTGGCTCCACACATGAGTCTCAACTAGATACTCAAGCACTTTGGGTCTTCTAGTTTCAGAACACCGCATCGATCCTCCTTCCTTGAGCTTGACGATTCTGTCTTCACAATCTTAAGGTTCAAAGAACGAGACTCCCAAAGACTTTCTCCTTAAGTGGGAGACATCGTTAACTACTTAGAACAACGCAGTAAGATTTTTATTTAAACCAGTGAGGAAAGATGAATAATTTTTTAGCAAAGGGAAAGAATGGAAGAATAAGATAAGTCAAGAACTTATTATTCTTTCAAGTTAAATTTTCACTTTTAGAAAATACTTTGAAGCTCTAAGGAACGGCCAAACTATCTAGGGTCAAGACCTACATCAAGATGGCTCGATACCACCTCTGTCGGGACCCGAATATGCAAATCCGGACCCTCCGTGTATTCAAAGACTAGTCCAGATCACGCTAGTGCACACAGTCTCAACATAGATGAAATATCACAATCATACACAGCGGAATAATAAATAAAGACTTAATCTATTAATATAGAACTATTGAACGACCTTAAGGTCAAACTTACACTTGTGAGGCCTTGGTGGCTTCAACTCAAAATAAATAAACAAAGAATGGAAAGAAGAACGTCGATTTAATCCCATCAATATACCACAGCAACTAACAAGGTTCAACTCCTAGATAATCGCCTCCTCGTGAAACTTCTCCTCCTTCGAAGTTGTAGTCTTCTCCTCAACTGATGATTTTGTGTTGCAAGGGGTGAGTACATAAAGCACTCAACAAGTCGTGCATGTAATGCAATTCTAACATAGCTATATGCAAGGATTATTCCAAAGAAATGGCTAACATGGCTATTTTGCAAAAAGCAAGATTTGTAAATTAATACAAGATATAAATTGGAAAGACAAGAAACAAATAATCAGTATTAGATAGATTCAACATTTCTCAAGTAAAACAAGTTTCCAATCCTAAGTCAAAATCCACTTTCTATGGCATCCCGCCATCCCAATAAGTTTTGTTTAACAAAAGTCTAACCCTTGATGTAATTCCCGAGCTTTGCTCAATACCGTGAGCACGGCTATTCGAATAGGTTTACACTCTGCAGAGGTTATGCACTTTACCCACACGACGTGATATTCTCTTTGTGCCTGGCCATTAGCACACTTCCTTTGGTGTACCGGCAGAGAATTCACGACAAAGCCTTTCAGGAACCTCTACCTTAACCAAAGAACCTCTCCGGTGTTGCCTTCGCTATCACTCCTCTCACGCAGATGCGGTAGAAGTATAGGATGTGCCAACACCGTTGGATGGGTACCAAGCCGCAAAGACAGTACGCCTCGCACAGTACACTTCCGCATCGCCGCCCGAGGTATCAGAGGAAAGATATCAGAACCCTAATCAACTAGGTCTGTCCCATATCAGACATGTGGTCGCATGATTGACTCAGGTCAAAGGCTTGCAAGGTTAAGTCCTTAAGATGATCGAGGCAAGACTTCCACATACCCCCTGCCCATCGGGCCCACCTTGGCATTCTCGCCCCTTGCCACTTGCCCCAATCTAAATCATAACCACCCCAGTTGATTACCAAGCACCACGTGCCATCAGCAATTTAACCTCGTTGCGTGACATCCTCTTGCCACCGCAACTCAATCTCATCGTGTGACCACACATGACACACAAGTTCATAACATCGCTCCATATTCCATTAGTCAAGATTATTTATCAAAGACTAAAGTACATGTGATGGCGTGGCATGACTAAGCAACTAATACGGTCTAACCATCCCATGTTGATTATTATTACTAACCAACTATAATGAACCAATCTAGGGTGACAATATATCATGGTATACAAATGGTAAGGTAGGGTATAGAGCAATTGGGTATAATAGCTAAGTCCCAAATTTAATTGAAGACATTTGTACATGTCAAATAATATGCAATAAAGTAAAACAATATAGCAGTTTTTGTAATCGTAGGTTCAACATGATCAAAGCACAACTTGCTCGGCACTTGCTATAAATCGCTCTTTACTCTTTTTAATTGATCTTCGGCTTTCTCAACCTTTGGCTCTTCAATCGAATGCTTCGACTTCCTCGTCCTTCAGCTACTTCGGGTAACTTCTGAACGACACGTCTAACGACAAAGAAGCACAAATACAACAAAACTCAAAAGCAATTCAAATAAACTCTAATCTAATATTAGATTGGTACTGAACGGAAGGGATTGAATTTAGGAACTTAGATTTGATCGAAGATCGGATGAAAGAGAACAGGCTTTCAGAAGATTTATCGAGAAGGTTACGACTGATAATTAGGGAAAAACGGAGTATATTCCAGGGGATATCCTTCGAGATTAATTAACTCGATTGGACAAATATTGACATATGGGCTCTTGATCTATAGATCGGGTCCATAAAGATATGTTAGTTCATGATGAACTAAAGTGATGCTCAATGTTGACTTTTGTTGACTAAACAAATACACATCAAACAAAAGAAAGATAGACTAATAGAATAGATATGACACGAGGATATGACATATGGCCAATGGTCTATCGACCAAGTCCACGAATGAATTCGGGTTAATGGCGATTAGATTTTCGAGGATAAGACAAGGACGATGGAATCGACATTGATGCGATCCGATCGGGGTTCACCATACATCAAAGAAGAGACTTGACGATAACAGGCGATGACGATATGTAGTAAGACAAGACAAATATCTTACTACGGTGGACACAACGTGGAAAACCGCAATACGGCAAGTAGCGCTCACGATGAACTCATCCATCGAACCGGTCTTAAGTTAGGTTTGGTCCGCTTTGCGATGATAGAAAGATAAAGCCGCACTCACAAGAAATGGGGTTAGATCACGATAGGACGATAGAAAGGATAATGACATCGCGCTACGCTCTTGCCGGAATGCGATATGCGCGATAGCGGCGAGCAAAGCGTTAACGGCAGAACGTTAACGAAGAAACGTTAGTAGCGGAACGTTAACGGCGGGAGGTTAACGGCGGAGCGTTAACGCTGACGTTAACGTTAACGGCGGGAACGTTAACGGCGGAAGTTAACGATTAACGTTAACGGCGGACGGAGCGCGAACGTTAACGGCGGGACGTTAACGACGAATTGGACCAAGTGTTAAGTCCGGGCTTGAGCGATACGATTTAAGGATGAATACACTTGGCATAGATTAGGATGGTAGGGTTGGCTCTGCGATTAAAGGTTTCCAAAGATGGCGAACCGAAATGCGCACCGACACGAAGGACTAGGCCAAAAGACGTCTGGTAGATTCTAGAACATGGCTTTGACGGCAACCGGGGATTAATGAACTTCAACGGTGGGCAAAACAGGGGATAATGATTTTCTGGACAAAATGACATGGCCACGACAAACCAAAATGGTTGGCGGCACAAGACGACGCGCGGCGGTGGCAAAAAGGCGACGGTAACGAATATTAAAATTTTCGGTAGATGGAACAGCAGAGGGGAAGTGAGCACCACGTAGAACGCGGCGACACGAACTCAACGGTATATCCTGATTTGGAAGCAACCCAACGGACAGATCACAAACTGCCGATGAACGGCTGCTAAAGCTAATAGATCAAACGGTCATAACTATTAAAATAATGGATGAAACCTAACCAAATTTTATAGAGAGCTATCTGGGATCATTTGGCACGATATGACGTGAACGGATCTGATTTTTACCTTCTGGATCAACGGGGAACGCGCGACGAAGTTTTCTGCCGTAAGTACGCAGTCTGATCGGGGAAGATTGAATTTTCTGCAGCAATCCCTTGGACAAAACCTTGAGTTAGTGTGAGCACCGTGTAGAGGACATCAAGAGGAGTCTACAGAAAAAATTGTACGGTCGAACTCGCAAAAACGAAGGAGAACGGGTGATGGCAAGATTCGAGATTGGAACGGCCATAACTTTTGATTTCCTGGATGAAACTGCACCAAATTTGGTGGAGAGATATATCTGACCATATGGCACGACATGACGCGAGAGGATTTCAGAAAAACTCACCGGTATGACGGGGAACGGAATGCCAAGATCGGCCGGCGATGGCGGCGCACCGGAAGAGCTCGTCGATGTTGTAGGAGAAAAAGGGTCGCCGGCGGTGCTCTGTTTGGAATCTTACAAAACTGATTCACAGGGGTGTTGCAACCTTCATGGGGGTGCTCCACAAAAAATTTGAGGATGAACGGAGTTCGGGAGCGCCCTGTAGAGCTCGCCGAAGTTCTTACCGGAGTTAGGGAAAAAGGCTTGCCAAGGGATCTCCGTTGCGATTATGATGCTGATCTTTTAGTATGATGTGGGGAATGCGGAGAGGCGTCTAGGGTTCAATTTTCAGCTACAAAGGAGCAATGGATCAACAGGAAAAGCTCGCCGGAGTTGGGGAAAGAATCGGTTGCCGGAGGTGCTCCGATAGGTATTTTGAAAATCTGATTTTACTGGATGTAGAGGACAGCAAGAGGAAGCTCTGGTGAAAATTTCAGATCAAAATAGGATCGGGAGTGACCAGGAGAGCTCGCCGAAGTTATGCCTGAAATTCCGCCGGAATTACTGTAGCAGTTACTGATTATTTAATCCGAATTATTAAGTATCACCCATAAAATCGAAATAAATATCAAACGACCGTTTAAAAATCAGAGAAAAATCCGGAACGTGACCCACAGCTTTAGTAACACAAATAAAATATTATTACATAAAATAATAATTTTATTCGTGTACAGTAAATACTTTTATATTGTTTTTAATATCTTTTTAATTTGGAAAATACTAAAACAACCCCAAAAATTCTAAGACAATTCAGGGACTTCAATTAGGACATTTTGAGATCAAATAAAATATTTTGGTACCACCAAATATTTTATTTTTGTACCCACATATATTTTTATTTTGTTAAAGCTTTCGGAAAGGCTTTAGAAAATATATAATTTGACAAATATAGAAAATTTCACAGAAATTCCCTTAGGTTTATTTATATTAAATAAGATAGTTTTAGCAAAACCAAATCTTTTATTTTGTCTCCAAACTATATTTTAATTGATGAGACTTTTGGAAAGATTTTGAAATCAGGATTTTAACAAATAATGGGAAAATTCACCGAAGTTCCTTGTGATATATTTTTTTTAAAACAATTAATTCCAACTTAAATAGGGTTTTTTTTAGGAAATAGTTTTAAGTTTTTCTAAAAATAGGCAAAAGTCTTTTTCTTTTGAACTCTAGAGAAATCCAGAAAATAAAGAGGAGACAAATAAACTTGAACAACCGATAAAAATAATAATTTTTTATTTTTTTTTATCCTATTTTTGAAATGAAAATTTGGGATGTTACAAAGAGGCGCGTCACTAAAGAAGGCAACGCAATCCTGGAAAATAAGATTAAAAGTAAGAAGCCACTCAAAGACGAAAACAGGAATCCATCGGCAAAGTATCTCACCTCTGGGGGAGGATTCGACGCAGAGAAGGCCTTAGGGAATCGGGTGGGCATCTCGACACTCGGGATGAAGAAATCGCCAACTCGAGCATGAATCTGCCCTCTCGTTATTAAGTCTAGCAATTCCCGGGTCGGATCGTCTCGGCCCTCAAACTGAAACCCTAGGTGGTCCCGCTCCTTCAGGGGCTGAACCCGCTGGGCAACAAAGTGAATGGTCAGACCAACCCCTGTGAGGCCCCCTTCCTTCAATTTGCCAATGAGCACCAGGAGGTCCTACACTTGATCCATGTTGCTGGCGTCGCCGACAGAGGATCAAGAGAGGGACACCTTCGGCCGGCGCCCAAGGAAGGAAGGAAGTGCAGGATCAGGATTGGCACAATAAAACCACTCCTGGTGCCAACCTTTATTCGAAGACTTGTAGGGAATAGCGAAATACGACTTCTTTAGCCCCTCCCGAAGTTGGAATCCGGTTCCCCCAATTACCTTGGGGTCGCTTTTTGAGGGATAGGGCTTCAGAAGGTAAAAATAGCGGAAAAGATCAAAATGGGGGCGGATGCCCAAGAAGGCTTCGCAAAGGTGAACGAAGATAGAGATTAGCAAAATGGAGTTGGGATTCAAGTTCACCAGTTCGATTCCATAGAAGAAGAGGAGACCGCGGAGAAAAGCACAGGCCGGAAGACCCAGCCCGCGCTGGAAAAAGGATTCAAATACCACTACCTCTTCAGGACGAGGAGTGGATACGGATTCACCGGCAGCCGGTCGGGCGGAGATCAAGGCCAAGTCTGGGAGAATCCCATCATCCACCATGGACTGCAGTTTTTCCTCCGTGGTAATCGAGGTCGTCCAATCTTGGGGCAGAGGCTGTGAGGAGGAAGAAGAAGACATCATCGAAGGAGAGAACAACGGCGGCGCGAAAGAACAGGCACGACGGCAGTTAACCCTAGCGGCGGAGAAGTCGGAGAGACAAGGAAGCACGAGGAGCAAGAGCGCGGTGAGAGAATAAACCGTCGGGCGACGCATGGCCTGACTATTAAAAGGGGGAAAAATCAAGTTTTCGCCGAATCGGCGGGAAAAAGATTGCGAAACGTCTTGCCCTTCCGGATTCCCCATAAATGATTTGCAGGCCTGACGTTCTGACTCACGGAGTCAGACGTGGTTTGACCAAGTCATGTTTGGGACACGTCGCTCCCCACGATGGGATGTTTTCTCCACTTACCGTGCTAAGCGGGACGTGGATGTACTCCAACTTGGATAAAAAATGTATCCTCTCGTGATATGCCCCACGCTGGGTCATTAGGTGGTTACCGCATGATGGAATCATATGTCACAGGTCGAGCCCCAAACGGGAGCAAATCCAATGGTATGCCCCATGAGGGTCGAAAAGCTGTGCGTCGTAATAAACGAGTACAGATACCATTCTGATGAAACTTTGATATGTCCCAAGTTGGACCAGAGCTGTATCCTACACTGGTCGGGTACAGGTATCACTCAGCCATGAGCCAAGAAAAATCAGGTATGCTCCAAGTTGAGCCTAAGCTATATCCTACACCAGTCGGATATAGGTACCACTCGGCCGAGAGCCACGTATGTACGGAATGCTCCAAGTTGAACCCAAGCCGTATCCTGCACTAGTCGGATATGGGTATCACTCTCCCACGAGCCAGAGAAATCCTGGTACGCTCCAACTCGATCCTAAGCTGTGTTCTATGGACATGGGTATCATTCGGCCATGAGCCGCGCAAATCTTAATATGTCCCAAGTCGGACCTAAGGTGTATCTCGCGCCAGTCAGATTTGGATGCCGCTCGGCCAAGAGCCGCGCAAACCCCAACACGATGCTCCGCGTCTTACCTAAGGTATTTTCCTACGTCAATCAGAACGATTATCACCAGATCAAAGAACCATGCAAGCTTCGAAGCGCCCCAAGCTGGGTCTATGCTACGTTGAATGACAATCATGGAAAACACTTTGAAAGGGGGCCTACACTTCACCCCGACGCACGCGTCAGAGCGCCTCCACAAGGGCTTCCTTGGCCCTGTAAAGGGCAGGAAAATTCTTGACGAAGGTATCAACGGCGACGCGGTTGAGGGCGACGGCGGTATCGTCCATCAATTCAGCCACAGCAAGCTCGAAAAGCGTCGATTCTTCGGCGAGCCTAGGATCCTGGACACGCCTAACGTTCCTCCTCCCTCTCCTCGGCATGAAGAAAATGGAAACGTGAAACAGAAAGATGGAGAACCAAGCATGAGAAGATAAATTCTACAAACGTTGGTTCGCCTTTTATAGCCGATACAGTAAGGGTGAAGTAAATGCATCAGGAGCCGAAGAGATTTGGAGTTAATGTAATTCCGGAAGCCAAGGAATTTTTCAACAAACGAGTTAACACAGAAAACCAGGGCGACCTCGAAGACTGTCTAGTGGTTATCCATAAAGAGAAAAGTTATTGGAAATTTTGTTTTGGGCGGAAAGAAGAATTCAATCCACATCCAAAATAGGGGACAAGTCCGCGAGGCCACTCACAACAAACTCGTCTGACAGAAGATTATATTCAGTTGAAGCAAAAATCAAAGGTTATATTCGAGTCCTTCATAATCCACTCACCGCAAGAAGAAGCCTTCAAATCATGTGAAGAAACCAGTCGGAGGATTATACAGCGAGTTCAGAACAATGGTTCAAATTGGAGCCTAGCCGGAAGCATAGAAATTGGATCATGAATCACTCGGGGGCTACTGTGGAATATGTGAAACCAGGTATCTCCATGATCGGCCCAACGTCACCTGAGGAAAAGATAGGCCCAAAGGCTGTGCCCCGTGTCAGACTTTGCTGCCGTATGGAAGGGGGGCACATCCTATAGACAGTTACGTATATTTAGATATAAAAGATACAGTTGTAATCCGAGTCGTTGATAGGGTAGACAAAGATGTAAACTCTATCCTATAACCGACTAGAATCTGATAACCGATCGGAATCTCCTAACCGATCAGGACTCTGTAAGTCATGCCACCCCCGGTATATAAGGGAGAGGGCGGGCAACAACAAGGCATCAAGCCATAGAGCGTAGCAAACCTCATATCGCCCAGAGCACATTGTGCTTTGAGCAATCTTTGATCTAAGAGATCCGTATAATCCCAGCACACAGGATTAGGGTATTACCTCCATCACTGAGGGCCTGAACCTGTCTAACCCCTTGTCTTGTGTGACCTTCGAGTTTGAGATCTAGCGCCTGCCCCATAAATTTATTGCCAACTACAAAAGTCGACAACCGTCGTCCTGCAACCATCAAAAACAAGGAAACCCATCACATAGGAATGTCCAAAATGATATACAATAATTATCCAATTGCTAAAAATAAATCATATTCCTAACTCAAATACTCATCACCAACATTGATAGACCTCCACTTGTTCTTTCAATCTCCCCTTGATGAGTATATTGAAAAATCACCCAAAAGGCATAAATTTGAGCTAGAAAAAGATGGAAGAAAGCAATTTGATTGCAAAGCCAAACTTGGTCCAAGAAAGAGAATAAGATCATGACTAAGTTGGCAAGAAGGATTTTAGAGCACAACCAAAGAAACAACAAGTTTTTCACAAATGCTCTAAAAATCCAATGAAGACTAACAAAAGCTCAAATATGCTTATGATTCTTAAGGATTAGCACGATTTCACTAAAATCATAAGAACCAAGATGCATTCACATTTTTACCTATTGATGATGCCTTTTCCACGATTTCTCCCCCTTTTGGCAATATAGGCATCAAGAAGGTATTTCTTTTTGTTTTTTATATTTACATATGTATGCGTCAAATGCATCCTAAAAGAGCTTTGAAGATTATCCAAGTGACCACAATAACAAAATATGACACCAAGCTACTCAAGTTCAGATTATGCTAAACTGAGACATGTCCAAGTGCAAATGACAAATTTTGCTAGCAAGCTTAATTATGAATATCATTTTTACATGAGTTAGCAGGTGCAACACTTAGCATGGTTTCTAAACTAGAAGCAAAGCCATATAATGGATCAAATGGAAAACCTAGAGTTCAACCTACTCAACACTTTGGGAAAACTAGATGTGCATACAAGGTCCTTCGGCTCAAATATCTTTAATGCAAATTTTTTGCTTTAAGACTTCAAATGACATAGTGGGGTGCAAATGTTTAACATTATTTGCATTTTTTACCGACTTATGTTTTTTTATTTGCATTTTTTAGGTGTGATTAACTCAGGCCATAATCGACCATCTCAAGAAGAACTCTTAAGAGAATGGTCTTGGTAATACACGATACATTCCAAATTCATCTCAAGTGCAATGAGAAGCTGTCTCGTGAATGTAAGGTGTTGAGATCAAATTGCACAAAAAGAGTAAATTTTTTTGTTTTCATTTTAGCACATATATTTTGAGCATTTGAAGGACTCAAGTATGTATCATCCTAGCTTTACCCAAGTTGCTATAGGGACTCTAGTAGAAATCCAAAATTTCACAAATAATGGCACATGCACCTAGAGAGGAGACATAGCAAGTAGAAGCAAAATGTTTCATAAATTTTTCATTTAAAGCTCAATTTTCAATTTTTAGCAAGCTTAGCATCAAGAAGTAAAATGAACTTGGACATATCTAAGCTAGCAATTATCTTCAGAAATGTATCATGGTGCATAGCTTGACTACTAGTTCATTTGTATAATAGATAAAGCTCATAAAACAGAAAATAAATTCTATATGTAATGCATGAAGCAGATTCTCAAACTCCCCCACAACAAGTGAAGTTAATGTTAAGCACAAATTTGATTTAAGTTGAGTTATTAGCAGAATTAAGATCAAAGAAGGTCCAAATGAACTCAACCGAAACCAAAAACACAGAATGAGGAGAAGAGGTCGAGAAAACTGCAAACTTGGTGGCTATAGAGCAAAGAAAAGATAGTAGAGAACACTATGGCTCAGACTCGCTCTCATCTTCCCCAATGACTGACATAGGGAAGCTGACTCTAAATCTCAAGCTAAGGAGTGCACATAGACCCTGTCTACTCAGAGGGCCCGACACCTGCTAGACTTATAAGACTATGAGGGAACTCAACCCAGAGAGAAGAGAAAACAACTAATTGTGCATGATAGCAACCTAAAGCATAAGATGAGAGATCCATGCAAAGTATGCCAGAAGTCTAAGCGAAGTGAACTCAGAATTCTAGAAATAAGCCCAATATCACCCAGATGATACAAAAGAAATGAAATAATGGAAGAAAACATATATAGTATACAAACCAGCTCCCCCTCACGAGATGCCGTAAGGGCACACAACTCCAAGCTCTCCTCTCTAGGCCACAAATCTAGAGCTATCCAAAGGCTTGGTAAAGATATCGGCAATCTGGTGGTCACTCTCTACAAACTGAAGCACTATGTCACCCTTTTTCGCATGGTCTTTAAGGAAGTGATATCTAATATCGATGTGTTTGGTCTGGGAATGCTGCACTGATTTTTAGTAATGCAAATAGCGAAAGTGTTATCACAAAAGAGTGGAACACTATCTATGGCTAACCCGAAGTCCCGCAAAGTTGATCTCATCCAGAGCACCTGACTACAGCAACATACTCGGCCTCAGTGGTAGACTGTGCAACTCCAGATTGCTTCCAAGATGACCAAGAAACAAGAGGAAGTGCCAATGAATTGACAAGTGCCAGAAGTGCTCTTCCTATCTATCCTACATTCAGCAAAGTCTGCGTCGGAGAAGTCTCTAAGGGATAGGGAACAAGTAGAAGACTACCATATACTATAATCAGTGGTAGCTCGAAGGTACCTAAAGATGCGTTTTATCGCTTGGCGGTGAGAGGCGCGAGGAGAAGCATGAAATCGACCGTACAAACGCACAACAAAGTTTATGTCCGGCCTCGAAGCAGGGAGGTACAAGAAGGTACCGATCATGCTCCTAAACTCCTTCTGATCAACTGGCTCACCATCCTCATTAGGCTCAAAGACAGCAGTGGTGGCCATAGGAGTCATCACCGACTTCCCGACAGGCATGTCGAAGCGTCTCAGGAAGTCTCGGGTGTACTTGTCTTGTGCAAGAAGGTACCCTCATAAGTCTGCTTGATTTGGAAGCCGAGGAAGTAACTCAACTCGCCCATCATGCTCATCTCAAACTCTGTGCTCATCATCTCTGAAAACTGAGACACAAGAGAATGCGAAGAGCCACCAAAGATTATATCATCCATATAGATCTGGATGAGGAGAAAATGAGAATCCTGGTGTCTGATGAACAGAGTCTTGTCTACTATACCCATCTTAAAACCATGACTAAGAAGATAGGACTTAAGCCTCTCATACCAAGCTCTCGGGGCCTACTTAAGTCCCTACAAAGCTTTGAAAAGCTTGAAGACATAATTTGGATATTTTGGGTTCTCGAATCCTAGAGGCTTCCTGACATACACCTCTTCCTCAATATAACCATTGAGGAATGCACTCTTGACTTCCATTTGATAAAGCTTGAAGCCCTTAGATGCGGAGAATGCATGCAGGATCCTAATAGCCTCTAGTCTAGCTACAGGGGCAAATGTCTTCTCAAAGTCAAGACCCTCAACCTAAGAAAAGCCCTGTGCAACTAGCCTAGCCTTATTTCTAACGAAAACCCCATCCTTACTCTGCTTGTTTTTGAACACCCACTTGTTCCCAATGACATTATGACCAGATGAGGCCTTGACAAGCTGCCAAACCTTGTTCCTCTCTAAGTTCTCTAGCCCCTCATTCATAGCATTAATCCATGACTCATCAGATAATGCATGAGAAACATCCTTTCGCTCAAACAAGGCAACAAAGGCAGAGTGGAGGTAGAAACTCGACAAACCTGATTTTGAGCGCGTCACATGCTCAAATAGATCACCAATGATCTAATCAGGTGGATGAGATCTTTGAATATGGCGGGGAGATCCAAAAGCAGAAGTGGCCTCTACCTCCTGAATAGAAGAGGCAGGAACAGAGACACTCACTGAAGGAGAGTCTGAAGGTAAGGGCTGGTCTCTCAGAGGTGCAGAAATGGAAACAGAAGGCACCTCAGGTGTAGAGGGGACTAGGTAGGTGTAACATCACCATATCCATCATCCTCATCCTCTACAAAGATGGTTTCAGAGAGTGAAGAAGAGCCTCAAATTTCAGGTCTAGCTCCTGGGCTAGCCTCGTCAAAAGTCACATCACAGGTCTCTATAATCCTATTCGCATCGCAACTCCAGACCCTATAGCTACAAGAAGTTGAGTAACCTAAAAAATGCCATCAGAAGAACGAGACTCAAACTTGTCTAGATTATTAGACATCAAAATAAAACACTTGCAACCAAACACACGAAAATGAGAAACACTGGGCTTTCGCCCATACCTTAACTCGTAAGAAGTGCGATGCAAATGTGCTCTCAAGAATACTCGATTAGAAACATGACAAGCAGTAGCTATAGACTCAGCCCAAAATTTCCTACGAGTGCTGTACTCGTCTGGCATCGTCCTGGCCATCTCAACCAAGGTCCTGTTCTTCCATTCCACTACACCATTTTGCTAAGGGACATAGGGAGAGGAGAACTGATGCTCTAAGCCAAACTCCACACAGAAACAATCAAAGTAGGAGTTCTTGAACTCTGTGCCATTGTTACTACGTATAGCTCGTAAGGCACTTGGGAGCTCAAAAGACAGCATACAGACCAAACCCCTGAAATGAGTAAAGGACTCATCCTTCGAGGCAATGAAAAACACCCAAGAATACTTCAAAAAATCATCGACAATGACAAGAACATACTACTTCCCACCCGCTGACTGCACTCTAGCTGGACCAACAGTGTCCATATGTAAAAGCTGTCCTGGTGCATCTGTCATCACAACAATGACTGGGGGATGAGAAGGAGCAACTATTTGGCCATGTCGTCAAGGAGAGCAAAGTAAGTCTTTGACCATCTTGAGTTTGGGCAAGCTATGAATGAGGTCGTGACTGCTAACTTGGGTCAAATGGTCAAAGTCGATGTGACCAACTCTCCTATACCAGAAGGAGAGATCACGGGACTCAGAAGCAATCAAACAACAGAGAGAGTCTCCAGAGGAAACAAAAAAATCAGTGCGAAAGACTCTCCCAAATCTAGAAATCATGCAAACTAACTCCCCTGATAAATCAAGGATGCTACTAGCACTACTCTTGAAGCTTACCTCGAAAGAGTGAAATTTTTACTGTTGTAGCCCGGATGAAATTTTTTTCCCGCGATTAGCCGCCGATCGGGAGAAATAGCAAAAATAGCCCATCTACAATATAATCCAGCACACCCGATTTGCAGGAATTTTTTTATTACCGATTCCAGCGGACATGATCCGTGGAAAAATAATAATAAAAATTATTCTAGTTCCAGCGGACACTGTCAGCTAATTTTTTTCAGAAAAATCGTACGAGCGCCTAGTTCCAGCGGTTCCAAACTGCTGGAAATCGGGGCGGCTAAAAGTGCGGGAGTCTTGTCGGGCGTGGGTGTGGGGTGTCTGTCACGAGTGGTGCCGACATGAGTCAGGGCACAGGGGCCGGGGACCGGGCGGCGTGTCGGCAGGGGGTGCAAGGGCGGGGATCGGGGGCACACGGGCGACGCGGCGTGGCGGTCGGCGGAGCGTGCAGCGCGGGCCACCAAGAAATGGACGATTGGTCGACGTGAAGAAAAAAAACGGTGCAATATTGGAATCTGAAGGGGGTCGGATCCGTGCGCGATCGACCTGTGGGGAAAATTTAATTGTTGTGTCTTGTATGTGTGCCGAAAGCACGCGGGGAAAACTTTAATGTTGTGTCTTGTATGTGTGCCGAGAGCACTAACAAATGGCCGCTTCTTCGGTGCATTTGCGCAGGGAAGTGCTATAAATCGCGGCTCTGTTGCGATGATATGCGTTGAGCATTTGGACTTGAGGAAGCGTCACAGAGAAAAGCGAGGCAGTTCGAGCGCTGGTAACCAAGAGGCAGAAGAGACGAGAGGAGGGAAAAACAGAGAGGAAAACGAGGTGGAAAAGGAAAACCTCGAAGTGTATTGCCAAGGATTTTTGATGATATTCATATTTTGTGGAAGTTCGGTTAGAGTTTATATTTTCCATCATTTGACGAGTGATCTTTATTTTGCAGGTATTGTCCGGAACGGTTGGTTCGTACATCCGTCGAGATATTTAATATTCAGGAGAGCTCCAGGAAGGTTAGTTCGGAATCTTCATGAGGATTAGTATTTTGTTATTACATTGGTAGTATAATTAGTACGACATTAGTGTCATTTGCAGTGTACGAAATGATGTTATTAGTATAATCAGATGGACCGGTTTAGTCGAAGGAATTGGTAGTATATTAATGCATTGGTAGTATAACGGCAACAATACATTAGCCCGTAAAATAACGCTATAGCCATATCGGCGTCATATAATTATGAATTAATTATAATGACAGTAATTTGGGGATTCTTTTATTAGTTTAAAACTGGTTTAATAGTATTTCGATATATGGATAACTTTATTAATTTTAGTGTAATATTACAACAACATTTGTGGCATTAATACAATTATTTCAATTTTGTTGTAATATTATTGCGATGCGTGTATAACTTGGGCAACGTCAGTATAATATTATGACAACATTTGTGGGATTAGTAAAATATTAGAATAACTAGTAGTACACGAAATGACAGCATTACTAGTTGGAGTAGCAGAAGAAATGATAAATTCAGTGCAACGAGCTGTACATGAAATGACACATGTAGTTGAGTAGTGCTGATATAGCCATGTTTGTTTTATGTTTTTCGCAATTAGCTGTTGATCCGATAAAATAACATAAATGACTGCTGGGAAGTACTAATAATTAATTTTTGTTAGATGAGTAGTACATAAATCGATAATGCAAGACGTAAATAACAGTATGTAAATGGTAACCTAATGTTAGCACTCTTTCAGTATAATGTTACTACAATACGAATTTAACTAGTACTAAATATACATTACGAGTATATTTAGTGTAGTATTTGTATGATATTAATGGAATATTAGTTGGTAGTAACAATGACAGCACTGTTAATAGTAAAAATTTTGTACCATTAGCAATACAAAATTTGTTGGTACGAGTAACATCAGTGCTACGTAATATTATGGTGTTAGGCGTAAAATTTTAGTGCTACATCCTGACACAACCCTAAAATGGTGGCATTAACACCATTAAACTTGTCTTGTTGAGCCTAATGTGTTCAGTAAGTAGCATACCTTGTTATTTACAAGAAAAAGTTATTCTAAAGATGGATAGAAACTATTAAGTATTAACTTTCGAAATGTCCATGTATTTTGGTATGTAAAACAATACACTGTAGATTTATATAGTGCGGATGTAGCGGCAAGCCAAGTCAAACAAATAATTAATTAATTATTTTCAAATGTAAAGCAATTAATTATTTTCAAATGTAAAGCAATGTTGCCATATCAGTATTTTGAAGAACAAAATGTCACATGTTTGTACCATGACACACTGATGTCAGTGCTGATATGGCTGCAACCTAGGTTAGACATCCATGTGCATCAAATGTGGATATATATTCCTTAAGTAGCTTTAGCATTAGGAATTAGAAGTTCCAAAGCAGAATTGTACATTCATATATGATATTCTTGGTAACTTTCCCTTTAGTTGCTGCTGGCTCATGAGAAACTTCTTAGAGTTACTCAAATAACATTACCGTGTATAACTATATGCTGATAGACAATTACTCATGTAGTCATGTACGCAACAGAAATGGGTAAAAAGCCACTCAGTCCCTCACCCTGTGGACAAGAACCAGAGCTGGAACTCTCCATTTCTTTTAGCCTGAAGAAGTAAATGACTGCATGAGGCTATGTGTACAAGGTCCTCAGTTCCAGCAAAAGTTTAAGAACTCTACTCGTAGGATCATTGGAGACAGTAGCACTGCACCAAACAAACAGGGTAAGAAACCTATAGATACATATGTAAGAAAACAAAGTGAAAGAGTTAATATTTTATTGAATATAAATAAGCATATGATCAAGCATTTTTTCCCAGAGAATTATCCATTTATAGCTCAACTCACCATGAAAGTTTTTCTAACAGTGTATTTTCTGCAGGAATGTGATAATATGTGTTTAAACTTTACCGATGTTGCCTTCTTTTAAGATATACATATACATATGTTCATTCCACTCGACTTTACGGTGTGATTCAAATTAATTGAACTGAAATCGACGAGAGAGTTGCCATGTACCTATAAATTTTTTATGTTTAGCATGCAACCCAGATTACACAATAAAACACCACTTAGCAATTGGTTTTCTAGCAAGAACTTTCTTCCCAACTACAGATTCCAAAACTCTAGGTATCATCCTGATATCAAATGAAAACAACCAAGGAAAATAGAAACAGGGAATTGATGAAGTATCTCCTTATCATCTCACTAACAACCATATAGTAAAAAGCACCTCCTTGAACAAACAAGATAATTTTTTTATTTCAAGCACATGAACCCCAGATGCAACCATTTCTTAGGTATCAAGAGGTAACTCTACCAGAATTAACAAGAATCCAAAAGGTGTTGCCTATCAAGGAAATCCCCAAGTCCCAGAACAAAGAATGAAAAGACACGGCTAATGCGTAAAATTTGTTGGTAAGTTAATAAAATTGTGGTATGAACAGTTTAATATTTAGTGTATCATTTGTATGATATTAATGGAATATTAGTTCGTTGGAACGGAATTTCTGTAGTATCCGAACAAATACCACAATAACAACATTGTTAATACTAAAAAACTTAGTACCATGAATGGAATAAATAACGGTGCATGATTACTTTAACAGTACTACATGGGAATGATATTTACGTATTTGCTATATTATTACTGATTACGGATATGACAAATCGTATGTTGGTAATCAATGCATGTGCTTGCGTCTTTTGCAATGGTAGGTACTAAATGGCAGAAATTCTAGATTTGTCCATGTTTTATGGTGACGGCGTTGATCAAGAGGGTCCACATGGGGCGAACCTTTCGAACTGCGAAAGTAAGATGATCTGGGCTCCAGGTCTAACGGAGATGAACCTGGCCGACCTCTGTACTTGCGTGAGGAGCGCATTTGATTGGGAGACTGCCCGAAAGAAGCTCGTCATCGAGGCGGTGCATGTCAGAGTCGCCGAAGG
The DNA here is from genome assembly GCA_036346275.1 of Otatea glauca. Classification (NCBI taxonomy): domain Eukaryota; kingdom Viridiplantae; phylum Streptophyta; class Magnoliopsida; order Poales; family Poaceae; genus Otatea; species Otatea glauca. The sequence goes on along the minus strand of CM070715.1, from coordinate 46,274,379 downwards.
TTCCACCAACTACGTGTGTGACCTATGCAAGATTGTGGGAAGCACAGTATGGGTGGAATACATGCAAATTGTGATGAACCCTGAAGCGCTGATACACCATCGGCCGATGGTGTATGTCCGCTTCCTGGACGGAGGCCAAACCTCTAGTCCCCTTGGTGGCGGTGGCGGCGGCGTTGAAGCATCCTCTGGGGCCATCGGTGAGGACGTCGGTGCGGATGCCTTTCAGGCAAATGAAGACATCGGGCAATGGTGGTCCACTCGCATTGACTGCCACGAGCACTTGGAAGCCATGTCGAACGAAGCAACGTCCGATGAAGACGATGATGTCAACACGGATAGCAGCGAAGATGACGGTGCAGCTCCAGTCGGTGGCATTGTGTCCACTGATGTGGAATACGTGTCTTCATGGTTGGACGATCTGGCGATGACGTCTCTCGTGTTGCCAGATGAAACTGGCACTGAGTGGGCCTTCAATCAGGACACTCTGCTGGTAGGGCAACGCTTCCCTACGAATAGTGCCGCCCAGCAAGCAATTGCTAGATATGCGGTAAACATCAGCCGCACATACCGGGTGTACAGGTCGAACCAGGAGACCTACATTGTGAAGTGCATGGATGCTGAGTGTCCCGCAAGATCCGTGCCCACAAATTCAAGGGCGGGAGTTCAGGCTTCAGGATAACAGTCCTGATGGACCACACTTGTGTGCTTGCTGAGCTACTGCAGAAGCATAGAAATGTCACGTCCTCATATGTAGCCAGCCTAATTTCTCACTTGGTCATAGCGGACGTGATCATTTCACCGAAGATACTAATGGACGACGTAGTTAACATGGTGGGATATCCTGTTAGCTACGGCAAGGTGTGGCGAACGAAGAAGAAAGTTATAAAGATGATGTATGGCATGTATGAAGAGGGGTACAACCTTGTTCCTCGCATGCTTCACCAGATTGCTGAAACCAATCCTGGGACCTACATGAAAAAGATGGATAGGCCGCACCCCACGAGGGGTCCCAACTATTTCATCCTTGACAGTGTGTTTTGGGCATTCGGACCAGCTATTCAGGGCTTCAAGTACTGCCGGCCTGTGCTCAGCATGGATGGTACTTTTCTATCCGGCAAGTACAAAGGCACCATACTGATGGCTGTCGCGGTGGATGCCAACGACCAGCTACTCCCGGTGGCCTATGCACTTGTGGAAAGCGAGAACATGGAGAGTTGGTTGTGGTTCCTAGCAAATGTGAAGCAAGCTGTTGTCCAAGACCGCCCGAACGTATGCCTCAACACCGACACACATGCTGGGTTAATGTTCGCCATCAGCACCATGCAAGGAGGGACACAGCCACCGTACCAATGGAATGATGTCGTCAATCGCTGGTGCATGAGGCATCTTGCCGTGAACCTGCATAGAAGGTTCCGCAACAAGGAAGTGATGAAGACATTCAAGAGGCTCTGCATGCAAAACCAGAGGCAGAAGTTCGAGGCCATATGGAGAGTGCTCGATGAGGAGACCGCGAAACATACGCCGCAATCCGCAGAGGGCCAGGTGAACAACTTCTCTTAGTGGGTTCAGTTGCATGCTCCAGAACTAGAGAAGTGGTCCCTGTTGCATGACACCGACGGCGCAAGGTACGGCATAATGACAACTAACATGTCCGAGGTTTACAACGGTGTACTAAAGGGTGTTCGGTCCCTCCCAATCAGTGCCATCATGGAGGAAACCTGGAACAAGACCGTTGGATACTTCGTGAACAGGGGATGAATGCAAGGAGGCATCTGGACGAGGGAAAGCAGTTCTCCGAACGTATGCACGCATACATTGAGAAGAAAATAGAGAAGGCTCGGTCCCACGATGTCCGCACCATGAATGGAGTCAGGCGGAAGTTTGAAGTGCGCCTACGAGAGAAGTTCGTCGATGGCCATTGCAGAGGCAACCATAAGTAAGTGTGCATAGTACATGATGTGGGGACATGCACATGCAACAAGCCACAACTGTTGCACAAGCCATGCTCGCATGTATATGCGGCATGCACGGTTCTCCGTCAGTCTTCCGTGGTGTACATCTCTGAGTACTTCAGCGCTGACCATCTGTTCGGGACATGGAGTTCGGAGTTCAACTCCTACGGCTTGGACATGCATTACAGGGAGCTGTGGCCGGGGCAAGTGACTTGGTCTCAGAATGACACTTTGAAGCGGAGCGACCGTGGACGGTGGCAGTCACGACGAATCCATAACGATATGGACGCAAGTTAGCGGGGAGACGGAAGAGCCGTACGAAAGTGCCGTATATGCCGGACAGTGGGGCATACAATGAAGAACTGCCCTAATAGGGCTGGCTCGTCGACCCATCCGTAGCAACCGTGTCAATGTACCTTCTTATAATTATTTTCTGTGCCAGTAGTAACTTCATGTAATTTTCTTTTTTGTTATGTAGAATCATGTACGATGCTACGTATGTTATGTTACCTGATGGCATGTCATCACATGTTATGTATTGTTATATCATGTAATGTTATTTTTTTACATCCCCTGTGTACTTTTTTTGTGTGCGGTTAGTACCTTCCTATAGTCTACATTATTTTGCTATGCAATATCACGTACTGTGCTATCTATGTCCTGTTATGTGCTGTCTTGTCATCACATTATATTTGTTATTATGTCACGTGATGTTATGTTATGCGTATTAATTTCTGTTTTTGTTTTCTTCTTGCAGGACATGGCTGTCCACCCGCAGACTTTGCTTGACCCATACTACGATGCCAAGCATCGTAGCAGGCTCTGGCTTACTGGTGCCCAACCACCGTCTTTCGTTCTCAAGGCCCCGAAGGAGCACTGGCCCTTGGACCAATGGTACGTGCCCACCCTACGGGAGTCAGGGCTACTGCCACTAGCCCGAATGATGGACATCGGGCAATCCTTCACTTTAGACGGGGCTCTCTTCTTCGCGCTAGTGGATCGTTGGAGGCCGGAGACCCACACTTTCCACTTCCGCTGGGGGGAGATGATCGTCACCCTGCAGGACGTTGGCTTCATTACCGGGATTGCCTATTAGGGGTAGGCCGATAGTCCCACCACCGAGGAGGCCTAACTGGAAAATAAGGTAGCAGGACAGATTTGGCCATGCAGTCCCTGAGCAGAGTCCGGGGGTTCCACTGTCATGTCTTCGTCTTTACATCTGATGCCCGATGACGCACCTCAGGACATGGTGAGTACTCACCTTGTTGCCTACTTGCTCTTCCTATTTGGTTGGGTGTTATTCCCTACAGCGCAAGGAGATGCTGTCTACCCAGCCTACATCCACATTGCGGAGGCTTTGGCTGACACCCACGTCGACGAGGTCCCTCAGTTTAGTTTTAGATCGGCGGTGCTTTGCTCCACATACAGGGGATTGTGCGCGGACTGTGTGAAGACAATGGGGGAGGAGCCCGTTTTGGCAATGTGCTACACGTTGCTGCAGATTTGGTCTTGGGAGCATTTTCTTGTTGGGCGCCAGTACTTCCGGGAGCCCGTTCACCCGTATCCGTTGGACGAAGACTTCTACGGTGGACACCCGATTGATGCTCCCACAATGGAGTTTCAGTGGACGGCTTCCTACTTGGGATGGGCAAGGGATAGACCTTGCAGAGTCTACTCTGAGTTTCATAACCACTTCGAGACCCTACACGAGGATGAAATAATATGGCAACCCTGGACTTATGATTCGTTGGTCGGTACGGCACCGTATGGATTGTCGCATCAGTGTGGGAAGGATGGTGATATTGGTTGACGACGTGCCACCTCGTGCTCTATCATATGGTGGAGGTGTACTGTCCAGCTCGAGTAATGCATCAATTTGGACTGTACCAGCAAATCCCCCCTCCAGTTGGGCCGCCTATGGGACAAAAAGTGCATATGTAAGTTTAATTCGTAATTATGAATTGTAGTTTGTATTTTTGTTTTGTAACTTACGACTATAATTCCCACAGGCAATCTCAGAGGGGCCAAAGGAGCGACGAGTGGCAAGACACGCAGTTACAATGGACGACTGCATGGGAGCAGTATGCCACGGAGCAGGTAGTATCGAAGGGTCGACCATACGACCTCGAGTCTTACGTCGCCTACTTGGAGTGGTACGTGCCTCGTACCGGAACACGACTTACTGTGACACCTCCCGAAAGGCCTGAGGAGGTCACCGACGTTGAGCGGTTGGCCCTCAGCCACCCTGTACACGGTGCAGCACGGCAAGATGAAGCGTACGAACATACATTATATCTCAATTCACATTTCTATTACTAATCATGTTTTCTTGCAGTACGACCGTGCGAGCCGTATCTTCAAGGAAAGTTCCAGTGTAATACGGGATGAGGCCCGGCGCTCGAAGTCTAGCCTAGTAGGGATTCTACGGTCTATTATGGACGAGTCTAAGGGCATCATGAGCGCATTGACATGCGGCCGTCACAGTGACGTTGCCATACGGTGTGGTGAGCGAGGCACTCGTCCTTTATCTCCCAGGCCGTCACGCCCCAGCATGGGCGGAAGACGATCGAGCGTTGCACGTTCGTCTTCCTCGCAGCATGGCTGTCAGGATATGCAGGTACAACACTTACATTTTGCTATCATGCTTCAAAGTACTCTCCTGAAATGAACTATTTGGTAATGCCATATCCTATTACAGCATGAGCGTAGAGATCAATCTCTCCTACCTTCATCGTCTAGGCTCGACCGAGACTTGCCCGAGTCCTCGTGGGCACATTTACCGCAAGATTTAGGCTTTGGTCAGGCTTATAACCCGCAAGCCTTCCACAGTATTGGTGCAGGCACGTCCTATACACAGGCGCCACATGAGGTACATTACCTTTAATTGGAGTTATTACCTGATAGTGAACATACCTTTCTCTGAGGTAACTAATATTTCCGTTCGTATCACGTCCTTTTGCAGGATTCGCGCAGGGATCAAACTCTCCTTGCACTGCCGACAGCTACTGAGGTTCATACACCCACTGACGTGGACACCCCCGATCAGTACGTGGCACCAGGTAGTATTTATTTGAGTGGATTTGCACCGGCACGCTTACCACAGCACCCACCTTCACAAACTTGGTTGGCTCCAGGGCAGGTATGTATGTGCAGCTCAAGTTGTTCCTCACGCGACACCTTCGTAACAATACGAGTGCGCAAGTTTATCGGGATGAGTTCTCCTAGTGGGAAGATGTCGGGACCCGATTCTGAGAATCTGGACCCTCTGTGTATTCTATGCTAGTCCAGGATCACGCTAGCACACACAGTCTTAACAGGGTTGAACATCACAGACATTCACAACGATACCATAAAAAATAGTGCAAACATTTATATAAACTGAGTTGTACGACCTTATGGTCTCCTTACATAAGATTAGCCACGCAGGGCTAACATTACCAGAGTAATTAAAAGATAACAGCGGAAAGCAAATAAACTTCGTGGAAGCCTTCATCTTGCCACAGGCAACCGACTGGGCTTGCCCCCTAATTTTCCAGATCTTCAATGTATTCCTCCTCCCAGGCTGGCGTAGACTCCTCCACTGATGTTGGAGTTGATAGGCAAGAAGGGGTGAGTACTCAAGGCACTCAGCAAATAATGCACAGAATGCGGTACTATTACTACATGCAAGGCTTATTCCGAAGAATTGGCTTACTTGGTTCTTTTGCATCAAACAACATTTTTAAACAAGCATCTTATTTAGATTGGAAGCAGTGAAACAATTATATATAATGCTAAGTTCTTCAAACAGTTTTTTTCAAATATTCTCGGCACACAACCTTAATAATTCATTTTTATACTGTCACACAGCCACCCATCCCACATTTTTATTTTTGAAGATCTAACCCTTGACTGTAATCCCCGAGCAATGCTCAATACCGCAAGCACGGCTATTCGAATCGTTTTGACACTCTGCAGAGGTTGTACACTTTACCAACAAGATACAGCCGCTCACCACGCAGGTGATTGCCCGTAACAAAGCCTTTCAGGAACCTATACCTTAACCAATGAACCTCTCCGGTATTACCTTCACTATCACTTCCCTCACACAGAGCCGAAGTATAGGACAGGACAACACCGTTGGATGGGCACCAAGCCGCAGTACAGGTACGCCCCCCCACACAGATACACTTAGTGTACTGTCACCCCGAGGTATCAGAGGAAGGATATCGGAACCATAATCAACTAGGCCTATCCCATTCCAGACATGTAGTTGTACGGGTGACTCAGTTCAAAGACATGCAAAGTGAAGTCCTTAACTTGACCAGGGCAAGACTTCCATCACTCAACAGTGGCACACAGCCCAATGTGGCACACAGGGTCACAACTCTCATTTACCCATTGCCACAAAGGCCCACCTGGCACACAACCTCTTGCTACTTGCCCCAGTCTAAATCATTTCCCACCCGGCTGATTATTGTGCAACACATGCCAGCAATAACTCAACATCGATACAGAACCACACAGGTCTCCGTACTTCAATTTCATCATGTAGCATCATCACACTACTTTTCATAATACATTCAGTATTTCATTAGTCAATATTGTTGCATTTCCAAAAGATCATGCAAGACTCGTTGCAGGGCTAAGCCTCTAATCACGGTCTAGCCTCCCGCGTTGGCACAATATTATCATCCAACTAGTACAAGCTACCTAGGGTGGCAATGATTTCAGGGCATACAAGTAATAATTTTAAGGTGACATTAACAATATGGGTTTATTAGCTAAATTACCCAAATTCATTTAAATACATTTTTAATTAATTTAGCATTCATAATTTTAAAGCAAAATATATAATTAAAAGAAGCTGGGATCAAAATGGTCAAAACATCACTTGCCTTCAAAGAGTCACTGGTCATGGTCCGAAGCTTGGTCTTGAGCTACGAACTCTTCTACGAAACTTTCCGGCAAATTTGCGTCTACGTGTAAAAATAACATATGCAATAAATACCCAAAAAGTTGACTAAATTACCTCAAAAATTCAAATAAAATTCATCATTAAAAATATCTCAATTTTACAAATTTTTAGAGACTCGAATCACCCCAATTGGAGTTCAAATGCAAAAGTTATAGCCTTTTAAAGTTTGCAAATATTTTAAAAGAATAAACCGAATTAACATAAATATTTTTCAACTGAAAACCCGATTTATTGCGTCAGCATGACGTGAGGGGACACGTGGCACTCTCTGGTGCTGCCACGTCGCTGCAGTCCATGGACCCGGTCCACGGCTCGGCTCTGGTCCACGGTGGACTCGGTCCACAGAACAGTACCCGGGGTTGACATGTGGGTCCCATTGATGACGTCAACACTGATGTCACCACTGGCGTCAGCCGATTGCCTCGAGATTCGCCCACGGACACGTGTCAACATCTTGGCCATTCTTCATCTAACGGTCAGATCTTCGCTACGTGGCTAAATCGTGGCCGTCCACTCAATCCGACGGACAGATCTCACGCGCACGCTCGGCTCGGTGGCGCTTCGATTTCCGCGCTACCACGCGGCACACAACTGACGATGCGCCCGGATCTAACGGCCTGATCCCACGCATGCCAGGCGACGCTTCGGCTACGCAGCGACATGCGGCGCAATCGCGACGGTCCGCGGAAATCGACGGCCGAAAGTCGGTCACACTTCAGTCAATGCGGACACACGGCTGCACGTGATTCGGCGAGGGCGCGGCGCAATCACCGCCGCTCGTTCAAACTTGAACGGCGCGGATCCTTAGGGCAAATCCAGATCTAAACTCAACCGTTCAGATCCGATCCAACGGCGCAGGCTTACGGAGCTGTTTACTGTGCACAAGGCGACGTGGCTCAATCTCTAGCGTTCAAAAACAATCCAATGGTCCAAACCGCAACCAACATAAAACTCTAGATCTAATCTAAGCCGTACATCTATGGATCTAACGGTACAGATCTAATCCAAACGTAAACAGAGAAGGGGCGACATGGACTCACCAGAACCGCACGATGCAGATCGGACGGTCGACGAGGGTTCGCGAGGTCGACGGCGGCGATGAAGAAGAGGCTGCCGGAGCTGGGGAAGACAACGCGGTCGACGGCGGTACGGTGGTTCTCCGGCGTGAAAAAGTGGCTCGTTCGACGCGGCAAACTCAGAGGAGTTCGGAACCGGCTCGGGCGACGGCGGAAGACTACCGACGGCGGCGAGAGGAGGCAAAAACAGCGGCGAAGCGAAAGGGCAACTACGGTGAGTTTGCACGGGCGCTAGGAGGGGTCTCGGTATGCGTGCAAAGAGTCAAAAGAAGTGTCTTGAAGTTCTCTGCATAACGTTCTAAGCGACAAGGCTTAAAGAGCCTGGACTTGCGCGAAAACCACCGGCGAAACTCTCGGGCATCAATGCCCACGCCTCTCCGGTGATCTCGCGAAGACGAGACGACGTCGCGCAGTCCTGAGCATCCACGCGGACTCGATTGGACGGCTGCCAACGCTTGGCGACGCAGCGCAACGGCGAGCGTTCGATTGGAATCGGACGGTGCGCGGCTAGGGTTTTCGGGGTGTTGGGCCGGGCTAAGTACAGTGCTGGGCTGGCCCAACACTATTCATCTGATTTTCAAAGCTTTTCTAATTAAACTAAATCAGATAAATAAACAAAGCCAAAATAAATAGCAAAAATACCTGGAAAAAAATCCGGAAAAATTCGAGAAAATACTTTGAGCCATTTGGAACTCAAATAAAATATTTCCAGAAAAACTTTGCATAAGCTTTTTCAATATTTTAATGGATTTCAAGAAAGACCATATTTGAATAAATATCCAAATAAATTCCAGTAAATTCCCAAAAATTCTCAAAAAACAGAAATACTCCAAAGTTTAAATTAGGTCAAATTTTTAGGGTGTTACAAACCTCCCCCCTTGACAGAATCTCGTCCCCGAGATTCAGGGCTATCGATAGAAATAGGTTAGGAAACTCCTTCTTTAGGTCTTCTTTGCGTTCCCATGTTGCTTCACTTTCCGAGTGGTTACTCCACTAGACTCTGCAAAAGTGTGTCGACTTGTTCCTCGTTTCTCTGTCCATGGTATCCAAAATCTTCACCGGGTATTCTTTATAAGTCAAATCGTCTTGCAGCTCGATTGCTTCCAAAGGTGTTTGTTCTTCCAGTACTCGAAGACACTTTTTCAATTGAGATACATGAAATACATCATGTACTCCTGCCAAAGACTGTGGTAACTCCAACTGATATGCAACTTCACCTCTGCGGCTCAAGATCTTGAACGGTCCGACGTATCTGGGTGCGGGCTTCCCCTTTGCATGAAATCTTCTATCTCCTTTGAGTGGTGTAACTCTGAGATACACATAATCTTCAAGTTCGAAGCTCAATTCCCTGCGTCGATTGTCGGCATAACTTTTTTGTCTTGATCGAGCAATCTTCAGTCTTTCTCTGATCATGGCGATCTGTTCTTCTGCTTTCTGAAGTATATCCGGGCCAAAAATGTGTCGTTCACCAGTCTCATTCCAATTCAATGGTGTTCCACAGGATCGACCATACAAAGCTTCAAAGGGAGACATCTGTAAACTTGCCTGATAACCGTTATTGTAACTGAACTCAGCATATAAGGCAAACAGTTGTCCCACGAAGTAGAATATGCTAAAGCACAAGCCCTCAGCATATCTTCCAATATCTAGTTAACTCTCTCAGTTTGACCATCTGTCTACGGATGGTATGCTGTACTAAAGTTTAACCGAGTTCCCATTGCCTCATGTAGCTTACCCCAGAATCTTGAAGTAAACTGAGTTCCTCTGTCCGACACTATCTTCTTTGGTACTCCAAGCAAACAGACAATTCTTGCCATATACAGTTCTGCTAACCGGTCCCCTGAGTATGTGGTCTTTACCGGTATAAAATGTGCCACTTTAGTTAAACAATCTATTATGACCCATATGGAATTATATCCACTTTGAGTTCTGGGTAAACCGGTTATGAAATCCATACCGATCTCTTCCCATTTCCACTCAGGTATCTTTAAGGGTTGCAATAGTCCTACTGGTCTTTGGTGCATAGCTTTAACTCTTTGACACATCACATAATGTGACATACTCAGCAATTTCTCGCTTCATGCTTGGCCACCAAAATCTTTCTTTTAAATCTTGATACATTTTTGCACTTCCTCGATGGATTGAAACTTGGAGTCATGAGCTTCCTCCAAAATTAACTGCTTTAGCTCTTTCTTATTCGGCACAAAATGCGCCCTTTAAACCACATAGTACCTTGCTCATCCAGCTTGAAATCCTTTGCCTTGCCTGCATCCATTTTGGACTTAATTCTCTTGATTTTGTCGTCATCTTTCTGCCCTTCCCTGATTTGTTCCTCCAGGGTAGGTTTTACTTCCATGATAGCCAAAAATCCTTCTGGTACCACTTCTAACCCCAATTTCCGGAAATCCTTACATAACTCGGCCTGACTTGTTTCCAGCAGCGTATTTACATTGTGGTTCTTCCGACTTAAGGCATCTGCCACAATATTGGCTTTACCGGGATGGTAATGAATTCCAACATTGTAATCTTTAATCAACTCTAGCCATCTCCTTTGCCTCATATTTAAGTCAGCTTGTGTGAAGATATACTTAAGACTTTTACGATCAGTATACACTTCACATCTGTTTCCGATGAGATAGTGACACCATATTTTTAGGGCATGCACTACGGCAGCCAATTCTAGGTCATGGGTCGGATAATTCTCCTCATGTGGCCTCAATTGCCTTGATGTATATGCAACTACTTTCCTGTTTTGCATCAATACGCATCCTAGCCCGTGACACGATGCATCACAATAAATGTCAAAGCTTTGATGAACATCAGGTAAAACTAATACCAATGCTAAAGTTAATCGTTTCTTCAACTCCTGGAAACTCTTTTCACATTCTGGTGTACACAAGAATTTCCTTTCCTTTTTCAGCAATTGCGTAAGGGGTCTCACAATTGTAGAAAATCCTTCGATAAAACGACGGTAATATCCCGCCATTCCAAGGAAACTATGGATTTGAGTTACCGTCTTTGGTTGCTCCCAATGTAATACTGCCTCAATTTTCTTTGGTTCTACCGCAACTCCTCCCGCAGTCATTATGTGTTCAAGGAATTCCACCTTATCCTTCCAAATGTCGCATTTGCTAAATTTAGCAAACAACTGTTGTTCCCTCAACTTATTAAGAACTAACCTTAAATGTTCGGCATGCTCTTCCTTCATCTTGGAGTAGACAAGGATATCATCTATAAACATGACAACGAACTTATCCAGGTATTCCATAAAAACCTTATTCGTTAAGTTCATGAAATATGTTGGTGCATTTGTCAAACCGAAGGACATAACTATAAACTCGTAATGTCCATATCTTGACGAGAATGCAGTCTTCGGTATATCCTCTGATCGGATCTTCAATTGATAGTATCCTGATCGAAGATCAATCTTGGAGAAGACCCCTGCTCCTCTCAACTGATCAAACAGATCATCGATCCTTGGTAGCGGATACTTATTCTTTATCGTCACATCGTTGAGTGCATGATAGTCTATACACATCCTAAAACTCCTATCCTTCTTCTTGACGAACAAGACAGGTGCTCCCCATGGCGATGAACTAGGTCTTATAAACCCTTTTTCCAGCAGTTCTTCAATTTGCTTCTTCATTTCTACCAACTCATCTGTGTACATCCGGTAGGGTCTCTTAGCTATGGGAGCTGTCCCTGGTACAAGTTCTATAACGAACTCGATGTCCCTATCTGGCGGCATCCCAGGTAAATCCTCCGGAAAAACATCCGGATATTCATTGACCACCGGTACATCCTCTAGGCTGACGATCTTCATGTTGTTGACCATCAACTGTCCATCCCGCACTGCTATTGCTTCAAACTCAATCCTCTTCCCATTCGGGCTCTCAACTGATATGACTCTTCGTCCGCAGTCCAACACTGCCTTGTGCTTAGTTAACCAATCCATTCCCAGGATAACATCCAGGGTTTGGGTATTTAGGATAATTTAGTTCGCTAGGAACTCTACTTCATTAATTATTAGTCTTACCCCAGAACATCCTACTTTTGATCGGAGTTCTGATCCAGGGGATTGGACTACAGGCACACACTTAAGACTCACAATATCCATATCATTTTGAACAGCAAAATCTTGGGAAATAAATGAATGTGAAGCTCCAAAATCGACTAAAACAGTAGTTGGTACTGAGTTTACTAGAAACTTACCTAGTACAACGTTCGTTGCATTCTGAACCTCATCCGCGGTGATGTGATTAACTCTGCCTCTCGCAGTTGCCTGGGGTGTGGCTCCAGCTTGAGCAGCTCCCTTGTTCCCTCCTTGAGCAGGTGTCCTTGCAGGTGTGTTCCCCAGATTAAAACGGACCGGGGTGACACCTCCTTTCTTGGGGCAGTTATTGGCAAAATGCCCTAGCTCATTGCAGTGATAACAACGTCTTCCCACTGCCTGAGAGTTCCCTCCAATCTGTACCACCATTCTGGCCGGAGTTTGAGTATTCTGGCCCACTGGACGGTTTGTCGACAGTGGTGCTCTATCACTATTTTGGGGTTGGAATCGGACGAACTGTTGAGGTGTCATCTTCTGCCTTTGCTGGCCCTAACGACCTCCTTGTTGCGCCATTCTGCGTTTTTGGTTGTCATCCAACTCCCGACGTTTATCCTCAGGATAAGAGCCTTGTTAACCAGCTCTTGGAAGTCCGGGAATGTGTGGGTGATCAGTCCCACTTGTAGCCCAGCATTCAATCCCTTTATGAAGCGGGATTGTCTGGCCTTATCTGTGGCTACGTCTTCTGGTGCGTAGCGTGCTAGCTGGGTAAACTTGTTCAAGTAGTCAGCCACTGATTGGCCACCCTGCTTGAGATTCTGGTATTCCTCCTTCTTTAGATCCATGATACCCTCTGGTACATGGTATTGGCGGAAGGCTGTTGTGAACTCCTCCCATGAGATACCCTGAGGATCCTCGTGCGATGCACAGAAGTTTTCCCACCATTCTGCGGCGGTTCCCTCTAGTTGATGAGAGACATAGAGTACCCTCTCATTCCCTACACATTGGGTAATCTGCAATTTCCTTTCGATAGTTCTCAGCCAATCATCCACCTCCAACGGATTGACATTGCTTGAGAACGAGGGTGGGCGAGTCCTCATAAACTTTGACAACCTTGAGTAAGGATGTGGACCTTGATTACCCCCTAGTTGAACATTCGCAGCAGCTTGATTGGAGATCTGCTGCATAGTCTGCATCATCGTATTCATCAACTGGGTTTGGGCAGCCAGAAAGGCTCCCAAGTTCTGCAGATCAACTTGCGGTGGTTGAGGAATTGGTTTCTCATTCTGGTTGTCCGCCTGATTGGCACCACTTCCACTGGCTCCAATGTTGCCACGAGTCCTCACCATCTGCTGAAAGCTTCCAAGGTTAAGAAAAGAAGAAAGCATAGACAAGTAAAGGACTTATGCAGGGGAAACAGGTGTAACTTAATTCCTTTAGAAATTTTATTATTTCAATGAAATAGTATGGTTGCTCACAAGTGCCTAAGGGCAATGCAACACATACAAGACGCTTATAAACGAAAGCAAGCAAACAACATTAAAAGGCCATAACGACTCACACCTATTGGTGACTCTGAAACAAAGACGCGACTCAAACACTCGAGTCTCAACACTACACCAAACTAGACTCGATCACTCGTCGATCCATCCCGGCTCCGGCTTCCCCGGGGCATACACCGGTGGGTGCTCTCGCATTGGGGAGAACTGGTCCTGGTCCGAAACCGGCTCCTCTGGTTCGGGCACCAGCTCCTCAGGGTCCTTCCTCCTCGTCGAGCTCCAACTCGGCCTATGGCGGTCTGGCGTAGAGCGCGTCCTCCAACTCTCCAATTCGCTGAAAAGCAAAAGCCTTGGTCTCCCGAAGAGCCTACTCAGCTGTTCCCAGAGCGGCGTAGACATACTGCAGCTCTTGAACAATCTGTTCCATAACCTGCTCCTGAGCAGCTGCAAATCGTGCAAGATGCACGACCGCCGCATCACCCTCCAGGTGAAGCTGTCCTCTTGGAGCTCCTCCCTCCTGCGGGAGCAGACGGAACATAGTATCCCGAAGCTCCCCGGCATATGCCTGACCAATTCTTCGCTTGGCCAGACGAGTGGTCTCCTGAATCCTGGCCTTGAAGGTAGCCCTTCGAACCGTGATACGGAATGGCTGGCTCGCTCCCACGTGCTCACGGGCGTAGACGGTGATCGTCGTAGCCATGCCCCAAACCTGACCATGGATCACCCAGGTGCGACCACGGTACATGGGCGTGTCGAATCCTCCAAGCACCTGAAGCATCCTTCACAACTCTGCGGCGTATCCACCAGTACGCTCTCCAAAAGTGTGGATCCTCCTCACCATCTGCCAGAACAACTTTGGTCAGACCTCAGTTTAAAATAAACAGACCATAGTGAGAATTCAGCATGGAAATGAAGTAAGGGAGAAAAGATAAGTCGAGATTTCATTGACATTCTTGCCCAAGTTGTTAAATTTTAGAAAATAGTTTTATTCTTTTAAACACAGCTAACCTAGTTAGGGTCAAGACCTACAGTCAGCCTGCTCTGATACCACCTCTGTCGGGACCCGATTCTGAGAATCTAGACCTTCTGTGTATTTTCTGCTAGTCCAGGATCACGCTAGCACACACAGTCTTAACAGGGTTGAACATCACACACATTCACAACGATACCATAATAAATAGTGCAAACATTTATATAAACTGAGTTGTACGACCTTATGGTCTCCTTACTTAAGATCAGCCACGCATGGCTTACATTACCAAAGGAATTAAAAGATAACAGCGAAAAGCAAATAAACTTCGTGGAAGCCTTCATCTTGCCATAGGCAACCGACTGGGCTTGCCCCTAATTGTCCAGATCTTCAATGTACTCCTCCTCCCAGGCCGGCGTAGACTCCTCCACTGATGTTGGAGTTGATAGGCAAGAAGGGGTGAGTACTCACGGCACTCAGCAAATAATGCACAGAATGCGTTACTATTACTACATGCAGGGCTTATTCCGAAGAATTGGCTTACTTGGCTCTTTTGCATCAAACAACATTTTTAAACTAGCATCTTATTTAGATTGGAAGCAGTGAAACAGTTATATATATTGCTAAGTTCTTCAAAAAGTTTTTCTTCAAAGATTCTCGGCACCCAGACTTAATAATTCATTTTTATACTGGCACACAGCCACCCATTCCACATTTTTATTTTTGAAGATCTAACCCTTGACTGTAATCCACGAGCAATGCTCAATACTGCGAGCATGACTATTCGAATAGTTTTGACACTCTGCAGAGGTTGTACACTTTACCCATAAGATACAGCCGCTCACCACGTAGGTGATTGCCCGTAACAAAGCCTTTAAGGAACCTCTACCTTAACCAATGAACCTCTCCGGTATTACCTTCACTATCACTTGCCTCACACAGAGCCGAAGTATAGGACAGGAAAACACCGTTGGATGGGCACCAAGCCGCAGCACAGGTACGCTCCCCCACACAGAAACACCCAGTGTACTGTCACCCCGAGGTATCAGAGGAAGGATATCGTAACCCTAATCAACTAGGTCTGTCCCATTTCAGACACGTGGTTGTAAGGGTGACTCAGTTCAAAGACTTGCAAGTTGAAGTCCTTAACTTGACCAGGGCAAGACTTCCATCACTCATAAGTGGTACACAGCCCAATGTGGCACATAGACTCACAACTCTCATTAACCCATTGCCACAAAGGCCCACTTGGCACACAGCCTCTTGCCACATTCCCCAGTCTAAATCATTTCCCACCCGGTTGATTATTGTGCAACACATGCCAGCAACAACTCAACATTGGTACGAAACCACACAGGTCTCCGTACTTCAATTTCATCATGTAGCATCATCACACTACTTTTCATAATACATTCAGTATTTCATTAGTCAATCTTCTTTGATTTCCAAAAGATCATGCAAGACTCGTTGCGTGGCTAAGCGCCTAATCACGGCCTAGCCTCCTTGTTGGCACAATATTATCATCCAACTAGTACAAGCAACCTAGGGTGACAATGATTTCAGGGCATACAAGTAATAATTTCAAGGTGACATTAACAATATGGGTTTATTAGCTAAATTACCCAAATTCATTTAAATACATTTTTAACTAATTTAGCATGCATAATTTTAAAGCAAAATATATAATTAAAAGAAGCTGGGATCAAAATGGTCAAAGCATCACTTGCCTTCAAAGAGTTGCTGGCCGTGGTCCGAAGCTTGGTCTTGAGCGACGAACTCTTCTTCGAAACTTTCCGGTAAATTTGCGTCTACGTGTAAAAATAACATATGCAACAAATACCCAAAACAGTTGACTAAATTACCTCAAAAATTCAAATAAAATACATCATTAAAAAGATCTCAATTTTACAAATTTTTAGAGACTGGAATCACCCCAATTGGAGTTCAAATGCAAACGTTATAGCCTTTCAAAGTTTGCAAATATATTAAAAGAATAAACGAATTAACTTAAATATTTTTCAACTGAAAACCCGATTTATTGCGTCAGCATGACGTCAGGGGACACGTGGCACTCTCTGGTGCAGCCACGTTGCTCCGGTCCATGGACCTGGTCCACGGCTCGGCTCTGGTCCACGGTGGACTCGGTCCACAGAATGGTACCCGGGGTTGACATGTGGGTCCCATTGATGACATCAGCATTGACGTCAGCCGATTGCCTCGAGATTCACGCACGGACACATGTCAACATATCGGCCATTCTTCATCTAACTTTCAGATCTTCGCTATGTGGCTAAATCGTGGCCGTCCACTCAATCCGACGGACAGATCTCACGCGCACACTCGGCTCGTTGGCGCCTCGATATCCATGCTACCACGCAGCACGCATCTGACGGTGCGCACGGATCCAACGGCCAGATCCTGCGCATGCCTAGCATCGCCTCGGCTACGCAGCGACACGCGGTGCAAATGCGACGGTCCGCGGAAAGCGACGGCCGAAACTCGGTCACACTTCAGTCAATGCGGACACACGGCTGCACGTGATTCGGCAAGGGCGTGGCGCAATCACCGCCGCTCGTTCAAATTTGAACGGCGCTGATCCTTAGGGCAAATCCAGATCTAAACTCAACCTTTCAGATCCGATCCAACGCGCAGCTTACGGGAGTTGCATCATGCACAAGGCGACGTGGCTCAATCTCTAGCGTTCAAAAACAATCCAACGCTCCAAACCGCAACCAACGTAAAACTCTAGATCTAATTTAAGCCGTACGTCTATGGATCTAACGGTACAGATCTAATCCAAACGTAAATAGAGAAGGGGCGACGTGGACTCACCAGAACTGCACGATGCAGATCGGATGGTCGACGAGGGTTGGCGAGGTTGACGACGGCGATGAAGAAGAGGCTGCCGGAGCTGGGGAAGACGACGCGGTCGACGGCGCTACGGTGGTTCTCCGATGTGAAGAAGTGGCTCGTTCGACGCGGCAAACTCAGAGGAGTTCGGAACCGGCTCGGGCGACGACGGAAGATGACCGACGGCAGCGAGAGGAGGCAAAAACAGCGGCGGAGCGAAAGGGCAACTACGGCGAGTTCGCACGGGCGCTAGGAGGGGTCTCGGCGTGCGTGCAAAGAGTTAAAAGAAGTGTCTTGAAGTTTTCTGTAGAACGTGCTAACCGACACGGCTTAAAGAGCCTCGACGTGCATGAAAACTGCTGGGGAAACTCACGAGCATCAATGCCCATGCCTCTCCGGTGATCTCGCGAAGACGAGACGACGTGGTGCAATCTTGAGCATCCACGCGGACTCGATTGGACGGCTGCCAACACTTGGCGACGCGGCACAACGGCGAGCGTTCGATTGGAATCGGATGGTGCGCGGCTAGGGTTTCGTGGTGTTGGCCGGGCTAAGCACAGTGCTGGGCCGGCCCAACGCTATTCATCTAATTTTCAAAGCTTTTCTAATTAAAATAAATTAAATAAATAAACAAATCTAAAATAAATAGCAAAAATACCTGGAAAAAAATCCGGAAAAATTCCAGAAAATACTTTGAGCCATTTGGAACTCAAATAAAATATTTCTAGAAAAACTTTGCATAAGCTTTTGAAATATTTTAATGGATTTCAAGAAAGACCATATTTGAATAAATCCAAATAAATTCCAGTAAATTCCCAAAAATTCTCAAAAAACAGAAATACTCCAAAGTTTAAATTAGATCAAATTTTTAGGGTGTTACAGTAGAGCTGTCTACAACCCCGCAGGGATCATCGGTAAGTGTTTCATGTAATTTAAATGCACCCACTTTTAGGCTCTTTTACCAACAGTGCATTCCGATGCAGTTTCCCCCGTGTGGGTGGCCGACATGTTGGGTGTATTGGGTCCAATCCAGCTTGACGACGCCCCTCACGTGACCGAAGAGACACACTATGACTTGCGAAGCCCGATGCACGAGCCTGACCAGTTCACGTTCCCGGAAGACCAACTCCGTCTTCCGCAAAAGCAGTGGCCGGATCAGAATTGACGCTACAAGGTAATGACCGGTTGTATTGATGTACTGCAGTGCGTATGTGTAATTGATGTATGCCTTTGGCCCATTCGTACTGGAATAAGAATGATAATCCACATTACTATGTCCATATGGTTTGTTGCTTTCATAACATATGATCTTTTGCTTTCTCACTGAGGCGTGAAAATACCTATTTGCCCCTCGCGTTGGACTTATCCAGGAAAATGTTGGCGTGATTTTTTTGACCGCATCAATGCACTACCTCCATACATAGGCCTCCATGCCAGCTCCGCTTCATCATATCCTCATCCTTATCCCATTCCTTCCTTACAAAGGCCATGTCTCAAACGGCGAGCTCAGGAAATCGAAGGGCTCATGCTCTTGACACTGCAAGGCTGCTCGATTGTCCTAACTACCATGTGCAAGCTAACGTGTTCTACGCCAACACGAAGGGAAATAACGGCCGAGAGTTCTACAAATGCCCTTTTTCTCAGTAAGTGACCAGTTAGTTTGATTTCTTTTTGTACTAATGATTTCTTTAATGTTAGAGTTGTCTACTTGTTCCGAGTGATCTTATTTCTTTTCACTTTCTCAACGCATCTTCACCTCGTCACATAGTCTGTAGGATGCCAATATTTCCAATGGGTGGACACCATAGACACATCGAAGTGGTGTAAGAATGATGTACCTTACGTACTATTTCAATATCGTATTTCGATTTGTTAACTTATTTGCTTTTATTATATGATCTTTCCTTTTGTTAAGTTATGTATTCTGTTATTACCTCCCGCAATAAACACATGGGTACGACAACCAAATTATACAAAAATATCCAAATTACAACATGCTTATCATGTATAATCCGTTAGCGAAAACACCCTAAATGTTACTTTTACCGTGGCCGTATTACATGAAAACGAGTTTGGAGGCCTTTAACTCCCGTGCTCCAGCTTTTTCAGGGCGATTAGCCAACTCACGGGTGTGTAGCTTTGTCAGACCGATTAGACAAGTCATAGGTAGCAGTTTTGTCAGGCTAAGTTGTCATTTCAATATGAGGTCTGAAGAACCGTTACATGAAAAAAGAGATTATATAAACATTGTCCCGCCGATTGTATGCACTGCCTCTATAAGTAGGCCTTCATACCAGCTCCGCTTGCACATATCCTCATCCTCATCCCATTCCTTACCTCCAAAGGCCATGCCTCAAACGGCGAGCTCAGGAAATCAGAGGGCTCGTGCACTTTCCACTGCAAGGCAAGTCGATTGTCCTAATTGTCATGTGCAAGCTAATGTGTTCTACTCTAACACTGAGGCAAATAACGGTCGGGTGTTCTACAAATGCCCTTTTTTCTCCCTAAGTGAAAAGTTCATTTACTCCCTTTTTCCTATTGGACTTATGTAGTTCTTTGGAGAGATCTCATTTCTTTACACGGCCTATAAGCATGTTAACCTCATCGCGTAGGCTGCAGGGTGCCAATATTTCCAGTGGGCGGACACCATGGACATCTCGGTGGAGCGTCCAACAACCACAGTACCACAGAGGAAGCATCCTTCTATGGAGGAGAGGATGGACCCTATGCTCGAGCAGAGGCTGAACATGCTGATGCTCAAGATGGACCGCGTTTTAGATAATGTGAAGTGGTTGGAGAAGATTGTGTGTGCAGCTATCCTTGTTGTACTAGTAGCTATTCTTGCGAAGTAGTTTGTTTCCTACAGAGGAGACATAGTTGGTCATGGATGTTTCGAAGAGGTTTCCAGATATCATCTTTCGCTTTGTTAACTGATGTATAAGTCGATTAGCTACCATCGCTTTTAGCTTTTTCAGCCAGATTTCACTACTCGTGGCATCTTTTTTATGGTCATATAAGCCTTTCTGGCAGCCTGTAAAATACCGTGTCTAATGGGGAAATAGTCAAGGAATAGCTCAAAAACATTCTCTGATATCTATACTAACGTAATCTAAAAAAATATTTTATTTCTTACATGCTTTGCATATAAATGTTGTCACAACAAATACCCTAAATTACCACAAACTGACATATTTCATAACACTTAAGCCTTTCCGGCGGCTCGTAAAACAACTCTTCTAAACATAAATTTTTGGGGAATTGGTCCAGAAACATACTTCACTACATGGACAACCAAATTATAGGAAAATATCGAAATTACAACTTGCTTATCATGTAAAATCCGTTAGCGCAAACACTTAATGACCACAAACTGTACAAATTTTATAACACTTAAGCCTTTTCGGTGGGGGTAAAACAACTCGTCTAAACACTAATTTTGGGGGAATTGGTCTAGAAACATACTTCAGTATACGGACGCCCAAATTATAGAAAAATATCCAAATTAAAACTTTCTTATCATAAAAAATCCATTTGCACGAACACCCTAAATGATAATGTTACTGGGGCCATATTTTATGAAAACGACTTTCCAAGTCTTTAACTAAATTATCCGTAATGCAAGAATCATCACATAACCATGTAGTAACAACAAATAACCGTCCAAAATTTCAGATCCAACATGTCGAAATTACTGCCTTGCATGAACGATGCTTGTTGCTTTCTTAGACTGAATTGACAACTCCCGTGCACCAGCTTTTTCAAGGCGATTAGACAACTCACGGGTGTGTAGCTTTGTCAAACCGAGTAGACAAGTCATAAGTAGCAGCTTTGTCAGGCCGAGTACACAAGTCATAGGTACGATGCCTTCTATCCCGTTCTCTGGGCAGGTTCCTCTTCTTAGGACCGTACATGCTGGAGACCCAATCCAAGTGAGATTACGAAAATAGTGTCAAAGCCTGGTCGTTAACAAGCGCATGGATGAGCCGATAGATGTAGATAGATATGTATATAGAGGTTATGCATACATTTAGTATATTGTTAGTATTTTAGTTGGTTCATACAAATACATTTACATAGATATATATTCTTAGGAGAAATAATTTATTTTTCGGGAATGTACATGTTTATTACAGATAAATGTAGATAGATATGTATTTTTAGGAGTGTAGATTTTTTTATAGATATAAGTAGATAGACTCAGTACGCACTAACTACACACCGCACAGTCCGAAGTGACCACTCACTGCCTACTTTTAACTATGAAGTGACCCCTTCATGCACAACATATTTGTTAGTACTGACACCTTACATGCATGACTGCCTTTTCAGCCTGACTTGACTACACACTCCATGGTTTTGCTATCCGTCTGCACGTTTGAACCTTACATTCTAACACTTAGTCCACACATCACCCCGTCGAGTCTATAAAAGGCCAAACCGCAAGTACACATACACACCTCCCACTCAGACATCACCATGGCTGGATCCTCTAGCAGAGCATTCTTGTGGACACCTGATATGAGCAGCGTAGCCCTTCATTACACGTTGAAGGGTACGCGTAATGGGAAGGATGATCCGTTCAAGGAGGAGAACCTAAGTATAGTGGTGTCCAAATTGCAAGAGTGGTGTACGACATTATTGAGGCATAACGTGACAACTTCTGGCCTGAATCTTGTGACCTCCAATGACCTCAAGGTGCACTTGCATGGGTGGCATCAAAGGTATTTTAGGGTGTGCGAACTAGCCGACCACCCTTCTGCTACTGGTTTCTCTACGAGACTTTACAGGGTAATGATGCTGCCCGATCAGTATGCAAAGCATATTAAGGTTAGTTATTTCCTATTTGTTCACCCTACTGATCTTTTTACCATTATCCATAAGTTCACTTATTTGTATGCTAGTCTTGTGTGTTAGTCATTCCCGGAGGATAAAGATTTGCTGAACAAAGATATCCCAGAATTCTTTGTGATGTATATGTTCTTCGGCGGGGGTGTGATGCCTGGTTCATGCAAAAGATGCAAAAAAGGATCTAACTTGAGGTGTAGAGGTCGACCCAGTACTGTTGCAGCATCAAGTTCAAGAGGACGTTCAACCACTACCGGAGGGGGCCTTGCAAATGATGAGGACGATGATGATGACGATTTCGTATCACCTAGACCTCGACGTTCAAGCACTACCACAACAGGCCGTTCAAGCACTACTAAAACAGGCCGTTCAAGAAACAACGCAAGAGGATGTTCGACCAGCACTGCACGAGGGCTAGCTCATAACCATACAAATGACGATGATGATGACGATTTCATGCCACCTAGCCCACGAACCTTACATCCTCGTAGTCCTCCAAATCCTGACGATAATATTCCATCAAGCCCTCTCAGGTATCTGAAAGGATCAAGTTGGCCTAGAGGGGGGAAGGTGAATAGGCAACTTTACAATCTTTTAATTCTTAAGAAAAAATTTTCTCAATAAAAGTAGCAACAGAGAAGAGTTCGAATAGAAATTCAGCACAAATCTCTTTTAGTAAGATCAGAAGTGAAAAAGAACTTGAATGATTACAGACAACAAGATGAACACACAGAAATAAAACAATATCAGAACGACTCAAGGGTTTTTTCGCTGAGGTTTAGGGACCAATCTCCTACGTCCCCGTTAGAGCACTTCTTCAGAAATATTGCTCCACCAAATAGCCAATCTCAATGGCTTTTGGTCTTTCACTAGCTTGACTCTTCCACCACTTTGGTGAGGTGAGTCTCGACCTTTCACAGCAATGGTGGCCTTCCACAATCTTTGTTGGATAGGTCGCACCAACAACTTCTCTAACCGTAGTACAACTAGTTCCAAGAGTATTAGACTATCCACAAGCCTTGTCTCTTGGTTCAGTAGCTAGATGCAAACTAGACTCAGCTTGGAGCAAGAACACTAAATGTTCAGAATGAATGTTTGTGGTTTATGAATTGAAGCTCAAACTCTTTGATGGAATGAAAGCTCAGAAATGCTAAAGATCAAAGAGTTGTAATTGATTTGAAAGATGTCAACGGAGTTCAAAATGTCAAGGATGTGTATGTGCAAAGCTCTATATTTTTTGTGAACCCAAGCACTGTATATATATAGAGCCTGAACAGAGATAACCATTGTACCTGCCATTTGCCCGTTGGGGGTTGGTAGGATGGATGAGATAGGCCAACTACTGCCTTTTTTATAATGATTTTGAAGTGTATGAGTCATATGTTGAAATATACACACGCGCCGGATTGAGAATATTGGTCCGGGGTACATAAGATTGGAAAAGCATTATTGTACTCAGTGTGACCCATTTGCGCTGGACCAAAAGAGACGGTCCGTCGTATACATGTACTGGTAAAGGAAGTTTGTGCCGGACTAAAAATGTTGGTACGATGTACACATGCTTTGTTCTAATTGGATACCGGCAAAATAGTGTTTGTGCCAGACTAAAAAAGTTGGTCTGGCGTAAAAGAGAAAGCCGCTGGTTTTTACCAGAGAGAATCATGTTTGCGTCGGACCGAAAAGGTTGGTCTGCCGTAAAAGAGAAAGCCGCTGGTTTTTACCAGAGAGAATCATGTTTGCGCCGGACCAAAAAGGTTGGTCTGACGTTCACTCAGAATTTTGGTCTAGTAAACGGCATGTTCTCGGTTAAGATTTGAGTGAAGTAATTATTAACATGGACTAGAAATTTGTTCAAAGTGAAAAGACAACATATGCCGGACTGAATATAAGTCTAAATTTAGATCGGTCCATCGTGAGAGGTGTATGCTCGGTTGAAGTAAATCAGAAGAAAGTTCTTTGCACCGGACTGAAAAAGTCGGTCCGGCGTACAAGGAATGCGCTCTGTTAGAACTTGAAACTTGATTTTCCAGCGTCGGACTAAATGAAGTTAGTCCGAAAAAGAACTCTTTTTGGCTAAGACAAGGGATATCCGGATTTTTGAGAGAGAGATGTGAAATGTCCTATGCTCCAAGTAATCTCAGTGATTTTTGCATAAGAACCAAGATTATTTCTTGTGTATAATCCCTCTTAATAGTACGGTTATTCTAGCTATATGGCTTGAATCAACTCCCAAGCCAAAACTAATAACAAATACCTTAGCCTTGTTATTCAAATATAGCTTTTCCAGCTTATACTAAGTAAGCTTCTTGATCATCAACACCATAACCTGCATAGTGAGCATAACTAAAAACAATGGGGGGGCTAGATGCTCTCAATCTCCCCCTTTCTGGTGATTGATGACAATATCTTTTATTTTATACTTAGAGAGCTAAAGAAGAATTACTTATTTCTTTTTCTGCATACAAAAGTTAGTTTGATAGAACAGATAATGTTTTTTTATATGATACAGAGTACTTCATACTCCCCCTGAATGAATGCCTAGGATGAATTTTGTTTGAGAACATAGAACAATACAATAGTCATTCAGAAAGGGTTTTTCAGAAAGTTCAGATTAACTTGAGGTAAAATCAAACAAATATCAATAAGTCTAAAGATTCAGATATTTCACTTAATCATAATTCAGAAGTAAAGCAAGATCAAACAAATATGAACAAGTTCAAGCAAAATCCATAGATCATAAAAATTCACACAATAAGTAGTCCAAAATCCATCTATCATTAAGATAGACATAGACACTACTAAGAGTCCTATTTCATTATAAACTACTAAGATATTAAGAGACTTATGTCACTATTCTTAACTATTCTTCCTTAATTATTCTTCTACCCCTTTGGCATCAATTGCCAAAAAGATTACTTCTTGCATTTGGAAAAAGTTCTCTTCAGCATGCTTGTTATTCTAGAGCTTGTGCTTCTTCTTAGAGGAGAGGAAGGTGCTTGCTCTTGGTCAGATTCAGAATGTGGAGCAGCCATTGCTTGATCATGCCAACTGGGAAAATCAGGATCACCAGGTTGAGGACTGAAGGTTAGCTCATTGAAGTCATGCTAGACATCTATGATCAGTTCTTGCGTGTTATTGGATTGGTCAAGCAGAAGCTGTGCTATTTCCTCTTGATTGGAGACTAAGTTGTTTCTTGCATCTTCAGAGAAACCCTTAAGGTATTCTAGTTCGTCCCCTTGCCAATCTGTCGGGACCCGATTATGAGAATTTGGACCCTCTGTGTAATCTGTGCTAGTCCAGGATCACGCTAGCACACACAGTCTTTACAGGGTTGAACATCATAGACATTCACAACGATACCATATTAATTAGTGCAAACATTTATATAAACTGAATTGTACGACCTTATGGTCTCCTTACATAAGATCAGCCACGCAGGGCTTACATTATCAGAGTAATAAAAGATAACAGCGGAAAGCAAATAAACTTCGTGGAGTCCCATCAACTTGCCACAAGCAACCGACTGGCCTTGCTCCCTAATCGTCCGGCTCTTCGATGTACTCCTCCTCCCAAGCTGGCGTAGACTCCTCCATTGATGTTGGGTTGATAGGCAAGGAGGGGTGAGTACTCAAGGCACAACCGACTGGGCTTGCCCCTTAATCGTCTGGCTCTTCGATGTACTCCTCCTCCCAAGCTGGCGTAGACTCCTCCATTGATGTTGGATTGATAGGCAAAGAGGGGTGAGTACTCAAGGCAAACAAGTAATGCACAGAATGAAGTGTTATTACTATATGCAATGCTTAGTCCAAAGGGTTGGCTTACTTGGTGAAGGACCATGTGGAGGTCTACCTAGATTTGTGATGAGTATTTGATTAAATTTAAACTTGGTATGCTTTTGTTTGAGTTTGATTTGAAATGGATTGGCGAAGCTTGTATGGACCTTTGGCCGAGTGATTCTTATATCCGACTGCTGTAGGATATAGCTCCGGTCCATGTTGGGACTTTTTAGGATTTGCGCGGGTCCTGGCTGAGTGATTCTTATATCCGACTGATGTAGGATACACCGTCCATCTTGGGACCTTTTAGGATTTTGTGGTCTTGGCCGAGTGATTCTTATATCCGACTGATGTAGGATATAGCTCTGGTCCATCTTGGGACCTTTTTAGGATTTGCACGGGTCTTGGCCGAGTGATTCTTATATCCGACTTATGTAGGATATAGCTCTGGTCCATCTTGGGACCTTTTTAGGATTTGCGTGGGTCTTGGCCGAGTGATTCTTATATCCGACTGATGTAGGATATAGCTCTGGTCCATCTTGGGACCTTTTTAGGATTTGCGCGGGTCTTGGCCGAGTGATTCCTATATCCGACTAATTTAGGATATAGCTCTGGTCCACCATGGGCGGTGCTACCGGCCTGAGAGCAATAGAACCGACCAATTCAAGTAAAAGTAAATTTTTATGAGTGGACTTTGATGATTTTATTAAACATATTTGTGGGCATTGCTATGTGAGGAGTTTCCTTGTTTTTGATGGTTGCAGGATGACGGTGCTAGGTCATGGTGAGGTGAACGATGGCCGGGACTAGGCGAGGAGTGTCGGAGGTCCAGACGGTCGGGGATCGCCGGAGGATGATCGGAGACGGAGTCCGTGCAAACCATGAAGACAAGGAATGGATGTGATGCTAGCTAGATGCTGCTCGGATCGATGAGGGCCGTCGGATTGCGGTCTAGTTGATAGGACAACGTGTCTAGTTAGTATGCTTTGAAAACCGTGCAAGAAAACCCATTTGTGTGGTGGGTTTTGGGTGAACCCTTGCATGGCTGGTTGAGTGGGTTAATCCTAGCCCTTGATAGATGCTCTAGGGTTTAGAGGCTCATCCAAGGGTGGTAGTTGGCCCAAGAGTTGTATAAATAGGGGTGGAGGGGTAGCCTTCCCCCCTTGAAGGTTTTGAGGTTTTTGATGCTCCTTTGAGCTTTGCCCACATGAATGTGTGGCTTTGTAACCTCTCCTTCCAGAAATGAAATGTTCTCCATTTATGTTCATGTTTCATTTACTTTACGCATTTACTCTACGCATTTAAATTACGCAATTTAAATTCTGTATTTACTTTCTTGCAATTTACATTTACACAATTTGGATTTGCCTCCTCTCCTTCTACATGCTTACGAATCTTTGTTGAGGTTGATGTTTGATGAATGATTCTACTTCTAAATTTTTGTTTCAATCATGTAGGCTATCCATGCGTTCTTGTTGCAAGAAGTTGAGCTTTTGCGTTCTTGAATGTTTGATCTTGTAGATTGCGTATCCTAGATTTTCTTTGTGTTCTTTTGCTTGCTGGGACGTGTGGGAAGTCATTCAAGATCACTTTGATCATCAAAACTCCACGAGCAAGCCTTGATCGAAGTTCTTTCGATTTTTGTCGAAACATGATATGTTCTTCGTTCTCGGGCATAAAGGTCAGAACTTTGACATCAATCCTTGTGATTGAAGGTTGGAATAAGTTCCTGACATCCCAAGGACCTTATCTACCAAGTTTGGTTGAGTTTGGATCAACGGATCAAAAGATACATCAATTCTCCCATTTGATCCTGTGCTGAAATCGTTGTTCATTTGGCTGATTTTACTGTAGCTACAGTATCCGGTAGCACCGGCCCCAAGCTGATTTTCTTGGAAATTGACTCTTTCGCTTCCATTTGATTATCTAGGGGTTTGGCTTGGTTTCTTTGGGTCAAAATCTGCATTTGTGATCCTCCTAAGGGATATATTTTTATTTCGGGATCATTCACCCCCTCTAATCGCCATCTCGGTCTTTCAATTGGTATCAGAGCCGGTTTTGCTCTTTCATAGATCTTGACTGGTCTCAAGAGCCATGGTGATGGACAAGTATTCCACCAAGCCACCTATTTTTGCTGGAGTTGATTTTCCGTTTTGGAAATCACGGATGGAGTCATACATCACTGCCCAGGGCTTCCTGATATGGCAGAAGGTGAAACTCCCGTATGAGGTTCCTGCTGATGAAAACGTCACGGCCGGCAATATGGCTAACGTTGAGGCGAACGCTAAGGCAAGGAACATTCTCATACAGGGTCTTAGCCGTAGTGAGTATGATAGGATTTCTCACCTTCGTTCCGATCACGAGATTTGGGTGACCCTCGATGCTTACCATGAGGGCACTACTCAAATCAAGACCGTGAGGTAGGACCAGTTCAAGCATGAGTTCAACAAGTGTGAACAACACGCTGGTGAGAGTCTTGATGAGTGCTTTGGTCCGTATACGAAGATTTTGAGCGACCTCCGAGTAGTTGGTTGCATATACCCTGACTCGGATAATGCTCGACATTTCTTGACCGCACTCGATCTTCGTGTTTGGGAAATGAAAGTGACCACCATCAAGAACACTACCGACTTGTCGACTTTGACTCTTGATGGGATTTACTCCCGTCTCAAGACTCATGAGATCGACGTCGTCTCTCGCAAGACGAAATCACAGTCGATAGCCTTGGTCACTGATCCTACTGGATCTTCCCTTGATCTTTCTGCTGGTTTCTCTCTTTCTGCCCTTTGCGAGCTAAGCGATGACCAACTGGAAAAATTTCCAAAAAATGAGCTTGCTCTTCTTGCTCGCAAGTTTTCTCATGCAAACAAGAGGGTGAGAGAGAGAGGAAGAGAGGTGGCATGATCACATGCTTCGAGTGTGGTGGCCCCAACCACATTCGGGCTAATTGCCCCAAACTGGAGAAGACAAAGAACGACACCAGCGGTTCGGCAAAGAACGACTACATCGACAAGAACCGCAACAAGAAGCCTCCAGTTCGCCAGCCGACACGTGAGAAGAAGTACCGCAACTTCTCCAAGAACAAGAAGCTCTTCCACCGCGTCCTCGCCGCGCTTGACGATATCAACCTCTCCGACATGGAGACATGGAGCGACGAGGGCGAGGATGATCCGCAAGAGAAGAAAGGCGGCGACGATTTCTCCGGCATGTGCTTCATGACCGACGCCAACGGCATCAGTGACTCGAAAGAGGTACCCTCCTATGACCAGCTCAATGAAGCTTTCTACAAATTAGGAAAATTTCATGCTAGAGCTAGAGCTAGATGTGTGGAGCTAGAGAAGGAAGTAGGTACCTTGACACGAGAGTTAGCTTCTCTTAGATCTTCTCCCTCTTGAGTCACTGATGACTGTTCTTTGTGTGATGCACTTCTTGTGGAGTTGGAGAACCTAAGGACTATGCATGATAGTGTGTTATCTGAACTAGATAGTCTTAGATTGAAGAATGCTAGCGATGATTCTGTTGATGCTATTCCACTAGATGCTTGTTTTCTTCATGCTCACTCTACTCCATCATGCTCTAATTGCCCTAAATTGCTTGCCGAAATTGATGCCATGAGCGATCACCTTAGGAAGCTTTCTTCTAGAAACGATGAACTTGAAAAACATGCTTCTAAGGACCCAGTCAGCTTATGTGAGGGCTATAGGCAACTAAAACTTGACAATGAATCCTTAAATGTCAAGTGTGCTAATCTTGCTAAGGACTTACTAGATAAGTCACAAGAAAGTTGCTTGCGATGTTCTATGATTGAGGGGGACTTGGATAAAATCCATGTCGAGCTTAG
Source organism: Otatea glauca (assembly GCA_036346275.1). Lineage (NCBI taxonomy): Eukaryota > Viridiplantae > Streptophyta > Magnoliopsida > Poales > Poaceae > Otatea > Otatea glauca. Next base: position 46,244,565 of record CM070715.1, on the reverse strand, counting down.
GAAGAAATTAGAAGACCAAGCCCATAGAATTAGAAATGTGTCTTGCGTTTCTTGTGAGGCCCTCAAGATTGAGGCAGTTGTCTTTGAGGAGAAAATGAAGCGTCTTGAGAGAGCTCATCTTTACGGTTCTTCTTCTTCCCCCTATTCTTCTTGTGCCTCTTTCTTTCGAGATTGCCAGTATCTTATGAGCACTCTCGAGAAGTTTGTAGGAGGCAAGAAGAAGCTCAATCTTATTCTAGACCAATCCAAGATTAGTAGATTCAATCAAGGTCTAGGATTTGATCCCTTGGAGCACGCTCGGGCGCATCCTCCCACCATTGTGCGCCTCTCCAAGAGTGGTGGGATTGTGGTAGCTCCCAGAGTGAGCACCACCGTGTTTAGGTCTGCTGGGGTTGTCCATAGGACTTCTGACCGGAAGGGTGTTACTCCTGTTTTCATCTCTAGCAAGGCGGCACACATGCACCTTCCGTAAGAAGGATGGTCACCTAGTAGATTTACGCTTCAGCGCGCCAAGATCACTCGGCGTGGCGTGTTGTCGCTCTTAGGGGTATTGTGGTCATCCCGGACTTTGAGTGCTCCTAAGGTACACACTGCTTCTAGACAGGTTAGAGAGTCGCCTGTTTTTGGGCAGCGTCCAGGACTCGGTTTTCATGCTGGTTCTTCGAGTTTTAGTCTTGGAGCTGTTCGTAGTCAGTCTTTTCGCCGTCCTTTTGATATTCCTCGTTTTTCCCATCGAGGTAGATATCAGCGGCGTGAGGTGTTTTCTGGTAGGAGATTTAGGAATCCTCACTAGGATGGTCTGGCTTTTGCACCACGACGGGCTAACCCAGTTCTAGCTCCTAGATCATCTACTAGAGTTGCTACTGATCATGTTAAAGTTAAATGGCAGAGAGACACTCGAGTCCAGTCTTCTTCTGTGGCTGGTACTCTGAGGCGTCGTGTGGTTCAGTATTGGGTTCCCAAGTCTTCACTCTATCCCAGTACTAAGTCATCTTTCTCTCTTGTGTCTTGATCAGGCTCGTCGGATGGGGAAGGGAGATGTTTGGATTGTCGACTCCGGTTATTCTCGTCATATGACCGGAGATTCTCGATGATTCTCTTCCCTAGTCCGAGCCCCCGGTGATGAGTTGATCACTTTCGGGGATGCTTCTTCAGGTAGAGTCATTGCTAAAGGTACCATTTGCATTAATGACAATTTCATTCTTAAAGATGTTGCCTTAGTAAGTAAGCTGCAATACAATTTGCTTTCTGTTTCTCAGCTTATTGATGACTCTTTCGAGGTGAATTTTAAGAGTAGCGCCAGTAGAATCCTCGATTCTTCAGGAGGGTTAGTTTGCGGGATTTCTAGATATGGGAGAGTCTTTCATGCTGATTTTTTTCCTTCTTCTAGAGACTCTCTCCATTGTTTGATTGCTTCAGAGTCCCGTGATCTCTCCTTCTGGCATAGGAGACTTGGTCACATTGGATTTGATCATTTGACCCGAGTTAGCAGCCATGATCTCATTCATGGTTTGCCCAAACTCAAAATGGTCAAAGACTTAGTTTGCTCTCCTTGCCGACATGGCAAGATGGTTGCTGCTTCTCATCCCCCAGTCACTGTTATGATGACTGATGCACCAGGACAGCTTTTACATATGGACACTGTTGGTCCAGCTAGAGTGCAGTCAGTGGGTGGGAAGTAGTTTGTTCTAGTCATTGTTGATGATTTTTCGAGATACTCTTGGGTGTTCTTCATGTCCTCGAAGGATGAGACTTTTACCCATTTTAGGGGTTTGGTTCATAGGTTGTCTTTTGAGCTCTCCGGTGCCCTACGAGCTATAAGCAGTGATAATGGCAAGGAGTTCAAAAACTCCTATTTTGAGAGTTTCTGTGTGGAGTCTGGTTTAGAGCATCAGTTCTCCTCTCCCTACGTCCCTCAGCAAAATGGCCTAGTGGAAAGGAAGAACAGGACCCTGGTAGAGATGGCCAGGACGATGCTAGACGAGTACAGTAATCCTAGGAAGTTTTGGGCTAAGGCTATAGCTACTGCTTGCCATGTTTCTAATCGTGTATTCTTGGGAGCACATTTGCACCGCACTTCTTACGAGTTGAGGTATGGGCGAAAGCCCAGTGTTTCTCATTTTCGTGTGTTTGGTTGCAAGTGTTTTATTTTGAAGTCTGGTAACCTGGATAAGTTTGAGCCTCGTTCTTCTGATGGTATCTTTCTGGGTTATTCGACTTCTTCTCGTAGCTATAGGGTGCAGAGTTGCGATGCGCATAGGATCATAGAGACACGTGAAGTGACCTTTGATGAGGCTAGCCTGTGAGCTAGACCGACATTTCGTGCTCTTCTTCTTCCTCCGAGACCATCTTTGTAGAGGATGAGGATGATGGAGATGATGGTGTTCCACCTGATCCAGTCCCCTCTACACCTGAGGTGCCTCTTGTTTCCATTTCTGAACCTCAGGAAGGCCAGCCCTTGCCTTCTGACTCTCCTGCAGTTAGTGGCTCTGCTCCTACCTCTTCTCTGCATGAGGTAGAGGCCACTTCTGCTTCTGGACCTCCCCATCATTTTCAGTGTTCTCATCCACCAGATCAGATCATTGGCGATCTATTTGAGCGGGTCACTCGCTCAAAATCAGGTTTGTCCAGTTTCTGCCTTTACCTTTGTTGCCTCGTTTGAGCCGAAGGATGTGACTCATGCATTATCTGATGAGTCTTGGACTATTGCTATGCATGAGGAACTTGAAAACTTTGAGAGGAACAAAGTCTGGCAGCTTGTAGAACGTCCATATGGTCATAATGTCATTGGGACCAAGTGGGTGTTCAAAAACAAGCAGAGTGAGGATAGGGTTGTCATTCGCAACAAGGCTAGGCTAGTTGCACAGGGCTTTTCTCAGGTTGAGGGTCTTGACTTTGAGGAGACCTTTGCTCCTGTAGCTAGACTAGAGGCTATTAGGATTCTACTTGCATTCTCTGCATCCCAGAGCTTCAAGCTCTATCAAATGAATGTCAAGAGTGCATTCCTCAATGGCTATATTGAGGAAGAGGTTTATGTCAAGCAACCTCCAGGATTTGAGAACCCCAAGTTTTCGAGTCATGTATACAAGCTTTCCAAAGCTCTGTATGGACTTAAGCAGGCTCCCAGAGCATGGTATGAGAGGCTCAAGTCTTATCTTCTCAGCCATAACTTCAAGATGGGCATAGTAGACAAGACTCTGTTCATCAAACACTATGAGTCGTATTTTCTTCTCGTCCAGATCAATGCGGACGATATCATTTTTGGTGGCTTATGTCATTCGCTTGTGTCTCAGTTTTCTGAGGTGATGAGCACAGAGTTTGAGATGAGTATGATGGGTAAGTTGAGCTATTTTCTTGGCTTCCAAATCAAGCAGACTCGGGAGGGTACTTTCTTGCATCAAGCCAAGTATACCCATGACCTCCTGAGGCGCTTCAATATGTCTGATGGGAAGCCGGTGATGACTCCTATGGCCACCACTGCTGTCCTCGAGCCGGATGAGGATGGTGAGCCTGCTGATCAAAAGGAGTTTCGTAGCATGATCGGCTCCCTCTTGTACCTCACTGCTTCGAGGCCGGACATACATTTCGCTGTGTGTCTGTGCGCTTGATTTCAAGCTTCTCCTCGCGCTTCTCACCACCAGGCGGTCAAGCGCATCTTCAGGTACCTTCGTGCTACCACTGATTATGGTATTTGGTACTCTTCTTCTTCTTGTCTACCTCTTAGAGCCTTTTCCGATGCCGACTTTGCTGGCTGTAGGATAGATAGGAAGAGCACTTCTGGCACTTGCCAATTCATTGGCACTTCTCTTGTTTCTTGGTCATCTAGGAAGCAGTCCGGAGTTGCCTGATCCACCGAGGCGAGTATGTTCTTTCGCACCGATTGTTTGTAGTAAGGTACTCTGGATGAGATCAACCTTGCGTGACTATGGGTTAGAGATAGAGAGTGTGCCACTTTTCTGTGACAACACTTCTGCTATTTGCATTGCTAAAAACCCAGTGCAGCATTCCCGAACCAAGCACATTGATATTAGATATCACTTCCTTAGAGACCATGTAGAGAAGGGGGATATCGCGCTTCAGTTTGTAGAGAGTGACCTCCAGTTAGCCGATATCTTCACCAAGCCTTTGGATAGCTCCAGATTTGTTGCCTTGAGGAGTGAGCTTGGAGTCGTGAGCCCTTACGGCCTTTCGTGAGGGGAGCTGGTTTGTATATTATGTATAATATATTCTCTTCCAGTTTTTCTCTTCCTTGTGTTTCTTCTGGGTGATTTTGGGCTTATTTTCTTGAGTTGAGTTCACTCACTTAGACTTCTGGCATGCCTTGCATGGACCTCTTATCTTGTGCTTTAGGTTGCTATCATGCGTGATTAGCTGTTCTCTCTTCTCTCTAGGTTGAGTTCCTCACAGTCTTATAAGTCTAGCGGTATTGGGCCTCCGGTAGACAGAGTGCATGTGCACTCCTTAGTTAGGATCTAGAGTCGACTTCCCTATGTCATCCTTTGGGAAGATAAGAGCGAGTCTGAGCCGAAGTGAGTCTCTTATATCTTATCTATGCTCAATAGCCATCTAGTTTTGCAGTTTCTCGACTTCTTCTCCTCATTCTATTTTTCTGGTTGTTATTGAGTTTATTTGGGTTGTCCTTATGCCTAATCTTGATAATAACTCAACTTTAACCAGATTTGAGCTTAAAATTGATTCATTTGTTGAGGGGGAGTTTGGGAATCTGTTCATGCATTGCATTTAGACTGCATTTTCTGTTTTATGAGCTTTGTCTATTATGCAATTGACTCAATCTTCATGAAATACATCATGCCATATCTTTTGATGAAAATCACTAGCTTAGATATGTCCAAGTCCACTTATCATACTAAGCTTATTAAAATCAGAAAAATTTGAAAGTTTTAAATGAAAACTTGACGAAACATGTTTCTTTTACTTACTAAGTTTCTTCTCTAGGAGTTTTTACCATGAATTGTGAAATTTTGGATTTCTCTAGAGTCCCTATAGCAACTTGGGTGAAATTTGTTTGATCCATATTTTAGTCCTTCAGAATTGCTCATATGTGCTAAATTGAAAATTATAAAAAAAATTGACTCTTTTGTTCAAAATTGATCTCAACACTTTATATTCATGAGATCGCTTCCCATTGCACTTGGGATGAACTTGGAATATATTGTGTATGACCAAGATCATTCTCTTAAGAGTTACTCTTGAGATGATCGAAAATGGCTTGAGTCAATTTTTTTTTAAAAAAATGCAAATATCAAACACATGAGTGGGTAAAGAATGCAAATAATATCAAACATTTGCACCCCGCTATCTTTTTAAAGTCTTAAAGAAAATTTCCATAAATTGAAAAATGAGCTTGAAGGACCTTATATGCACTTCAAAATTCCCCAAAGTGTTGATTAGGTTGAACTCTAGGTTTTCCATTTGATCCTTGAGTGGTTTTGCTTCCAGCTTTGAAACTTTGCTAAGTTTTGACTTGTCAAATCATGTTAAAATGAAATATTGTAAAACTAAGCTTTTTTCATAAAATGTATTGGTCTTGGACATGTCTTAGTTTAGTCATATTCTGAAATTTACAAGCTTGGTGTAATATCTTACCATTTTGATCAAATGGATAATCTTCAAAGCTCTTTCGATTGCATTTCATGCATACATAAAAAAAATTGATGCCTATATTGCCAAAAGGGGGAGAAAACGTAGAAAAGGCATCACTAAAAAGATAAAAATATGAATGCTTATTTGGTTATTATTATCTTTGTAAAACTATGCTACTGCTTTTGGATCATAATCTCATAATCACATTTGACATGTTTAGTTGGATTTTAGAGTTTTTGTCCTCTTCGTCAACTTGGTCATGGTTCCAATTTCTATCTTTGGACCAAGTTTGACTTTGCAACAAAAAAAAATTGCTTTCTTCTTCATCCTCTTCAAAATCAAAATATATGCCTTTTGTTGTGTTTGTCAATATACTCATCAAGGGGGGGGGGGGATTGAAGGACCATGTGGAGGTCTACCCAGATTTGTGATGAGTATTTGACTAAATTTAAGCTTGGTATGCTTTTGTTTGAGTTTGATTTGAAAATGATTGGCGAAGCTTGTATGGACCCTTGGCCGAGTGATTCTTATATCCGACTGCTGTAGGATATAGCTCCGGTCCATGTTTGGACTTTTTAGGATTTGTGCGGGTCTTGGCCAAGTGATTCCAATATCCGACTGATGTAGGATATAGCTCTGGTCCATCTTGGGACCTTTTTAGGATTTGCGCGGGTCTTGGCCGAGTGATTCTTATATCCGACTGATGTAGGATATAGCTCTGGTCCATCTTGGGACCTTTTTAGGATTTGCGCGGGTCTTTCCCGAGTGATTCTTATATCCGACTTATGTAGGATATAGCTCTGGTCCATCTTAGGACCTTTTTAGGATTTGCGCGGGTCTTGGCCAAGTGATTCTTATATCCGACTGATGTAGGATATAGCTCTGGTCCATCTTGGGACCTTTTTAGGATTTGCGCGGGTCTTGGCCGAGTGATTCCTATATCCGACTAATGTAGGATATAGCTCTGGTCCACTATGGACGGTGCTACCAGCCTGAGGGCAGTAGAACCGACCAATTCAAGTAAAAGTGAATTTTTATGAGTGGACTTTGATGAATTTATTGCACATCTTTGTGGGCATTGCTATGTAAGGAGTTTTGTTGTTTTTGATTGTTGCAGGACGACGGTGCTAGGTCATGGTGAGGCGAAGGATGGCCGGGACTAGGCGAGGAGCGTTGGAGGTCCAGACGGTCGGGGATCGTCGGAAGATGATCGGAGACGGAGTCCGTGCAAACCATGAAGACAAGGAATGGATGTGATGCTAGCTAGATGCTGCTTGGATCGATGAGGGCCGTCGGATTGCGGTCTAGTTGATAGGATAGCGGGTCTAGTTAGTATGCTTTGAAAACCATACAAGAAAACCCATTTGTGTGGTGGGTTTTGGGTGAACCCTTGCATGGCTGGTTGAGTGGGTTAATCCTAGCCCTTGATGGATGCTATAGGGTTTAGAGGCTCATCGAAGGGTGGTAGGAGTGGAGGGATAGCCTTTCCCCCTTGAAGGTTTTGAGGTTTTTGATGCTCTTTGAGCTTTGCCCACATGAATGTGTGGCTTTGTAACCTCTCCTTCTAGAAATGATATGTTCTCCATTTATGTTCATGTTTCATTTACTTTACGCATTTACTCTACGCATTTAAATTACGCAATTTAAATTCTGTATTTACTTTCTTGCAATTTATATTTACGCAATTTGGATTTGCCTCCTCTCCTTCTACATGCTTAGGAATCTTAGTTGAGGTTGATATTTGATGAATGATTATACTTATAAATTTTTGTTTCAATCATCTAGGCTATCCATGCGTTCTTGTTGCAAGAAGTTGATCTTTTGCGTTCTTCAATGTTTGATCTTGTAGATTGCGTATCCTAGAGTTTCTTTGTGTTCTCTTGTTTTCTGGGACGTGTGGGAAGTCATTCAAGATCACTTTGATCATCAAAACCCCACGAGCAAGCCTTGATCGAAGTTCTTTCGATTTTTTTCGAAACATGGTATGTTCTTCGTTCTCGGGCATAAAGGTCGGAACTTTGATATCAATCCTTGTGATTGAAGGTTGGAATATGTTCTTGACATCCCAAGGACCTTATCTACCTAGTTTGGTTGAGTTTGGATCAACGAATCAAAACATACATCAATTCTCTCATTTGATCCCATGCTGAAATCGTTGTTCATTTGCCTGATTTTACTGTAGCTACAGTATCCGGTAGCACCAGCCCCAGAGCGCGGTAGCACCGGCCCCAGGCTGATTTTCATGGAAATTGACTCTTTCGCTTCCATTTGATTATCTAGGGGTTTGGCTTGGTTTCTTTGGGTGAAAATCTGCATTTGTGATCCTCCTAAGGGATATATTTTTATTTTGGGATCATTCACCCCCCCCCTCTGATCGCCATCTCGGTCTTTCACTTTGTTCATTTGCATAAAACAACATTTTTAAACTAACAATTTATTTAAGCAGTGAAACAGTTAGAAGTTTTATTAAGTTCTTAAAACAATTTTTCTCCGCAAACTTGGCACACAGCCTTAATCAATTTATTTTCACACTGGCACACAGCCACCCTATCCACATTTTATTTTTGAAGATCTAACCCTTGACTGTAATCTCCAAGAAATGTCCAATACCGCAAAAACGGCTATTCAAATAGATTTGACACTCTGCAGAGGTTGTACACTTTACCCACAAGATACAGCCGCTCACCACACAGGTGATTGCCCGTAACAAAGCCTTTCAGGAACCTCTACCTTAACCAATGAACCTCTCCGGTATTGCCTTCACTATCACTCCCCTCACACAGAGTCGAAGTATAGGACAGGCCAACACCGTTGGATGGGCACCAAGTCGTAGCACAGTCACGCCCCCCACGAGATACCCCCGTGTCTTTGTCACCCCAAGGTTTCAGAGGAAAGATATCAGAACCCTAATCAACTAGGTCTGTCCCATAACAGACATGTGGTTGTACGGGTGACTCAGTTCAAAGACTTGCAAGGTGAAGTCCTTAGCTGACCAAGGCAAGACTTTCATCACTCAACAGTGGCACATAGCCCAATGTGGCACACAGACTCACAACTCTCATCAACCCATTGCCACACAGGCCCACCTGGCACGCAGCCTTCTGCCACTTGCCCCAGTCTAAATCATTCCCCACCCGGTTGATTATTGTGCAACACATGCCAACAGTAACTCAGCATCGGTACAGAACCACATAGATCTCCGTACTTCAGTCTCATCACGTGGCATCACCACACCATTTTCAAATACATTCCATATGTCATTAATCCACATTGTTGCATTTTTCGGAAGATCATTGATGACTAGTTGCAAGGCAAAGCATCTAATCACGGTCTAGCCTCCCGTGTATGCATCATATTAACATCCAACGAGTACAAGTAATCCTAGGGTGACAATGATTTCAGGGCATACAAATAATAATTTCAAGGTGGTAATAACAATATAGGTTGATTAGCTACATTACCCAAATTTATTTAAATTCATTTTTAATTAACTTAGCATGCATAATTTCAAAACAACATACATTTAAAAACTGGGATCAAAATGGTCAAAGCATCACTTGCTTTTGAACAGTTGCTGGTCTTGTTCCGAAGTTTGATCTTGAGCGACGAACTCTTCTTCGAAACTTCCCGACAAATTTGTATCTACGCGTAAAAATTACATATGCAATAAATAACCAAAATAGTAAACTATATAACCTCAAAAATTCAAATACAATTCACCATTAAAAAGAGCACAATTTTACAAATTTTTAGAGACTGGAATCACCTCAATCGGAGCTAAAATGCAAAAGTTATAGCCTTTCAAATTTTAAATAAAATATAAATAAGAAAATAGAAAAATCCCGAATTAACTTATTTATTTTTCTATTGAAAACTCGATTTATTGCGTCAGCATGACGTCAGCTGACACATGGCGCTTCCTGGTGCTGCCACGTTGCCTCGGTCTATGCACGGGGTCCATGGCCCGGCTCTGGTCCACGGTGGACTCGGTCCACAGAACAACGCACCTGGCCCCCACCAGCTGACGTCACTGCTGACGTCACCTGACCAGCCTCGAGATTCGCACATGAACACGGCGTAATCATGGCCGTCAAAAGATCAACGGCTAGATCTCACACGCTGCGCCGGAACCCGCGTGATCTGCGTCGACCATCGGCGGCCGAAGCGAATCCAACGCCAACGCGCGCGGACCAGCCGACGCCCGCGTTCCACACCGCCACGCGTCACGCATCCAATGGCGCTCACAAATCCAATGGCCAGCGCACGCACCGACTCGGCGATGCCTCGGCTCTCGCGAAGACATGTGGCGAAATCTCAGCGGTCCGCTTGAAATCAACGGCCGAGATTCTGTCGCGCCCCGGTCAACTCGCACACGCGTTCACACGTGATTTGGCGAGGGTACGGCGGCATCCGTGCCACACATTCAAATCTGAACAGCGTGGATTTACGCAACACCGCTTGAACTCGCAATCACCGCACAGATCCAATCCAACGGCCCACGGTACCCGAGCGGTTTACTGTTCACCCTAGCGACGTGGCACTATCACAAGCGTTCAAAAACGATACAACGGCCCAGATCGCATCTAATACAAGAACTCAAGATCTAATCTCTGACATCCATACTAGATCTAACGGTCACGGTTAACGCTAGGATTTAAAAAGGAGATGGAGGACGTGGACAAACCAGGATCGTGCGATGCGGATCGAACGGTCGGCGAGGTTTGGCGAGCTCGACGGCGGCGCAGAAGAGAAGGGCTGTCGGCGCTGAGGAAGATGACTCAGCCGACGGCGCAACGATGATTCTTCAACGTGAAGAACTGGTCCACTCGACGCGGCTTGTTGAGAGAGTTACTCCGGTGACCTTAGCAACGGCGGAGATGAACCAGCGGTGACGGAATGAGGCAAAAACCGTGGCGGAGTGGTGCAGCTACTGCGGTGAGCTTTTGCGGGCAAATGGCGGCGACTCGGGAGGCGTGCGAGGAGTCAAAAGATGTAGCGTGAAGAGCTCTGCCAGACGTGCTAATCGGTGCACTTAAAGGAGCCTCGACGTGCACGCAAACACCGGCAAAACGAGCGGAAACGCTCGACGGGGTTAACTCCGGTGATCTCATGAAGACGATCGACGTGGCGCAATCCTGGACGTCCACGTGGACTCGATCAGGTGGCACAGCGCGGCGGCGCGGCGAATAGCGGCGACCACCGGATCTCGATCCGACGGTCGAGCAGCAGCGGCTAGGGTTTCGGTGAGATGGGCTGCGCGGGCCGATGGCACGGGCTGACTTGGGCCGGACCAAAGGGTTTCGGCCCAAACACTATTCTTGCAATTTTAAATCATTTTCGAATTAAAATAAATCAGGTAAATGGATATAGCCAAAATAAATAGCAAAAATACCCGGAAAAATCCAAAACAATTCTGGAAAATATTTTGAGACATTTGGAACTCAAATAAAATATTGCTAGAAAAACTTTGCTTAAACTTTTGTATTATTTTAATTGATTTCAATAAGCCCTAATTTGAATAAATGCAAATAAATTCCAATAAATACCCAAGAATTCCAAAAACCAAAATAACTCCAAAATTTAAAATATGGCAAATTTTAGGGTGTTACACAATCCAAGCAGCTACCAGTTTTATCAAAGTTCTTGTACACAGTCTGAGCAAAGCTGTCAATTTTGGCATCTTGGGCATTCTACTTTTTATTGATGTCATATAATCTGTCCTGGACCACCAACTATTCAGTTTTAAGTTCTCCTATCCATTTTCTCAGATCCCATTGGTTACCTCTGATCATATCAAACCTTTTGTAAGTTTCATCCCTGAAATTTGCTTGATCTTGGTAGATCTTTTGCAGCATTTTTTGCTGTTGTTGAATGGCTGCCATGCTCATTATGTCTCTGGGCTGCCAATCTTCTTTCTTCTTCAAAACCTTCTTGAGCATGTTAAGATCAGAGCTATATTGCTACTCAAAAGAGGTGAACCATCCTGGCTGAGAGTCCCACCAAGATGGTTGCTGACCATAATCATGTGTAGATTCAGGTTCAGCAAATTGAGAGTAGTCAGAATGATGAGAATCTTCAGAGGATTGCTGATCTAGAGCTGGCATAGAGACCTGAGGATGCCTAGAACCACCTGCTTCATGTTCATGGGCTACTGATGGGAATCTTTGTGCTTCCATGAACCTGGTTGCAGCTGCCAGTTCTTGTAATTTATGAATTTCTTCATCTTCAGGATGAGACTACGGTGACAAAATTTGAGTACCTTGAGTTGTCCGGATCTCTCTCGACTCGGATGCTCGTAAGCAGTAGCCCAAAACTTCTGTAGATATATCATGATGTGAATAGACAGGAAAATGATAAGCTGGAGAATAATGTTCCTGATCATGATAGTTGTGACTTGGAGCTGGTAGACTTGGAGTTTGTCCATGACCTCCATTGTCACTGTCTGAACCGTCATTGACTTCAGTGTCTTCTTGAGCACTTGGCTCATGTACTGCTGGTGGTGGAGGAGTGAGAAGTCTAACTTGCTTGGGCATCTTATGTTGTTTAGGTCTACAATTAAAATCCCTATTCATCTCATTCTAGGAGATGGTCCCTTGAGCCAACAACATCTGAGTAATCTGCATAGCAAAGGGAGAGGACTGCCCATTTTCCTGTAGATTGCTTCTTCCATCTCTCCAAAGATGTAATCAATCAGATCAATAGGTTGTCTTGACAGGATCAGATGCAGCAACCAAGCAAGACATGGTGTTACTCCCTATTTATATCCAGATTTTGGGTAAATGATGTGCCTGAGTATCAGTAACAGAGCTTTGGCTTCAGAAGATAAACAATTTACCCTATTTGCATTGAAACCAGGCTCATGTATATTTTTGTAAATGTGTGCTAACACATGCAAATCTGGCATATCTCCAATTTGCCTCCATCTATTACCAAGAAACATTCTGTCATGAATCCTAGTTCTGTTCAGCAAAGGACTTGAGGCACTGAAGAAGACCTCTCTTATCTGGATTCTTTGACCTCATCTTGACTAAGATTTCTTCAAGCAAAAAGATTGAACTGACCTTGTTGACAACAACTGAAGAACAGCAAGATCCTAGAAGCAATGTCTTGAGCAATCAGGAGCACTGTTGTCAATCACCCGATCAGGATGTGCTTCGGTGAAGAGACGAACTTGTGCTCAAGAGAAAATTTGCGAGAGGATTGTTGAGGCGCAAGAAAGCTTAGGAAATTTCTAAAGGAGATGGAGATATAAATAGCACAAATACCCAAGAGTAAAAACAGGAAGTTACTTGAAGTAATTGGAATCCGGACAAACATGGGAAAGTCACATTTGCCTTATTTTGAGGAGGTCTCTTTATGAAGGGGTAGTTGGAAACCAGAGAATCCAAGAAATATGGTTACCAATTTTGGACAAGTTTTGCAGGAGAAGTCCTAAGAAAAGATGAGATTTTGATGAGATTTACAGGGATAAGTGTCTTTAGAAGATCGAGAGGAACACGGTTTGAAAAAGATAAGTTGTAAGTTAAAAAGCTATTGTCGTATGTGCCCTGGACTAATTTTCAGTTACAACAGATAACCTTCCATCTACGCCAAAACGAGTCCGTATGAGGTATACTTGGTCCGCCGTAGTTGGAAACCTCTCTGTTTACGGTTAATATAAAAGTCCGTGGTACATGGATAGCTTTTCTGAATCGAAAAAATACAGATATAACTAAATTTAAAGATTTTCAAAGATCCCCTTTTTAAGAATAACACACATAAATAGGTATAGAAATCTTAGAATAATCTTACGATCAAGAACAATCAACCAATAAACTTAGGAGACGTTGGAGTCAAAAAAGAAATATTTGAGCCCTAGTTTTCGTAAGAGCATGAGTATAATTGACTTAAGCTCAAAGAAAATACTCATGTGCTAAGTAATTTAGGTTTTCAAAATTTGTATATGTATTTTTCTTTTGAAGATTACTTAACTTAATCACTGTGTTTTAGGAAACTATAATATAGTAAAAGAGAAAGAGAAGGCTTTCAGCAGCAATTTTATGACTTTCAGTTTTCAAGTAAACTTTTTTATTTTTTTAAAAAATAGTCTTATAATTACTTCAGCACTAGTAATTACTTTGTTCACATAAAGATAGCAAGATGTGCATAGCAAGCAGTCTTGACTACCCCTTAGAGTGTTATTCCAAAGAATCAGGCAACATTTGAAAAAGCAAGAATGTTTAGTTCATTCCTTAATTTTGAAAATCTAGCCTCATCAAGTGGTTTAGTGAAAATGTCAGCCAATTGATCCTCAGTCCTGACGTGACTACGCATAATGTCACCTTTAGCAACATGACCACGTATGAAGTGATGCCTAATTTCAATATGCTTAGTTCTAGAATGCTGGACTGGGTTGTTGGCTATTTTCACTGCACTTCCATTATCACACAATAGAGCCACCTTTTCAAACATAACACTATAATCCAAAAAGGTTTGTTTAATAAAAAGAATTTGAGCACAACAACTGCCTGCAGCAACATATTTAGCCTCAGTAGTTGAAAGTGCTACTGAGTTTTGTTTCTTTGAACACCAAGATACTAAAGATCTTCCAAGTAAGTGACAACCCCAAGAGGTGCTTTTTCGATCAATCTTACAACCGGCATAATCAGAATCTGAATAGCCAAGAAGTTCAAAAGAAGCACCTTTTGGGTACCACAAGCCAAAACATGGAGTATGCTTTAAGTATCTGAAAATCCTTTTTACTACACTAAGATGCACTTCTTTAGGTGCAGCTTGAAATCTAGCACACATGCATACACTAAACATGATGTCTGGCCTAGATGCTGTCAGATAGAGTAATGAGCCTATCATAGATCTAAACAATTTTTGGTCGACAGACTTACCTCCCACATCTTGATCAAGATGTGTATTTGTTGCCATACGAGTTTTAAGAGGCTTGCATTCTTCCAGATTAAATCGCTTGAGAAGGTCTTTAGTATATTTTTCTTGTGAAATAAAAGTCCCTTCCTTCAATTGCTTGACTTGAAAATCCAAAAAGAATGTAAGTTGTCCCATCATTGACATTTCAAATTCTTTAGCCATTTGATTACTGAATTCCTTGCATAGAGAAAGATTAGTACTTCCAAAGATAATATCATCAACATAAATTTGGCAAATCATTAATGTACCATTGAAGTCTTTTAAAAATAGTGTTGGATCAACCTTCCCAATTTTGAAATTCTTTTCTAGTAGAGAGTCTCTAAGGCAATCATACCATGCCCTGGGGGCTTGTTGTAAACATATAGTGCCTTGGATAACTTGTACACATGATTGGAAAATTTTATATCTTCAAAACCAGGAGGTTGTTCAACATATACAATTTCTTCAATGATTCCATTAAGAAAAGAACTTTTAATATCCATTTGAAACAAACTAATATTGAAATGACATGCAAAGGCTAGAAGGAACCGTATGGCCTCAAGTCGAGCTACAGGTGCATAAGTTTCTCCATAGTCCAAGCCTTCAACTTGAGTGTATCCTTGAGCTACCAGCCTTGCTTTATTGCGAGTGACCACACCATTTTCATCTTGTTTATTTCTGAAGACCCACTTTGTTCCAATGACATTATGATCTGTAGGTCTTTCCACCAAGTTCCAAACTTTGTTTCTTTCAAAGTTGTTGAGCTCTTCTTCCATTACCATAATCCAGTTAGTATCCTTCAAAGCTTCGTCCACTGTTCTGGGCTCAACACATGAAACAAAGGAGTAATGTTCACAAAAAGAAGCATTTTTAGAACAAGTTTGAACACCCTTACTAAATTCACCAATGATTTGATCTACAGGGTGATCCTTTGTAATGGTGTGATGACTTTTTATGAAACTTGGTCCTCTATTCTTCTTTTCATCCTCTTCAAGTTGTGATCCATCTTGAGGGACTATGGACATTGTTGGTAGATCATCTTGGTCTTCTTTAGGCTTGATCTCACCAATTTCTATTTTCTTCATAGATTCTCTTAAAGCTTCTTCTCCTACATCAGCTAGATTCTCATGCTTACCTGTATCACACCTCTTTTGAAATTTAGCCAAGTGTGTTCTCTTTTTATAGATATATACCTTGCATCCGAACACACGAAAATATGTGATATTCGGTTTTCGTCCTACTAGAAGCTCATATGACGTTTTCCTAAGAAGTCAGTGAAGATAAAGCCTGTTGATCGCATGACATGCAGTGTTGATGGCTTCAGCCTTGAAAACATTAGAAGTGTTATACTCATCCAACATTGTCCTTGCCATTTCTATGAGAGTTCTATTTTTTCTTTCAACTACACCATTTTGTTGAGGAGTGTATGTGGCTGAAAGTTCATGCTTTATACCTAACTCATCACAGTATTCAACAATGTTAGTATTGACAAATTCAGATCCATTGTCACTTCTAATCTTCTTAATAGGGCAGTCAAATTCATTTTGAGCCCTTTTTGCAAAAGTTTTAAATATTTTTCCAACTTCACTTTTATTTGGCAAAAAGAATACCCAAGTGAATCTACAGAAATCATCCACAATTACAAGGTAGTATGAGTTGCCACCTATACTTGCATAAGATGTAGGACCAAAAACATCCATATGCAAAAGTTCTAGAGTCCTAGTAGTGGACATGATATTTTTAGCAGGATGAGAATTAGCTACTTTCTTGCTAGCTTGACAAGCACTGCAAAGTTTATCCTTTTCAAATTTAACATCTTTTAGGCCCACTACTAGC
Organism: Otatea glauca; assembly: GCA_036346275.1. Lineage (NCBI taxonomy): Eukaryota > Viridiplantae > Streptophyta > Magnoliopsida > Poales > Poaceae > Otatea > Otatea glauca. Next base: position 46,228,227 of record CM070715.1, on the reverse strand, counting down.
TCATTTTTGAAAAGCTTTTTGAGATTAGACATACCCACATGCCCAAGTCGTCTGTGCCAAACCCAACCAAGTGAAACTTTGGCGAACAGACAGGTTGAAATGCATGAGAAGTTAGAATTAAAATCAACAAGGTAGAGATTTTGAAATCTGAAACCTTTAAAAATAAGCTTTTCATCTTTGTCAAGTACTGTTACCCCATTAATAGAAAAGGTACAATGGAATCCTAAATGACAAAGTTGAGCAACAGATAATAGATTAAAATTTAAAGAATCGACTAGTAATACATTTTCGATAGAGTGATCATTTGAGATAGCTATTTTACTATTTCCTTTTACCTTTCTTTTACTGTCATCTCCAAATGTGATTTTGTGACTTGGATCACTCTCTTTTTCAACTGAGGTGAACATCTTTGAGGTGCCGGTCATGTGTGGAGTGCACCCACTATCAATAACCTAGTGCCGGCCACCACTCTTGTAGTTCACCTAAAATAGTATTCTTTTCTTGATTTTAGGTACCCAAATACTTTTGGGTCCATTAGTGTTAGTCTGAACAACTTTGGGGCCAAATGGATTGGTATGTAAAGAATTAGGCACCAAAATAGCTTTAAGATTTTTGTCCAGATTAGAGGGACCAACATATTTAACATTCATTTTACCCCTAAAATCCTTAAACAACATGTAATGAGCATCAATCATGCATCCTCTATTTACCTTAGCATATGAAGCACTAGCAAAAGTGCAATTTTTAGAGGTATGATTGTTACTATGACAGAAACAACATTGAGTCCTACCCTTGATAAAATTTATCTTAGGTTTTGGCTGTTCATTATTTCTGGGCACAAATTTGACTTTATAACCTAATCCATTTTTACCCAGAACAATCTTTTGCTCCCCAAGAATTTTATCAAGAGTGAGACTACCAAGGAAGCATTTCTCTAGACCTTTGTCAAATTTAGCTACCTTGGATTTCAGCTCACTATTTTCTGTCATGAGTTCTTTAGCATACGAAGCATTTTCGCAATTTTTACTACAAATGCTAGATGAGCTAAGAATAAATATTTCATCAGAAAGCAAATCATAGTTAATAGAAACATTACAAGATGATACATTTTTAGATTTGCTAATCTGCATCTCATTGTCAATTTCTAGCTCATAGTATTTCTCAAGCAATTCATCATGATCTTTAACAAGTTGTATGTGTGTGGTTTTCAAAGAATCATGAGAATCAGTAAGAAGAGCATGATCCGAATTTAGTACAGAATGAGCATGTGAAAGTTTTTCATGTTTATCTATAAGCTCATTTTGACTAATCTCTAGCACATCATATTTTTCTTGCATGGTCTTAATGTCAGATTCAAGAGTTTCAACTTTAGCAATAAGCAGATCATTCTTATTCATCAAGCTAGTAGCATTTTTCTGAAGAGCTTTATCTTTCGCAGTTTTAACACATAAGGCATCATTAAGTTCTTTAATGATCTACTAGCTCTTCATAAGAAGGAGAATCACTCACCTTGTCTTCATCATTTCTGGCCATGAGGCATAGTGGTAGTGAAGATGAAGGTGAAGGTGGTGTGGATTCATCCAGTGCGAGCCCAGCTAGTCCTTTGGACCTTGGCTCTTCTTCATCAGAGGAAGAGGAGGATTCTTCACTTGAGCTTTCTTCATCAGTGATCCATTCACCAATGTGTGCCTTCTTTTTCCCTTTTCTCTAATATTTCTTGGAGTAGCTCTTCTTGCGGTAATTCTTTTTGTAGCTTCCGTGAGCTTTCTCTTCATCATTTTCATCCTTGTTCTTGCTTTTGCCCTTCTTGTTACTTTTATTTGGGCAACGAGCAGCTATGTGTCCTTTCTCATTGCACTCAAAGAAGATAATGTTAGAGAAAAGGTTTCTTTTTGAGAAATAGTTGGACGACTTACCTTTGGCATTTACCCTTCTCATGATTTTATTTGCTGATCTCATGAGCAATGCCAGTTTTCTTACATCTTCATCCTCTTCATAGCTTGAATCTTCTTCTTTTTCTTCATCAGAGGAATCTTGAACTTTTTCCTTGGCTTTGAGAGCAATAGACTTCTTCTTGGTCTCAATTTCATCAGCCAAGGTAAGCTCATGAGCTCAGATTTTACCCAATAGTTCAGTAGGTGTGAGCTTCTTCAGATCACCACTATTGGATAGGTAAGTGATTAGGCTGTGATAGGCTCGAGGTAGAACCCTAATCATCTTCCTGCATACTTCAACATCATCAACTTTAGTTCCTAGACCTTTAAGCTCATTTATGATGGGATTTAGTCTAGAAAACATGTCATTAGCATTTTCTTGAGGAAGCATTTTGAATTGACTAAATATTTCTCTGACAACAAAATATCTTTCCTCTTTTACATCAGAGGTACCCTCATGAATCTCTTGAAGAGTAGTCCATATATCAACTCGAACCTTATATTCCTCACATCATATGCGAAGTGCTTCTTATATTTTCTGTCAATATTCCTCCATTGCACAGAGTCAGCAGGGTGTCTGAGCATTCCATCCTTCTTACGCTCTTCAGCGTGCCATCGTAGCAATTGGGCATGCCATTTGTTCGCAAACAATCGATTCAAACGGGGAATTATAGGAAAATACCACACCACCTTAAGGGGGGATCTCATCGTCTTACGCTTCACCCCGACATCGTCATTATCGATGTCATCATCGTTGCCCTTATACCGCTTTGCTTTGCAAATAGCACAGCCATCCAAGTCCGCAAACTCATTGCGATACAACATGCAATCGTTTGGACATGCGTGTATCCTTTGTACTTCCAGTCCCAACGGGCAAACAACCTGCTTGGCCTGGTACGTACTTGTAGGCAACACGTTACCCTTGGAAGCAAATCCCCCAAGAGACATAACAGCTCAGTGAAGCTCTTATCGGACCAACCATTGCTTGCCTTCAAGCTGCGAGAGTGTAAGCACGATGCGCAATTTTTGTGCTCCTCCTTGCGGCACTGGGTACAATGGTGTTGTGGAGTCTGTACCATATGTTGGAACTTTTGAAACTCTCTTTCACTCGTGAAGTCTCCTCCCCATCACGCAACATTTGATCCAGATCGTCGTTGTGGCTGTCGACAAACGTATCTTCAACTGCCGTCATATCGTTGTCTCCGTCATCTTTAGTAATGTGTTGCCCTTCATGTACAATCTCATCTTCGCCATGCTTGGTCCAGCGGTATAGCCACCTTGAAACCTCTTGAAGCAAGTGTGCACGTCGACTCTATGGTAGAAAACGACACGATTTTTGCAATCAACGCATGGACAGCACATGTAGTCTACAGTTCTTCGACTTGCGCCGCAGCCACGTTTAGAAAATAACTCACACCATTAAAAACTACGCCCATAGCGGTCCGTGTCATACATCGACCTTGGTCCATCTACAATTAATTAAATCAAACATTACATAAGCATATAATTGCAAATAACAAATAATTGTAAACGATTAGATTTAAAAACCTATGTACCAATTTTGACTATAGTAAAATACATCAACCTTTTTCCGTTATGTAAATATCCATGTAGCAATTTTTTAGTATTGTAAAATATGAAAATAATTGTAAATAGTTAGGATATATTTGGACTATATTAAAATATATCAATCTTTTTTCATTGTGTCAATATCCATCTTGCAATTTCTTATTATTTAAAAATTTGGAAAAAATTGTAAATACTTTGAGTACATTAAAATACATCAACATTTTTTCATTAGGTAAATATCCATCTAACAAGTTTTTATTATTTCAAAATTTGAAAATACATGAACCTTTTTTCATTATGTAAATATCCATGTGGCAATTTTTTATTATTTACAAAAATAGAGATCAAACTACTAACCTCGAAAAGAAGTACAATATGAATTTTAATAGATTTTTCGGCAGCAAACCGTCGCAATCTACAAATCGAGCAAAGACAGAGCGCCTCTCTGTCTTTGCTCGATCGGTCGAGGCGGGTCTCGATTATATAAACGACTATCGCTGCGGTTCTGCGAAGAACCGCAGTGATAAGCTTCGAGCTGCGTGGGAAAATCATATTGCGCGGAAAATAATATCACTGCGGTTCTAGTCTCAAACCGGCAGTGAAAAGTCAAGTACCACTGCCGGTTAAAGAACGACCCGGCAGTGATATATCTCTACCAGTTGTTGTCTCAAACCAGCAGTGATATCTTGCTTTTTACTGTCGGTTTGGTTGCATGAACCGGCAGTGATAAGGTCTCCCCCCAACTTAAGTTTCGAACCGGCAAAGATATGTTATCACTGTCGGCTCGGTCCTAACCGGCAGTGATATGCAGGCAAGGATTACCTGTTCTGTAGTAGTGATAAGCAGTAGAAAGATTGCTGACTCTATCAAAAACTTCAATGCTGAGACAAGAAAAGATAGCAGTTCTAGCCTGAGCATCATATTGCAAATTTCTTATTTCCCCAGGTGTAGGTTCTGAGGAAGAGTGTAGCCCTTCAGGTATGACACGTGGAGGCAAAGGTCTTTCTGTGACTCCACACATCATAACTTACGGCTTCAAGATAGCACCTCATTCTCATTTTCCAATAGGCATAATTCGTGCCATCAAAAATAGGAACCCTTCCTACACTTACTGTAGCTGATCCTATTCCCTTGGCCATTTTACCCAAGCGGTTAAGCCTTTTAAAATGGGTAACCTTGCTCTGATACCACTTGAAAGGATCAAGTTGGCCTAGAGGGGGGGTGAATAGGCAACTTTACAATCTTTTAATTCTTAAGAAAACCTTTTCTCAATAAAAGTAGCAACGGAAAAGAGTTCGAATAGAAATTCAGCACAAATCTCTTTCAGTAAGATCAGAAGTGAAAAAGAACTTGAATGATTACAGACAACAAGATGAACACACAGAAATAAAACAATATCAGAACGACTCAAGGGTTTTTTTCACCGAGGTTCAGAGAACAATCTCCTACGTCCCCGTTAGAGCACTTCTTCAGAAGTATTGCTCCACCAAATAGCCAATCTCAATGGCTTTTGGTCTTTCACTAGCTTTACTCTTCCACCACTCCGGTGAGGTGAGTCTCAACCTTTCACAGCAACGGTGGCCTTCCACAATCTCTGTTGGATAGGTCGCACCAACAACTTCTCCAACCGTCTAGGAACAGCTAGTTCCAAGAGTAATAGACTATCCACAAGCCCTGTCTCTTGGTTCAGTAGCTAGATGAAAACTAGACTCAGCTTGGAGCAAGAACTCTAAATGTTCAGAATGAATGTTTGTGGTTTATGAATTGAAGCTCGAACTCTTTGATGGAATGAAAGCTTAGAAATGCTAAAGATCAAAGAGTTGTAATTGATTTGAAAGATGTCAACGGAGTTCAAAATGTCAAGGATGTGTATGTGCAAAGCTCTATATTTTTTGTGAACCCAAGCACTGTATATATATAGAGCCTGAACAGAAATAATCGTTGTACCTGCCATTTGCCCGTTGCGGGTTGGTAGGATGGATGAGATAGGTCAACTACTGCCTTTTTTATAAGAATTTTGAAGTGTATGAGTCATATGTTGAAATATACACACGCATTGGAGAAGCATTATTGTACTCAGTGTGACCCATTTGCGCCGGACCAAAAAGACGGTCCGTCGTATACATGTACTGGTGAAGGAAGTTTGAGCCGGACTGAAAATGTTGGTACGATGTACACATGCTTTGTTCTATTTGGATACCGGCAAAATATTGTTTGCACCGGACTGAAAAAGTTGGTCTGGCGTAAAAGAGAAAGCCGTTGGTTTTTTGTAACGTCCCAAAAATTACCTATAATTGTATTCATGTGCATTTTGTGATTTTCTGAATTTATTGGATTTTCTAGAATTTATTTGAATTAAGTATATTGGACCTTTTGTGAAAACTAATTATAAATAGATAAAAACTAATATAAAGTTTTGCCAAAAATATTTTATTTGAGTTCAAAATGTCTCAAAGTATTTATGAGAATTTTCTAGGATTTTTCCTGATATTTTAATTGCTTAAAACTGCTTAAACTAATTTTTGTAATTATTTTAAATCAAAAACCCGTTTAAAAATCAAAATGAACAGTATTGGGCGGAGCCCGATCTTGTGTCGTCTGACGCCCCTTGTTGTGCGGCTGCTCATCCGCGTCGCCGCTACCAAGCCGCCAACCGTCAAATTTTCATCGTGTGGTCTTCATCAAGCCAGGTCGCCGGTGCTGCGTCGGCCGTTGGATTGCAAAGGGATGCATGTGATTTAAAGATGAGATCAGAAACCCTAACGCCTGCGAGCCGTTGGATCAAGATCGTGCTACGTTACTTTTAAAGGATCTGATCGTATCCGTTAATTTTGGAAGGTGCGGATCGGATCGAATCGGCTGAGATGCAATCGTAGCCGTTCATCACAGATCGAACGGTCCTCGCTCATCGTCTCCAATTTGGTTTCCGAATCCACCACCGTTTAGCCGCCGCCGCTGCCGTGTGATTTAGGGTTGCCTTTTCTGGGCGCTCGCCGAGGCTATTTAAAGCGCGGACTGCACCCCGATGATCACCATCCTAGTGCGCATCTGCCAGCCTATCCTCTTCGTTAGTTTCATCGTCGTTTAACCGCTAGAGTTCTCCGTAGTTTCCCATAGCGCCGCCGCTAGTTTTTTTTGCCATTTCGCCGTCGTCAAGCCGCCGTTCGCCGCACGAGTTCCAGATCCAGACTCCACGTTCTAGGTCACATCGAAGCTGCCACTTCTTCAGGCTGGAGTTGCGCCGAAACGCCGTCTTGGTGGTTGTCTTCCTCCGCTCCGGTGAAAGTCCGCCGCCGCGCCGCCATCCTCGTCGAATCGCCGCGATCATTCCACGTCGCTTCGTCAACAGTGTTTCGCTCGCGTAAAGCTCTGGCCGTTAGATTTGAATAGACGTTCGGGATTGAGCCACGTGTGCATAGTGCGGTAGCCGTTGGATCATCTCGCGGATGTGCGACGCGTGTCGGTGTGGAAATTGAAGCGCCGTGCGCCGGGTTCACGGTGGAGCAGAAGGAGGTCCGTGGACCGGGTCTGTAGACTGAGCCGCGTGTCGGCCTGGGATTGGTCCACGTGTTGCTCGCGCAATAACCCGAGTTTTCTTTATAAAAATAATTCTGGAAAATCGAATTTTCTAATTTCTGTATTTTCAGTATTTATTCAAACTTCAAAACGCTACAACTTTTGCATTTTAACTCAGATTTGAGTGATTCAAATTTCTAAAAATTTGTAAAATCAAGATTTATGTAATGCTGCTTTTTATTTGGATTTTTGGAGCCTGGTTGCTCTCTGTTTTGGGTGTTTATTGCTATTTTATCTCGTTTCGCGTAGACGTTGAATTGCTCGGTGCTCCGGAGGAAGATTCGTCGCTTCAAGACCCATGTCCAGAGCAAGACCAGCATCTGTTCCAAGGCAAATTGTGCTTTGATCATGTTGCACCTAATTTTCCAAAACTGCTATCTTGTCTTTGAAATTTATGCATGATACTTTATGTGTATAAATGATTTCAATTAATCTGGGAACTAGATAATATGCCTATTTGAATTACATCATACCTTGCCAATTGTATGCCATGATCTAATTGTCACCCTAGGATATTAAATTATAGTTGGTTACTATTAATAATCAACATGGGACTAGTTAGATCGTATTAGTTTGCTTAGCCATGCCACGTCATCACATGTATCTGGAACAGTGATATTTAATCTTGTCTAATGGAATATGGAACAATGTTTATAAATTGGTGTGTCAGGTGTTGTCACACAGTGATATTGAGTTGTCGTGGCGAGGTCACACAACTAGATTGAATTGCTGATGGCACGTGGTGCGTGGTAATCAACTGGGGTGGTAATGATTTAGATTGGGGCAAGTGGCGAGGGGCAGTGTGCCAAGGTGGGCCAGATTTGGTAGAGGGTATGTGGAAGTCTTGCCTCGGTCACTTTAAGGACTTAACTTTGCAAGCCTTTGACCTGAGTCTTACTTACAACCACACGTCTGGAATGGGACAGCCGAGTCGACTAATTTGTAATGTCTAGATTTCGGTACTACTGTGGTGTATAGTGAGTCCCGGGTGTACGAGTAGACTCACATGGCGCAAGAGGGGGCCCGGAGTGCGGTAACCAATCCCTTCTGTGTTGAAACCTCAGCGAGCAGTACAAGGTCTAAACAGAGCATTGTAAAGGCTTTGTTATGGTCACTCACCTGTGTGGTGTTTGATTATATCGTGTGGGTAAAGTGCATAACCTCTACAGAGTGTAAATCTGTTCGAATAGCCGTGCTCGCGGAATTGAGCAATGCTCGGGAATTACAGTCAAAGGTTAGGCTTTTGTTAATTAAAAACTTGTTGGGATGGTGGACTGCCATGAAAACTTGGAATTTGACATAGGATGGAAAACCCTGTTTACTTGAAAAGTTGAATCTATTATTTACTATTATTCGTTTTACTGTCTTTCAATCTACTTACTGTATTCTTTTATAAATGCTGCTTTACTGCAAATTAGCCATGTTAGCCTTCCTTGGAATAAGCCAAGCATGTAGAATATTAGACTTGCAATACTGTGCACGACTTGCTGAGTGCTTTATGTACTCACCCCGCAACAATAAACTTCAGAAGAGGAGGAGTCTGCAACATTCTTGGAGGAGGAGTACCACGACGCTGATGCTTACGGTCCGAGCCTCATTAGTTGCCTATGGTGAACTGGGGAGCTACTAGGTTTTCTTCATTTCTGTTGCTGCTTAATTGCTATTTCTTAGTTAAGCCCTGTGAGGTAATAATCATGTAAGACAACAGTTATTATTAATTATTGAAGTTATGCTATAATCCGCTGTGTATGACTGTGATAGCATCTATGTTGAGCCTGTGTGCACTAGCGTGATCCTGGACTAGTGCGATATACACAGAGGGTCCGGATTTGTATATTCGAGTCCCGACATTTTTACCAAAGAGAATCATGTTTGCGCCGGACCGAAAAGGTTGGTCTGGCGTAAAAGAGAAAGCCACTGGTGTTTACCAAAGAGAATCATGTTTGCGTTGGACCAAAAAGGTTGGTATGGTGTTCACTCAGAATTTTGGTCCGCAGTAAATGACATGTTCTCAGTTAAGATTTGAGTGAATTAATTCTTAGCATGGACTGGAAATTTGTTCAGAGTGAAAAGACAACATATGCTGGACTAAATATAAGTCTAAATTTAGATCGGTCCGTTGTGAGAGGTGTATGCTCGGTTGAAGTAAATCAGAAGAGAGTTCTTAGCGTCAGACTGAAAAAGTCGGTCCGGCGTACAAGGAATGCGCTCAGTTAGAACTTGAAACTTGATTTTCCAGCACCGGGCTAAATGAAGTTAGTCCGAAAAAGAACTCTTTTTGGCTAAGACAAGGGATATTTGGATTTTTGAGAGAGAGATGTGAAATGTCCTATGCTCCAAGTAATCTCGGTGATTTTTGCATAAGAACCAAGATTATTTCTTGTGTATAATCCCTCTTAAAAGTACGGTTATTCTAGCTATATGGCTTGAATCAACTCTCAAGCCAAAACTAGTAACAAATACCTTAGTCTTGTTATTCAAATATAGCTTTTCGAGCTTATACTAAGTAAGCTTCTTGATCATCAACACCAAAACCTGCATAGTGAGCATAACTAAAAGCAATAAGGGGCCTAGATGCTCTCAATATACGTAGTACCCCATCTGCCACCAATATACGATTATCCTTATTTTGACCGTCTATTCCGACAACCATGGCCATAAAATGAATGGATTTGTCACTTAGTCCTTCACTAGTGGCATATACCTATGGAATACGTTGTATCCCAGTTTTATGAATTCTCTAAGGCATGTATACCTATGTTGTATCCTAGTTTTATGAGGTATGTACCTATATTGTATCCCTGCACTTCGTAATATCAATGTCGGGTTTTATTCAATAATTTACTATGATTTGTCGTCAAATTTGTCGCACACCGAAAGATAATGACGATTAGATAGACACTAGTTTCAACTATAAAATTCTAGCAATAGTCAAAATAACAATGACTTTTAACAACGAATTTTCGGATAAAATTAGTGCAAAATATACGTAGTCTATTAAAAATAATCCGCCAACCCAACCTAAGTCCGCTGAATTACCAGAATTTTGTCATGACCGTATATTTTAGAAAAAAATTATACGCAGTCTAACGCAAAATATATATTTTTTTTTCATTTTTTAACCTACAAAAAAAATCGGCCAAAAAAACATCTACAAAATGAAAATTTCATTCTTTGGTCTTCATGCATGCGCCCGATTTCTTCTCTTTGCATGCGCTCGGTTTCTCCTTCGTCTGCACGCGCCCATACACAAAAAATTTCAAAAATTTCTAAAGTGGTTTGTACCATTTTTCATTTCGTTCATTTTTACCGGTATGGCTTTAAATAGGATAGTACCACTGTCTGGATTTTAATTAATTCATACAACTTGTTCATCATCAGAAAATTTTATGGGAATATTAATGATGTATCATAACCATAGACAAAAAATTTCAAAAATTTCTAAAGTGGTTTGTTTCATGTTTAATTTGGTTGAATTTTGCCGGTATGGCTTTAATTACGAAAGTAGCACTGTATCAATTTTAAATTATTCATAAAGCTTGTTCATCATCAGAAAATCTTATGAGAATATTAATGATGCATAATAACCATAGAAAAAAAATTTCAAAATTTTCTAACATGGTTTGTTTCATTTTTCGTTTGGTTCAAACTTACTTGTCAGCGTTTCATCAAGACAGTTGCAATGTTCGAAATTTAAAAAATTCCTCATATGTGACAATCTTCTGAACTTTTTATGGAAATATCACTGATGTGTCAAGAACATCCAAAAAAACTTTGGAAATTTTTCAACATCGATGGAGTCCTACATAATTTTTTTCCCACTTTTGTCTCCTTGTCACCCCTACCACCTGCCCCCCCGGCCCCCTCCCGCCCCCAACCGGACTTCCAGCGGTTTGGAACCGCTGGAAGTGCAGAAAAAATAAAAAAATTCACCTCCAGCGCACGGCATTCGCTGGATCTCCTGAAAAAATAAAAAAATTACCTCTAGCGCACGACGTCCGCTGGATCTCTGGGAAAATAAAAAAAATTACCTCGAGCGCACGGCATCCGCTGGAACTCAGGCTAAAAAAGAAAAAAAAATCCCGCGCTCTGGGTCCGCTGGATCATAGTGTTCAGAGGCCATTTTTGAAATTTCGTTAGATCAACAGCTACTGTCGAAAAAATTACAAACCGACGGGCTAGAACAGTAAAAATTTTCGAAAGAGTCATCGATAAGCTGAGAAACAGCAGATTGTATTGCAGCTTATTCACTAAGGCAACATCCTTAAGAAGAAGTTATTATTAATGCAAATGGTACATTTAGCAATGACTCTACCGAAAGAAGCATCCCCAAAGGTGATCAACTCATCACCGAGGGCTCGGACTAGGGAAGAGAACTAACGAGAGTCGTTCGTCATGTGACGAGAAAAACCGGAGTCAACAATCCAAACATCTCCCTTCCCCATCCGACGAACCTGATCATGTGTAGGATCGAAATATACTAACCTAGCAATCAGAGGGGGGGTGAATGATTGCGCGGAAGCTAAAATAAATATTTTATGATTCTTGTAACACCCCAAACAAACTCAGATCGCTTAATTTGTTTTCAACAGAAAACCGGACCAAACTTTTACTTGTACGCCGGACCAAACTTCGTGCCAGACCAAATTTTCACATGCACTACGGAAAAATTTCTATTGTAGCAAAACCAAATCAATTCACGTCGAACCAAATTAGACAGACTGATATATGTTCACTAAAACTAAGATTTCTGAAGATCTAACCGTTAGATTGATATGAAATTTTAACTGTATAAACTAGATTCAATTCTGAAGCTAACACAAAAAGAATTAACTCCATCGTACATACGGATCTAGAGTTATATTCTTTGGAAGACGACTGAAACAAAAACGATCTAACAGCAACGGACCAAAATCAAACTAGCGACGGACCAAACTCAAACAATGAGATTAACTGAAGATCCCACCGTTGTATTAGTGTGAAATTTTAACTGAAGAAACCAGATTCAATTATGAATCTAAACCAACAAGAATCAACTCGATCGGACCTACAGATCAAAAGTTATTAACCTCGCAAGCATGCTGTAACAGATTATGACGAGAAGTGACCAAAACCTAATTTCGTGATTAATCACAATGTACAAAAGATTAACCAACGAAACTTTCAAGAACTCTAAGTTGATACTCTAGGAAGGTTTTGTATGGATCAAATCAATATTAAACTTGTTGAAACAAGAGAGACAATGAATCAATCTATAAAAAACAAGAACCGTGCAAACAAACCGAAGGCGATCAACGAATCAAACGCGCATGAACAAGCAATCCGCGATTCTTGTAGAGAAACGAAATCGTAGCACGCCGTTTCTTTGTAGCTACGTTGGACATTTGATCGTCAATTTTTCCTTCGCTCGGTGTCACCGCTTTGTACTCGAGCATGAGGAAAAATCGGTAGTAGGGAACTTTTTCGGTAGTAAAGAAATCGATCTTTATTTCTTTTTGTCTAGTCTGGTTACAGCACTCCAAACAAAAGAGTACAAACCCTAAAACCTCAGCGCTCACCATAAACAGGAGACACCTCCCCCTATTTATACTGGGCAAACATAAAGAGATTGAGTACAACTTCACTTCCAACATGGAAAGAGTTTGTATACATCTCAACCTGGCCCAACATGGCCAAAAACAACTCTTGCACGCATGTACAACCCACATGCTGTAAATACGTGACTAGCCAGCCTCCATGTGCATGTTCTCTAGCCCAAACGTTCCGCATGACATCCTTGACCATCAAGACCTCGATTCCTCTCTGAATCTAGTCCCGAACCTCAGTTCCTCCATGAACCTAGTTCCAGTGCCGTCATCGACCACGTTCGCCCTCAAGCAACACCTGCACATGAATAAACAAGAAACAATCCCGAGCACAAGTCCACGACTTGACTCAACATCAGTCTATGCAACCACTCACACGAGCGCATTGCATCAAGCAAAATCATTATCATGCTATTACAAGCATATCAAGTAAACATCTGAAACAGCACATACCAAAGCACCACACATGCCATGAGCACAACCACATTGCAATGCCAATTTCATTACTCAGCCAATTTTTCAGCACATGATTTCACAATCTCCCCCTTGATGAAAACATTGGCTACACCACTTAGAATTGAACATTGGCATTCATCTCACAAGAAAAGTTTTTTGAAATAAAAAAGTCTAAAATCAAAAGCCAAAGTGAAAAACACAAAATCTCCCCCTTTGACAAATATGTAAATGTAATGAATACCACTTATACAAGAACATGTGCATGTGTAAAGTGCATGTATAAATTCTCTAGAGTGGCAAAGTTCTCCCCCTTTGACAATGGATTCATCAAGAATACAAAAGAGAGAAAACAAAATCTTTTTATTATTTTTTTTAAATTGAATAATTTTTTATGTAATGAGCATTCTATGTCATCCACAAATGTTGCAAATTCATCACCATGCTATCAAAAATACTTGCACCCTCAAATCTACACATAGACAATGTAGAGTAAGCATAACTAGAAATCAAGTACTATTAACAATTTATTGCATGGCTGATCTCGCTTTCTCAACAATCTCAAAACCTGAAAATATTGAATTTTTGTGCACTTTATTTATGCTTGAAAGACTGATTCATTGATTGATTGCAACAATAACAATTGCAAGGAATTATAAGCACCATCAGCCTTACTTTTCAACCATGCCAAGCCTCATTTCATAAGCTTAAGGTTTCATGGTTTCGGTCATACACAACCTCTTCCGAGTTCATATCAAAGTGCAATGATAAGCAGTCTCGTAAAGAAGAAGTGCGATAGTACATAACCTTGATCTTGTATTTATCAACAATCACAATTTGAGCTTTAGCACTTAATTTTGATAGATTTCATAGTTAGCACTTTTGAGCAGGATCAAGATAGTCAAGAAAGTTCAACCATGACAAGATTTAATTCAAGTTGCCATTCCAATTAAATAGTCATGACATAAACTACACCATATATGCATAAACATGAAGTTGCAAATACCTTGTAGCATAAACATGGCTTCAAATGACATATGTGTATGAAATATAATGCTCATTACTTTTTTATTGTTTTTCTACTTTTTTTGTTTTTTCATTTAAGAACCACACAAAATAAAAGTATGTTACAAAGTATTACAAAGTTTTCAAAAACTCCCCCTCAAAACAAACCCATTGGATGAACGACCCCAAGTTCTCCCCGAATAAAAGCAAAACGAGAAGAAGACAAAGGTTTTGTGAAAATGTCCGCCAATTGATGTTCAGTATCCACATGATGAAGCACAATATTTCCCTTTTCTACATGATCCCTAAGAAAGTGAAATCTGATCTCAATATGTTTGATTCTAGAATGTTGCACAGGGTTTTTAGCAATACAAATTGCACTAGTGTTATCACATAAAAGAGGAACACTATCCAAATTAACCCCATAATCTTTAAGTGTAGCTACTATCCAAAGAATTTGAGAACAACAACTAGCAATGACTACATATTGATTCAACAGTTGATTGTGCAACAGAAGATTGTTTTCTAGATGACCATGCAATAAGAGAATTACCCAAGAAGTGACATGTACTAGATGTACTTTTTCTATCAACTCTACAACCTCCAAAGTCAGTATCAGAAAATGCTCTTAAACTAATACATGAGGAAGCAGAAAGCCATATACCAAATTCTTGAGTACCATAAAGATACCTAAAAATTCGCTTGACAGCTTGGCGATGTGAAGCACGTGGGAAAGCTTGAAAACGAGCACACAAGCACACAGCAAATTGTATATCCGGCCTTGATGCAGTGAGGTACAAAAGTGAACCTATCATGCTTCTATATTCCTTTTGATCAACCGGCTCACCATCTTCATCCGGATCAAGTGTGCAAGTACCTCCCATCGGTGTCATGATCGGCTTGCAGTTTTCCATCCCAAAGCGACGAAGCAAATCTTTTGTGTACTTGCTTTGATGAACAAAAGTACCTTCCTTTACTTGTTTGATTTGCAGTCCCAAAAAGTAAGTTAATTCACCCATCATACTCATCTCAAATTCTTTCTTCATGATTTCTGAAAACTCAGACACTAAAACATGAGAGGAACCACCAAAGATAATATCATCAACATAAATCTGAACAAATAATTGATCATTGCCTTGCTTGAGTAAAAAGAGAGTTTTGTCAACTTTTCCCATTGAAAACCCCTTTTCAAGTAAAAAAGTTTTTAGCCTATCATACCATGCTCTAGGGGCTTGTTTTAAACCATACAAAGCTTTTGACAATTTGTAAACATGATCAGGAAACTTTGTATTTTCAAAACCAGGTGGTTGCTTAACATAAACTTCCTCATTGATATAGCCATTTAGAAAAGCACTTTTCACGTCCATTTGATACAATCTAAAACCTTTAGATGCAGCAAATGCTAAAAGAATTCTAATGGCTTCAATTCTAGCAACAGGAGCAAAGGTTTCATCAAAATCTAAACCTTCAATTTGTGAAAAACCTTGAGCAACCAATCTAGCTTTGTTTCTAACAACAACACCATCCTTACTTTGTTTATTTTTGAAAACCCATCTTGTTCCAATGATATTAAAATCAGGAGGTGGAGAAACAAGTTTCCAGACTTTATTGCGTTCAAAATTCTCTAATTCCTCATGCATGGCATTGATCCAAGATTCGTCAGTTAATGCATGAGATATATCTTTGGGTTCAAAAGAAGTTACAAAAGCGGAATGAGCATGAGTATCAGAAGCAATAAACATGGACCGGGTGACCCTCTCAATTAAATCTCCAATCATCTGTTCAGGTGGATGCCTCCTTTGAATATGCAAGGGAGCTGTAATTTCAGAAACTTCTCCTTCTTCATCTTCATTTTCAGCATGTACAGATGAGGTTGTAGCTTGAGGATGCTCAGCTGTATGTGATGTAGCGGTAGGTGCCAAAGGTGCTATAGTTGGTTGTACAGTAGGAACCAATACGTCATCTTCAACATCATCATCGTCCTCATGAACAAAAATACTCTCCCCCTGAACATATGCACCTGTACCTGCATTATTTGGACTAGTGCCTGGACTAGTCTCATCAAAAGTAACTTCACAAGTTTCTACAATTTTGTTAGTCTTCAAAACAAGTGCACAGTAGCCACGTGTATGAGCTGGGTATCCAAGAAAAATGCCATCCAACGATCTAGCCTCAAATTTATAAGGATTTCCAGATTTTAAGACAAAGCATTTGCATCCAAAAACTCTGAAATGAGAAACGCTAGGCCTATGTCCAAATCGAAGTTCATAAGCAGTTTTACCCAATTTTGATCTTAAGTAAACACGATTTGAAACATAACATGCAGTTGATATCGCTTCAGCCCAAAACTTTCTAGGAGTTTGATATTCGTCTAGCATGGTCCTAGCCATTTCCACCAAAGTTCTATTTTTCCGTTCAACTACACCGTTTTGTTGAGGTACTCTAGGAGATGAAAATTGATGATTAATTCCTTTTTCAGCACAAAAGTGATCAAATGAAGAATTTTTAAATTCAGTTCCATTATCACTTCTAATTGCTCTAAGAGACGCTGGGTGATCAATAGATAATCTAAGAACAAGACTTCTAAAATGACTAAAAGCCTCATCTTTACATGCCATAAAATAAACCCAAGAGTATCTTGAATAATCATCAACAATCACAAGAACTTACCATTTACCTCCATAAGACTGAACTCGAGAAGGTCCAACCGTGTCAAGATGTAGTAGTTGTCCGGGCGCGTTTGTCATCACTATAGTAAGACGTGGATGTGAACCTGCAATCATTTTACCATATCTACAAGAAAAGCATACTATATCGCTATCACCCTTAAGCTTAGGCAAACCACGAATGAGGTCTAAACCACTAACACGTGTTAGATGATCAAAACCAACGTGACCAAGTCTACGATGCTAAAAGAATAAATCTTTAGAAACATTGGCAACTAGACACCTATGCTTAGAAGAAGGTGATACATCAAAATCAGCTTTAAACACTCTTCCAAATCGAGAAAACCGAAAAACAAGTTCACCTGAAGTATCTAACACTTTGCATTCATTTTTCTTAAAGCATACCTCAAGATCTTCATCAATTATTTGAGATACAGACAGCAAGTTATATTTCAGGTTTTCAACAAGAGCCCCATCTTTAAACATAAACTTGTTATTTACACCTTGTACCTTTTGCCTGGGCGAGCTTGAAGAAGCATCTCCAAAAGTTACACTTTCAACACGAGATGCACGAGTGAGGGAGGAGAACCAATTTTCATCACCGGACATGTGGCGTGAGCATCCGGAATCCACTAGCCATATGTTCTCCTTCCTCGCGCGAGAAGCCTACATAAAAGCAGAAAATGTCGAGGCCTCAGTACTGGGGTTAGAAATAAGATGTTTAGGAATCCAGTACTGAGACACACGACACACAGTAGTAGGCACAACACGAGTATTCTTATGCACAAAATCAGATTTGCCCTTTCCCGTGTTTCTAGCAACAAAAGGTGTTTGCATCACCCTAGGCACATAATGAGGAGTAAAGCGTGCCTGTCTGAAATTAGACCTAGCCTTAGCTTTTTCTTTCTTTTGTTGTTTGGCTAGTCTAAAGCAAAAATCTACTAAGTGTCTATCTCTACCACAATGAGCGCAAGTGTACTTAACATGATGTTTAGCTTTAGAGGTAGAAACAACATTTGCATTCATTATAGTAGAAGATAAAACTCCAGCAGACTTAAAGACAATTTTCTTAGGCTCATTAATAATCTCAATTTTATCATTGCAAAGAGCCTGAACAGCAGTGGGAGGTTTAGTTTCATATGAAGCATAAGGATCAAAACCTAAACCTTTCTTGTTTGAGCTAACCTTAGATTGGTCCAAAATCATGTTCAAATTTTTCTTGCCATTAGTGAAACGTTCTAAAGAATTTTGCAAGTAATCAACCTTCTTAGCAAGAGTTAAACAATTATTGCATGGAACGTCCACTTTAGCCGCCTTTTGTTTGCGACAATTTGAGCATGAAAGAACTTCATGAGTGAGCATATCATTAATCATTTGAGAAACTCTAGCATTTGCATCTTTCAATTTCAATTCAAGAATTGAACATTTAGAACAAGAAGTTGAATCATGCAAATCATCAGTGAAACAGCTAGCATGTCTAACATGTTTCTCATTTTTCTTATTTTGCTCAATCAAGGAAGCATGTTCTTTCCTAAGCAAAGTGAGCTCATTGTAAATTAAGTCACATGATTTGCAGGCATCATCATCAGGAATCAAAGATTTAAGTCTAGCAATTTCAGCATTTAATGATTCAACAATAAAATCATGTTTCTTGATTTTCTTGTCGCGTTTATCAAGCAGTTTACCAAGACGAGCAACAGCTATATGGCTAATTCATCATAAGAAGGCTCTACCTCATTGAAGTCGCTATCGTGGTCATCTTCAGTAAGGCTTTCATCACTTCTTGCCATAAGACACAAACCAGTAAGTTCACGCTTGGTTGGCGTTGTTGTGTCTTCTTCGCTACTTCCCGAGTCCCCATCGCTCAAATTGACTTGTTCAAGAGCGGAAAGAACTCGGTGGACAACTTTGCGGTTCATAAAGCTTCTTTTCTTATTGCTGTTGCTTGGAGAAGCTTTCTTCTTGTCATTCCTCCTGTCCTTTTCTTCTTTTGAATTTTTACCTGAAATTTTTGGACAATTCGGACGAATGTGGTTGAGATCGCCACACTCGTAGCACCTAGGAGGACCACCGCCTACTCTCTTTCTCATTCTAATATTCTGTAAAGCTTTATTAAAGCAAGAAGAGAGTAATGCCAAATCTTCTTCAGGGAATTCTTCAATTTGTTCATCTGTTAAAGACGACAAGGAGGACAAAGCAAAGCTAGAAGAAGAATTAGCATTTGACATGTTACGGTTAGAGATCAAAGCAATTGATTTAGAATTACCTTTCCTAGCAAGAACATCTAATTCATGAGTCTTCAACTTAGAGTAAAGAACATCTAATGTGAGTGTGCTCATGATAGTAGATTCTTGTATAGATGTTACCTTCATCTCCCACACTGACATGTCCAAAGCACTAAGCATTTGTTTAGCATTAGCTGCATCGTCATAGCTAACCCCAACAGCACGTAAATTGCTAAGAATTTTATTAAAGCGTGCAAAAAAATTATCTGAGACTCACCGTGTTTCATCTCAAACGCATATATTCTTTTTGTAAATATCTTGGCGAACCTCTTTGACAGTGTTTGATCCTTCGTGATAGTCACAAAGAGATTTCCATACCTCATATGCGGATCGAAGATGAACCATTCGATCGAAATCATTGCGCCCCAAGCCTGGATGATCAAGTTGCGCGCCTTCTTCGTTTGCTTCAACATGTGCGCGATTGGCGTCGTTGGCGTTGTCGTTCTCGTGAACTTCGTGCGGCTTGTAAACCTTCTCCCAAATTGCGAAGCCTGCGCTTGGATATGCGCCTCCATCTTGGCCTTCCAAAACTGAAAATCAACACCATCGAAAATACAAGGTTTTGTCGAATAACGATCCATTGATAAGAATTCTAATCACCGGTTAAGAATAATTAGAAAAACCTTGCTATGATACCACTTGTAGGATCGAAATATACTAACCTAGCAATCAGAGGGGGGGTGAATGATTGCGCGGAAGCTAAAATAAATTTTTTATGATTCTTGAAACACCCCAAACAAACTCAGATCGCTTAATTTGTATTCAACAGAAACCTTATTACGCCGGACCAAACTTTTACTTGTACGCCGGACCAAACTTTGTGCCAGACCAAATTTTCACATGCACTACGAACCAAATTTCTACTGTAGCAAAACCAAATCAATTCACGCCAGACCAAATGAGACAAACTGATATATGTTCACTAAAACTACGATTTTTGAAGATCTAACCATTAGATTGATATGAAATTGTAACTGTAGAAACTAGATTCAATTCCGAAGCTAACACAAAAAGAATTAACTCAATCGGTCATATGGATCTAGAGTTATATTCTTTGCAAGACGAATGAAACAAAAACGATCTAACAGCGACGGACCAAAATCATACTAGCGACGGACCAAACCCAAACAATGAGATTAACCGAAGATCCTGCTGTTGTATTAGTGTGAAATTTTAACTGAAGAAACCAGATTTAATTATGAATCTAACCCAACAAGAATCAACTCAATCGGACCTACAGATCAAAAGTTATTAACCTCGCAAGCATGCTGTAACAGATTATGACGAGAAGTGACCAAAACCTAATTTCATGATTAATCACAATCTACAAAAGATTAACAAGAAACTTTCAAGAACTCTAAGTTGATACTCTAGGAAGGTTTTTTATGGATCAAATCAATATTAAACTTGTTGAAACAAGAGAGGCAATGAATCAATCTATAAAAAACAAAAACCATGCAAACAAACCAGAAGACGATCACTGAATCAAAACGCGCATGAACAGTAATCCGCGATTTACTTTAGAAACGAAATACTATAGCACGCCGTTTACTGTAGCTGCGCTGGACACTGTATCGTCAATTTTTCCTTCGCTCGGGTGTCGCCACTTTTACCGAGCATGAGGAAAAATCGCATAGGGAACTTTTGGTAGTAAAGAAATCGATCTTTATTTCTTTTTGTCTAGTCAGTTCTGACACTCCAAACAAAAGAGTACAAACCCTAAAACCTCAGCACTCACCATAAACAGGAGACACCTTCCCCTATTTATACTGAGCAAACATAAAGAGATTGAGTACAACTCCACTTCCAACATGGAAAGAGTTTGTATACATCTCAACCTGGCCCAACATGGCCAAAAACAACTCTTGCACGCATGTACAGCCCACATGCTGTAAATACGTGACTAACCAGCCTCCATGTGCATGTTCTCTAGCCCGAACGTTCCGCATGACATCCTTGACCATCAAGAACTTGATTCCTCTCTGAATCTAGTCCCGAACCTCATTTCCTCCATGAACCTAGTTCCAGTCCCGTCATCGACCACGTTCGCCCTCAAGCAACACCTGCACATGAACAAACAAGAAACAATTCCGAGCACAAGTCCACGACTTGACTCAACATCAGTCTATGCAACCACTCACACGAGCGCATTGCATCAAGCAAAATCATTATCATGCTATCACAAGCATATCAAGTAAACATCTGAAACAGCACATACCAAAGCACCACACATGCCATGAGCACAACCACTTTGCAATGCCAATTTCATTACAAAGCCAATTTTTCAGCACATGTTTTCACATCATGTCGAAAGAGAGAGAGATGACTTAGTACTGGGATACAGTGAAGATCTGGGAACCCAATACCGAACCACACGATGCCTCAAAGTACCAGCAACGGGAGAAAAAGACTAAACTCTAGTATCTCTCTGACGCTCAACTCTCACTAGATCAGAAACAACATTAGCAGAAGATCTATGAGCTGTAACTAGGTTGGCCCGCCGTGGTACAAAGGACAGACCATCCTAGTGAGGCTACCTGAATGTAACACCCCAAACGCCACAACCTACAAAACATCACAACCTATGGCTGAATTTAATAATAAAAAATTCAGCAACAACTCCTTTGAAAATAAAAGCAATGTGGAAGTAGAATATAGAATAACACAAATCACAACAACAAGAAGGGGGAACAGGAGAACCACAACATCACACTTAAATCTTTAAGTACTTGACATTTAAGTTTTAAACACTGAACATGGAGTACCATGGTGATAAAGATTGAAGACAAAAGTGTAAGTCTGTGCAGCTACTCCCAACCCTTCATGACATGCTCCAAGCACCTGGGAAAAATAAATTGCAAGGGTGAGATTTAAAAAAAAATCTGACCAAGAATTATTGCTTTGACAAGTAATCTTACATCTACTCAAGAATTATATCATGGTATGGCATCAAAACATTAGAATATAGAATCATCACAAGACAACGCCACAGTTCACTACACGACCACAAAAAAATACTTCATACTGCACTTCTTCAATGAATGCATATGAATGCAATGCCATGTCCACTGCCTGAATACCCAAAGGTATGGAGCTGCATCTCAAGATGTTGTACCGGTACGGTCGCAACCATAGGTCTGCGACATAACTTCAAATGCATATGCTTAAGCAAGTGTACATGTTATGTTGCATGTGCGTAAAAAAGAAATAACATATCCTTCCCAACATGCTTCAACATTATTCACAACCATGAAGAGATATACATAAGGCAATGATGATACTTGCTTGAAAGTGAAGAGTACCACAATATTTTAGATCATAAGTAAACAACATGGTTCTAAAATTTTAAATATGAGCGATGAAAATTAACAAGTCAAAAAAAGTAGCAAAGCCACCGCTACATTTACTTGCCTCCGACGATGAGGGCGGCAATCCTCAAGTGTGGCTCGAAGCATCACTACCTGTTTCACAACCACCTCTCAGAACCAAAACTATATCACATAAACAAAAGGAAAACAACAAGATCCTACACCCCAAAACTCCCACAAAGGAAGAAATGCCCACAAACTGCACGTTCGCAAATCGATCGATAAAAGCAGCAGTAATTGTCTTTTTAGTATCTATTTTTATACCACAGCTATGAAAGTAAACAAATACATTTATGAAAACTACAGAACGAGGGCTACAACTTTTGTGGGGAAGCCATAATTTTATCATGCCTGCAAGATTGCCTAAACGGCCTCTAAAGATAGCACTGAGAATCTGTCAGCAATCTTGACCAGCAGACATTCAGACCTGAATATCTCCAAAATTATTCATCATAAAATTCTGAAATTTCACCAGGAAAAATATATTTTCATCCTCTACAACTTCTTAGTTATGAGTCTTTGGAGAAAAAAAATAAAGTGGCCTAATCAGGGTCTGAACCTCGGTTACAGAATCTGATAGCAAAACAAAACAGCCCACTTCCGGAATTCATATCTGGAGTTCTACCGAACGAAAAATTATGAATTTTACCAATCTGAAAAGCTTAACAAATCCTATACAAGTTTTCTATAGGCACACCACATAATTCTACACTGAACTTGGTTGAATTCCCGATCAATCTAATATTGTCCGGATTTCAGCATCACAACGATAGGTAAATTTGATTATTTATAACTCCTAAACCGCAAGGCCAAAAATCGTGAATTAGGACTCCGTGGAGAGATCTTAGAGTCCTATGCAACAAACCTAGAACCCCACAATTTTATTCAGCCGCTACATGCTACTATTCATGGAAGAACAAAGACTGCTCAATCTGCCTTGAATTTAAGCAGGAAAAGAAACGAGTTTTCCAGCCCTAACACGTTCCTCTATCCCACAAATTTGACAAACACCAAATGGAAATCAAAGCCAGCAGTGGGGAAAACTCACCCATGGAGATCTTACCTCAATCCTTCCTCAAGCCCTTAGATCATCCTCGCAAGACTCCATATTCCACAGGAGGAGGAAGGATTGGGGGGGCGGCTTGGAGAGGGAGGGTGAGGGACGGCTGGGCATGCAGAAGAGGGGACAAGAGGATGCGCCTAGTGAGGGAGGAGTGGAAGGGTAGCTAGGAAGGGAAAAGGGAGGAGGCGCCCCTCCTAGGGTTAGGTTAACCTTTTTTTATCTCTAGCATCCAATTTGACTTATACGATCCGAACTCCATATAAAACGCATGAGAAGTAAAAAAAATCATTTCAATGAGTTCTACGAATCCAGGGTCTCTGATCGCCCAACCGGCCATCGGATAAAAATAAAATAAAATTTTGCCTCTTCTTTAAAGCACATGATAAAATCCTATTTAAATTTTTAAAGAATTTATAGGTGTTACATTCTCCCCTCCTTAAAATGAGGGGGAAATAGCCTATATGGTGCCACCAACAGGTGCACCACCAGTAGGCACGGCCTGCCTCAGTGTCCTCAACTCCTCCTGCATTGCTGCAAGCAACTCTTCCTGACTAGTGCCCTCTGTCGGGGCATCGCCCCCAGAACGAGCCCGACCTCTCGACATAGGCGGCCCAACTGCAGCCACTGAAAATACCACAACAAACCAATCAATCTTCAATAAAATAGAGCACAACAACTTAGCAAAGCACAACATACAGAGTATAAACAATGATATGCAAACCCTTTCCCATCCTACATGTGCAAGTGTGCCAAATTAAGCCTTAGTTTTTTCCAAGAATCTAAAGCCTACGTCTGATACCAACTGTAACACCCCAAATGCCACAACCAGCATGGGATGGTACAAAACATCACAACCTACAGCTGAATTTAATAATAAAAAATTCAGAAACATCTCCTTTGAAAATAAAAGCAACGCGGAAGCAGAATATAGAATAACACATATCACAACAACAAGAAGGGGGAACAGGAGAACCACAACATCACACATAAATCTTTAAGTACATGACATTTAAGTTTTAAACACTGAACATAGAGTATCATGGTGATAAAGATTGTAGACAAAAGTGTAAGTCTATGCAGCTACTCCTAACCCTTCATGACATTCTCCAAGCACCCGGGAAAGATACATTGCAAGGGTGAGATTTAAAAAAAATCTCACCAAGAATTATTGCTTTGACATGTAATCTTAGATTTACTCAAGAATTATATCATGGTATGGCATCAAAACATTAGAATACAGAATAATCACAAGACAACGCCATAGTTCACTGCATGATCACAAAAAAATACTTCATACTGCACTTCTTCAATGAATGCATATGAATGCAATGCCATGTCCCTTGCTGCATACAGAAGGTATGGAGTGCATCCACAATCTTTGTCTGATGCGGTCACAACCATAGGTCTGCGACATAACTTCAAATGCATATGCTTATGCAAGTGTACATGTTATGCTGCATATGCGTAAAAAAGAAATAACATATCCTTCCCAACATGCTTCAACATTATTCACAACCATGAAGAGATATACATAAGGCAATGATGATACTTGCTTGAAAGTGAAGAGTACCACAATATTTTAGATCATAAGTAAACAACAAGGTTCTAAAATTTTAAATATGAGCAATGAAAATTAACAAGTCAAAAAAAAGTAGCAAAGCCACCGCTACATTTACTTGCCTCCGACGATGAGGACGGCAATCCTCAAGTCTGGCTCGAAGCATCACCACCTGTTTCACAACTACCTCTCAGAACCAACACTATATCACATAAACATAAGGGAAACAACAAGATCCTAGACCCCAAAACTCCCACAAAGGAAGAAATGCCCACAAACTGCATGTTCGCAAATCGATCGATAAAAGCAACAGTAATTGTCTTTTTAGTATCTATTTTTATACCACAGCTATGAAAGTAAACAAATACATTTATGAAAACTATAGAACGAGGGCTACAACTTTCGTGGGGAAGCCATAATTTTATCATGCCTGCAAGATTGCCTAAACGGCCTCTAAAGATAGCACTGAGAATCTGTCAGCAATCTTGACCAGCAGACATTCAGACCTGAATATCTCCAAAACTATTCATCATAAAATTCTGAAATTTCACCAGGAAAAATATATTTTTAGCCTCTACAACTTCTTAGTTATGAGTCTTTGGAGAAAAAAATGAATTGGCCTAATCAGGGTCCGAACCTCAGTTACAGAATCCGATAGCAAAACCAAACAGCCCACTTCCAGAATTCATATCTGGAGTTATACCCAACGAAAAATTCTGAATTTTACCAATCTGAAAAGCTTAAGAAATCCTATACAAGTTTTCTATAGGCAGACAACACAATTCTGCCATAAACTTGGTCGAATTGCAGATCAATCTAATATTGTCCGGATTTTAGCAGCACAACGATAGGTAAGTTTGATTATTTATGACTTGTAACATCCCAAAAATTGAAGATTTGGAATGTTTGATTTCAAAAATAAACCATTTGCATTTTCTTGAATTAATTCCAGCTTAATTTGATTTTTCCATAAATGAAAGGATTTAATTTGGCTAAACTATTCATCAAACTAAAGAATTTCAGTTTTAGTTGGGTTCCTTGTGCTCCAAGGAATTTTTCTGTATTTTTGGGGATTTTTCTGAATTTATTTGAATTTATTTAGTTTTATTCGGATTTCTGGAATTATTTAAAATCGAAAAATGTTTTTAATTTTCAAAACGGTGTCGGGCCGAATCCTTTCCAGCCCGTTGCACGGCCCACTCTTTTTCTCGCTCGGCTCGGCCGATCGCTCGCTTGACCCGCCAGCGCGGCGTCGGCCCAGCCGACCCTCGCGCCACCGCCGTCGGATGGACGACGCGTGGACAGTTGCGATGCGGCCACGTCGCGCCCCGCGAAACCCTAGCCGCCGCCGACTCGGAGTCCCACCGCCGCACGCCTTGGCGTTCGTGCCGCATCCTTTGCGCGTTCCCCGAGGCTATAAAAGCATTGCCGCGCGCCTCCCGAGGATCCCCTCGCGCCGCCGCTTCTTTTGCCCCTTTTCGCCGTCCGTAGCGCGCCGTTGCTCCGCGCGCCCTCGCGAAGTTTTCGCCGTGCCTCGCGCCTTCGCCGCCTTTTTCTTCGCCGTCGGTGCGTCTCCGCCGCAGCCGTTGGTCTCTTCGCATTCCCTGCGTCGTCTTCTCCCCGTTCGGCCTTGCCCCGCACCCGATGCAGCCACCTTTCACCGTTTGCCGGTCCGTCTTCCTCGCCTCCGGTAAGGTCGCGTCGTTGCCTCTCATTGCCGTCCTCCGTCGAGGATCGGGGCCGTCCGTCGCCACCGACGCGCCGGATCGTGCCGCGTCATCGCCGCCCGCGCCCACGGCCGTCCGTCGGCCTCTCGCCGGATCGTGGCGCGTGGCCCGTCCGTGTCGGCCGCCATCATCGACCGCCGCCGCGTGTCACCGACGCAAGCGCCGACGTCAGCCGTGCACCGGGTGCACGGTGAACCGAGCAGCGCCGTGGACCGAGTCCACCGTGAGCCGGCTGACGTCAGCGATTGTGCAATAAATCGCTTTTTCAGTACAAAAATAATTCCAGAAATTCTGATTTCTGGTTTTTAGTCTTTTTCTCTGATTTAATTTTCCAGAAGCTCGTTCTCCCTCATACGAACTCCGATTGAGGCGATTCAAGTTTCTAAATTTTTATAAAATCAATATCTATCTTCCAGAGCCATTTATTTTCAGTTTTGAGCTTGTTTGAGTCTCTGTTTTGTGTTTATTTGGTTTCGTTGCTTTCTTTTCCGGTAGACGCTAATCCCGAGGGAGCGAACGAAGACTTCGAAGACCAAGATTCAGCACTAGATCAGCAAGGCAAGTCGTAACCTTTGATCATATTGATCCTATGTTTGCAAAGTAATTTATTTTATACACTTGCATGCTATTTACATATCAATGTTTATTTAATGGGAGTAGATGTATACCTAGTGATACTATGCCACCTTGATTGGTTGTATGCCATGTATCCATTGTTAAACCTAGGTTGGGACATTACTAGTTGGACATAATCATTATACCAACATTAGGTTATCGTAGCTATGCTTAGACATGCTTACATATACGTTGGGATTCATGTCACACGTGAATAATGATAATATTGACTTAATGAGATATTGAATCGTGGCCGGTAGCCACTGTTGTAAAATTTGTTGTACCATGGCGGGGTTTGCCATTGGTCTTGGTTGAATGAATTGTTTTCCCTCGGGCAAGTGATCGTGAAGTAAAGGGGGTGCTTTCTAGCACATTGGGATGTGGATGTCTTGCCTGAGACAACTTAAGGACTTAATCTTGTGCGCCATTGAACTGGGCCTAACCGTACTACCACATGTGCGGTATGGGATGACCTAGGTGATTAATTTGTAATGTCTAGCCTTGAGTCTTGCCGGTTGGTGGTGTGGGTTCGGGATGGACGGGTAGATTCGCAAAGCGCAAGAGGGCCCTAACGGGCGAAACCTTAGCGAGCGTCTGAGAGTTTAGACAACGCATTGTAAAGGCTTTGTCATGATATCTCTGCGACACACCAAAGGAAGTGTGTTAAGATCGATTGCACAAAGAGATGTTCATGTCTTGTGGGTAAAGTTGTACAACCTCTGCAGAGTGTAAAACTATTCGAATAGCGCGTCTGTGATCATGGACAAAGCAGGAACTTCACACGGGGTATAGAGTGTTTCATAAAATGTGGATTGTGGAATTGTTGGGATGTGAACGGGGAGTTCACTGTTGTTTTGTTGTCTATCATTGATCTATCAATCATTTATTTACCTTTTTACAAATATGCTTTCAATCTATTTATTGTATTTCAATTCAAGTTACTGCTTTCTTCAAATGAAACATATAGCCATCCTTGTCAAGCCGTGCATGAATATATTGCATCAATTCCCTACGGCTTGCTGAGTACCTTTGTACTCACGGCTTTATGCCCTTGTTGATCAGTTGCTGAAGGAGATAATGAATATCATGAAGAGGAATTCTATGAAGACTACGTGGATTAGGAAGGCGTTCCCCAAACGATTGCCTGTGGCATGTCGAATGGCTCAAGTTATCTTTTCCGCTGCAATAGTATTTATTTCTTAAGCCCTTAAGGCATAATGGTGTAAACATTGACCATAAGGTCGTTTGCTTTATTCAACAATAATTTGCTTCTTCTTAGTTAATTCGTTGTATGGAATGATATTTCATCTATGTTTCCACTGTGTGCACTAGCGTGATCCTGGACTAGTGCAGTATACATAGAGGGTTTCGGATTTGCAAATCCGGGTCCCGACATAACTCCTAAACCGCAAGGCCAAAAATCGTGAATTATGACTCCATGGAAAGATCTCAGAGTCCTCTGCAACAAACCTAGAACCCCACAATTTTATTCGGCCACTACATGCTGCTATTCTCGGAAGAACAGAGACTGCTCAATCTGCCTTGAACTGAAACAGGAAAAGAAATGAGTTTTCCTGCCCAAACACCTTCCTCTAACCCACAAATTTGACAAACACCAAACGAAAATCAAAGCCAGAAGTGGGGAAAACTCACCCATGGAGATGTTACCTCACTCCTTCCCCAAGCCCTTAGATCAACCTCGCATGAGTCCAAATTCCACAGGAGGAGGAAGGATTGGGGGGCAGCTTGGAGAGGGAAGGTGAGGGACAGCTGGGCATCCAGAAAGAGGGGTGAAGAGGATGCGCCTGGTGAGGGAGGAGTGGAAGGGCAGCCAGGAAGGGAAAAGGGAGGAGGAACCCCTCCTAGGGTTAGGTTAAATTTTTTTTATCTCTAGTGTCCAATTAGACTTCTACTATTCGAACTCCAAATAAAACGCATGAGATGTCAAACAAAATCATTTGAACGAGTTCTACGCATCCGGGGTCTCCAATCGCCCAACCAACTATCAGATAAAAATAAAATATAATTTTGCCTGTTCTTTAAAACACCTGATAAAATCCTAATTTTATTTTTAAAGAATTTATAGGCGTTACACTGAATCTCCTACGAGAAAACACCTCACGCCATTGATATCTACGTCGATGGGGAAAACGAGAATATCAAGAGAACAGCGAAAAGACTGACCATGAACAGCTTCAGGACTAAAACTCGATTGAACAGCCTAAAAACCGAGTTCTGAACATTACCCAAAAACTGGTGACTCTCTAACTTAACTAGAAGCAGTGCGCGCCTTAGAAGCACTCAGAATATGGGGATGACCCTAAATACCCCTAAGAGCAGCAACACGCTCATGCCTTGTGATCTTCGCGTGCTTGAAGTAGAAATCTGCCAAATGTCCATCTTCTGACAAAACATGCTTATGTACTTCGCATTACTAGAGGCAGAAGTAGCAGGAGGAGCAACCTTCTTATCAGATATCCCATGGACAACCCTGGCAGATCTAAACACAGTGGTACTCACTCTGGGAGCTACCATGATTTCACCATTCTTGGAGCCACGCACAATGGTGGGAGGATGGATGCGCCCGAGTGTGCTCCAAGTAGTCATATCCTAGACCCTGATTAAATCGGCTAATCTTGGATTGGTCTAGAATGAGATTGAGCTTTTTCTTCTCTCTACAAACTTCTCGAGAGTGCTCATGAGATACTCACACTCCTGGAAGAAAGAGGCACATGAAGAGCAAGGGAAAGAAGAGGAAGATGTACCAGAAGGAGAAGAACTACCAGCGCGTGCATTTTTCTCCCTCAGCACGGCTGCCTTAAATTTGAGGGCCTCACACGAAACACAAGGGGCATTTCTAATCCTAAGGGTCTGGACCTCAAATTTCTTCCTAAGTTCGACATGGATTTTATCCAAGTCCCCCTCAATCTCAACACATCGCAAGCAACTTTCTTGTGACTTAGCTAGTAAGTCCTTAACAAGTTCACCACACTTGACGTTTAAAGATTAATTGTCAAGTTTTAGTTGCCTACAACCCTCACATGAGCCGACTGAGTTCTTAGAAGAATGTATTTCCAGTTCATCATTTCTAGTAGAAAGGTTCCTAAGGTAGTGATCATGGCATCAATTTCAGAAGCAGTTTAGGGCAATTTTCACATGAGGGAGTAGAGTGAGCATGAATAAAATTAGCATCTAAAGGAATAGCATTAAGAGAATCATTGCTAGCATTCTTCAACCTAAGACCATCAAGTTCAGAAAGCACACTATAATGCATGGTCCTTAGATTCTCTAGCTCCACAAGGTAGGCATCACACAAAGAACAGTCGTCAGAGACTCAGGAGGGAGAAGACGTAAGTGGAGCTAACTCCCGTTTCAAAGTACCTACTTTCTTCTCAAGCGCCGTGCACCTAGCTCTAGTTCTAGCATGAAATTTTTCTAATTTGCAGAAAGCTTCATTGAGCTGGTCGTAGGAGGGTACCTCGTCCGAGTCGCTATAGAGTTCAGAGTCACTGATGTTGTTTGTGTCGGCCATGAAGCACATGCTGTTGAATTCATCGCTGCCTTTCTTCTCTTGCAGATCATCCTCACCTTCGTTGCTTCAGGTCTCCGTGTCAGAGAGGTTGATGTCGTCGAGGGCGGCGAGGACCCAATGGAAGAGCTTCTTGTTCTTCAAGAAGTTGTGGTACTTCTTCTCACGTGCCGGTTCGCGAGCTGGAGGCTTCTTGTTGCGGTTCTTATCGGTGTAGTAGTTCTTTCCCGAACCGCCGGGGTCGTTTTTGTCCTTCTCCAGCTTGGGGCAGTTCATTCGAATGTGGTTGGGGTCACCACACTCGAAGCAGGTGATTGTACCACCTCTCTTTCTCTCCATCACCCTCTAGTAGACATGTGAGAATTTACGAGCAAGAATAGTAAGCTCATTTTCTAGAAATTTTTCCAGCTATTTATCACTTAGCTCGCAAAGGGCGGAAAGAGAAAAACCAACTGGAGTCTCAAGAGGATCCAATGGGATCGGTGGGCAAGGCCATTGACTGCAACTTTGTCTTACCAAAGACAACGTCGATCTCATGAGCCTTGAGTCGGGAATAGAGCCCGTCAAGAGTCAAGGTCGATAAGTCTGTGGTGTCTTTGATGGTGGTCACCTTCATCTCCAAACCCCGAAGATCAAGTGCGGTCAAGAAATGTCAAGCATTATCTGAGTCAGGGTATATGCAACCAACTGCTCGGAGTTCGCTCAAAATCTTCGTGAAACGACCAAAGCACTCATAAAGGGTCTCACCAGCGTGATGTTCAAATTTCTTGTAGTCACGCTTGAATTGGTCCTGTCCCATTGTCTTTATCCGAGTGGTGCGCTCATGGTAAGCATCGAGGGTCACCTAGATCTGTTGAGCAGAACAAAGGTGAGAGATCCTCTCTTACTCATTGCGGCTAATATCCTGTACGAGGATGTTCCTTGCCTTAGCATTTGCCTCAACATTAGACATATTGACGGCTGTGACGTTCTCGACAGTAGGAACCTCATACGGGTGCTTCACCTTTTGCCAAATCAGGAAGCCCTGGGCAGTGACGTAGACTCCATTCGATACTTCCAGAAAGGAAAATCAACTCCAGAAAAGATGGAAGGCTTTTTGGAACATTTGTCCGTCGCCATGGCTCTCGAGACCGGTCAAGATCTATGGAAGAGCAAAACTGGGCTCTGATACCAATTGAAGGACCGGAATGGCGATTAGAGGGGGTGAATGATCTCAATTATATTTTCCCCCCAATCAATGGATCCAACCAAAACCTCACTTAAAACACTCAAAAACAAAGGAACAAAACAGAGAAATTCCTAGTCTTGAACTTGCTCGTGGGATTGTGATGATCAAGATGATCTTGGATATTCTCTCACTTGTTTCAGCAAGTAAGAACACAAGAAACAGAAACCTCAAACGCAATCTACAAACATTTCTCAAAGATTAAACAAAGATATCGAGTTCTTGCAAAGGATTGCCTAGATTATGAGGATATGATCTAAAGAAGATTCATCCATCAATCATACATCCTCGGCACAAGAAGCATAAGCAAGTAGAAGGAGGGGAGGCAAATCCAACTTGTGAGAATGTAAATTGCAAGAAATTAAATTTTGGAATTTAAAAAAATGTAGGAGGGGAGGAAAATCAAACTTGCGAGAATATAAATTGCGGAATTTAAATTGAGAAAGTGAAATTTTATTTGTTTAGAGGAATGTTTACAAAGCCTCACAACAAGGTGGGCAAAGCTCAAAGGAGCACACAAAACCTTCAAGAGGGGAGAGCTACCCCTCCCCCTCTATTTATACTACTCATGAGTCATCATCCACCCTTGGATAAGTTCCTTCAATCCTAAGGAACCTCATCAAGGGTTGAGATTGAGTCACTCACTCATGCATGGATGAAGAGTTCCTTCTACCCTAAGGATCATCGTCCCAGTCATCCTCTGCCTCACCATGACCTAGCACCGTCATCCTGCAACCATCAAAAACAAGGAAATCCATCACATAGCAATGTCCAAAATGATATACAATAATTATCCAATTGCTAAAAATAAATCATATTCCTAACTCAAATACAGTCAAATACTCATCACCAATATGGGTAGACCTCCACATGGTCTTTAACAAAACACATGACGAATGCCGGATTCGGAGCGTGCCAACCGATTTGACCCTACAATTGGTAAGATAGATGGAAAAATATACTCAAAGCCAATATAATGTAACAATCATCAAATATCTAAACGGCTAAGGAAAACCCGATTAAATCTAGGGTAACGGTAAGTCTAATCAGCCGATTATATCTGATCAGATGGTACAAGGTAGATCTTCCCAAAAAAGGCTATGCGCAACAAGATCAAAGAAAATCAAACCTGATTGGCGTAATAGATGGAGATCAACAATCGACAATGCACAACTTTATTGATCAAAATCGAATTACAAGGGAAAAATCTAAGTTACAAGGCTACTCCTAATTGACAGGAAAGTAAAAAGTAATGCGAGTTGTTTGATTTGATTGTGTTGTTCTCCTCGCTTGCCCTCAATCATCTTTTATACCACATGGTGTAGGATCAAGGATAACAGACTAGAGGGGGGTGAATAGGAGGTTTTAAAATTCTTTGGCTCTAATTGCAATAATTAAGCAAGCTAGGCTAGAAATATGATTTTTGACAATTAAAGCCTAAACCATCTAGGTCTTGCTATGTGCACCGACAAGCTAAGTCTAAGTAACAATTACAATCCTAAGGCAAGAACAATATACTAAACAAGTTAGGAATATAAAATGCACAAATTAAGACAAGTGATTAAACCGTAAGAGAAAACTGAACACGAATATATCACATGGTCTCAGAGACTTGCCGATCTCCCTTAATCCACGTTGAGGTAGCTTGACCAACTCAAGCCGTCTCCTTTGCACAAATGAGCTTCACTTGATCACTATGGTAGCTCTTCCCCGCTCCGGATTGGTGACATCCGGCCTTCACAACCCACCGGGCTTTCTCACAAGATTCTTTGAGAAAGTCACCGGTTCCTTCGCTTGCAAGCCGGCTAGGAGGCAGCAACCTCCAAGGGTAAGAAGTCTTGACGCTTTCTTGAGATCGAATCAAGTGTCTAAAAGCTCAAACTCTAAATGCACACTTGAATGCTCCTAACTCTCTCAAAATGAGAATTTAATGTACAAGAGTAAGTTGGAAACTTGCTAGAGCTCAAATATGATTAATGAGGTCCAAGAGTTGCTCTAGTATGCAGGTGTGGGGGTATTTATTGCCCTCACCAACATTTCCAAGCGTAGGGGTGAAATTATAGAAAATTTCAGTATTTTCGGTGCTACCGCCCATGTATGGTCAGTAGCACCGAACCCATGTCCAACAGTCGGCTCAAGGCATTAAATGCACTGTTAGAGGACATTGCTACTGAGGGCCGGTGCTACCACCCAACTAGGACCAATAGCACCGGGCCCTTTTATTTTTGCTCAGCCAAAAACAAGTTCTCTGGAAAAAAAAACAAGCCAAACATTGGGCCGGTGCTACTGCTCGACCGGTAGCACTACGCCAGCATAGCCGGTAGGATCGACCTTGAAAAATAGCCGTGCTACCCCTTTTGGAATTTGCACACCGAGCTTGGGGCTGGTGCTACTACATAGCCGGTATGACCGGCCACTCTGAATTTTCCAATTTACTCAAGTGCAAAACTAATATTAATTACAATATGCACAATTTGAGCCATTAGACTTTGATAAACATCAATCTACTAGCCAAGACCCCTCTTAATAGTACGACACCTATTATAACAATCCGATCTTTCTCCAAAACTCCAAGATCGGCAAAAGCTATGAAAAGGTCTTTAATTTTATACCTTGGCAATTTAACTTGATGGATTGATCTTCTTTTAACTTCATTTCCATGCTTCATTGCATGTCGTGTCTAGGACTAATCTATTTTCATTAATCTCAAAGAAAATATTAGTCCTTTAATCACGATTGTCATTAATTACAAAAACCAAATTGAATTGGGGGCCTAGATGCTTTCAATCTCCCCCTTTTTGGTAATTGATAACAACCTAACATAAATATTAGAAATGAGTTTGTTTTTGAGTATGCAACTAGTCAAATAAGTTGCATACTCTAGGATTTTTGCTTTAGTGGTATTTTACTCATTTGAAGTGAAAAGGAATAATTTTGAGCAAAATGCTATTAAGGCCACAATATTTAGTTGAAACTCCCCCTAATGGTTTGCATATGGATAAAAAAATGGAATTTTCATATTTATGGAAATTTTGAAATTGTGGTGGAGTTTCCTCTAAATATTGAACCCGAGGAAACAATATGACAACAAGATAGACAATGAATATATCAATACAAATAAAGCAAGAAACTCCAATATGACAATATAAAACCATAGACATTTAACAATAACCATAAACATCATTCAACATAAACAGAAACATCCATAAAGCATTTAAGATCCAAATAACATCCAAAAGCAACAAATGAGGTTCATTATCTTACATAGCCATACATAAATAATAAAACTTAAGCTAACCCTCCAGATCCTTCGATCTTCACTTAATTTCTTGCTCTTCGTTTGCACTTCTTGCATTTCTCCCCCTTGGGCATCAAGTGCCAAAACAGGGGTCGCTCCAAGAGAGGCTCAAGATGAAGGAGTAGGAGGATGACGCCTGAAGCGGTGGAAACTGATTGGAGCTTGCTCGGTACGAAACTGCTAGAAAGAGGTGCTAAGCTCATGAATGGTCAAGTCAATGGACTCCATACGACCTCACACCTCCTCCACTACCTGCCTAGTTTGAGCCTGATACTCATCAATCCTACCAAAGTTGCTCAACATGTCACTCCTCATACTAGCAAGGCTCGCCAAGATAGGATCCTGAGTAAGCTCCTGAGCTGGCTGGGTCTGCTCACCCTCTCCTGGCACCTGCGGCTGCGGCTACAGCTACGAAGATTGAGCCTTTGACCAAAGGCTTGAGGAGCCGCCTCATGAGGCTTATATGGCTTGTGGGCACTGCCACATCCACCTCGGTACCCCGTCACCCTCTTAATGATCATCATGATATATGGTGTGAAGTAAATTCTTTTGCCGCGGTCACAAGCAGAGGATGTCATTTCTCTTAACATAAAATCAACCACATCGAATTTCTGCATGTTCATAATCTTATTCATCAAATTCCAAGCATAGACTCTGATTTCATCAAAATTACCGCTCTTTGGATGAATAGTAACCCTAACAATCCTATTAATGAGGCTCGATGTGGGGAGGAGGTTTGCCATTTTACCTAGCCTTCGGATGCTTGCAGTTGGATCATAGAAATCAAACTATCTTGCCAAAGCAAGCACTCTGTCGCTGTGGACTCGAGGATACCCACTGTGAAAAATGCCCCTGCTTGCTCAATTTCCTCCTTGGATGTTGTATGTACCGTAGAGTCTGTAATCTAGGTAATCTCATCATAGGAGTTTGATACATAGAGGGTGGCATAAAATTGTCTTATTTTGTCATCCACATAATCACACCTCCTACTGACAAAGTCTACCAGGCCGGCTCCCTGAAAAAGCTCAGTACTCCAACAAATAAAGGCACCTTCTGGATGTGCTCCCAACTGACCCATTTATGATCCGCACACTCCTTATTCAAATATATTTCATGGTAAACTTTCTGTTGGACATAGTTCTAAATTTGTCAACAGTTGCACTGCGGGGCAGAAGGTACTAGTTTGCTTGCCTCACGGAAAGTACTTTCACCCATTGATTTTTCTCAAATCCATATAAGAGTCGAAGTCATCAAAATTTTCCTCTTCTTCAGACTCTTGGTCCTGGGACTCATCATTGCCACTGCCACTCCCATCATTCACATCGAAATCCATGACGTCACTGCCATCTTCTTCTTCATTTGATTCCGATGCGATTTGTTTTCCTTTACTTGCCCTAGAACTGCCACCGAGCTTTGCTTGTATTTTACTCCTTATTTCTATTTCTCTTGCTACTATCACTGACATGAGGGGCAGGAACCCCCTACCTCTTGTTGACTTGAGAATAGTGCCACCACCATGAGGTTTGGGCAAAGACTTGGCCTTCGGCATGATTTCTAGATAAGAAAGGAGTACAAGGGTAAGAACAAGGAATAAATGCCCTAAAGATGGGTTTCAATGAAAATATGGTTAATTTGTGCAAATTTGGGTGCAAACCCGGTCCTACCGCCCATGCTAGGTCGGTACCACCAGGCATGGGCGGTGCTACCGCCCCAGAGGCTGCTACCACTGGCCGCACGAGTGCCAAACCCTAAAATCATAGAAATTTTGATTTTTGAGTAGATCAAACCATGGAATGATATCTAGAGACATCATAAGTCACTATTATACTCATTTCAACCAAAAATTTCAACACATTTAGCACAAATTTGCTACATTTTGCATGAACCCTAAAAATTGAGAAAATGAACTCTAGGGCATGAACAAGAGAGGAGATCCCCAAAAGAAAAGATGGGAATAGATACCTTGATGGAGTAGATGATGGTTGCGTGGAGGTGATGGTTGCGTGGAGGTGCTACCGGTGGATTCTAGCTAGGGATATGGTTGCGTGGAGGTGATGGCACCCTTTGAAAAGTGCGCCAACTTCGAGTAGAGGTGGCCGGTTCGACTTGGCGTCAATCTGAATTGTGCCAACAAATTGAGTGCTTTTGGCTGTCCTGGTGGTGCTTCCCCCATGTTCCTATGTAGTAAAACATCACAAATATTTAGTAGCATCACATCCTCAATATCATTATTATGAACAACGGGAAACGAGCTCACCTCATAATTTGATTTATGTGCACGAGCTATTGTCATAGGACCATGATGTATGCACGTATCCAAAAGAGTGATGTCCTCATCAGGAAGCACTGGCCCTGACAGCCTGACAGGCTGACCAAAGCTAATTAAGTAGGGAATAGCTCTTATGTCCTCATTCCTTGATGAAAAATATATATGAGACTTCAAACTTGATAAATCAAACAAGAATACAACTTTTCAAATAGTTTTTATCAAAATAGAACTTTTGAGAGAAAATAATTGATATATCTGAAATTGAAACAATTGACATGAACAAATCAACTTGTTGGCATGATTGAGTTATAAAATTGAAGGATCAGATTGGCGATCAGAGGGGGTGAACGATCACATATTAAAACTTTCCCCTCAAAGAACCAACAAAGAACCTCACTTGATCAAAGCAAAGCGAAGAAAATACAATTCCAAAGTTTTTCGACCAGGGCGGCACTACCACACTTCAGCCTCGGTACAGTCGGATGAACAATACCCCAACACTACTAGGTACTGTAGCAGTAGTGATGCGCTATAGTAAAATCAGGGAGTGAATAGTAAAATCGCACGACTTCAAAATGAATATAGATGAATCTTTTGATCGGCCGATCCAAACCCAGTGAACCTTTGAAGACACCTTCCTATGGATGTCATGAACCTATTCCAACCTTCAATCACAAAGATTGATGTCAAAGTTCCGACCTTTTTTCAATTGAAGGAAGAGTGCACAAGAATGGGTTCAAAAACAAAAGCTCAGCCCTAAGCGTGCTCATGGGTTCTTGATGAACAAGATGATCCTAGATGGCTTCCCACATATCACAGAAAGCTAGAACACTTAAGATCCGGCCCTTAAAAACTCAACAACACAATATATAGAAAATCCTTCTCTTTCAAGCCAAAAAGATTGGTTTCTTGCAAAGTTCAAGAGAAGATTTGCCTAGATGATTGGGATATGATCTGAGATAGATTCATCCATCAATCATACATCCTCGGCACAAGAAGCACAAGCAAGTAGAAGGAGGGGAGGCAAATCAAACTTGCGAGAATGTAAATTGCAAAATTTAAATTGCCGAAAATTTAAGTGCTAAATTTAGGACATAATGTAAATGTAAAAAGTAAATTAGAATTGAGAAAATAAACTTTTCATTTATGAAAGGGAAATTTGCAAAGCCTCACAACAAAGTGGGCAAAGCTCAAAGGAGCACAAAAACCTGAAGGACGATGTGGAGGTCCATCCATGTTAGTGATGAGTATTTGACTTTATTTGAGCAAGGTGTGCTCAAGTTTGAGTTTGATTTGGATTGATTTTCAAAATGAAGCATTTTGAGTTTTATCTACCAGGAGTGGCGGTACCGGTCATATGGACGCGGTAGTAATGAGTTGGATGGTTTATATTGCATATCATTGTGGGCATTGCTATGTGAAAGGTTTTTTCCTTGTCTTTGATGGTTGTAGGACGACGGTGCTAGGTCATGGTGAGGCGAAGGATGACCGGGACTAGGCGAGGAGCGTCGAAGGTCCAGACGGTTGGGAGATCACTGGAAGATGATCGGAGACGGAGTTCGGGCAAGTCAAGAAGACAAGGAAAGGAGATGATGCTAGATAGATGCCGCGTGGATCAATGAGAGCCGTCGGATTGAGGTCTAGTTGATAGGTTAGCGGGTCTAGGTAGTATGCTTTGAAAACAGTGCAAGAAAACCCGGTATGTGTGTGGGTTTTGGGTTAGCCCTTGCATGGCTGTGTGTGTGGGTTAATCCTAGCCCTTAGATGAGTGCTCTAGGGTTGAGGGACTCATCCAAGGTTGGTAGTTGGCCCAAGAGTAGTATAAATAGGGGTGGAGGGGTAGCCTCCTTCCCTTGAAGGTTTTGAGGTTTGTGAATGCTCCTTTGAGCTTTGCCCATATGAAAGTGAGGCTTTGTAACCTCTCCTTCCAGAAATGAAAGTTTTATCCATCCACCTCTGAATTTATTTTGCGCATTTACATTATGTCTTTACTTTACATAATTTAAATTCAGCATTTACTTTCCGCAATTACATTCTCGCAATTTACTTTCATGTAATTTGGATTTGCCTCCCCTCCTTCTAAATGCTGCTGATCTTGGATGTTTTGAGTGTGTTCATATGGTTTTACATCTCTTTTGCACTCTTGGATTGAGTAGAGAACATCTTTTCTTTCAAGTTCCAACTTTGTCCAGAACTTGTTCTTCGCGCAGCAGTCAGTGTTTGATTTCTATAAAAATCTCAAAAAATCTTTTTCAAGTGATTCTTCTTGGAGGAGGTGAGGGACTCTGATATACTCTTTCATAAAAATTTTGGAGTTCATTTATTGCACCGTTTGGGCGTCATGAGGTGAAAACAGAGCCCCAAACTTTCTGCTCGAAGTTCTTCACCAGACTGTGTTCTTAGATTTTTCCTGTTTTTTCTGTAAGGCTTTTTGAGGAGAAATTTTGTGTATTTCGTTATGACTCTGATTGTCATAGGGACAAAAAAGTCTCAAAATTTTGTGAGCTGCAGAAACCCACCAACCTCCTGTGCAAATTGAGGACAAGTTCTGGAAATTCGGCTTTTGCTTTTCTGAAAGTGACTTTTGTTATTTGAATTGATGTCCTTTCTAAAAGCAAGAGTTTGAATTGATTCCTCTGTATCTTGGACACTAGACAACCAGTATTGTGACTCAAAAATCCCCACATATTTTATGGTACTTATCCATGCAAGTTTGGGGTACACATAGTTGTCTAGTTTTTTTTTGGGTTTTTCATGATTTCCTTTGAGCGATCTTGTCGAGGTTTTTGTTGGAGTATTTTGGGGGAAATTTTATTTGCGACCATTCACCCCCCATCTGTTCGCCATCTCGGTCCTTCAATTGGTATCAGAGTCGGTTTTTCTCTTCCATAGATCTTGACCGGTCTCAAGAGCCATGGCGACGGACAAATATTCCACCAAGCCTCCCATCTTTAATGGAGTTGATTTTCCTTTTTGGAAGTCCCGAATGGAGTCATACATCACTGCCCAGGGTTACCTGATATGGCAGAAGGTCAAACTCCCATATGAGGTTTCTACTGATGAAAATGTCACGGCCATCAATATGGTTAACGTTGAGGCGAATGCTAAGGCAAGGAACATTCTCATACAGGGTCTTAGCCGTGGTGAGTATGATAGGATTTCTCACCTTCGCTCCGCTCACGAGATTTGGGTAACCCTCAATGCTTACCATGAGGGCTCTACTCAAATCAAGACTGTGAGGTAGGACCAGTTCAAGCGCGAGTACAACAAATTTGACCAACGCGCTGGTGAGAGTCTCGACGAGTGTTTTGGTCGGTTTACAAAGATTTTGAGCGACCTCCGAGCAGTTGGTTGCATATACCCTGACTCGGACAATGCTCGGCATTTCTTGACCGCACTCGACCTTCGGGTTTGGGAGATGAAGGTGACCACCATCAAGGACTCCACCGACTTATCGACTCTGACTCTTGACGGGCTTTATTCCCGCCTCAAGACTCATGAGATCGATGTCGTCTCTCGAAAGACGAAATCTCAGTCGATGGCTTTGGTCACCGATCCCATTGGATCTTCTTCTTCTGATTCTTCTATTGGTTTCTCTCTTTCCACCCTTTGCGAGCTAAGCGATGACCAACTGGAAAAATTTCCAGAAAATGAGGTTGCTCTTCTCGCTCGCAAGTTTTCTCATGCATACAAGAGGGTGAGAGAGAGGAAGAGAGGTGGCATGATCACCTGCTTCGAGTGTGGTGGCCCCAACCACATTCAGGCGAACTGTCCCAAGCTGGAGAAGTGCAAGAACGACGTTGGCGGTTCGGGCAAGAACGACTACACCGACAAGAACCGCAACAAGAAGCCTCCAGTTCGTGAACCAGCGCACGAGAAGAAGTACCGCAACTTCTCCAAGAACAAGAAGCTCTTTCACCGCGTCCTCGCCGCGCTTGACGACATCAACCTCTCCGACACGGAGACATGGAGCGACGAGGGCGAGGATGATCCGCATGAGAAGAAGGGCGGCGACGATTTCTCCAGCATGTGCTTCATGGCCAACACCAACGACATCAGTGACTCCGAGCTCTACAACGACTCGGATGAGGTACCCTCCTATGACCAGCTCAACGAAGCTTTCTGCAAATTAGGAAAATTTCATGCTAGAGCTAGAGCTAGGTGTACGGAGCTTGAGAATGAAGTAGGTACCTTGATTCGGGAGTTAGCTTCACTTAGATCTTCTCCCTCCCGAGTCACTGATGATTGCTCTTTGTGTGATGCTATTCTTGTGGAGTTGGAGAACCTAAGGACCATACATGATAGTGTGCTTGCTGAACTTGATGGTCTTAGGTTGAAGAATGCTAGCACTAGTTCTGTTGATGCTATTCTTGTTGAGGCTAGTTTTCTTCATGCTCACTCCACTCCATCATGTGCTAATTGCCCTAAATTGCTTGCCGAAATTGATGCCATGAACGAACACCTTAAAAAGCTTTCTGCTAGAAATGATGAACTTGAATTGCATGCTTCTAAGGACCCAATACCATGTGAGGGTCAGAGGCAACTAAAACTTGACAATGATGCTTTGAATGTCAAGTGTGATCAACTTGCTAAGGACTTACTAGTTAAGTTAAAAACTGGTTGCTTGCTGTGTGTTGGGGTTAAGGATGATGTGGATCAAATCCATATCGAGCTTAGGAAGAAGTTAAAAGACCAAACCCTTAGGATTAGAGATGCTCCTTCCGTTTCTTTTGAGGTCCTCAAGATTGAGGCAGCCGTGCTAGGGGAACAAAAAGCACGTGCTGAGAGATCTTCTCTTTCTCTTTCTAGCTCTTCTTCTTCCTCTCCTTCCCCCTGTTCTTCTTGTGCTTCTTTCTTCCGAGATTGCCAGTATCTTATGAGCACTCTCGAGAAGTTTGTTGGAGGCAAGAATAAGCTCAATCTTATTCTAGACCAATCCAAGATTAGTAGATTCAATCAAGGTCTAGGATTTGATCCCTTGGAGCATGCTCGCGCATCCTCCCACCATTGTGCGGCCCAAGAGTGGTGAGATTGTGGTAGCTCCCGAGTGAGTACCATCGTGTTTAGGTCCACTGGGTTGTCCATAGGACTTCCGACTGTAAGGGTGTTACTCCTATTGCTACGCCTCTAGCAAGGCGGTACACATGCACCTTCCGTAAGAAGGATGGTCACCTAGTAGATTTTTGCTTCAGCGCGCCAAGATCACTCGGCGTGAGTGTGTTGTCGATCTTAGGGTATTGTGGTCATCCCTGCACTTTGAGTGCTCCTAAGACACACACGCTTCTAGACAAGTTAGAGAGTCGCTGTTTTTAGGCGTCC
This sequence comes from Otatea glauca, assembly GCA_036346275.1. Lineage (NCBI taxonomy): Eukaryota > Viridiplantae > Streptophyta > Magnoliopsida > Poales > Poaceae > Otatea > Otatea glauca. The sequence goes on along the minus strand of CM070715.1, from coordinate 46,185,183 downwards.
GGGACTTGGTTTTCATGCTAGTTCTTCGAGTTTTAGTCCCGAGCTGTTCAGAGTCGATCTTCCGCCGTCCTCTTGATATTCCTCGCTTTTCCCATCGAGGTAGATATCGCAGCGTGAGGTGTTTTCGGTAGGAGATCCGCGACCTTCGGGATGGTCCGGCTTTTGCACCACTGCGTGCCAACCCGCTTTGACTCTTAGATTATCTACGAGTTGCTCCCGATCGTGAGAGTTGAGCGTCAGAGAGACACTCGAGTCGATCTTCTTCGTGGTGGTACTCGAGGTGTCGTATGGTTCAAGATTGGGTTCCTAAGTCTTCGCTCTATCCCAAGATCGAGTCAACTTTCTCTCTTTGTCTTGATCAGTTCGCTTGATGGGGAAGGGCGATGTTTGGATTGTTGACTCGGTTGTTCTCGTCATATGATTTGAGATTCTCGCTGGTTCTCTTCCCTAGTCCGAGCCCCGATGATGAGTTAATCACTTTTGGGGATGCATCTTGTGTAGAGTCATTGCAAAAGGTACCATCTGCATTAACCAAAATTTCATTCTTAAAGATGTTGCCTTAGTAAGTAAGTCGTAATACAACCGCTCTCTGCTTCTCGGCTTATCCATGACTCTTTCGAGGTAAGCTTCAAGAGTAATGCTCCGAGAATTCTTGATTCATCGGGAGGGTTAGTTTATGGATTTCTAGATTTGGGAGAGTCTTTCGTGCTGATTTTTCTCGCTTCTTCCGAGACTCTCTTCGATGTTTGATTGCTTCGAGTCCCGTGATCTCTCCTTCCGCATAGGAGACTTGGTCACATTGGTTTTGATCATTTGACCCGAGTTAGCGTACCACGATCTCATTCGGGTTTGCCCAAACTCAAGATGGTCAAAGACTTAGTTTGCTCTCCTTGCCGATATGGCAAGATGGTTATCGCTTCTCATCCTCCGACCACCGTAGTGATGACTGATGCACTGTGACAGCTTTTACATATGGACACCGTTGGTCCGGCTAGAGTGCAACAAGAACAGGAAGTGGTATGTTCTTGTCATCGTTGATGATTTTTCTAGATACTCTTGGGTATTCTTCATGGCCTCGAAGGATGAGACTTTTCTCACTTCGTGGGTTTGGTCGAGAGGTTGTCTATTGATCTCCTGTGCATTACGAGCTATACACAGTGATAATGGCACGGACTTCAAGAATTCCTACTTTGAGAGTTTCTGTGTGGAGTCTGGTTTAGAGCATCTGTTCTCTTCTCCCTACTCCCCTCAGCAGAATGGCATAGTCAAAAGGAAGAACAGGACCTTGGTTGAGATGGCCAGGACAATGCTAGACAAGTATAGTATTCCTAGGAAGTTTTGGGCTGAGGCTATAGCTATTGCTTGCCATGTATCTAATCGCGTGTTTTTGAGAGCACATCTGCATCGCACTTCTTATGAGTTGAGGTATGGGCGAAAGCCCAGTGTGTCTCATTTTCGCGTTTTCGGTTAAAAGTGTTTTATCTTGAAGTCTGGTAACCTAGATAAGTTTGAGTCTCGCTCTTCTGATGGTATCTTTCTAGGTTACTCGACTTCTTCTCGTAGCTATAGGGTCTGGAGTGTTGATGCCCATAGGATCATAGAGACCTGTGATGTGACCTTTGATGAGGCTAGCCCAGGAGCTAGACCTGATGTTTCAGGCTCTTCTTATCCCTCCGAGATCATCTTTGTAGAAGATGAGGATGATGGAGATGATGGTGTTCCACCGGATCCAGTCCCCTCTTCACCTGAGGTGCCTCCTGTTTCCATTTCTGCACCTCAAGGAGACCAGCCTTTGCCTTCTGACTCTCCTTCAGCTAGTGGCTCTGCTCCTACCTCTTCTGTGCATGAGGTAGAGGCCATTTCTGTTTCTGGACCTCCCCGTCATATTCAACGTTTTCATCCACCTCATCAGATCATTGGTGATCTGTTTGAGCGGGTCACTCGATCAAAATCAGGTTTGTCCAGTTTCTGCCTCCACTCTGCCTTCATTGCCTCCTTTGAGCTGAAGGATGTTTCTCATGCATTATCCGATGAATCGTGGATTAATGCTATGCATGAGGAACTTGAGAACTTTGAGAGGAACAAGGTATGGCAGCTTGTCGAGCCCCCATCTGGTCATAATGTCATTGGGACCAAGTGGGTGTTCAAAAACAAGCAAACTGAGGATGGGGTTGTCATTCGCAACAAGGCTAGGCTAGTTGCACAGGGCTTTTCTCAAAGTTGAGGGTCTTGACTTTGAGGAGACCTTTGCCCTGTAGCTAGACTAGAGGCTATTAGGATCCCGCTTGCATTCTCTCAGATCCCAAAGGCTTCAAGCTCTATCAAATGGATGTCAAGAGTGCATTCCTCAATGGCTATATTGAGGAAGAGGTTTATGTCAAACAACCTCCAGGATTCGAGAACCCCAAGTTTCCGAGTCATGTATACAAGCTCTCCAAAGCTTTGTATGGACTCAAGCAGGCCCCTAGAGCATGGTATGAGAGGCTCAAGTCTTATCTTCTCAGCCATGACTTCAAAATGGGCATAGCAAACAAAACTCTATTCATCAGACACCATGAGTCTCATTTTCTTCTTGTCCAGATTTATGTGGACGATATCATTTTTGGTGGCTCATCTCATTCGCTTGTGTCTCAGTTTTCTGAGGTGATGAGCACAGAGTTTGAGATGAGTATGATGGGCGATTTGAGCTACTTTCTTGGCTTCCAAATCAAGCAGACTCGGGAGGGTACTTTCTTGCATCAAGGCAAGTATACCCATGACCTCCTGAGGCACTTCGATATGTCTGATGGGAAGCCGGTGATGACTCCTATGGCCACCACTGCTGTCCTCGAGCACGATGAGGACGGTGAGCATGCTGATCAAAAGGAGTTTCGGAGCATGATCGGCTCCCTCTTGTACCTCACCGCTCGAGGCCGACATATATTTATTTGTGTGTGCGGCGCTCGATGTCAAACTTCTCCTCGCGCCTCTCACCACAGGCGGTCAAGCGCATCTTGGTACCTTCGTGCTACATCGATTATGGTATTTGGTACTCTTTTTCTTCTTGTCTATCTCTTAGAGCCTTTTCGATTCGACTTTGTTTGGTCGTAGGATAGATAGGAAGAGCACTTCCGCACTTGCTAATTCATTGGCACTTCTCTTGTTTCTTGGTCATCTAGGAAGCGATGCAGGGTTGCACAATCCACCGGCGAGGCCGAGTATGTTCTTTGCAGCCGATTCTTTGTAGGCAGTGCTCTGGATGAGATCGACCTTACGAGACTATGGGTTAGAGATAGAGAGTGTGCCACTTTTTCGTGACAACACTTCTCCTATTTGCATTGCTAAAACCAGTGCAACATTCGGACCAAGCACATTGATATTAGATATCACTTCCTTAGAGACCATGTGGAGAAGGGATATATCGCGCTTGATTCAGAGAGTGACCTTGATTAGCCCATATCTTCACCAAGCCTTTGGATAGCTCCAGTTGTTGCCTTGAGAGTGAGCTTGGAGTCGTGAGCCCCACGGCTTTTGAGTGAGGGAGCTGGTTTGTATATTATGTATTATATGTTTTCTTTCAGTTTTTCTTTTCTTTGTATTTCTTTTGGGTGACTTTGGGCTTGTTTTCTTGAGTTGAGTTCACTCACTTAGACCAGCATGCCTTCCATGGACCTCTTATCTTGTGTTTTAGGTTGCTATCATGCGTGATTAGCATTCTCTCTTCTCTCTAGGTTGAGTTCCCTCACAGTCTTATAAGTCTAGCAGTATTGGGCCTCTGAGTAGATAGGTGCATGTGCACTCCTTAGTTGGGATCTAGAGTCAGCTTCCCTATGTCAGTCACTGGGAAGATAAGAGCGAGTCTAAGCCGTAGTGAGTCTCTTATATCTTTTCTATGCTCTATAGCCATCCAGTTTTGTAGTTTCTCGACTTCTTCTCCTCATTCTGTTTTTCTGGTAATTATTGAGTTCATTTGTGTTTTCTTTATGCCTAATCTTGATAATAACTCAACTTTAACCAGATTTGAGCTTAAAATTGATTAATTTGTTGAGGGGGAGTTTGGGAATCTGTTCGTGCATTGCATATAGACTGCATTTCCTGTTTAATGAGCTTTGTCTATTATGCAATTGATTTCTTCTTCATGCTATAAACCATGCTGCATCATATGGAGGAAATCACTAGCTCAGATATGTCCAAGTTCATTTAACTTGCTAAGCTTTAAAATAAAAAAGTCTTAAATGAAAAACTTGATGAAACTTGTTGCTTTTACTTACTAGGTTTCTTCTCTAGAGGTTTGTGCCATAATTTGAGAAATTTTGGAGTTCTCTAGAGTTCCTATAGCAACTTGGGTGAAACTAGTTTGATCCATGCTAGAGTCCTTCAATTGCTCATGAATCATTGTGCTAAAAATGAAAATTAAACAAAATTGACTCTTCTTGTGCACATACGACTCAACACCTTGCATTCACAAGACCGCTTCCCATTGCACTTGGGATGAACTTGGAATACATCGTGTTTGACCTAGACCATCCTCTTAAGAGTTCATCTTGAGATGGTCGCATATGGCTTGAGTCAATTGGTTGTCAAAAGAAAATGCAAATAAATTAAAAACAAAGACATATGTGGGTAAAGAATGCAAATAATGTCAAACATTTGCACCCCTCTATGTCTTGTATGATGATAAATCAAAATTTGCATTAAGTGATAAATGAGCCCGAAGGACCTTGTATGCTCTTCTAGATTCCTTAAAGTGTTGAGTAGGTTGAACTCTAGGTTTTCCTTTTGATCTTTAGAGTGGCTATTCTTCTATTTTTGAAACTAAAGCTAAGTGTTGCACTTGTCAAATCTTGCTAAAAATGAAATATTCAAAACTAAGCTCGTAATTGCACTTGGACATGTCTTAGTTTAGTCATCTTCTGAAATTGACAAGCTTGGTGTAATATCCTTCCATTTTGATCAATTGGATAATCTTCAAAGCTCTTTCGATTGCATTTCATGCATACATAAAAAAAATTGATGCCTATATTGTCAAAAGGGGGAGAAAATGTAGAAAAGGCATCACTAAAAAGATAAAAATGTGAATGCTTATTTGGTTTTATGTATGCAAGAAATGCAATCGAAAAAGCTTTGAAGATTATTTATTCAATTGATCAAAATGGAAGGATATTACACCAAACTTGTCAATTTTAGAAGATGACTAAACTAAGACATGTCCAAGTGCAAATACGAGCTTAGTTTTGAATATATCATTTTTAGCAAGATTTGACAAGTGCAACACTTAGCTTTAGTTTCAAAAATAGAAGAATAGCCACTCTAAGGATCAAAAAGGAAAACCTAGAGTTCAACCTACTCAACACTTTGGGGAATCTGGAAGTGCATACAAGGTCCTTCGGGCTCATTTATCACTTAATGCAAATTGTGCTTTATCATCTTACAAGACATAGCGGGGTGCAAATGTTTGACATTATTTGCATTCTTTACCCACTTATATTTTTTTTATTTGCATTTTCTTTTGACAAGCAATTGACTCAAGCCATATGCGACCATCTCAAGATGAACTCTTAAGAGGATGGTCTAGGTCATACACGATGCACTCTAAGTTCATCCCAAGTGCAATGGGAAGCTGTCTTGAAAATGCAAGGTGTGGAGTCAAGAAGAGTCAATTTTGCTTAATTTTCACTTTTAGCATAATGATTCATGAGCAAATGAAGGACTCAAGTATGAAACAAACTAGTTTCACCCAAGTTGCTATAGGGACTCTAGAGAACTCCGAAATTTCTCAAATTACTAAGACAAACTCTCTGTAAGAAACCTAGCAAGTAAAAGCAACATGTTTCATCAAGTTTTTTTTCATTTACAGCTTATTTCATTTTTAAGATTAGCAAGTTAAATGAACTTAGACATATCTGAGCTAGTGATTTCCTCCATATGATGTAACATGGTGTATAGCGTGTAGAAGAAATCAATTGCATAATAGACAAAGCTCATTAAACAGGAAATGCAGTCTATATGCAATGCATGAATAGATTCCCAAACTCCCCCTCAACAAATGAATCAATTTTTTAAGCTCAAATCTGGTTAAAGTTGAGTTATTATCAAGATTAGGCATAAGGACAACCCAAATAAACTCAATAACAACTAGAAAAAACGGAATGAGGAGAAGAAGTCGAGAAACTGTAAAACTGGATGGCTATTGAGCATAGATAAGATAGAAGAGACTCACTACGGCTCAGACTCGCTCTTATCTTCCCCAAGAATCGACATAGGAAGCCGACTCTAGATCCCAACTAAGGAGTGCACATGCACTCGCCTACCCAGAGGCCCAATACCTGCTAAACTTATAAGACTGTGAGGGAACTCAACCTAGAGAGAACATAGAACAGCTAATGATGCATGATAGCAACCTAAAGCACAAGATAAGAGGTCCATGCAAAGAATGCCAGAAGTCTAAGTGAGTGAACTCAACTCAAGAAAACAAGCACAAAGTCACCCAGAAGAAGCACAAAGAAAAGAAAAACTGGAAGAAAACATATAATACATAATATACAAACTAGCTCCCTCATGAAAGGCCGTAAGGGCTCACGACTCCAAGCTCACTCTCAAAGCAACACATCCGAGCTATCCAAAGGCTTGGTGAAGATATAGGCTAATCAAGGTCACTCTCATTTAATCGAAGCGCGATATCTCCCTTCTCCACATGGTCTCTAAGGAAGTGATATCTAATATCAATGTGCTTGGTCCGAATGTTGCACCGGTTTTTAGCAAGACTAATAGTTGAAGTGTTATCACGTAAGAGTGGCACACTCTCTATCTCTAACCCATAGTCCCGTAAAGGCCGATCTCATCCAGAGCACTGCTACAAAGAATCGGTCGCAAAGAACATACATGGCCTCCGTGGATCAGGCAACCCTAGACTGCTTCCTAGATGACCAAGAAACAAGAGAAGTGCCAATGAATTGGCAAGTGCCGTATGTTTTTCCTATCTATCCTACAGCCAGCAAAGTCGGCATCGGAAAAGGCTCTAGGAGATAGACAAGAAGAAGAAGAGTACCAAATACCATAATTAGTGGTAGCACGAAGGTACCTGAAGATGCGCTTCACCGCCTAGAGGTAAGAGACGCGAGGAGAAGCCTGAAATCGAGCGCACATACACACAGCAAAGTGTATGTCCAACCTCGATGCAGTGAGATATAGGAGAGAGCCAATCATGCTCCAGAATTCCTTCTGATTAGTATGCTCACCATCCAAAGTAGGAATTCTTGAACTCCGTGTCATTATCATCACAGATAACTCAGAATGCACTTGGGAGCTCAATAGATAACCCATCGACCAAACCCCAAGTGAGAAAATCTCATCCTTCGAGGCCATGAAAAACCCAAGAATACCTCGAAAAATCATCAACAATGACAAGAACATACCACTTCCCACCCACCGATCGCAGACTCATTTGGACCAACAATGTCCACATGTAAAAGCTGCTGTCTGGTGCATCACCATCACAACAAAGGATCGGGATGAGAAGCAACAACCATCTTGCCATTTCGGCAGGGAGAGCAAACTAAGTCTTTGACCATTTTGAGTTTGGGCAAACCACGAATGAGATCGTGGCTGCTAACTCGGGTCAAATGATAAAATCCAATGTGACCAAGTCTCCTATGCTAGGAGAAGAGATCACGGGACTCTGAAGCAATCAAACACCGAAGAGAGTCTCTAGAAGAAACAGAAAAATCAGCACGGAAGACTCTCCCAAATCTAGAAATCCCGCAAACTAACCCTCCTGAAGAATCGAGGATTCTATAGGCGCTACTCTTGAAACTCGCCTCGAAAGAGTCATCAATAAGCTGAGAAACAGAAAGCAAATTGTATTGCGCTTACTCACTAAGGCAACATCTTTAAGAATGAAATTGTCATTAATGCAGATGGTACCTTTAGCAATGACTCTACCTAAAGAAGCATCCCCGAAAGTGATCAACTCATCACCGGGGGCTCGGACTAGGGAAGAGAACCATCGAGAATCTCCGATCATATGACGAGAACAACCAGAGTCTAAAATCCAAACATCTCCCTTCCCCATCTGACGAACCTAATCAAACCAAAGGATAGAGAGATGACCCAGTACTGGGATAAAGTGAAGACTTAGGAACCCAATACTGAACCATACGACACCTCAGTACCACCACGTAAGAAGACCGACTCGAGTGTCTCTTTGACGCTTAACCCTAACAAGATCGTGAGCAACTCTAGTAGATGATCTAGGAGCCAAATCGGGTTGGCATGCCGTGGTGCAAAAGCCGAACCACCCCAGTGAAGCTGCCTAAAACTCCTACCAGAAAACACACCACGCCGCTGATATCTACCTCGATGAGAAAAATGAGGAATATCAAGAGGATGGCGGAAAGACTGACTACGAACAGCTCCGTGACTAAAACTCAAAGAACCAAAGATGAAAGTCGAGTCCCGGACGCCTTTAAATAAGCGACTCTCTAACCTGTCTAGAAGCAGTGCGTACCTTAGGAGCACTCAAAGTTTGGGGATGACCCTGAATACCCCTAAGGGCAGCAACACGCTCAAGCCGAGTGATCTTGGCGCGCCTGAAGCAGAAATTTACTAGGTGACCATCCTTCTTACAGAAGGTGCATGTGTACTTCGCCTTGCTAGAGGCAGAAGCAATAGGAGTAACACCCTTCTGGTAAGAAGTCCTATGGACAACCCCAGCAGACCTAAACACGATGGTACTCACTCTGGGAGCTACCACAATTTCACCACTCTTGGAGCCGCGCAGAATGGTGGGAGGATGCGCCCGAGCGTGCTCCAAGGGATCAAATCCTTGACCTTGATTGAATCTACTAATCTTGGATTGGTCTAGAATAAGATTGAGCTTCTTCTTGCCTCCAACAAACTTCTCGAGAGTGCTCATAAGATACTGGCAATCTCGAAAGAAAGAGGCACAAGAAGAGCAGGGGGAAGAAGAAGAAGAAGAACCAGAAAGATGAGCTCTCTCAGCACGTGTATTTTTCTCCCTCAGCACGGCTGCCTCAATCTTGAGGGCCTCACAAGAAACGCAAGACGCATTTCTAATTCTATGAGCTTGGTCTTCTAATTTCTTCCTAAGCTCGACATGGATTTTATCCAAGTCCCCCTCAATCACAGAACATCGCAAGCAACTTTCTTTTGACTTATCTAGTAAGTCCTTAGCAAGTTTAGCACACTTGACATTTAAGGATTCATTGTCAAGTTTTAGTTGCCTACAGCCCTCACATGAGCTGACTGAGTCCTTAGAAGCATTCAATTCAAGTTCATCATTTCTAGCAGAAAGCTTCTTAAGGTGTGAACCCATGGCATCAATTTCAGCAAGCAATTTAGGGCAATTAGAGCATGATGGAGTGGAGTGAGCATGAAGAAAACTAGCCTCAATAGGAATAGCATCAATAGAACTAGTGCTAGCATTCTTCAACCTAAGACTATCAAGTTCAGCAAGCACACTATCATGTATAGTCTTTAGGTTCTCCAACTCCACAAGAACAACATCACAGAGAACATAGTCATCAGTGACTCGGGAGGGAGAAGATCTAAGTGAAGCTAACTCCCGAGTCAAGGTACCTACTTCATTCTCTAACTTAGAACACCTCGACCTAGCCTTAGCATGAAACTTGCCTAATTTACAGAAGGCAGCATTTAACTCGTCGTAGGTGGGTACCTCATCCGTGTCATTTGATGTTCGAGTCGCGATGCCGCTTGGCCGCCATGAAGCACATGCCGGAAAAGTCATCGCCGCCCTTCTTCTCTTGCGGTTCATCCTCGTCCTTGTCGCTCCATGTCTCCGTGTCGGAGAAGTTGCGCTACTTCTTCACACGCGTCGGCTCACGAACTGGAGGCTTCTTGTTGCGGTTCTTGTCGGTGTAGTCGTTCTTACCCGAACCACCAACGTCGTTATTGCCCTTCTCCAGCTTGGGACAGTTCGCCCGAATGTAGTTGGGGCCACCACACTCGAAGCAAGTGATCATGCCACCTCTCTTCCTCTCTCTCACCCTCTTGTATGCATGAGAAAACTTGTGAGCGAGAAGAGCAAGCTCATTTTCTGGAAATTTTTCCAGTTGGTCATCGCTTAGCTCACAAAGGGCGGATAGAGATAAACCAATAGAAGGATCAGAAGAAGAAGATCCAATGGGATCGGTGACCAAGGCCATCGACTGAGATTTCGTCTTCCGTGAGACGACATCGGTCTCATGAGTCTTGAGGCGGGAATAAAGCCCGTCAAGAGTCAGAGTCAACAAATCAGTGGTGTCCTTGATGGTGGTCACCTTCATCTCCCAAACACGCAAATCGAGTGCGGTCAAGAAATGTCGAGCATTATTCGAGTCAGGGTATATGCAACCAACTTCTCGAACATCACTCAAGATCTTGGTAAAACGATCGAAGCACTCATCAAGACTCTCACCAGCGTGCTGTTCAAACTTGTTGAACTCACGCTTGAATTGGTCCTGTCGAACCGTCTTGATTTGGGTAGTGCCCTCATGGTAAGCATCGAGGGTCACCCAAATCTCATGAGCAGAACGAAGGTGAGAAATCCTGTCATACTCACTGCGGCTAAGACCCTGTATGAGGATGTTCCTTGCCTTAGCATTCGCCTCAACGTTAGCCATATTGCCGGCCGTGACGTTTTCATCGGCAGGAACCTCATTTGGGAGTTTCACCTTCTGCCATATCAGAAGCCTGTGGCGTTGATGTATGACTCCATGCGCGACTTCCAGAATGGAAAATCGACTCCAGAAAAAATGGGAGGCTTGGTGGAATACTTGTCCATCGCCATGGCTCTTGAGACCGGTCAAGATCTATAGAAGAGCAAAACCGGCTCTGATAGCAATTGAAAGATCGAAATGGCGATCAGAGGGGGGTGAATGATCCCAAATAAAATTTCCCCACTCAAAGTACTCCAAACACTCTTGCAATAAAAATCTAAAGCACCCGAAGATTTTCATTCAAACTAGTGCTTCTCAGATTCACACCCTCCAAAATCAAGAATAATTAGACAACTATGTGTACCCCTAGCTTGCATGGATAAAAACCATGAATGATGTGAGGGGTTTTTTAATCACAATTCTGGTTGACAAGTGTCCAAACAAAAGAGGAATCAATTCAAAAGACTTCTTTTCTAAAAGAGAAAAAGCTAAAACACCAAAGTCTCTTTTCAGAAAAGTTAAAGCAGATTTTTGAAAATTGTCCTCAGTTGGAACAGGTGGTTGGTGAGTTTCTGTTGCTCTAAAATTTTTAAGAATTTTTCCCTGTGAGAAGTTGAGTCGTGAAACACTCCACCAAAAATCACCTCAGAAAGCTTTGTAGAATAAGAATTAAAAATCAAGCAATACAGACAGTTAGGAACTTCGACCAGAAAGTTTGAGGCTCGGTTTTCATTTCATAACTCTCAAACGGTGCAACCAGTGGACTCAACAATTTTTCTACAGATGGATATATGAGTCTTGCACATTCTCTAACAAGAATAATTCACAAATGAGTTCTCTATATTTTTAGAAAAATCAAAAACTGACTGTTGCGCGAAGAACAAGTTCTGGACAGATTTGCAATTTGATAAAAAAACTTGATCTCTAGTCTATCCAAGGGTGTAAGAAAGATGTAGACCCAAATGAACACCCTCAAGACATCCTAGAAGAACAACATTTACAAGGAGGGGAGGCAAATCCAAATTGCAAAAATGTAAATTGCAAGAATGTAAGTGCTGAATTTAAGTACGGAATTTAAGTGCATAATGTAAATTGCGTAATTTAAATGCGTAATATAAATGCACAAAGAAAAGAAATGATTTGAGAAAACATTTCATTTCTGGAAGGAGAGGTTACAAAGCCTCACATTCATGTGGGCAAAGCTCAAAAGAGCATCAAAAACCTCAAAACCTTCAAGGGAAGGAGGCTACCCCTCCACCCCTATTTATACTACTCTTCGGCCACCTACCACCCTTGGATGAGTCCCTCAACCCTAGAGCACTCATCTAAGGGCTAGGATTAACCCACACACACAGCCATGCAAGGGCTAACCCAAAACCCACACACGTACTGGGTTTTCTTGCACGGTTTTCAAAGCATACTACCTAGACCCGCTAACCTATCAACTAGACCTCAATCCGACGGCCCTCATTGATCCACGTGGCATCTAGCTAGCATCATCTCCTTTCCTTGTCTTCTTGACTTGCCCGGACTCCGTCTCCGATCATCTTCCGGCGATCTCCCAACCGTCTGGACCTCCGACGCTCCTTGCCTAGTCCCGGTCATCCTCCGCCTCACCATGACCTAGCACCGTCGCCCTGCAACCATCAAAGACAAGGAAACACATCACATAGCAATGCCCACAATGATATGCAATAAACCCATCCAACTCATCACTACCGCGCCCATACGCCGCAGATCGCCACTCTGGCAGAGACAACTCAAATTGCTTCATTTTGAAAATCAATCCAAATCAAACTCAAACTTGAGCACACCTTGCTCAAATAAAGTCAAATACTCATCACAAACATGGATGGACCTCCACATGGTCCTTCATTACCATAATCATAAGAACCAAGATGCATTTACATTTTTATCTTTATAATGATGCATTTTCTACAATTTCTCCCCCTTTTGGCAATATAGGCACGAAGATGGTATTTTCTCCCCTTATCAGCATGTATGTATGAAGTGCATCCTAAAGAGCTTTCAAGATTATCCAAGTGACCATATAGACAGTATGACACCAAGCTACTCAAGTTCAGATTATGCTAATCTAAGACATGTCCAAGTGTAGGATGTAATATCCTGGCTAGCCAGCATAAATAAGACAATGTCATTTTTGTATGATTTTAACAAGTGCAACACTTAACATAATCTCCAAACTAGAAGCAAAACCATTCAAAGGATCCAATGGAAGACCTAGAGTTCAACATGAAGGACCATGTGGAGGTCCATCCATGTTTGTGATGAGTATTTGACTTTATTTGAGCAAGGTGTGCTCAAGTTTGAGTTTGATTTGGATTGATTTTCAAAATGAAGCAATTTGAGTTGTCTTTGCCAGGAGTGGCAGTACCGGCCGTATGGGCGCAATAGTGATGAGTTGGATGGGTTTATTGTATATCATTGTGGACATTGCTATGTGATGTGTTTCCTTGTTTTTGGTGGTTGCAGGGCGACGGTGCTAGGTCATGGTGAGGCAAAACATGACCGGGACTAGGCGAGGAGCGTCGGAGGTCCAGACGGTTGGGAGATCGCCGGAAGATCATCGGAGACAGAGTCCGGGCAAGTCAAGAAGACAAGGAAAGGAGATGATGCTAGCTAGATGCCGCGTGGATCAATGAGGGCCGTCGGATTGAGGTCTAGTTGATAGGTTAGCGGGTCTGGGTAGTATGCTTTGAAAACCGTGCAAGAAAACCCGGTATGTGTAACACCCTAATTTTTTTGCTCTAATTTAAATTTTGGAGTATTTTTTATTTTTTTGAATTTTTGGGAATTTATTTAAGTTTATTTGGATTTATTCAAATAGGACTTTTCTTGAAAACAATTAAATAATGGAAAAGTTTTTGCAAAGTTTTATTGCAAATATTTTAATGGAATTCCAAACATCTCAAAGTAATTTCTGGAATTTTTCTGCTATTTTAAAAGCTCCAAATGATTTAATTGAATTTCTAAAATTATTTTAAATGTGAAATGATTTAAAAATCAGATGAACAGTAATGGGCCGAGCCCATTACTGTGCGTGTCGCCGGCCCAACCGTGCCGAAACCCTAGCGCCGCCCCGGCCCAAGTCGTCCGATCCGGATCGAACGCCTGTGAGTGCGCCACGTCGCCTGCATGCGTGAGCCTTCGGATCGTCGCCGCACGGACGCGCAGGATTGCGCCACGTCACTTCACCCCCGCGAGATCGCCGGAGAGACGTGGGCTTTGATGGCCGTGATTTCCGCCGGCAGTTTCGCGCACGTCAAGGCAGCCCTTAAGTCCCCGTTGATGGCGTCGTGCAGAGACCTTCACGCCCCGTCTTTTGACTCCTCGCACGCACGCCGAGACCCTCTCTAGCGCCTGAGCGAGCTCGCCGTAGTTGCATCTTTGTGCCGCCGCGGTTTTTCGTCGTTTACTTTGCCGCCGGTTTCTCTCCGCCGTCGCCAAGGTCACCGGAGTAATTCTTCCGCCAAGCCGCGTCGAACGAGCCACTTCATCACGCCGAGAAGCCCGTGAGCGCCGTGGGTCGCGCCATCTTCCTCAACTCCGGCAGCCTTTTCTTCTGCGCCGCCGTCGCCTTCACCGAGCTTCGTCGTCCGTCCGATCTTCATCGCACGCTTCTGGTTCATCCACGTCACTTTTCCTTGTGTTCTTCTAGAGTAGATCTGTACCGTTAGATCTGGATTGAACGGTAGAGATTAGATCTAGTCTCTGTAACTTGGTTACATCTCAGCCGTTGGATCGTTAGTGCACGCGTAGGATTGAGCCACGTCGCGCCATGTATAGTAAACGACCCGTAACTTTGAGCCGTTGGATCGGATCTGAACGGTTGAGTTCAGATCTGGTTTTGCCCTATGATCCGCGCCGTTCAAATTTGAACGTGCAGCGGTGATAGCGCCGCACCTCCAACCAATCGCGTGCGGTCGCGTGTTTCCTTTGACCGAAGCGTGACCAATCTCGGCCGTTGATTTCAAACGAGCCGTTGCGATTGCGCCGCGTGTCGCCGCGATCCGGCGCCGCCGAGTCCGCGCGGCGTTGGCCGTTGGATCCGAGGGGTCCGTTCGATGCGTGACGCGTGGCCGTGCGGAAATCGAGGCGTCGCCGAGCCGCGCAGGCATAGGATCTGACCGTCGATTTTAGCGAACGGTCTCGATTTTGCCGCGTGGCTGCACTGTTCTGTGAACCAAGTCTACGGTGGACCAGAGTCGAACCGTGGACCCAGTCCATAGACCAGAACGACGTGGCAGCCTCTGGGCGTGCCACGTGTCGAGCTGACGTCAGCAATGACGTCATAAATATTTTTATATACAAAAATATTTCGACCGAATTTCATTTCTGTGCTGACGTCATCATGACGTGGTGCTGATGTCATAAAAGCGAATTTCCAGTATAAAAATAATTCAGAAAAATCGGATTTTCTTAATTTCTGTATTTTCAGATTTTATTCAAACTTCAAATGACTATAACTTTGGCATTTTAACTCGGATTTGGGTGATTCAAATTTCTAAAAATTAATAAAATTGTGCGATATTTAATGGTGAATTTTATTTGAATTTTTGAGGTCATTTAGTCTTCTGTATTAGCTATTTATTGCATATTTTGTTTTTGTAGCGTGAGACGCAAATTTGCGAAAAGTTTCGAGGAAGAATTCGTCGCTCAAGACCAAGTTTCGGAACAAGACCAGCAACTCTTTGAAGGCAAGTGATGCTTTGATCATTTTGATCCCAGGTTTTTAAAATGTAGTTTATGCTTTGAAACTACGCATGCTTATTTATTCAAAATGAATTTAAATTGATTCGGGATAATGTAGTTAATCAACCCATTTTGTTATGCCACCTTGAATTATTAATTGTATGCCCTAAATCATTGTCACCCTAAGTTTGATTATATTAGTTGGATGTTAATATTGTGCCAACACGGGAGGCTAGACCGTGAGTAGATGCTTAGCCTTGCAACGAATCATGAGTGATCTTTCGGAAAAATGCTACAATCGATTAGAGACATTGAATGTATTTTGAAAAGTGGTGTGATGATGCCACATGATGAGATTGAGGTACAATGACTGTGTGGTTCTGCATCGATGTTGAGTTATTGCCGCATGTGTTGTACAATAATCAACTGGTGGGAAATGTTTTAGACTGGGGCAAGTGGCAAGAGGGTGTGTGTGCACTGTGGGCCTGTGTGGCTTTGGGTTGATGAGTGATGTGAGTCTGTGTGCCACATTGGGTCAGTATGCCATTGTTGAGTGTTGGAAGTCTTGCCTTGGTGATTAAGGACTTCACCTTGCAAGCCTTTGATCCGAGTCACCCGTACAACCACATGTCCGATATGGGACAGACCTAGTTGACTAGGGTTACGATATCTTTCCTCCGATACCTCGGGGTGACAAAGACACAGTGGGTGTATCTGTATGGGGAGCGACTGCTACGGCTTGGTGCCCATCCAACGGTGATTGGCCGGTCCTATACTTCGCCTGTGTGAGGGAAGTGATAGTGAAGGCAATACCAGAGAGGTTCTTTGGTTAAGGTAGAAGTTCTGAAAAGCTTTGTTGCGCATAATCACCTGTGGTGAGCGGTCAGATCTTGTGGGTAAAGTGTACAACCTCCGCAGAGTGTCAAACTATTGAATAGCCGTGCTCACGGTATTGAGCATTGCTCGGGATTCTGATCAAGGGGTAGATTTTCATAAACAAAATATGGGAAGGGTGGCTGTGTGCCAAGTGTTAAAAATGAACTCATTAAGGTCATGTGCCGAGAATCTTCAAGAAAACCATTTGAAGAAATTAGTATTACTTATAACTGCTCCAATGCTTTAATCTAATTAAGATATTGGTTTAAAATTCTTTGTTTGATGCAAAAGAACCATTTAAGCCAACCCTTTGGAATAAGCTTTGCATGTAGTAATAGCATCGCATTCGTGCATTACTTGTTGAGTGCCTTGTGTACTCACCCCACCTTGCTTATCAACCCCAACATCAGTGGAGGAGACTACACCAGTTTGGGAGGAGGAGTACATCGAGGATACGAACAACTAGGTGGCAAGCCCAGTCGGTTGCCTGTGGCAAGATGAAGGCTTCCACGACCTTTGCTTATGTTCCGCTGCTAATTCTTTACTTTGAATAATGTAAGCCCTGTGTGGCTGACTTATCTGTAAGGAGACCATAAGGTCGTACAACTCGATTTATATACATGTTTGCACTATTTATTCTTATATCTTTGTGAATGTCTGTAATGTGCAACCCTGTATGACTGTGTGTGCTAGCGTGATCCTGGACTGGCACATAATACACAGAGGGTCCGGATTTGCAGATTCGGGTCCCGACAGTATGTGTGTGGGTTTTGGGTTAGCCCTTGCATGGCTGTGTGTGTGGGTTAATCCTAGCCCTTAGATGAGTGCTCTAGGGTTGAGGGACTCATCCAAGGGTGGTAGGTGGCCCAAGAGTAGTATAAATAGAGGTGGAGGGGTAGCCTCCTCCCTTGGAAGGTTTTGAGGTTTGTGAATGCTCCTTTGAGCTTTGCCCACATGAAAGTGAGGCTTTGTAACCTCTCCTTCCAGAAATGAAAGTTTTATCCATCCATCTTTGAATTTATTTTGCGCATTTACATTATGTCTTTACTTTACGCAATTTAAATTCAGCATTTACTTTCCCCCAATTACATTCTCGCAATTTACTTTCACGCAATTTGGATTTTCCTCCCCTCCTACGAAATGCTGTTGATCTTGGATGTTTTGAGTGTGTTCATATGGTTTTACATCTCTTTTGCACACTTGGATTGAGTAGAGAACATCTTTTCTTTCAAATTCCAACTTTGTTCAGAACTTGTTCTTTGCGCAGCATTTAGTATTTGATTTTTATAAAAATATAGAAAAATTCTTTTTAAGTTATTCTTGTTGGAGAAGGTTTAGGACTCGGATATCCACTTGCAGAAAAAATGTGGAGTTCACTTGTTGCACCGTTTGGGCGCCATGAGGTGAAAACCGAGTCCCAAACTTTCTGCTCGAAGTTCTTGACAGACTGTGTTCTTCGATTTTTCCTGTTTTCTGTAAGGCTTTTTGAGGAAAAATTTGGTGGAGTTCTTCATGACTCTGATTCTCATAGGGAGAAACATTATGAAAATTTTGTGAGCTACATAAACCCACCAAACTCCTGTTCAAATTTAGGACAAGTTCTGGAAATTCTGCTTTTGCTTTTCTGAAAGTGACTTTTGTGATTTGAATTGATGTTCTTTGTAAAGGCAAGAGTTGGATTGATTCCTCTTTATCTTGGATACTAGACAACCAGGATTGTGACTCAAAAATCCCCACATATTTTATGGTACTTATCCATGTAAGCTTGGGGTACACATAGTTGTCTAGTTTTTCGGGTTTTTCACGATTTCCTTTGAGCGATCTTGTCGAGGTTTTTGTTGGAATATTTTGGGGGAAAATTTATTTGCGACCATTCACCCCCCTTCTGTTCGCCATCTTGGTCCTTCAATTGGTATCAGAGCCGGTTTTGCTCTTCCATAGATCTTGACCGGTCTCAAGAGCCATGGCGATGGACAAGTATTCCACCAAGCCTCCCATTTTTTCTGGAGTCGATTTTCCATTCTGGAAGTCACGCATGGAGTCATACATCACTGCCCAGGGCTTCCTGATATGGCAGAAGGTGAAACTCCCATATGAGGTTCCTGCCGATGAAAACATCACGGCCGACAATATGGCTAACGTTGAGGCGAATGCTAAGGCAAGGAACATCCTCATACAGGGTCTTAGCCGCAGTGAGTATGACAGGATTTCTCACCTTCGTTCTACTCATGAGATTTGGGTGACCCTCGATGCTTACCATGAGGGCACTACTCAAATCAAGACGGTTCGACAGGACCAATTCAAGCGTGAGTTCAACAAGTTTGAACAGCACGCTGGTGAGAGTCTTGATGAGTGCTTCGATCGTTTTACCAAGATCTTGAGCGATCTTCGAGCAGTTGGTTGCATATACCCTGACTCGAATAATGCTCGACATTTCTTGATCGCACTCGATTTGCGTGTTTGGGAGATGAAGGTGACCACCATCAAGGACACCACTGATTTGTCGACTCTGACTCTTGACGGGCTTTATTCCCGCCTCAAGACTCATGAGATCGATGTCGTCTCACGGAAGACGAAATCTCAGTCGATGACCTTGGTCACCAATCCCATTGGATCTTCTTCTTCTGATCCTTCTATTGATTTCTCTCTTTCCGCCCTTTGTGAGCTAAGCGATGACCAACTGGAAAAATTTTCAGAAAATGAGCTTGCTCTTTTCGTTCGCAGGTTTTCTCATGCATACAAGAGGGTGAGAGAGAGGAAGAGAGGTGGCACGATCACCTGCTTCGAGTGTGGTGGCCCCAATCACATTCGGGCGAACTGTCCCAAGCTGGAGAAGGGCAAGAACGACGTTGGCGGTTCGGGCAAGAACGACTACACCGACAAGAACCGCAACAAGAAGCCTCCAGTTCATGAGCCGACGCGTGAGAAGAAATATCGCAACTTCTCCAAAAACAAGAAGCTCTTCCACCGCGTCCTCGCCGCGCTTGACGACATCAACCTCTCCGACACCGAGACATGGAGCGACGAGGGCGAGGATGAACCGCAAGAGAAGAAGGGCGGCGATGACTTCTCCGGCATGTGTTTCATGGCCGACACCAACGACATCAGCGACTCCGAGCTCTACAGTGACTCGGACGAGGTACCCTCCTATGACCAGCTCAACGAAGCTTTCTGCAAATTAGGAAAATGTCATGCTAGAGCTAGAGCTAGGTGTACGGAGCTTGAGAAGGAAGTAGGTACCTTGACTCGGGAGTTAGCTTCTCTTAGATCTTCTCCCTCCCGAGTCACTAATGATTGCTCTTTGTGTGCTGCTATTCTTATGGAGTTGGAGAACTTAAGGACAATGCATGATAGTGTGTTGACTGAATTAGAAAGTCTTAAGTTGAAGAATGCTAGCGATAATTCTGTTGATGCTATTCCACTAGATGATAGTTTTCTTCATGCTCACTCTACTCCTTGTGCTAATTGCCCTAAATTGCTTGCCGAAATTGATGCCATGAGCGATCACCTTAGGAAGCTTTCTTCTAGAAACGATGAACTTGAAATGCATGCTTCTAAGGACCCAGTCAGCTCATGTGAGGGCTGTAGGCAACTAAAACTTGACAATGAATCCTTAAATGTCAAGTGTGGTAAACTTGCTAAGGACTTACTAGATAAGTCACAAGAAAGTTGCTTGCGATGTTCTGTGATTGAGGGGGACTTGGATAAAATCCATGTCGAGCTTAAGAAGAAATTAGAAGACCAAGCTCATAGAATTAGAAATGCGTCTTGCGCTTCTTGTGAGGCCCTCAAGATTGAGGCAGCCGTGCTGAGGGAGAAAAATGCACGTGCTGAGAGAGCTCATCTTTCTGGTTCTTCTTCTTCTTCCCCTGCTCATCTTGTGCCTCTTTCTTTTGAGTTTGCTATTATCTTATGAGCACTCTCGAGAAGTTTGTTGGAGGCAAGAAGAAGCTCAATCTTTTTCTAGACCAATGCAAGATTAGTAGATTCAATCAAGGTCTAGGATTTGATCCCTTAGAGCACGCTCGGGCGCATCCTCCCACCATTGTGCGCGGCTCCAAGAGTAGTAAAATTGCGGTAGCTCCCAGAGTGAGTACCACCGTGTTTAGGTCTGCTGGGGTTGTCCATAGGATTTCTGACCAGAAGGGTGTTACTCCTATTACTTCTGCCTCTAGCAAGGCGAAGTACACATGCACCTTTTGTAAGAAGGATGATCACCTAGTAGATTTCTGCTTCAGGCGCGCCAGATCAATTGCCGTGAGCGTGTTGCTGCCCTTAAGGGTATTCAAGGTCATCCCCAGACTTTGAGTGCTCTTAAGGCACACACTGCTTCTAGACAGGTTAGAGAGTCGCCTGTTTTTGGGCAGCGTCCAGGACTCGGTTTTCATGCTAGTTCTTTGAGTTTTAGTCCTCGAGCTGTTCGTAGTCGATCTTTCCGCCGTCCTCTTGATATTCCTCATTTTTCTCATCGAGGTAGATATCGGCGTGATGTGTTTTTCGGTAGGAGTTTTAGGCAGCTTCACCGGGTGGTTCGGCTTTTGCACCACGGCATGCTAACCCGCCAGCTCCTAGATCATCTACTAGAGTTGCTACGATTTTGTTAGGGTTAAACGTCGAGAGACACTTGAGTCCGATCTTCTTCGTGGATCGGTACTGAGGTGTCGATGGTTCGAGATTGGTTCCTAAGTCTTCACTCTATCCCAGTACTGAGTCATCTTTCTCTCTTGTGTCTTGATCAGGTTCGTCGGATGGGGAAGGAGATGTTTGGATTGTCGACTCCGGTTGTACTCGTCATATGACCGGAGATTCTCGATGGTTCTCTTCCCTAGTCCGAGCCCCCGGTGATGAGTTGATCACTTTCGGGGATGCTTCTTTAGGTAGAGTCATCGCTAAAGATACCATTTGCATTAATGACAATTTCATTCTTAAAAATGTTGCCTTAGTAAGTAAGCTGCAATATAATTTGCTTTCTGTTTCTCAGCTTATTGATGACTCTTTCGAGGTGAGTTTTAAGAGTAATGCCTGTAGAATTCTCGATTCATCAGGAGGGTTAGTTTGCGAGATTTCTAGATTTGGGAGAGTCTTCCATGCTGATTTTTCTGTTTCTTCTGGAGACTCTCTTCGGTGTTTGATTGCTTTTGAGTCCCGTGATCTCTCCTTCTGGCATAGGAGATTTGGTCTCGTTGGATTTGATCATTTGACCCGAGTTAGCAGCCACGATCTCATTCGTGGTTTGCCCAAACTCAAAATGGTCAAAGACTAAGTTTGCTCTCCCTGCCGACATGGCAAGATGGTTGCTGCTTCTCATCCCCTAGTCACTGTTGTGATGACTGATGCACCAGGACAGCTTTTACATATGGACACTTTGTTGGTCCACTAGAGTGCTGATCGATGGGTGGGAAGTGGTATGTTCTTGTCATTGTTGATGATTTTTCGAGGTATTCTTCGGTATTTTTCATGTCCTCGAAGGATGAGACTTTTACCCATTTTAGGGGTTTGGTTCATAGGTTGTCTTTTGAGCTCCCTGGTACCCTACAAGCTATACGAAGTGACAATGGCACGGAATTCAAGAACTCCTATTTTGAGTGCTTCTGTGTGGAGTCTGGTTTAGAGCATCAGTTCTCCTCTCCCTACGTCCCTCAGCAAAATGGCGTAGTGGAAAGGAAGAACAGGACCCTGTAGAAATGGCCAGGACGATGCTAGACGAGTACAGTACTTCTAGGAAGTTTTGGGCTGAGGCTATAACTACTGCTTGCCATGTTTCTAATCATGTATTCTTGAGAGCACATTTGCACCGCACTTCTTACGAGTTGAGGTATGGGCGAAAGCCCAGTGTTTCTCATTTTCGTGTATTTGGTTGCAAGTGTTTTATTTTGAAGTCTGGTAACCTGGATAAGTTTGAGTCTCGTTCTTCTGATGGTATCTTTCTGGGTTATTCGTCTTCTTCTCGTAGCTATAGGGTCTGGAGTTGCGATGCGCATAGGATCATAGAGACCTGTGAAGTGACCTTTGATGAGGCTAGCCCAGGAGCTAGACCCGATATTTCAGGCTCTTCTTCTTCCTCCGAGACCATCTTTGTAGAGGATGAGGATGATGGAGATGATGGTGTTCCACGTGATCCAGTCCCCTCTACACCTGAGGTGCCTCCTGTTTCCATTTCTGCACCTCAGGAAGGCCAGCCCTTGCCTTTTGACTTTCATTCAGCTAGTGGCTCTACTCTTGCCTCTTCTGTGCATGAGGTAGAGACCACTTCTGCTTCTGGACCTCCCCGTCATATTCAGCGTTCTCATCCACCTGATCAAATCATCGGCGATCTATTTGAGAGAGTCACTAGCTCAAAATCAGGTTTGTCTAGTTTCTGCCTTCACTCTGCCTTTGTTGCCTCCTTTGAGCCGAAGGATGTTTCTCATGCATTATCCGATGAATCGTGGATTAATGCTATGCAAGAGGAACTTGAGAATTTTTAGAGGAACAAGGTATGGCAGCTTGTCGAGCCCCCATCTGGTCATAATGTCATTGGGACCAAGTGGGTGTTCAAAAACAAGCAGAGTGAGGATGGGGTTGTAGTTAGAAACAAGGCTAGACTAGTTGCACAGTGCTTTTCTCAGGTTGAGGGTCTTGACTTTGAGGAGACCTTTGCCCCTGTAGCTAGGCTAGAGGCTATCCGAATCCTGCTTGCATTTTCTACATACAAAGGCTTCAAGCTTTATCAAATGGATGTCAAGAGTGCATTCCTCAATGGCTATATTGAGGAAGAGGTTTATGTCAAACAACCTCCAGGATTTGAGAACCCCAAGTTTTCGAGTCATGTATACAAGCTTTCCAAAGCTCTGTATGGACTCAAGCAGGCCCCCAGACATGGTATGAGAGGCTCAAGTCTTATCTTCTCAGCCATGACTTTAAAATGGGCATAGTAGACAAAACTCTGTTCATCAGACACCATGAGTCTCATTTTCTTCTCGTCCAGATTTATGTGGACGATATCATTTTTGGTGGCTCGTCTCATTGGCTTGTGTCTCAGTTTTTTGAGGTGATGAGCATAGAGTTTGAGAAGAGTACGATGGGAGAGTTGAGCTACTTTCTTGGATTCCAAATCAAGCAGACTCGGGAGGGTACTTTCTTGCATCAAGGCAAATATACCCGTGACCTCCTGAGGCGCTTCGATATGTCTAATGGGAAGCCAGTGATGACTCCTATGGCCACCACTGCTGTCCTCGAGCCCGATGAGGATGGTGAGCCTGCTGATCAAAAGGAGTTTCGGAGCATGATCGGCTCCCTCTTGTACCTCACTGCTTCTAGGCCGGACATACATTTCGTTGTGTGTCTGTGCGCTTGATTTCAAGCTTCTACTCGCGCCTCTCACCACCAGGCAGTCAAGCGCATCTTCAGGTACCTTCGTGCTACCACTGATTATGGTATTTGGTACTCTTCTTCTTCTTGTCTATCTCTTAGAGCCTTTTCCGATGCCGACTTTGCTGGCTGTAGGATAGATAGGAAGAGCACTTCTGGCATTTGCCAATTCATTGGCACTTCTCTTGTTTCTTGGTCATCTAGGAAGCAGTTTGGGGTTACACAGTCCACCACTGAGGCCGAGTATGTTGTCTGCACCGATTCTTGTGTGAGCTGTGTGCTCTGGATGAGATCGACCTTACGGGACTATGGGTTAGAGATAGAGAGTGTGCCACTTTTCTGTGACAACACTTTGCTATTTGCATTGCTAAAAACCCAAAGGCAACATTCCGGACCAAGCACATTGATATTAGATAGCACTTCCTTAGAGACCATGTGAAGAAGGGAGATATCGCGCTTGATTCGAGAGAGTGACCTTGATTAGCCGATATCTTCACCAAGCCTTTGGATAGCTCCATATTTGTTGCCTTGAGGAGTGAGCTTGGAGTCGTGAGCCCTTATGACCTTTCGTGAAGTGGAGTGGTTTGTATATTATGTATTATATGTTTTCTTCCACTTTTCTTTTCTTTGTGCTTCTTCCGGGTGACTTTGGGCTTGTTTTCTTGAGTTGAGTTCACTCACTTAGACTTCTGGCATGCCTTGCATGGACCTCTTATCTTGTGCTTTAGGTTGCTATCATGCGTGATTAGCTGTTCTCTCTTCCCTTTAGGTTGAGTTCTCTCACAGTCTTATAAGTCTAGCAGGTATTGGGTCTCCTGGGTAGACAGGGTCTGTGTGCACTCCTTAGTTGGGATCTAGAGTCAGCTTCCCTATATCAGTCTCTGGGGAAGATAAGAGCGAGTCTGAGCCGTAGTGAGTCTCTTCTATCTTATCTATGCTCAATAGCCTTCCAGTTTTGCAGTTTCTCGACTTCTTCTCCTCATTCTGTTTTTCTGGTTATTATTGAGTTCATTCGGGTTTTCTTTATGCCTAATCTTGATAATAACTCAACTTTAACCAGATTTGAGCTTAAAATTGATTCTTTTGTGTAGGGGGAGTTTGGGAATCTGTTCGTGCATTTCATATAGACTACATTTCTTGTTTAATGAGCTTTGTCTATTATGCAATTGATTTCTTCTTCTTGCTATACACCATGATACATCATGTGCAGGAAATCACTAGTTTAGATATGTCCAAGTTCATTTAACTTGCTAAGCTCAAAAATGAAGTAAGCCTTAAATGAAAAACTTGATGAAACTTGTTACTTTTACTTGGTAGGTTTCTCCTCTAAAGGTTTGTGCCATAATTTGAGAAATTTTGGAGTTCTCTAGAGTCCCTATAGCAACTTGGGTGAAACTAGTTTGATCCATGCTAGAGTCCGTCAATTGCTCATGAATCATTGTGCTAAAAATAAAAATTAAACAAAATTGACTCTTCTTGTGCATATACGACTCAACACCTTGCATTCACAAGACCGCTTCCCATTGCACTTGGGATGAACTTGGAATACATCGTGTTTGACCTAGACCATCCTCTTAAGAGTTCATCTTGAGATGGTCGCATACGGCTTGAGTCAATTGGTTGTCAAAAGAAAATTCAAATAAATTAAAAACAAAGACATATGTGGGTAAAGAATGCAAATAATGTCAAACATTTGCACCCTTCTATGTCTTGTATGATGATAAATCAAAATTTGAATTAATTGATAAATGAGCCCGAAGGACCTTGTATGCTCTTCTAGATTCCCCAAAGTGTTGAGTAGGTTGAACTCTAGGTTTTCCTTTTGATCCTTAGAGTGGCTATTATTCTATTTTTGAAACTGAAGCTAACTGTTGCACTTGTCAAATCTTGCTAAAAATGAAATATTCAAAACTAAGCTCGTATTTGCACTTGGACATGTCTTAGACTAGTCTGATCTAAAAATTGACTAGCTTGGTGTCATATCTTGTCATTGTGATCAATTGGATAATCTTCAAAGCTCCCTTAGGTTGCATTTCATGCAAACATAAAAAGAGGGAGAAAATTCCATTTTGATGCCTATATTGCCAAAAGGGGGAGAAAATGTAGAAAAGGCATCATTAAAAAAAAGAGAGATAAAAATGTGAAAGTTTGTTGTTTCTTATGATCTTTGTAAATCTTTGCTATTTCTTATGGATCATAATCACATTTGGCACTTATGATTGGTTTTTAGAGCTTTTGTGGAAAACTTGCTCTTTTCATGGTCTTGCTCTAAATTCTTTTTGCCAACTTGGTCATGATTTTATATCTTTCTCTCTGGACCAAGTATGGCTTTGCAATCAAATTGCTTTCTTCTTCTCTCATTCAAACTCAAATTTATGCCTTTTGTGTGGTTTGCCAATATACTCATCAAGGGGGAGATTGAAGGACTATGTGGAGGTCCATCCATGTTTGTGATGAGTATTTGACTTTATTTGAGCAAGGTGTGCTCAAGTTTGAGTTTGATTTGGATTGATTTTCAAAATGAAGCAATTTGAGTTGTCTTTGCTAGGAGTGGCAGTACCGGCCGTATGGGCACGGTAGTGATGAGTTGGATGGGTTTATTGTATATCATTGTGGACATTGCTATGTGATGTGTTTCCTTGTCTTTGATGGCTGCAGGGCGACGGTGCTAGGTCATGGTGAGGCGGAGGATGACCGGGACTAGGCAAGGAGAGTCGGAGGTCCAGACGGTTGGGAGATCGTCGGAAGATGATCGTAGACGGATTCTGGGCAAGTCAAGAAGAGAAGGAAAGGAGATGATGCTAGCTAGATGCCACGTGGATCTATGAGGGCCGTCGGATTGATGTCTAGTTGATAGGTTAGCGGGTCTGGGTAGTATGCATTGAAAACCGTGCAAGAAAACCCGGTATGTGTGTGGGTTTTGGGTTAGCCCTTGCATGGCTGTGTGTATGGGTTAATCCTAGCCCTTAGATAAGTGCTCTAGGGTTGAGGGACTCATCCAAGGGTGGTAGGTGGCCCAAGAGTAGTATAAATAGGGGTGGAGGGGTAGCCTCCTCCCTTGGAAGGTTTTGAGGTTTGGGAATACTCCTTTGAGATTTGCCCACATGAAAGTGAGGCTTTGTAACCTCTCCTTCCAGAAATGAAAGTTTTATCCATCCATCTCTGAATTTATTTTGCGCATTTACATTATGTCTTTACTTTACGCAATTTAAATTCAGCATTTACTTTCCCGCAATTACATTCTCGCAATTTACTTTCACGCGATTTGAATTTGCCTCCCCTCCTTCTAAATGCTGTTGATCTTGGATGTTTTGAGTGTGTTCATATGGTTTTACATCTCTTTTGCACTCTTGGGTTGAGTAGAGAACATCTTTCCTTTCAAGTTCCAACTTTGTTCAGAACTTGTTCTTTGCGCAGCATTTAGTATTTGATTTTTATAAATATATAGAAAAATCATTTTTAAGTGATTATTGTTGGAGGAGGTGCGGGACTCTGATATCCACTTGCAGAAAAAATGTGGAGTTCACTTGTTGCACCGTTTGGGCGCCATGTGGTAAAAACCGAGCCCCAAACTTTCTGCTCGAAGTTCTTGACTGACTGTGTTCTTTGATTTTTCCTGTTTTGTCTGTAAGGATTTTTGAGGAAAAATTTGTTGCAGTTCTTCATGACTCTGATTTTCATAGGGAGAAAAATTCTCAAAATTTTGTGAGCTGCAGAAACCCACGAACCTCCTGTTCAAATTGAGGACAAGTTCTGGAAATTCTGCTTTTGCTTTTCTGAAAGTGACTTTTGTGATTTGAATTGATGTTCTTTCTAAAAGCAAGAGTTGGATTGATTCCTCTTTATCTTGGACACTAGACAATCAGGATTGTGACTCAAAAATCCCCACATATTTTATTGTACTTATCCATGCAAGCTTGGGGTACACAAAGTTTTCTAGTTTTTCGGGTTTTTCACGATTTCCTTTGAGCGATCTTGTCGAGGTTTTTGTTGGAGTATTTTGGGGGAAAATTTATTTGCGACCATTCACCCCCCCCCCCCTCTGTTCGCCATCTTGGTCCTTCACAACATAGTCAATACATTGGGGAAGGTAGATGGGCATAAAAGGTCTTTCGTGCTCAACCATCTTGAATGCAAATTTTTGTTTTAAATCTTTAAGGCACATAACGGGGGTGCAAATGTTTGACATTATTTGCATTTTTCACGTGTAATTGACTCAAGCCATCGTCAACCATCTCAAGAAGGATCCTTAAGAGAATGGTCTTGATCATACACAATACATTCCAAGTTCATCCCAAGTGCAATGGGAAGCCATCTCGTGAATGCAGTGTTGAGATCAATTTGCACAAAAAGAGTCAATTTTTCGTTTTAACACTTAGATTTATTAGCATGTGCGGGACTCTAGTATGGATCAACCCAGCTTCACTCAAGTTGTTACAAGGACTCTTATAGAAATCAAGATTTCATAAATCATGGCCTATGCCCCTAGTGAGAAAACTTAGCAAGTAAAAGCTACAAGTTTCATTAAGTTTTCATTAAAACTCAATTTTGTTTTTTTAGCAGGCTTAGCATGATGAGAAAAATGAACTTGGACATATCTAAGCTAGCCGTGTCTTCAGAAAATTAGCAAGGTGTATAGCATGAAAGATAGTTCATTTGCATAATAGACAAAGCTCATAAAAACCGAAATATAAAGTCTATATGCAATGCATGAATAGATTTCTAAAATCCCCCTCAACAAGTGGATCAATTTTAAGCAAGAATCTGGTTCGAGTTGAGTGATTAGCATAATTAAGCTAGATAAAGTCCAAATGAACTCAACAGAAACCAGAAACACAGAATGAAGAGAAGAAGTCGAGAAATTGCAGACTGGGTGGCTATAGAGCATTGAAAAGATAATAGACAACACTGTGGCTTAGACTTGCTCTCATCTTCCCCAGTGACTGACATAGGGAAGCTGACTCTAGATCCCAAGCTAGGGACTACACATAGACCCTGTCTACCCAGGGGGCCCAACACCTACTAGACTTATAAGACTGTGAGGTAACTCAACATAGAGAAAAGAGAACAGCTAATTGTGCATGATAGCAACCTATAGCATAAGATAAGAGGTCCATTCAAAGCATGCCAAAAGTATAAGTAAAGTGTACTCAGATAACTAAGAATAAGCCTAATAACACCCAGAAGATGCAAAAGAAAGGAAATATTGAAATAAAACATATATAATACATAGTATACATAACCAGCTCCCCCTCAAGATATGTCGTAGGGACATACAACACCAAGCTCTCCCCTCAAGGCCACAAACCTAGAGCTATCCAAAGGCCTGGTAAAGATATCGGCAATCTGGTGGTCACTCTACACAAACTGAAACACTATATCACCCTTCTCCACATGGTTTCTAAGGAAGTGATATCTAATGTCTATATGCTTGGTCCTAGAATGTTGCACTGGGTTTTTGGCAATGAAAATGGCAGAAGCGTTGTCACAAAAAAGTGGAACACTATCTATGTCTAACCCAAAGTCCAGCAAGGTCAATCTTATCCAAATCACCTGACTGCAGCAACTAGCGGCTGCAGCATACTCGACCTCACCAGTGGATTGTGCAACTCCAGACTGCTTCCTAGATGACCAAGAGACAAGAGAATTGCCAACGAATTGGCAAGTGCGAGAAGTGCTCTTCCTATCTATCGTACAGTCATCAAAGTCTGCATCTGAAAAGGCTTTAAGGGACAAACAAGAAGAGGAAGAGTACCAAATACCATAGTAAGTGGTAGCTCAAAAGTACCTAAATATGCGCTTCACCGCTTGGCGGTGAGAGGCACATGGAGAAGCCTGAAATCGAGCGCACAGACACACAACAAAATGTATGTCTAGCCTCGAACTAGTGATGTACAAGAGGGAGCCGATCATACACTAGAACTCATTTTGATCAACTGGCTCAGCATCCTCATCAAGCTCGAGGATAGCAGATGTGGCCATACGAGTCATCACTGGCTTCCCATCAAACATGTCGAAGAGCCTCAGATGGTCTCGAGTGTACTTGCCTTGATGCAAGAAGGTGCCCTCCCGAATCTGCTTGATCTGGAAGCTGAGGAAGTAGCTCAACTCGCCCATCATGCTCATCTCGAACTCTATGCTCATCACATTTAAAAACTAAGACACAAGAGAGTGCGATGAGCCACCAAAGATAATATCATCCACATAGATCTGGAAGAGGAGAAAATGAGAATCCTAATGTTTGATGAACAAAGTCTTGTCTACTTTAACAATCTTAAAAACGTGACTAAGAAGGTAAATCTTAAGCCTCTTATACCAAGCTTTAGGGGCCTCCTTAAGTCCATATAAAGCTTTGGAAAGTCTGAAGATATGGTTTGGGTACTTAGGATTCTCAAATCCTGGAGGCTGCCTAACATATACCTCTTCCTTAATATACACATTGACGAATGCACTCATGACATCTATTTGATAAAGCTTAAAGCCCTTGGATGCCGAAAATGCAAGCAGGATCCTAATAGCTTCTAGTTTAGCCACAGGGGGCAAAGGTCTCTTCAAAATCAAGACCCTCAACCTGAGAAAAAGTCCTGCACAACTAGCCTAGCCTTGTTCCTAATGATAACCCCATCCTCACTCTGTTTGTTCTTGAATACCCACTTGGTCCCAATGATATTATGACTAGATAGGAGCTCAATAAGCTGTCATACCTTGTTCCTCTAGAAGTTCTCAAGTTCCTCATGCATAGCATTAATCCATGACTCATCGGACAATGCATGAGAAACATCCTTTAGCTCAAAGGAGGCAACAAAGGCAGAGTGGAGGCAGAAACTAGAAAAACCTGATTTTGAGCTTGTGACCCGCTCAAACAGATCGCGAATAATCTGATCAGGTGGATGATGTCTTTAAATATGGCAGGGAGATTCAGAAGTAGAAGTGACCTCTATCTCATGAACAGAAAAGGCAAGATCAGAGCCACTTCTTACAGGAGAGTCTTAAGGTAAGTGCTGGTCTCCCTGACATGCATAAATAGAAGTAGGATGCACCTCAGGTGTAGAGGGAACTGGATCAGGTGAAACACCATCATCTTTATCATCCTCGTCCTCTACAAAGATGGTCTCGGAGAGGAAAGAAGAGCTTCAAATGTCAGGTTTAGCTCCTGGACTAGCCTAATCAAAGGTCACCTCACATGTCTCTATGATCCTATTCACCTCACAACTCCAGACCCTATAGCTACGAGAAGAGGTCGAGTAACCAAGAAAAATGCCATCAGAACAATGAGACTCAGAGTTATCTAGGTTCCTAAACTTCAAAATAAAACATTTGCAACCAAACTTATGAAAATGAGAAACACTGGGCTTTTTCCTATACCTCAACTCATAAGAAGTGTGATGCAAATGTGCTTTGAAGAATACTCGATTAGACACATGACAAGCAGTAGTTATATGATCAGCCCAAAACAATCTAGGAGTATTGTACTCATCTAGCATCGTCCTAGCCATCTCGACCAAGGTCCTACTCTTCCTTTCCACTACACCATTCTGCTAAGTGATGTATGGAGAGGAAAACAGATGCTCTAAGCCTAACTCCTCACAGAGGCTCTCGAAGTAGGAGTTCTTGAACTTAGTGCCATTGCCACTGCGTATAGCTCGTAAGGCACTAGGGAGCTCAACAAACAACCTAAGACCAAACCCCTGAAAAGTGTGAAAGACTTATCCTTTGAGGGCATTAAAAATACCTAAGAATACCTCAAAAAATCATCAACAATGACAAGAACATACCACTTCCCACCCACTGATTGCACTCTAACCGGACCAACAGTGTTCATATGTAAAAGCTGTCCTGTTGCATCAGTCATCACAACAGTGACTAGAGGATGAGAAGCAGCAACCAACTTGCCATGTCGGCAAGGAGAGCAAACTAAGTCTTTGACCATCTTGAGTTTAGGCAATCCATTAATGAGGTCGTGGATGCTAACTTCGGTCAAATGGTCGAAGCCTATGTGACCAAGTCTCCAATGCCAGAAGGAGAGATCACGGAACTCTGAAGCAATCAAACAACGAGAAAAGTCTCTAAAAAAGCAGAAAAGTCATCACAGACTCTCCCAAATCTAGAGATCGCACAAACTAACCCCCCAGATGAATCAAGAATTCTACAGGCACTACTCTTAAAGCTTACCTCGAAAGAGTCATCGATAAGCTGAGAGACAGAAAGCAAATTGTATTGCTGCTTACTTACTAAGGTAACATCTATAAGAATAAAACTATCATTAATGCAGATGGTATCTTTAGCTATGACTCTGCTTGACGAAGCATCCCCAAAAGTGATCAACTAATCACCGGGAGCTCGGACTAGGAAAGAGAACTATCTAGAGTCTTCGGTCATATAACGAGAACAACCAGAGTCAACGATCTAAACCTCCCCCTTCCCCATCCTACGGACCTATATCAACGAAAGAGAGATAGAGGCGACTTAGTACTAGGACAAACAAGAACATATCTTGGCACCTAATACTGAATCACATGATGCCCGAAGTGCCAGGCATAGAAGTAAAAGACTGGATTCTAGCATCTCTTTGACGCTCCACTCTCACAAGACCAGAAGCAACGCTAGCAGAAAATCTAGGACCTAGAATCGGGTTGGCCGCCCTCGTGCAAAGCCCAGACCATCCCAGTGAGGCTGCACAAATCTCCTACCAGGAAACACCTCACACCGCTGATATCTACCTCGAGGAGATACGAGGAATATCAAAAGGACGGTGGAGAGAGTGCCCATGAGCAACTCCAGGATGAAAAACCAACTAAAAAGCATGAAATCTGAGTCTTGAACGTTGCCCAAAAATAGGCGACACTCTATCATGTCTAGTAGAAGTGTGTGCCTTAGGGGCACTCAAAGTCTAGGGATGACCCTGAATACCCTTAAGGGCATGAACACGCTCGTGCCTCCTGATCTTGGCACGTCTGAAGCAGAAATCTGCTAGGTGACCATCCTTTTGATAGTAGGTGCATGAATACTATGCCTTGTTAGAGGCAGAAGCAATAGGAGAAGGTACCTTCTAGTCAGAGATCCCATAGACAACCCCAGTAGACCTAAACACAGTGGTGCTCGTCCTGGGAGGTACCATGATCTCAGCACTCTTGAAGCCACACACAATGATAGGAGGATGAGCCCGAGCGTGCTCCAAGTAGTCAAATCCTAAACCTTTATTGAATCTACTATTTTTAGATTGGTCTATGATGAGATTGAGCTTCTTCTTACCTCCTACAAACTTCTCAAGAGTACTCATAAGGTACTCGCACTCCTGCAAGAGAGGCACAGGAAGAACATGGGGAAGAAGATGAAGAACAGCCAGATACGGAAGAACTACCAGTACATGCCATTTTCTCCCTCAGGACGACTGTCTCAACCTTGAGAGCCTCACAAGATACACACAGGGCATTTCTAATATGAAGAGTCTGGTCCTCTAGCTTCTTCCTAAGTTTGACTGGGATTTTATCCAAATTCCCCTCAATCTCAGCACATCGCAAGCAACATTCTTGTGACTTAACTAGTAAGTCCTTAACAAGTTCAACACATTTGACATTTAATGATTCATTGTAAGTTTTATTTGCCTACAGCCCTCACATGAGCTGATTGAATCCATAGAAGCACGCAATTCAAGTTCACTATTGCTAGTAGATAGCTTTTTAAGGTGAGTGCTCATGGCATCAATTTCAGATAGCAATTTAGGGTAATTTTCACACGATGCATTAGTTTGAGCATTAAGAAAACTAGCATCTACAGGAATAGTATCAAGAGGACTAGTGCTAACATTCTTGAACCGAAAACCTTCAAGCTTAGAAAGCATGCTATCATGCATAGACCTTAGGTTCTCAAGCTCCACAAGCAAAGCATCACAAAGAGTACAGTCATCAGAAGCTAGGGAAGAATA
This sequence comes from Otatea glauca, assembly GCA_036346275.1. Taxonomy (NCBI): domain Eukaryota; kingdom Viridiplantae; phylum Streptophyta; class Magnoliopsida; order Poales; family Poaceae; genus Otatea; species Otatea glauca. The sequence goes on along the minus strand of CM070715.1, from coordinate 46,151,664 downwards.
GGATCTAAGTAAAGCTAACTCTCGAGTCAAAGTACCTACTTCCTTATCTAACTACATACACCTAGCTCTAGCTCTAGCATGGAATTTTCTTAACTTGTAGAAAGCTTCAATGAGCTGGTCATAGGAGGGTACCTCGTCCGAGTCGCTGTAGAGTTCGGAGTCGCTGTAGAGTTCGGAGTCGCTGATGCCGTTGGAGTCTGCCATGAAACACATCCCGGTGAAGTAATCGCCACCTTTGTTCTTCTCTTGCAGATCATTCTCACCCTCGTTGCTCTAGGTCTCTGTGTCGAAGAGGCTAATATCGTCAAATGCAGCGAAGACACGGTGGAAGAGCTTCTTATTCTTTGAGAAGTTGCGATACTTCTTCTCACATGCTGGGTCATGAACTTGAGGCTTCTTGTCGCGGTTCTTGTTGGTGTCATCTTTTTTTCCCAAACCACTGGAGTCGTTCTTGCCTTTCTCCATGTTGGGGCAGTTTTCCCGAATGTGGTTGGGAACACCATACTTGAAGCAGGTGATCATGTCACCTCTCTTCCTCTCCCACACCCTCTTGTAGGCGTGAGAAAATTTGCAAGCTAAACGAGCAACCACACATTCTAGAAATTTTTCCAACTGTTCATTGCTTAGCTCGCAAAGGGCGGAAAGGGAGAAACCAACTGAAGTCTCAGAAGGGTATCCAATGGGATTGGTGACCAAGGCCATCGATTGTGACTTCATCTTACGAGAGACGACATCGATCTCATGAGTCTTTAGTCGGGAATAGAGCCCATCAAGAGTCAAGGTCCATAAGTCTATGGTGTCCTTGATGGTGGTCACCTTCATCTCCCAAATCCGAAGATCAAGTGCGGTCAAGAAGTGTCGAGTATTCTCCGATTCAGAGTATGTGCAACCAACTGCGTGGAGATCGCTTAAGATCCTTGTGAACTGACCAAAACACTCATCAAGGTTCTCACCAGCGTGCTGCTCAAATTTGTTGTAGTGATGCTTGTATTGATACTATCTCATCGTCTTGATTTAGGTGGTGCCCTCATGGTAAGCATCGAGGGTCACCTAGAACTGGTGAGAAGATCGTAAGTGAGAGATTTTGTTGTACTCACTGCGGTTAAGGCTCTATATCAGAATGTTCCTTGCCTTAGCATTCGCCTCAACGTCAGCCACATTGCTGGCCGTGACGTTTTCATCGGCATGAATCTCATATGGGAGCTTCACCTTCTGCTAAATCAGGAAGCCCTAGGCAGTGATGTACAATTCCAATCTCGTCTTCTAGAAGGGAAAATCAACTCCAGAAACGATAGGAGTCTTGGTGGAATACTTGTCCATCACCATAGCTCTAGAGACTGGTCAAGATCTATGAAAGAGTAAAATCGAACTCTGATACCAATTGAAGGACCAGAATAGCGATCAGAGGGGGTGAATGATCACAAATTAAAACTTTCCCCTTAAAGAACCAAACAAGAACCTCACTCATCAAAGCAAAGCGGAGAAAATACAATTCCAGAGTTTTCAGCTAGGGCAGCACTACTACAGTTCAGCCTCGGTACTGCTGGACGAACAGTACCCCAGCACTACTAGGTTACTGTAGTGGTAGTACCGCGCTAATGTAAAATTAGGATAACAAATAGTAAAATCAGCACGACTTCAAAATGAAAATCGATGAATCTTTTGATCGGTTGTTCCAAACCCTATGAATCTTTGTAGACACCTTTCTATGAATATCAGGAACCTATGCCAACCTTCAACCGCCAGGATTGATGTCAAAGTTTCAACCTTTTTTCAATTGAAGGAAGAGTGCACAAGAATGGGTTGAAAAACAAAAGCTTAGCCCTAAGCTTGCTCGTTGGTTCTTGATGATCAAGATGATCCTAGATAGTTTCCGACATGTCATAGTAAGCTAGAACACCAAAGATCCAACCCTTAAAAACTCAAGAACATGATCTACAGAAAATCTTTCTCTTTCAAGCCAAAAAGATTGATTTCTTGCAAAGTTCAAGAGAAGATTTGCCTAGATGATTAGGATATGATCTGAGATAGATTCATCCATCAATCATACATCCTTGCCACAAGAAGCACAAGCAAGTAGAAGGAGGGGAGGCAAATCCAACTCGCTAGAATGTAAATTGCAAGAATTTAAATTGCAGAATTTAAGTGTTGAATTTAAGATATAATGTAAATATGGAAAGTAAATTCAAAATTGATAAAAAAACTTTTTAGTTCTGGAAGGGAGGTTTACAAAGCCTCACAACAAAGTGGGCAAAGCTCAAAGGAGCACAAAACCTTCAAAGAGGGGAAAGCTACCCATACCCCTCTATTTATATTGCTCTTGAGTCATCCTCTACCCTTGGATGAGTTCCTTCAACCCTAAGGAACATTAAGGGCTACAATTGACTCACTCACTCACTCACTCACTCATACATGGGCTCTCCCCAAACTGACAAACATATCGGGATTTGCACACTTTTCAAAGCACACTAACTTGACCCGCTACTCTATCATCTTGACCGCGATCCAACGACCCTCCTTGATCCGAGCAGCTCTAAGTTAGCATCTCATCCATTCCTTGTCTTCTATGTTCGCAGCGACTCTGTCTCTGATGATCTTCCAGTGATCTTTGACCGTCTGGACCCCCGGTGCACCTTGCCTAGTCCCAATCATCCTCCGCCTCACTATGATCTAGCATCGTCGTCTTGCAACCATCAAAAACAACAAAAAACCTGTCACATGGCAATGTCCAAGTTGATATACAATAAATATCACTAAATCGAAATTTAATCTCAACTTCGCTCATAAGGTTGGTACACCGCCATCCAAGGGCCGGTAGTACCGCACCTCCGGTACTACCGCTCACACATGATCGGTAGTATCGCACACCCTAAAAACCCAGTGAAAACACTCTCTGGAATAAAGCTACCGCGCGTTGGGGCCGGTAGTACCGCTCAGGCGGTACTACTGCCAGCAAGAGACAGTAGTCCCGCACCTTGGTACTACCGCCACTCCAACTGCCAAAGGACGGTGCTACCACCTCTAGTAGGCCGGTAGTACTGCCTGAGGCAGATAGCTCTCAAATTGCTTCATTTTGATATCCAATTTATATCAAACTCATACCTGAGCACACCTCTGTCAAATATTGTCAAATACTCATCACAAATGAAGGAAGACCTCTACATGGTCTTTCAAAAATACTTTTTTGGAGACTAGTCATGACAATATCCTTATTCCAAAGGCGATAACTCACAAAGTGCATTAATTAGGTCAATATGGACTAAATTCTGGATTTTGAGGAAGGTTAAAATAATAAGACTTTGTCCAAAGCATTTTGATATTTATTTCAACATAAAAGATGTTTATTTAGGTAAATATATTCAAGAGATAAGATTTATATATTTATATGTTCAAAATGAAAGTTTTGGAAGAATAAGTTAATTTAACTACAAAATAGGATAATTTCAAGTTGTTTTGACCTAGTATGGTCTTTGTCTTCCTTTTGAGAAATATTTGCAATTATTTGATATTTTCACATTTTTAGGGATGTCGTACACATATAAATAGTATAATACTACCCCTTATTGTGCAGCTCATCAACATGATTAGAAAATCGAGTAAGAGCCAATAACACCATATAAGAGACAACCATGGTGCAATTATTCAAACCATATTTGAGATATCTATCACATTTATTTCATTCCTCAATTTGCAAAAAGCGGGCTTCATTTAGAGGCTTGGTAAGGATATCCGCTAATTGATGTTCGGTTCTAATGTGTCTAATCACAATATCACCTTTGCTCACATGATCTCTTAAGAAATGATGGCGGATATCAATATGTTTAGTTCTTGAATGTTAGACTAGGTTATTAGCTATCTTAACCGTGCTTTCATTATCATATAAAAGAGGCACACCATTAAAACTTATTCCATAATCCATCAAGGTTTGCCTCATCCATAATTATTGAGCGCAACAACTACCGACGGATATATATTTGGCTTTGGCAATGGATAGGGCAACGGAATTTTGTTTTTTAGAAAACCATGATACAAGGGATCTACCTAGAAATTGACAACTTTCCGAGGTGCTTTTTCTACCCACTTTGCAACCCGCATAATCCGAAATTGAGTATCCAACTAAATCAAACTTAGCACACTTAGGATACCATAAGCCTATATTTGAGGAATGCTTTAAATAACTTAGAATCCTTTTGACAGCCACTAAATGACACTCTTTAGGTGAAGTTTGAAAACGTGCACATATACAAATACTAAACATGATATCGGGCCTAGATGTGGTAAGATAAAGCAAACTACCTATCATAAAATGATAAAACTTTAAATATACCGGTTTACCTCCCTCTTTGAGGTCTAGATGCCTGTTGGATTCCATGGGTGTCTTGATGGGATCTGCATCCTCCATGCAATACATCTTGAGTAGATCCTTCACGTAGTTGGTTTGGCTCACGAACGTCCCATTCTTGCGTTGTTTGATTTGAATTCCAAGGAAGAAGCTCCACTCCCCCATCATAGACATCTCAAACTCCCTAGACATCTTATCACCAAATTCTTTGCAAAAATCTTCATTAGTAGAGCCAAAAATAATATCATCAACATAAATTTGGCATACAAAGAATTCTCCATCTATTACTTTAGTGAAGAGTGTTGTGCCAACCTTCCCAATTTTGAATCCTTTTGAAAGTAGAAAGTCTCTAAGATGCTCATACCATGCTCTAGGAGCTTGTTTGAGTCCATATAGCGCCTTAGAGAGCTTATAAATATGATTTGAATTTTTAGAATTCTCAAAACTGGGAGATTATTCAACAAATACCAACTCGGATATTTGTGCATTTAAAAATGCAGTCTTCACATCCATTTTAAATAACTTAATATCGAAAAAAGATGCAAATGCAAGCAAGATATAAATGGCTTATAATCTAGCCATGGGTGCAAAGGTTACACCAAAATCAAACCCTTCAATTTGTGTGAAACCTTGTGCCACCAACCTTGCTTTATTTCTTACGACAATATCGTTCTCATCTTGTTTATTCCGAAATACCCATTTTGTTCCGATGACGTTGTGATCCTTGGATCTTTCAACTAATGTCTATATCCCGTCATACAACTAACATGTCTAAGCATAGCTATGGTAACCCAATATTGGTAATATAATCATGTTCAACTAATAATGTCCCAACCTAGGGTAACAATGGATACATGGTAGTCCAATAATCAAGGAGGTATAATGACAATCAGGTATTTAGCTATTCCCAGCAAATAATCATTGGTACACAAATAGCATGCAATTTGTATAAGACAAAATACTTTTACACACATAGATTCAAGATGATCAAAGGTTACGACTTGCCCTGTTGATCCACTTCTGTTGCTGAGTCTTGATCTTCAAATCATTCATTCGCTTCATCAGGATTAATGTATACTGCAGAAGAAAGCAACGAATACAAAAAAACAATAAAAAGAGATTCAAATAAACTCCAAATTAAAAATAAATGGCTCTAAGATGTAGATCTTGATTTTATAAAAATTTAGAAATTTGAATCGCCACAATCGGAGTTCGTATGAAAGAGAAAGTATTTTTCTGAAATTGTTGGAATTATTTTCCTAAAAATCAATTTATTGCGTCATGCTGAAGTCAACAGCTAAATTTTGAAAATAAAAGAAATCTGGAAAAATGCTGAGAGGCTAACAGGTGGGCCCATGGTCCAAAGACCAAGTCCACAATTTGGATCTGATCACTACTACAGAAACTGTGATCACTGCCGGTTCCAAACTGCCATCACTGCTGGATATTGGAACCAGTAGTGATTGGTCGACGGTGATAGTCGACTATCACTGCTGGTTCTAAAACCGACAGTGATATCTGTATCACTGCCGGTTTGGATGCGAATCGACAGTGCTAGTCTGCCCACTGCAAATCCAAAAATCACTCGGTAAAATAAAAAAATTCATTTGCACCTTACTACAGAAACTGTGATCACTGCCGGTTCCAAACTGCCATCACTGCTGGATATTGGAACCAGTAGTGATTGGTCGGCGGTGATAGTCGACTATCACTGCTGGTTCTAAAACCGACAGTGATATCTGTATCACTGCAGGTTTGGATGCGAATCGGCAGTGATAGTCTGCCCACTGCAAATCCAAAAATCACTCGGTAAAATAAAAAAATTCATTTGCACCTGGACCACCCTGTATTTACTACGTCCCACATCACAAGTCACAAGTTATGCGATTTTCGAGCGAAATACGTGCGCGCGGTGGCTAGGATTCGAACCTGTGACTTGCAGCAACGTGCAAACTCCCCTTACCATCTCACCACCCATACACTTCTCAACTACTACAAGATATATTTTCCTTTTATCCATTCGTATTCGAATGTTTCAATGATTATTTGGACATCTAAATGAATTCAAATAAAAATGTTGTCAACTACAAAGATGTAGATCTCATCGGGAGCTACAATTTTCATATAAATTTTGTCTCCATCCGACTCCGTATGAAAAAGTTATGATTTTTCAAAAATATTATCACTGTCGGTCTGGATTCCGAACCTACAATGATACTATTATTACTGCTGGTTCGATTACTGCTGGTTCGTAAGAAGAACCGGCAGTGATACTTCCTCAATTATCATTTTCGATTCTTCTTACGAATCGGTAGTGGTAATAGCTTATCACTGTTAGTTCTTAAAATGAACCGGTAGTGATAGTATCACTATCGGTTTGTTTTAGAACCGGCAGTGATAAGTTACTATCACTGCCGGTTTTTATTCGATCGAGCATTTATGCCGATCTAGCTTATGAGCCGAACTAGCAATGATAGGTGGCAAGAAAGTGGTGTTTTGTAGTAGTGGATCCATGGTGGCCTGGGTTCATGGCTCGGTCAACTGACTAGTGGGATCACTTGAGCCATGATGTGGTACGCTGACTCAACGTCTGACCGGGCAACTCGGCTAACGGGGGCATCGATGTGGACTCCACGTCAGCGAGGGCTCGTCTTCGTCCTGGGTGATGGTACGGTTTCAGTTGGCGATGTGACGGCGCGAGGAGGTACGGCTCGAGCTTGGGATCACACAGATCCGAAAGTGGAGAGGTCGGCGGGGCCAATGACTCACCGTTAGGAAACATCGGAAGCGAAGAATGCTTCGAAAGACATCATTGGCGCGACAGAGGTTGGAAACTTTGGCGAGCAATCGGTGGAGGATGGAGGTGTCCCGAGCAATGCGAGGAGGGATAGTGGGTGCGGCGCGATGAGGGGTGCTCTATCCAAGGATCACCGAATGGTCTTATAGCCTCAGGAGGCGTGCTTCACAAGGAGTCCAAGACAATGGCGTGGTGTATGGAGGAAGGACTCCAGGCTAGGGATGAAAACGGGTCGGATATATTCCACCCGATCCGGGATCGGATTTTACTATCCGGTCGGATCTGGGACCGGATCTGGATACTTGAATCCGGATTCCGGATCGGATCCGGAGCATCCAATATCCGGTAAATACGGGACGGGATCCGGATATTCGGATTTTTCCTATTCGGATATCCGGATTTTTCCTATTCGGATATCGGATCGGATATTCGGATCGGATATTTGGATTTTCCTATTCGGATATCAGCAAGACCCAGCCCATTTTCATCATTTTTTTCCATTTCAGCCCATTTACATTAACAATTAGTTGGTTCTATTGATCCTCAAGTAGCATATTCTTTCTACGATGTTTGTTGAATTTAATTGATATATAATTTGTTACTATAGTCATGTACTCGTATGGTTTTAATTCAATATATATTACTCTATATATACGTGCATTATCCGTATATCTTTATCCGTTTTCGACCCGAATCTATCACATATCCGTTCCGTATCCGTATCCCAAATAACCTGAATCCGTATCCGGTTAGCCCGTATCCGGTTCCGAATCTGGGAAAAAAATATGGGTTAGGATACGGAAAGAGCAATATCTGCCCGTATCCGACCCGTTTTCACCCCTACTCCAGGCAGTGGCTATGGTTTGTGGTGGAGGTGCACGAAGATGGCTGGGCCATGCTGCGGAGCAAGTTGAGGTAGGTCAGACTAAGACGGGCCGAGGCAGGCTGAACTGGTAGGCCGACAGCCCAAGAAAGAGAATGGGCCAGGTGAATTCGGCAAAAGAGGATTTTGGAAAAATAAATAGTTTTACGAATTAAGAAATTATGAGAAATTCAGATAAATTCAAAAAAATTTGATGTATAGGTTAGTCAAATTAAATGTTTTCCTTAAAGATAATTTGGAATTAAGCTTTATTTAATTTGGGGAAATACAAATGGTTCTTTTTAATTTTCAAACTTTCCAAAACTCAAAAATTAGGGTGTTACAGTCAACACCTAATAGCACTGTTCACTTTGTTCCAAACATGTGCGCCTGCCATGTCAGAAAGATGGTTATCACTAATGACCATGGTTAAGATTAGTTCACATAAATTAGCTCTAGTTATGTCTAATGGTGTAGATGACATATGGGCTGGAGTTGGTTAATTGAATAGATTTATAATTAAAATGGTTTTTAGAATCATGCCACTAATATGTGGACTCTACATGTTAGTTTTTTGAGAAAATAATAAAACCGGTAGGATCCACCTGTCAGTCTAATCGAGAGAAAACTTGATTTTATTTAGAATAGACACCTTAAGCTCTAAAATAAATCTGTCTTCTCGGAGGAAAGGCATATTATGGAACTTCACGCCTTGGATGTCACCCTTCCAGCACAGTAGCTTCGTTTTTCTTTTTCCAGGATTTTTCTTCTCGACAAAACTTCGAACATTATAAATTTTGGATACGAATTCCAAATTGAGTAAAACCAGTTTCTATTTTTTTTAATTAATTAAAATTCATAATCTACAAAATATTTAAATTTGGACTCTTTTATATTATTTTTTCCCTTATTTGTGCTATATGGTGTTTCGCGTGTACGTGCTGACGTTCTGAAAAATCCTACATCGAATTAGAGCAAGACCAAGAGTTCAACAAGCAAGGAAAACACTCCCTTTGATCATATTTTATCTCATATTTTCAATGTTATGTATGTTGTGTTCAAAATTATTATGCGCACGCGTAATTCCGGTAAAAAAAGGGGAAATTTTGGAATACAATACAAAATACCGTCGGAAATTAGAAAACGATACAACATGTTTGCGTATTTACGAAAAACCCTACCATACCCGGAATCTGAAAATCCGTTTAAACATACCCGAGACGCCAGAAACCGGTTAAACTTTTACCGAATTTTGAAATTCCGGGTATGGGGGCCCCACCCCATACCCGGAATTTCAAAAATCGGGTATGGTGTGGGGCCCCCATACCCGGATCCTCATGTTCCGATTAAGCCTAGCCCCCATACGCATGCACAAAGTCAAGATTCCATGCATGCTGATAAAAAATATAATTAGTAAAATGATTAGTAAAAAGTATAATTAGTGAAATGATTAGTAAAAAGTATAATTAGTAAAATGATTAGTAAAAAGCATCTCTCTGGCTTTGGCCAAATGGTGGGTCCCCATGCATGCACTCCGGTTTTCCCGCTGACTGCGTCCTTTGCATTCGCTGCATGCAGACCTCCAGGCTCCAGCCAATGCATGCATGCATGCATAAAGAGAAGGAATCTCATTCCGTGCTCAGCAAAAGCGACCGAGCTACTGCAGGTGTTAACACACAGCGGCTGTGCAGAATCGGCCCCGGGCTAAATTGATTACATGGGTCACGTTTTTGCTTTATGTCACATTGATCCATCCCATCCCTCCACCGAAAGCACCGACCGAAATTTTATTCTCGTGCGGAAGGGCTCTTTCCCCTGCTATAAGTGACGACTGGCATTAGGCAATGGGCAAGGCAAATAAACCAGAGGTAGAGCGAGAGCATTCGGCAGCCCCGCGGAGAGAGCTGAGAATAGAAACAGCTCGAAGAGGAGAGACGCGAGCAAACCAGGGAGGTGGAATTCCGATTGGTTAGAAATTTTATGAAATATTAGTATATTATTTTTATGATATTAGTGTAATTAGTACAATGTTAGTAGAAGGATCGTTACATAAAACCATAAAAGGCGTAAATAATAGTGTGTACTTCATGTGATTGTAGTGCAATTAGTAGTAATAAAATAATTGTATTAGTGCATGTAATGACAATGTTAGAATAACTACCCGTACATAAAATAACAGAATATGGTATAAGTAATGGCATAATTATCAGTGTTAATATTTTGTAGGAATTTATTCTGAGCTATCTTCATTTTATGAATTAACTAATTCGGGTTCCCCATTTCACAGGTACGCTCCAGGAAGGTGATTTTGCAAGTTGGCAGAGGTTTTCTGATCTTCATTACAGCTTCACACAGGTTAGTTTTTAATATTCAGGAATATTACTGTGATATTGTTATAATACAACTACAATAAGTAGAATATTAGTACAACTAGTAAGACATAAACTACAGCACTAGTCGAACGAATAGTACACGAAAATGTCAGTGTTGGAATAATGTTAAATACATACATTAACAATGCATAGTTAGTAGTCATTAACGATGTAAATAATAGTGTGTAATTGGTACTACACTTGGATATGTAAATATTTGACTATGGGAAAACGGTCTCGTATGGTTATTTTTTTATGTAGTGCAACTGGGTACGTGATGTTATTTTGCAAGAAGATGCACACATGAATATGCTCTCACAGCATCTGATGTGCCCATTTGGAATACAACCCTGTCCCTTTCTTGTGGGCAAGTTCGGAACACTACATTATCAATCCCTCTCTCCAAATAATCAGTAGTCCCGAGAGATTCTGGCCAACAATGAACATGATTAGCATGAGCTGAACAAACCACAAAAATCTGGACAATGTTAGACAACACAAGGAACAAATAAGCGATATCATGTAGATGTTAAAAGGTTCCCCAGCCTCACACATAAAATCAGGAAGTTCATAAAGCATCTAATTCTAAACTTATAAGTTATGAAGTTATGAAAATGTTTGTTTCCTTCTATCTTCAAATACCAACCCTTTACCACCCAAAAAACATTTAAGATAAATATTTCAAATCACCTGCTTAAAATGCAACATATTGGAGTAAAATTATCCACAATATTATGATATGTAAGATCTTAATAGCAATTTATGAGTACAACTTAACTGTTAATACTTAATACAGAGGTCACAGTATTGAGCTCATAATAAAATATTAAACGACAATTGAACAAAGCGGAAACGTATGAATTAAATTGGAATATAAATTGGAATATAAATATTTTTGACTTTTCTGGTGTTATTTATTTTAATTAGATTTTACTTGGTTTTTTGCATTGAATGAAAAATGTAACGAAAGAGCATAAGAAAAAGGAAAAAGGTAAAAAGGTAGAAGTAAAAGCTAGAAAATTTACCATGGGACCTTATCTATGCTAGTAAGCCAGTATAATCATCAGGTAAAAATCTTATGCACATGAATGTAAATAAATAAAGTATATAACCACTCTTTTGACTAGAAATAGTAAGGTTAAAATTTAAAGGAAATTGGTCAATATCTATCCGAAGCTGAGAAAATTACCATAGTGTTCTGAGTATATTATCTACCTCTGGTAAATTTTTGATAAATTAATAAGCCGATTTAAGCCTTTTAAAAATTGAAATATAGAGGCCTTAGAAATTTGGAAAATGGAATGTCAGAATTATTATTAAATAAATACTCAAGTTTTAGACTTGAAAATTCTATTGTAGTTCTTTTAGAAGTATCTGAACCCCCCCAAAAATTTGAAAAAATATATATTATAAAATAAGACTTAAAATAAATAAAAACCCGAAATAGAAATTCTAGGCAGTGCACAGTGTCAGAATTAATATAAATTCTATATAGGATATTTTGAGCTAAAATTTTCTTGAGTGACAAAAACTTTTACTAGACTTCATCAAAAGTTTTGAAAATATGACCATGATCGGATGGCGAATTTAATGGTCATCTCGAAGTATGTCAGAGTTGAGTCGTAATGTAAAATCTTGTAGATCCAGATTATGCGAAATAATTTGAAGATCCAGATTATGGAAAAATAATTTGAAGATCCAGATTATGCGAAAATAATTTGAAGATCCAGATTATGCAAAAATAATTTGAAAATCAATGTTGTGCAACTTTAGAAAATGCAAAGAAACACATGGGTATGAATAATGCCATTTAATAAAATATTTTGAAATAAGCGGTTTTTCGCACAGCTTGCTCATTGTGCTGTAAGTTAAAGTTGAATAAAATAAATTTTATGGAATCTCTGGTCTACATTTGTTAGTACTAATTGTGTCTTATTTCAGATGGCAAACTCCGCCAATTGGGCAGCCATAGTTAGGGAGTTAGCGGAAAATTTGGGACAAAAAAAGAATCACCCTATGCTCATCATTAGGCAAACCACTGTTGGGTTTAAAGTTCGTGCGTGTGCAGTCACCAAAATGAGAGAGTGTCGCGTGCATCATCGCGTCAAGCATCATAACGCTTGTAGGATTCAGGCTATAAAAGTAGCAAGTCGCAAGTTGATGAGGAAAATTTGTCAAGTGCATCGGGTAAACATGGATGCATATGTGAGGATGTATGAAAGTCGTGTAGCTCGCGAAGGGGCTGGATTGGGACCTAGGAGGCGCAGGACAGGGAACAGGCAGGAGTATTTGCGCCAGCTTTGTCCCGAAGGAGTTCAGGAGCCGTCCCCTGAACCATCTAGTTCGGGAAGTAGTTGCGAGATTGGTTCACCACCGCAGTTTCCAATGTATGGTGGTGTATGGGTCCTTTCCAGTAGCTCTGATGCTTGAGCTTTATTGTTCTGGTAGTGGAGAACAAAATCATAGGAAAGTGTGGTAGTGGCTATTATGTGAAATAGATTATGTACGTTTGCACAGCTAATATGTATGTGATGTGTCTTGCTATTGTAAGTTTTTTAGTATAATAACACTATAGCCATATTCTTTGTCATGCAATTATGAATTTATTAGAATGACAATAATGTGATTCTTTTATTAGTTGAAAATTGGTGTAATATTATTGCGATATATGGAACACTTAAATAATGTTAGTGTAACATTGCTACAGTATTTGTGGGATTAATACAATTATTACGATGTGTGTGTAACTTAGGCAATATCAGTATAATATTATGACAACATTTGTGGCATTAGTACAATATTAGAATAACTAGTAGTACACAAAATGACGGCGTTAGTAGTTGGAGTAGCAGAAGAAATAATAAATTAAGTAGAACGAGCCGTAAACTTGGACGCTGGAAAAAAAACAAATATCCCCCTACGTGCAGTAAATATTTAATGTTTCAGCGATCCGTAATCGCAGAAATATTTAAAAATAAATTTTCCTGCACTCGGCCTACTGCTACAAAGGCACTAAAAAATTTAGTAGTAATTACCAGTGTTAATGTTTTGTACAAATTTATTACGAGCTGTCTTTATTTTTTCGATTAACTAATTCGGGTTCCTTATTTCACAGGTACGCTACAGGAAGGTGATTTTGCAAGTTGGTATAGGTTTCCCGATCTTCATTACAGCTTCACATATGCTAGTTTTTAATATTTAGGAATATTATTCATGCAGTGAATTTGGTTGCATGCATGGTGATTAGTTTTTAGCCATTAAAATTTTCAAGTTTGTCTATATATACCTGTCTAAATGTACTTGTTTGTTCTGAGCCATTTGTTTCAGCAGCACGTGATGGCGGCCATTGCAGTTCTAGAGCTTCTTCGTGAGTCAGTCGATGCCCCACATCGTGCGAGGGCAATTTCTGCAGGAACTATGGTCCGGCGCATTACTATATTACCTGTCATCACTGTTTTTGAAGATGCATAACCACTTTGTCGTTAACGTTTCAATTGCCCACTCTCGCAAGCCGATCACTGCACAAGATAAAAAAGTTGGACTATCGATTTCATATTCGACTAGCTCGTGCAGGTCTACTACCGTTTGCGCTCCTCATGGATGGAGCTCAGCTCGCAGGAGGCTTGACCACACCTATGCCTGCCATTGATCGTGCACTTCTCACTGGTCTCGTCGACCGATGGCGACCGGAGACACACACCTTTCACCTACCATTCGGTGAGATGTCCATCACTTTGAAGGACGTGGCCATGCTAACCGGCCTGCCCATCAGGGAACAGCCGTTGGTTCTTCCTCGCCCCAGCAGACAGCAGTGGCAGCACTACATCGCGGAGAGGTATTACATGACATAATGTTATTTCATATTTGCAATGTGCACGATATTATCGACTCTCTTAATCCGGAGTTCATGCAGGTTCGGTGTCCCATACGTACAGAAAGAAAATGGTGTCTCTATGACTTGGCTACAGGGATTACAGGAATACAATCTATGCCCACCTGATGCCGACGAAGCTACTGTGGGGCGCCACTACGAAGTGTACCTCTACTACTTGCTGGGTGGTGTCATGTTCACGACGACCGCCGGAGACCTCATCTTCCCGCACATCATGTGGATTGCTAGTCAGTTGTCCGCCAACCTTGATGACATCCCAGCCTACAGCTGGGGATCTGCGGTCCTAGCGGACACCTATCGTGGTTTGAGCGATGCATGCCAACGGCAGACTTACAGGGGCACTATTACTGGATGCCTGCAACTCCTTCAGATGTGGAGTTGGGAGTACCTTCCGATCTCTCGGCTGGAGGTACGTACGAGGTACTACCCTGTTGTCGTAGATGATGACACGCCAGAGGCCACTCGCCCTACAATGGGGCACCGTTGGATGCACGCCCGGCTACGATGGTCGCCGATGGGTGACCACGTGAGCTACACGCGTGTTGTCGCCGACTTGGACTTGCTGACCGCAGATCATGTCACCTGGGATCCATGGACCGTGCAACGAGCCGAAGAGCGTGTGACTGGTGGCCATATCTCTTCTTGTTGCACGGTCGACCACGGCCTGTGGATGACTACGTGCTTCCTCTTGTACATGAACGTGGTCGAGGTCTCCTCGCCCGAACGGATCCAGAGGAAGTTCGGGTGGCGGCAGCCAGTCCCTGTTCCAGCATCACGAGACGCCGGGAGCTCTCATGGGTATGCATTTAATTTTTTTCAATATTTTTCCTTTATATGAAAATTTTAGAATCTTACGTCCTTGCAATTGTAGGAGAAGCGCGAAGGGCAGTGCGGCCGCATCGAACTGGACCGTCGTCCACGCTTCGCACATTACATGATGGATGGAGATAGTGTTTCAGGAGGTTGTCCATCCCTCTGGGCCATATGACCCCAAGGAATATGACAACTACCTTAGATGGTACCGGGCCCGCACGCGTCCCACTTTACTGAGTGAGGAGGTCGACGAACCAGCCATGGTCTATCCAGAGGACCGATCTCGACAAGTCCATATTTTGGTACTCCCACAACCGTACTAATGTCTTCTGTAAATTTCTTTACCTAAGTTCTAATACCCTGTTACTGCCATGCAGACGCAGGAGGCATCGGAGCTATATACCCAAGCGGATCAAATTGCGGCCCAAACTGCAGGAACTTCTAGCTCCTCGTCACCAGCAAATCAGATGAGACGGTACCTCACGTCCAGGAGGTCCCAATTCCTCTCGGCGATCCATCGTCTTGGAGGACCTTCATGTCCTTCCGCCCGTAGCTACGAAGATGCTCCCATAGATCCTGCTCGTAGCTCATAGGCAAGGCGGTCATGCACCAGCCGTCCCTCCGGTGCTGATGCGCACGACGCCGGACGTCGTGCATCAACGTCCCATGCACCGAGCCATTCATCGTGACGTCGTTCTGTCCCCCATTGAAGTACCAGCTGAGGCCTTCGCACAACATGACGAAGGACCCGGACCTTCAGCATCACCGGAGGTGCCCCATTTATCGCACTCCTTCGGAATGACGCTACCACACACAGGGATCGGAGCGAGGCCGGAGATTTCGAGTTTGACTTCATGTCCGCCCCTACCTTCACTGCTGGGCTACTTGGTGTGCAGCCACATGGACCTCCTCCCTACGAGGCAGGGACCTCACAGGCAACGGCCGACGTACTGTATACGGCTCCCCTAGGGACGGAGGATGTAAGTGCGTGGTACAACCAGATCCACACGAGCGGAGGGCAATACACATTCCAGCCGGGCTTCCTTCCCCAAGACGAGCATTTTGACGTACCGGCAGGCACGGAGAGGCATGAGCCATCACAGGCCGCGGGACAGAGGCAGACACATGCCCCAGAGATGTACACCCCAGAGGACTTGATCAGAAGGCAGGGTGGACAACGCCGAGGGAGGCACTGACGATTTTTTTATAGCTGTGTGAACTGTACTAATTACTTTAACCTAGCTGTCATGTAAAATAACTATTGTATGGTCAGATTTGAAATACAGTGTTGCTCTTTCGCATTCAAATGTTCATATCTTTTGCTAGGATGGCCGAAATAAAGTGAAATTAGTTTCTAAATTTAAGTTTTCAAATGATGAATTTGAATCTTAAATAAAAAGTTTTATGTTGCATGCAGAAAAATATTTTTATTGCAGTTTGAATTGTAGGCTCTAAATGTGACTTGCGAATGAAGTATACTCTCTGTTGATCCTTAAATCTTGAAATAAATACCATAGTTTCCTGCAACCATATGTACTTCTTTTCTATAAAAATATTTAATTTTAAAAGCATTTTGAATCTGTTATGGCTAGTTGAAACCCTTAATAACATTCAAATTTCAAGTGGCTGGAAAAAGTTCAAATGACCACAAAACTTGATAAAAACCAGTTTTCTTACATTCTTGGGATTACATTAGTCACAGATATGTAAAAACATTTAGACTTTTCTTCAGTTTGCATTGTTTACTAGTTGCTTAAACATTCAATCCGCAACACGATCATTTGTTCGTTAACTTCGCAAACAAGCCATGAATTCGACGAACTAAAATGCGATAACCTTAAAATAACATGTACTTGCTTTATGTATGGAAATAACATCAATTTGATCAATTTTGAGTTAGGCCATATTAAGCCCTAATGACCATACACGTGAAAAACGTCTCAAATAAACGCGTAATACCACGAAACTAACTTTAAAATACTTTTAGGGCTATCCCCTGCTAATATATGAAAAATGGTTAGATTCTTCCATAAGGTGTAGCCGCAATCGAGGAATTAAAATTTAACCGCAACCGCGCGATCGGCTTGATTGTATTAGCTTTTCGGCAAGTCATGAAATATCTTATATAAATGGAAAATAATGAAAGAAAAGCTCAGTACCATCCTATAACATTTACTCTACCATAATATGGAAAAATATTTCAATTACAACCAGTGTAGCATATGAAACTTATCGCTGCAAATGCCTTCGAAGATTAAGAACTGCACAAACTATAATGACTAAGCCTTTTCGGCAATCAGAAAAATATATCGCCCTAATGAAAAAGTAAAAGAGAAAATATCAGAGTTTAGTGTATATACTACCATATTCTGTAAAATTATTTTAATTAAAACTTGATTTGCATCTGAATCCTACTTAAGCAAAACCCTAATCGACAACGTCGTTGAAATCTCTTGTATGGAGTTTTCATGAGTTTGTGTAGTGTGTAAGAAATAAAATAATTTCGAAGTTTACGTTAGAACACATATCAGAGATTGTTTCTAAGCTATTCCGTGACTATTTCCCCTTTGCACAGGGTATTTCACAGGATGCCGGAAAGGCTTATATTACCATGAAAAAGATGCCACGAGTAGTGAATTCTGCCTGAAGAAGCTCAGAGTGATGGTAGCTAATCGACTTACAATCTACTTCACAAGAATAGCTACCAGTACAACAAGGATAGCCACACACACAATCTTCTCCAACCATTTCACATTATCTAAAAGGCGGTCCATCTTGAACATCAGCATGTTCAGCCTGTGCTCGAGAATAGGGTCTATCCTCTCTATAGTAGGGTGCATCCTCTGTGGTACTGTGGTTGTTGCACGCTCCACCGAGGTGTCCAATGTGTCCGCCCACTGGAAATATTGGCACCCTGCAGCCTACGTGATGAGGTTAACATGCTTTTAGGCCGTGCAAACAAATGAGATCTCCGCAAGGAACAACACAACTCCAACCGGAAAAAGGGAACAAACGAACTTCTCACTTACGGAGAAAAAAGGGCATTTGTAGAACAACCGGCCGTTATTTGCCTCGGTGCTGGAGTAGAACACATTAGCTTGCACATGGCAATTAGGACAATCGACTTGCCTTGCAGTGGCAAGCGCACGGGGCCTCCGATTTCCTGAGCTCGCCGTTTGAGACATGGTCTTTGGAGGCAAGGAATGGGATGAGGATGAGGATATGTGAATGGGTTGAGGAGGAGGATATGTGCAAGCGGAGTGGTATGAAGACTTACTTATAGAGGCGGTGCACACTTGTGCCAGTAAGTAGGCTTTGTCTGATTGTGTAATCGTCAGTACAAAGCTGCTCTGGCTATTTTCTCGCGTCGCTTGATCGACCAATTTCTGGCCGGCCCGATGTGCCAACGCTCCGCCGGATGCCACTTGTCGAACTGCGCCCCCCCCCAGGCCCCCGGCGGCTGCGCCCGGCTCGCCTGCCGCCCCGCGCCACTCGCCCCCTACGCCAAGGCTCGAATTGGGACAAGGAATCTCACGGGCGATTATTGGTACATGTCAAATCACCCATGTGAGAGCATGTAGGCCCCTTATTCTTTTTATTGTACTTATTGTAGGTTTTGGTGTTGATGATCAAGTAGCGCATGTACTTATTTCTGGTTGAGGCGCTCAAAGATCCTAAGTTGTAAATTTCAACCGGCGTACATCATGTCTGTTTGGACCGCTATTTTCGATGCAGTCTTGAGAATTATCCTTACCGAGCGCACATCATGTACGCCGGACCAACTTTTTGGGTCCGGCGTTAAGATTTCTTTTCAATCACATTTAACAAGTGTTCATCGGACAAATATAAATTATATCTTCTATTTTAGTCCGACATAAGTTATTTTCACTTCAAATATAATTCTGGTCTATATTAAAATGTCAAAAAAATTAAGTCTGATGCAGACCTGAATTCTATGTGTACGCTGGACCAACTTTTCTGGTCAGAATATTATAAGATCTGAGGAATTTTTAAAAATTCAAACATTACAACTGTCCTGATAAAACGCTGACCGACAGGTTTGAACCGAATGAAAAATGAAACAAACCACGTTAGAAAATTTTGAATTTTTTTACATGGTTATCATGCATCACTAATGTTCCCATAAAATTTTAAGTTGACAATCAAGCTTTATAATTTTTGGAAAATTCATACAGTGCTACTATCCTAATAAAAGCCATATCGGACAGTAGCACTGTCTGAATTTTAACAAATTCACAAAGCTTGATCGTCATATGAAACTTTTATGGGAACATTAGTGATTCATAATAACCATGGAAAAAAAATTTCAAAATTTTCTAACGTGGTTTTTTTTCATTTTTCGATCGGTTCAATCTTGTCGGTCAGCGTTTTATCGGGATAGTTGTAATGTTTGAATTTTTAAAAATTCCTCACATATTATAATAATCTGAACTTTTTATGGGATTATAATTGATTTCTCAGTAACCTCCACAAAAAATTTCAAAATTTTTTGACGTCGTTTGTGTCCTACTTTTATTTTTCCCATAACCGGAATTTGAAATTTCGGGTATGGGGTGGGGCCCTCATACCCGAAATTTGATTTTTCGTTTACAGGTTTGCCGGGATTTGAAATCTCGGGTAAGCTAAAATGAATTTTAAGGTTTCGGGTAACACTGGGTTTTTAGTAAATACGCGAACATGTTGTACCGATTTCTAATTACGGACCGATCCTTATATGCAATGAGTAAGGAGAAGCGATGGGGAATCTCTCTCTGTCCCCGCAAAGATGGGGAGGTGTTTGGGGAGTCTGATGGAGATGCACCGGATGAGTAAGCTATTTACAGTGATTCATCTAAGCAGTATGACCTGTCACCCATTATTAAAGCTGCACGACTAGTCACCCATCATCAGAACTGCACGACCTGTTGTGTAATCGTCTTTACAAAGCTGCTCTGGCTATTTTCACTGCATGTCATGCAGTCGACCAATTTTCAAGCCGGCCCGACGTGCCCAAGCTCCTGAGGGCCGCCAGGTGTCTGGACCTGCGCCCCCACCCCCCACCGGCGACCGCGTAATTTTTTTTCGGCGGCATGGCTGGTATTTCTTAATCGGCGCGTGACTCGGTGGGGCTGGTGGAATCCAGTGGTCGCCGGCGCTGGATTTGGATTAAGCGCACGTGATGGCGGGGAGGCGAGGCCGGCATTTCTTGGAGCGGCGCCGCGTGGCGGGCGAAGGCCTGATGATTTTTTGTTTACTCACATCGGCCTGATGAAGGCCATGGTCCATCACGATTACACAACTCACGAGGAGAAGCAACCCTTTTATACATAAAACCATCTTTGAACATCAAACCATCAAGCACTTCAAAAACATCACCAGTTTGACGATCACTTGGTCATTAATAGATATTATCTTCATCAAATGGTTAACAGTTAACATTTTATCCATAAAAGATACTCAGTAAAAAAACATGTTCACATGACAAATCATAGAGTAATAGCGCAGATTCCAAAACTTTAAAACCTTTCATGGAGACGACGACCGTGCAATGGCTGTTCTAGCGTGATTAGCAAACTGATGGGCCCAATGCTTACAACTTTTTCAGGTCGATTTCACAACACTCTACCTATAGCTTCCTCACGCCAATTTGACCACACGCTGATGGACTTCTACTCTTTTTTCTACTCGTTCTCATAAAGGCTTTGTCATACATGTTGGCACAGCTCGAAGTGACCACTCACTGCCTACTTTTGTTAGTGCTGACAATTTGCATGCATGACTGCCTTTTCAGCCCGACTAGACTATACACTACAGCGTTGTTTGCAATCTGTCTATATGCTTACTTTCCAACACTTAGTCCATACACCACTCCTTCGAGTCTATAAAAGGCAAAACTGCAGGCACATATCCACAGCTCCCACTCACACTTATTCACCATGGCTGGATCCTCTAGCAGAGCATTTTTGTGGACACTGATATGAGCAACGTAGCTCTCCATCACACATTGAAGGTTACATGTGGTGGGAAGGATGATCAATTCAAGGAGGAGAACCTAAGTAAAGTGGTGTCCAAATTGCAAGAGTGGCGCCCGACATTGCGGAGGCAAGCCTTGACAACATCAAGCCTGAACCTTGTGACCGTCGACGACCTGAAGGCGCACTTGCAATGGTGGTGTCAAAGGTATTTCAGGGTGTGCGAACTAGCCAAGCACCCTTCTTTTACAGGTTTCTCTACAAGATATTACAAGGTACTGATGCTACCCGATCGGTATGCAGAGCATATTAAGGTTAGTTATTTCACATTTGTTCACATTACTAATCTTTTGTGCATTATACATAAGTTCAATACTTCATATGTTCGTCTTCTGTGTTAGTCATTCCCAGAGGATTAAGAGTTGCTGAACAAAGCAATCCCGGAATTCTTAGCGATGCATATGCTCTTCGGCAGGGGTATGATGCGGATGGCACGAGAAGGCGCAAAGCGGATCTAACGGGAGGGTAGAGATCGACCGCGATCTTGTTGCATCGGCAAGTTCAAGAGGACGTGCAACCACCACCGGAGGGGGGCATGCTCGTAACTATGCAAATGGCGATGATGATGATGATGATGACAATTTCGTTTCACCTCCACCTTGGCGTTCAAGCAATATCGGAAGAGGCCGTTCAAGCACCACCGGAGGGGAGCATGCTCCTAACAATGCAAATGACGATGATAATGACGATTTTGTTTCACCTCCGCCTTGGCGTTCAAGCACCACCGGAGGGGGGCTTGCTCCTAACTATGCAAATGACGACGACGACGACGATGATGATGATTTCGTTTCACCTCCACCTTAGCGTTCAAACACTATCGAAAGAGGCCGTTGAAATATGAATGTATCTAACTTTGTATCTCAGTTTAATAATTAGAGCTCATAGGTTGCAGCGATTTTTCGAATAAAATCGATGCGAAATAATTCCACCAAAATTAAATTTCCTCCCAAAAAAATACTGTGCATTAAGTCCGGTTAATTTTCAAAATTTCATGAAGACCATATTTTCAATTACACTAAAAATTTTGAATTTTTTACTGTTCTAGTCCGGCGCGTATAATTTTCCTCGCGATTAGCTAATTGCGAAAAAAATATAAGCAACGAGGCCAAAAAGGTAAAAATTTCCCTGCCATTGCATACTGGCTCCCGCCTCGCCCTGTTGCCCGGTCCCCAGTAGCGCTTGCTCTTTGGCGGCAGGGCATCTCACGGGCGATCATCAAAATGTTGTGATTTGCATATAAAACTCGCTAGCAAAATAACCCTAAAAACAAACCTTATGTAAAATAGCTTAGAAATGATATTTAGGACATGTACTACTGTATTATAGAAAAATATTTTATTTACCACTTGTCATTCATCAAAATCCTATTAATATAAAACCCTTAAGTGATAAGGTAATTCATACACTCATCAGAGCTGCATGACCTGTCACCCATCATCATAAAAGCTGCACGACTTGTCACCCATCATCATAAAAGCTGCACGACCTGTCACTACACATCATTAAAGCTGCACGACCAGTTATGTCCCCATACCCGAAATTTCATGTTTCGGCAAAGGCTAGGCGACAGGCTACATGCAAGTAATTTGGATGGTGGTGGCAGGCAATCTCACGACCGATCATCGCGCGAAAGCACCGACCGAACGAATACTGTGAGCTGCGCCGTCCTTTCCTTGCTATAAATCCTTCACGATGGCATTGCAGCGTTCACGACGACATCTGAGCGTGAAGGCAAGGCAAACAACCAGAGAGCCGAAGGCGAGATATTAGTTCGTTGGTGTTCATAGTTTCTTGAAATTTTCACAAAGTTTTAATTTTTTTATTTATGTCATTCGGGATTCTAATATTGCAGGTAATATTCAGGAAGATTCATTGGTACATTGCTCCAGCTTTATTGATCTTTGGTACAGCTTAGGGAAGGTTAGTTAGAAATCATCATTAGTGTATATTATTTTTGTGTTACTAAGGTATTTAGTACATTAATAGTGCGATATTTGCTACAGATGGACATGCCTTTTAAAATTTATTTCGGAGAACGGCCTGTAGTCTTGCACGGGAGAGTGGTGAGCATTGATAACTGTCTGCACATAGATAGCACAATAGCCACCCGAACGAACTCTGGCAGCTCAAATCACATGTCATCGCTCTACTGCGTGTGAATCTTGAGACGCACAGAGTTCGTTTCGATGGGGTTCATCCACGGGTTGTCCCCAACAGCCCGATGGTTGTGTACACGCTCTTCCCGCTACGGAATGACCGCGCGTGGGCTTTGTATGTCCGCAAAGCGGGTGAAGAGAATTTTGAGATAGGAGTATATGTGGAGATATTGCCACGGCACCAGCCCGTAGAGGAGGCCTCTACCTCCCGAGTAGTAGAACATGACATATCACATGCACCACCCGAACCAGCAATTGTAGAGGAGGGAGCATCGGGGGAGGTGAAGAAGAAGATGAGGCGGCGGAGGTGGATGGGGAATGCATGGATGATGAAGACGGCGGAAGCGGGGATGAAGAAGCGGCAGACAATGATGACCCAACACTGGCTATAAATTACTTCAGGGCCATCGGTCAGCTGGATTGTACCCTCATGGATTACTGATAACATATCGGCGTGGGGTACTCGAGCGATGTCCAAACCGGACAACGGTTCCGTAACAAGCTGGAGGCAATTCACTTTCTTAGCAACTATGCCGTCATGACAAGACGGGAGCACACTCGTCTCCGGTCGGAGCCCTCCTCGTACGAGGTTAGGTGCACGAAGTAGCCGGATTGTCACTTCTTTGTACGGGTTCACAGACCCAAGCATGAAGACTACTTCGTCATAAGTAGAAATAGGCCTCATACGTGCACAGAGGAGTCCGTAAGGAACATGAACCGACTTGTGGATGCGAGGTTTGTAGCCCAGATCCTCGTGTCCATCGTTGGAAGCGACATAGGGATGACTCCCCAAAAAATTATGGAGGAGGTCCAGCCTAAAACTGGGATGGTCATCAAGTACCATACGGCTTGGAGAGCGAAGCAGAAGGCATTGAAGATGCTTTTTGGGGGATTCGAGGAGTCTTTCAACTATGCCCCTAGGTTGCTCTGAGAAGATCGCCATAGCGAACCGGACACTCGATTCGCGATGGCGATGAGCCCGTCATACTAGAAGATGGGTCCGTCAGCTCGGCGGACCGGTACCTAATTAGGATATTCTGGTCATTCGGTCAATGCATCGAAGCATTCAGGTATTGTAGACCAGTCATATGCATGGACGGGACATTCATGAGTGGGAAGTTCCACGGGACGCTGCTGACTGCACTCGTTGCTGATGCAAATAACCAAATCCTCCCGGTGGCGTTCGCTCTCGTCGAGAGCGAGAACAATGACAGCTGGTTGTGGTTCCTAACTCTACTCAAGAGCCGGGTCGTCGGTACCCGGGAGCGCGTATGCGTTGTCTCGGACAGGAACAAAGGCCTCCTCCACGCGTTGGATGTCATGCACGACAGCACGTCCTCCGAGACTAGCTGGCCCGATGTTGAGAGAAGATGGTGCATGCGCCACCTTGGTGCGAACCTGTACACAAGGTACAATAACAAGGCCCTAGTGAAGAGATTCAAAGCTATGTGCCTGCAGAACCAAGCACACAAGTTCAACGCGATATGGGCCGGTTGTTGCGAGACCACCACGAAAGATGATGGAAGGCGACCAATCCCGGAGCCGCAACTCCGTTCGCAAATGGTGGAAGGGCGGACCGTGGTTTCTCGAACTCGGCCCACCTTGACAAGTGGATCACGGGAAGCCAGCGAGCGGTGGCGCTACTCCACGACACGAGCGGGCGAGGTATGGGCGAACCATAACCGCGCAAATCATTTCACCTCCTTGTATTCACTTCCATACCTGGTGACATACACCATCATAGGTACAACGTGATGACAACGAACATAGCGGAGGCATTCAACAGCGTCACGAAGGGTGTGCGCTCTTCCGTTGTGTTCAATCATTGAGCTCACATTCTATCGGGCGGTTGATTACTTCGAGATCGCGATAGCGCGGCCGAGGCGTGCATCTGCGTCACGCACCCAGTGGAGAAGATGCTCGCGGAGAGAAGGAAGAAGCGCACTTCCACCGCACAAGGATTTATGACTTGGGAGCGAATAAATTTGAGGTCATGTGCAAGCGCAGACATGCATCCGGGTATCTCGCGGGGACACCGTGCAATGATGTCGACTAGAGGCGAGCAAGTGGCGTGCCGTGCAACAAGCGAAGCTTCAACACATTCCGTGCTCCCATCGCTCGCCGCGTGTCGCGACATGGGTGGGAACGATGCATCACAGTTCATCTCGCCTTACTACACGCGCATGCTTTGAAGAACACATGGCGTCCAAAGATGAGTTAGTTCACAATCGGAGCGAACTACAAGATTATGGAAGGCCCAACACGGAAACCATATCCCGCGACTAGGCGCACACAACATGGGAGGCCACGGGCGCGGTTGCAAGGTGACATGGGCCTTGGCCGATCACGGTGGGCGGTTTGCGAAAATGCAAGTTATGTAAACAACTTTGGACACGGCCAGTAGGAGGTGCCCCAATCCACCAGTATGTAGTCATTTGGCTTTGATTATGTGTGAAATGTTCTCTGTCCCCAATGTATCATGTTTAATCACTCTTGTGTTGCCAAATTTGAAATAAATCGATGCGACTTTCTCTTAAGTTGTTTTTCCTAATTTATTTTATCTACTAGTCTTGTCAAATCACTCATGTGTTGTCATCTTCGTAATACAGTGACACCAGTTTCACTTAAGCTGTCGAAATTTTTTATTGTACCTCACAGTCATGTCAAATCACCCTTGTGTTGTCCGTCCGCATGCTTTCTCAGATTGGGCGATTAGGCGGCGACGCCACGACTTTCGACAGAGGGTGACAGGTCGTGCAGCTTTGGACAGAGGGTGACACGTCGTGCAGCTTTCGACAGAGGGTGACACGTCGTGCAGCCTTTGATAGAGGGTGACAAGTCGTGCAGCTTTTCTCAGAGGGTGACAAGTCATGCAGCTTTGATGATGGGTGACACGTCATGCAGCTCTTCACATTAGTTGTTGTCGACTATAATATTTAGGGTTATTGCACTAGTGGAAATTAGAAGCAGAGCAATGTGTACATTAAATATTTTTCGGAATATGCTAGTGCATATATGAAAGATCAAATGTGGTCCATTGTTTATAAAAATTCCATTTACACATGATATTTTACGGGCCGCCGAAAGGGCTAAAAAACATAACATGAGTTGTTGTCGACTATAATACTTAGGGTTATTGCACTAGTGGAAATTAGATGCAAAGCAAGGTGTAAATAACATATTTTTCCAGCATATGCTAGTGCATATATCAAAGAGCAAGCAAATATGGTACATTCTTTCTAAAAATTACATTTAAACATGGCATTTTACGGGCTGTCGAAAAGGATAAAAAATATGGTACTCTCTCTGATCTTCCTCTCCGACCATCGTTTTGCAATTTCTAAAAAATATAATTCTTCAAATAATTTCAAATTATTGATTGCCCGAACTTTTATTGGATACATTTATCAGTACCTAAATTCAATGACAGTTGCCCGGCCACTTCCTCCAAAAGAAGTGTTTTAAATATCTATACAAATTTGGATTGCATTTGTTCAATGCAATAACGCTATTTTGCTAATCACGTGGAGACTACGAAATTTTCTAATCGGTATGGAGGGAATTATACTTTTTATAGTTTTTACTAACCATTTTACTAATTATGCTTTTTACTAATCATTTTACTAATTATATTTTTTATCAGCATGCATGGAATCCTGACTTTGTGCATGTGTATGGGGCTTAACCGGAACATGAGGATCCGGGTATGGGAGCCCCACCCCATACCCGGTTTTTGAAATTCCGGGTATGGGGTGGGGCCCCCATACACGGAATTTCAAAATTCGGTAAAAGTTTAACCGGTTTCTGGCATTCGGGTATGTTTAAACGGATTTTCAGATTCCGGGTATGGTACGGTTTTTCGTAAATACGCAAACATGTTGTATCGTTTTCTAATTTTCGACAGTATTTTGTATTGTATTCAAAAATTTCCAAAAAAAGGCTATACTGGTAAGGTTGGTCGATGTATACGATTGTTCCATGTACCTCACCATGACAAAAAAACGCTACCCACCTGCCGTTATCATCGTAGTAATTTATATCTACTACTAGTATAATTGATCGTGGAATTATAGATGGGACTAGACGGTAGATGCTTAGCCATACTCATATCGGAACTAGGTAAGCTAGTGTGCTTGTAGATCAAAATATTCAAAAATAGGAAACACTTGTGAAAGAGGTCCAAATGTGTTACCTTTGTTATTTTGGTTATCAAATAAAATAGAAAACACATTTAAGACTTGGGCGAGTAGTTATTGAGACCAGTGCAGTTGTTGTTGAGACCAGTGCAGTTGCACAAGATGTTGGAATGTGGTGGTCTCGCCTAGGTCACTAAGGACCTATCTATTGTGCCATAAACCCAAGTATACTCGTACAACCATCCATGCCATTATGGTAAAGCCCTACCATAACAAGTTATGGAGTTCTAGCAATTAAACCGCATAAGATAG
Source organism: Otatea glauca (assembly GCA_036346275.1). NCBI lineage: Eukaryota > Viridiplantae > Streptophyta > Magnoliopsida > Poales > Poaceae > Otatea > Otatea glauca. The sequence goes on along the minus strand of CM070715.1, from coordinate 46,123,950 downwards.
TAGATAGGTGGAATTGGTTTAGTGTGAGCATGGTAAAGGACTTCTATGTTCTTAGGTGATTTGCGAGGTACGCAAAGCCTACCAACACAACGTATGAGCCCTTGAGGTTGGAGAGCACTCTATACCTTAAAGTGCACATCATAGGCGGTGATTGTTAGAACCGGCAATGTAAAAGCTTTGTCATGAACACTCAAACGGATACCTCTACAGAGCATCAATCTATTCCAATAGCCTTGTCCCCACACTATAACAAAACCTCACATAGAGAAACTTTCCTATAAACATTTTTTTATTTCTCTACAAATTTCCATAACATATTGTGAAGACACATTCTATGATATTTTAGAAGGTGTCTTAAATGTAGAGACATTATTTTAAGAAATTTGGATAAAAAACATGGAATGAGGACAATACAAGCGTTTTTAAGATATTTTTAAATTGTCAAAGCAAAAATAATATAGAGAGATTTTTTTGAACTCTTCTTAAATTGACCTTATGTTGTAGAGATGTTATTTGAAGCGTTTGGATTCTCTAGAGACATTCTTTTAGCTGTTTAAGATATGTTGTGTACTACCCATAAGAAAATATAATATGAGTATAAGCAAGTTATGATGTAAGGATGTGATGGTTAGTTGGGCTACATGTTTATCCACAAGGTCTTGAGTTCGAGGATTGGTTCCACATATTTTTGAATATATATTTCATTCTCTAGAGGGTGCTAGAGACACAATATAGTGCAATTATAAAATATTTTATATCGAATGTAAAGATATTTCTGTAAGTGTCTCTTCGATCATAGAGACATTGCAGGTAGAGAAACCATTGTGGCATTTAAAATCATATACAGACATAAAAGTACGCCTCTACTTTACACCTGGTTATATCACACAACAAGTAGATTCATATTTTTAAAGATTGGTTTGGGAATGTATGGACAGTGAATCCATGCACGGTTTGCCCACTTGGGTAGCATACCTCTTGTTTATTTGTGCTCCATCACTATTTCTTATCAAAGGTCAAATGCTCCTACAACTTTCTGTGTGCAATCTCCTATTCATTATTGACAAAGAAAGTTTGTTTTATGCAAAACTGAAAAACTTCGTAGAATAGCCACTTCCCTTGACATAGAAATGCATAGTATATATCTTTGATTAAAAGTCTTGCGAAGTACTATTATTCTTACTAACCGTTGCGTTTTGATTATATTCAGAGGATGTAGAAGAAGATCCATTGTACAGTTACTTTTATGCCCTAGGTTTTAGTGACGATGGCGCCAATATCTAGGGTTCTACCCCAGTTAGTTGCCTGTGGATGGGCTAAGGCATACTATAGGTATTTTGTTGCATCGTGTTTATGCTTCCACTATGATCTTTTACCATGTGAAGTATTTGGCCAATGACTTATTTTCAGTTGACTGCATTAAGTGCTACTTTACCTTTCTCTTTCGAGTATGGGTGTAGTATGTCAACATTGTATGTGTGTACTAGCAATTGATCATAGGACTAGCACAGTATACACATAGGAGTCGGCAGTGCCGTTCCTGCCATTCAGTGGGCCCTAGGGTAAAACAGTAATGAAAGGCCCTTTAATGGACATATGCAATAAATGTTTAAAATATATTTTTATATATTTAACTAGAGGTGAACTTATGCATCTATAAATGCTATATGTTAAGGGCCTATTTAAAACAGAGATTCTAAAGGAGTTCAATGTTCACCGAAATAGGAATCACGTGTTCCAAACGGAGCCTAAAGGTAATTTTAGTGTAAAGAATTCATACAAATCATGAATTTTAAAACAAAACTCTCTAACCAGCTATTTAGAAGTGCAGTAGAAACATCATGAACTTGCCTTCTTCAACATATTAAAGAATTCTTAACATGAAATTAGCGAGGAACTAGCTAAAAATGTTTTAAAAATCGTATTGTAATGGTAGTGGCCTCAATTATGACCATGTTAAAAAATGGTGTTGTATATTGATAACTACGACAACAGCTACCACTACAGGAAACAGGGAATTTAACGTCGGCCATTTTAATTAACGTCGGCCGAAGAATAAGCCGACGTTAATTAGTTAATTAACGTCGGTGACATGGGACCGGCGTTAATTAACTAATTAACGTCGGCTTATTCTTCGGCCGACGTTAGTTCTAGGATAAATCTATGAAATCGGCAATTTCGCGCCCAATTGCCCGCTCCCGCCCAATCGCCACGCCCAATTGCTCACGCCGCCGCGCCACGCATCGCTCACGCCGCCGCGCCACGCCGCACGCCGCTTCCGCCGGCGACGCGCCACGCCCGCGCCCGTCGCGCTTCGCCGCTCCTCGTGCCACGCCGTCCACGCCGCCGCGCCTCTCCCGCCCGGCGCGCAGCTCCCCTCGGCCCGCCCGTCGCGCCCGGCTCCCCTCGCGCCCGGCTCCTCGGCTCGCCCGTCGCCGCTCCCCTCCGCCCGCCGGCGGCGCCGGCTCCCCTCGCCCGGCTCCCCTCCGGCCCGCGCGCCGGCTCCCCTCCGCCCGCCCGGCTCCCCTCCGGCCCGCCGGCGACGCACGGCCTCCTCTGGGATAAGGTACATACATTGAATCGGTGCGAAACTTTAGGCATGTGATTAGGAGTTAGGACAAATATGAAATGATGGTGGATAACAAAATCGGGGCATAACAAGTTCCAAGTATCTTTTGTGCTTGCACCACAGCTAAAAAGTTGAAAGCAATGGGAAACAAGACAAGAGTGGAGATAATATAATGTTGTATGTTTGACCTAGCTTAAGGAAAGCCTAGCTATGACCCTATCCATGTTTCTCTACACCATATATAGCATGTAAAGAGCAAGGCGATGATGCCTAAACCCTAAGAGGAGGGAGCCTGTACACTGAATACCAACTTGCATGTTATGGAAGAGGATCTAGTTAGTTAGTATAATTAAGCGGCTCGTGCATGGCGCTTTGAATTAATCGTGCGAGCAAAGACAAGAAAATTTATGCGCCACAATGTATGGAATACCACCATATATGCATCTAGCTTGTTCATGCAAAGACACAGAACTTTTTAGGAATCAGCGGATCGAGGGGAGATCCTTCCGAAATTAAATTGATTGCTCAAAAGACATTACCACACGAAACCATGCACGCTTGCATGTCGAAAAATGATGACGTATAATGTACATACATGCGTTATATTGAAAATAATGGGTCTAAAAAACATATATATATATATATATATATATATATATATATATATATATATATCACATATCTATATACGGATGCATGGTGTATCTTTATGCAGTGGTGGGAGGAGATCAACCATAATTAAGTTGCGTTTATAGCCGATCCAGTGTATTAGCTACCTCAATATATAAAGCGTATATGTATCACTACAATATACTTAAAGCCTGATTTGATATCTTATGAATTGTGCACATTAGGCCGACTCAACCTGAATTTTTATATATAGCTATCTTTGATGGATCATTGTTAGAGGAATTTCATATTTTCAATGTGGATTTTGTTTGGAATTTGTGCAATTGTTCTTCTTTGTTGTATACAACGCATATTGTAAAGGTAACTATTACTTTTCATTTGATTCATCATTACAGATCAATGCCATATTGTAAAGGTAACTATTACTTTGCATATTGTAAAGGTAACTATTACTTTTCATTTGATTCATCATTAGATCAACGTATAAGTGGAGAAGTTAGCTACAATATGCAAATGTCACTTTGCTTTCCTCTCTTGTTTAGTTGATATGCACCTATTGGATAAGTCTAGACAGATTTAGAATTGGATACTTGATGCCATAGAAAGAGATATAGGAGGTTAAGATTGATTGACCCTTCTTGTTTAAAGGCAACTTATGCTCCACAACTCAATTTCAAATTCATTAATCAGTTCTTTAATGTAATCGACTGAGGCTGGTTGGTAAGCACTATTAATCGAGTTCTTGAGCTAACATGCTTTATTTGGCATCTTTGGAAACTATATAGCGGTTTGAACTCACATGCTTGAGCATTATTTATGCGGTGTTGGTGTTTGATTGTCGATTGTGCCTTGCGTGTTGATTATAGGAACATGTGTTGGATGCTTCAAGCTGCTCCCTTTTCTTCAATTACCCCAACTACATAACCTATTCCCCATTTGGGCTCTTGGAAGTATCGCCATAGTATAGCCTCAAGTATGGGTGACGACCGCCGATGGATGTATGAAGGTTGGGAGAAAAGTGGGGCTCACTCGTGAGTGGGCGGTCAAGGCTACCGCTTTTGTCGACCGTGCCTTCTCTATGTCTAGTACTGTTAAGGTGAAGTGCCCATGCAGCAAGTGCCGTAATTTCCACCCCCAGGACAAGAAATCGATGTCTCTGCACCTGTGTCGGTTCGGTTTCATGCCAAGCTTTGAGTTGTGGGTACATCATGGTGAGTCACGTGCTGAAGGACCTCAAGTTGCGGTTGAAGAGGAAGATGATAGGGCGGGCGATGATAGGATGGATGAGATGCTAGAAGCTTTGCGTCCAGAGATTAACCTAGACTCGGAGGATCCGCCAACACGTGAGGTTCGGGAGTTCTTTGAGCTACTTAAAGCTTCTGAAGAGCTGTTGCACGAACACACGAAAGTGACCCAGCTTGCTTTTGTGACGCGGCTCATGGCTATTAAGTCCAAGTATTTCTTTTCCAATAATTGTTACAATGATCTCGTGGAGTTGATCTACGATATCGCCGCGAATCATAAGATGCCTAGAGACATGTACCAGTCTAAGAAGATGTTGTCTGGTCTCGGTATGAAGTATGAGAAGATTGATGTGTGCAAGGATAACTGTATGCTTTTCTGGAAGGAGCATGAGAAAGAGAAGCATTGCTTAGTGTGTAAAAAACCAAGATTTGTCGAGGTGGTGAACGAAGAAGGTGAAAAGTTAACGACCGATGTTGCACACAAGCAACCGGTACATGCCTCTCACACCTAGGTCAAGCGGTTGTTTATGTCAAAGCGAAGTGCGGGCACATGAGGTGGCACAAAGAAGGTGTGCGTGAGAAGACGGAGTAATGGTGCACCCGTCAGATAGTGAGGCATGGAAGGCTCTGGATAGCTTTGACGAGGACTTCGCGAGGGATGCGAGAAATGTTCGCATTGGGTTGGCGACCGATGGTTTCACGCCTTTCAACACAACCGCCGCATCATACTCGTGCTGGCCAGTCTTTGCTATTCCATACAACCTTCCACCTTCCTTTGCATGAAATATGAGTTTATGTTCTGTGCCTCATCATACGGCCCGAACATCACGGAAAGCGTCTCAATGTGATGCTCAAACCCTTGATCGAAGATTGAAAAAATTATGGACAGGGGTAGAGGCGTACGACTGCTACAAGAAACAGAAATTCAACCTTCGTGTTGCATATTTGTGGTCTGTCCATGATTTCATGGCCTATGGTATTTTTGCTGGCTGGAGCTGTCATGGAAAGTTGACATGTCCGATCTGTGGTTCAGACACTGATTGTTTTCGCCTTGTAAATGGTGGAAAGATCTGTTACTTCGATTGCCATAGGTACTCCATGTCATACCTTCTAAAATTTCATAAAGTCATAATTTCAAGTGCTCAAGCCTTTGTGATCACGCATTTTGAAGGTACTCCATGTTCACTGGAGTGATCGACTCGGCGGTGGTGCGAGCTGAGAGGGGATCTTCTTCGTCCCAGAGCTCGGGGGTTGGTAGCCGTCGCTCCTCAGCGCAGGAGTTGGAGGTTACTAGGCTGCGTGAGGAGCTGCGCCAACGTGATGATTATGCGCGGGCTAGTCAAGAGTACTACGCTTCATATAATGCTGCTTGACAATCGGCGATTCAAGTAAGTCAAGTCTTCAATCTATTGCATTTAGAGAATCTATTAATTCAAAATACGTATACATTGTATTTGTAGGCAATGTTCAGCGATGGGGCAAAACATTGTCTTTCCACCGTTCAATGCCGCCACCGCCACAATGGGGATGTATCCTCCGACACCTCCTGCAGATCGGCGGTGCTTGTTGAAATGCTTACTTGCTTTACGAATGCTTACTTGTATCAAATCTGCTTTTGTATCATGTATTCTGTTAGTGTTACGTATCTCTAAAGCCTGATTTGATATCTTATGAATTGTGCTGTTAGGCCGACTCAACTGAATTTTTATATATAGCTATCTTGATGGATCTGTTGTTAGAGGAATTTCATATTTTCAATGTGGATTTTGTTTGGAATTTGTGCAATTGTTCTTCTTTGTTGTATACAATCGCATATTGTAAAGGTAACTATTACTTTTCATTTGATTCATCATTCTGATCAATGCCATTTGGTATCGATACTTGGTCATTTTGTGATTATGTGTCTCGAAACATGGCATAAAGTAAGTGGGAGCGAATCTTGCGACATCGTTGCTCCTTAATGAGCTTCTGTTACTATATACTCGTTTACATGTCTTCGCTTTCCTAGTAAATGTCTGCATACCCAGTTTTCCTTGTCTAATGAATATTTGTGTTTTGGTCTCGGTACCGTCGGGTCCCGGTATCCATCGGGTTAGTGCAGGTCGAATTTGGACCCATAGATACTTGTCGGGTTCGGTCTTGTTCGATATTTCGGTCTCGGTCCGGGTTCAACTGTGTTGGACCGGAGGTACCGACCGATTGCCATCCCTAGTTCTAGTTAAACTGTGTAAATGTAGTTAAATTTACTCAATATGGCTACACTTACTAATATGACCACTAAACTTTGTCAAAACTTGTAAATCTACTAAAATTTGATCAATCTAGCTATAATTGTTGCCTTATGTAGGGATCATCGGCACATGGGTCCTCGTCTTACTGAAGACTCACCGCAAGCGCTTGCAAAGACACCGCAGATCCGTGATTCGTTTCTTACTTGTTTCCTTTTGGTACATTCATTCTTATATTATTGTCTAATGTTGCATTTTCTTGTGTAGGGAACCGACGGTGCAACTGCCTTTGTCAACGCGCTCTTTGCTTCCGGATCAAGCGGCCAGAACTCCAATCAACCAGATGGCGGCCAGAACCCCAATCAACAGATGGCGGCCAGTAGTTGTAGCTTGTTTGATACTTGTGTCACTTTTAGCGTGTTTGATTCGAGTTGTACTTTGGATGTGTTTGTAGTTGTGTCACTTTGGCCTTTTTGAATGTTATGACAATTTGGACATTATGATGGATCGATAACTTGATTATATGCATGTTCTTTGCTGGATTGATTATATTCATGAATTGTATTGTGTTGATGTGTGAATTGCTGTCAATGTTGATTATATTATGTATTGAATTGTGTGGCGAAGCATGAAAATAGGGGTAAAAGTTGCCCGTAATATGGCTAATTAACGTCGGCCTAAGCGCGCCGGCGATAATTAGTGTCTGGGAAATTCGGCAAATCGTTAATTGCGTCGGCCGGGCCTGGCCGACGATAATTAGTGTCTGGGAAATCCGGCAAATCGTTAATTAACGTGGGCGGGCCTAGGCCGGCGTTAATTAGCTCGAGGCACTAATTAGCGTCGGCGAGGACTAGGCCGCGTTAATTAGCCCGAGCACTAATTAACGTCGGCGGGACTAGGCCGGCGTTAATTATTGGGGTCGAGGCGATAAGTAACGTCGGCTGCGTCTGGCCGACGTTAAATAGTAATTACCGTCGGCGGCCGACGTTAATTAGTCTAATTAACGTCGATTAACTATCGTGGGCTAGCGGTGACGTTAATTACCCGTTTGCCGACGTTAATTAGTACTACCGTCGGCAAACGGCTAATTAACGTCGGCCTTTGGCCGATGTTAATTTGCTGGATTACTGTTGTGTACGAAAGTTAGTGACGAACCAACTATGCGAGGAAAGGTTGCTTTATTTCCAAACTTTCAGTGCTATTTTACAAGAGCATATAATGGAAATTTGTAAATAGTGGATCTACCCCTTTGCGCGTACAGGATGGCTCCTCTAGGCATAGGGCCCTAGGTGGTCGCCCCTCTTGCCTATGCCTAGGAACAGTCCTAGGAGTCGGAATGTGAATTCTTTGTCCCGACAAATAACTACACCTTTGATGAAAGAAATTTATATCATAGAACGACGTTTTTTAAGAATGAGAACTTATATTACATGAAAGAAAAAGTAATGTTCGTGGATGTTGTTGAATTATACACCTAGCTCATGTAGTACTAACCATCACATATCCGTATTATGAACATGCTGACATGCCCACGTGGGCCGAGGGGTGGAACGAGGACAGGACACGGAGCGGCAGTTTTCCAAGTTTCCAATGCAGAGAGAGAGATATATTGCATGCGTATATACTCATCGGATAACCTCTCTGACAGCCTATTGAAAGTGATGAATGCAACAAACACACTAATATATTTTCGATCCGATCTAGGACATCAAACATAGCGGCGTCAATATACAGCCTGAGAAAAAGAAAATAAGAGGGAAACACGAGATTATGATTCGTGCGAGCGAGAGGAGACAGCATCGATCGAACAACACGTATGCACATGTACTATCCGTTAAGTCCATATGGGGCTCGCGCGCTTGCATTGGCTTGCCGCTTATTGGATGATAGCGTAGTAGAACAGAAAGCGCATAAGAATCAGCGGCCATTCCAGATGCATAGGAGGGAAACGCGGGATTATGATTCGCGCGAGCGAGATGAGGTGGAACGTCATGCAAAAGCCGGTTTAAAAGCCTGCACACAACTTGTTTACTGCCGGATTGTTTGGCCTTCCACTACTACAGATGGGTATATCCGCGACGCCTCATCAGTGCCGGGTGAGTCCCACCCGGCAGTGATTGTATTATCACTGTCGGTTCCAAGTAAAACCGGCACAATATTTATTTCCCGCGCGAAGTGAAGCAATATCACTGTCGGTTCATTTTATCCAGCCGGCAGTAATATATCACTGCCGGTTCATTTTATCCAGCCGGTAGTAATATATCACTGCCGGTTTGTAAATAAAAGCCGGCAGTGATAAGTTTGCCCTAAATTCTCCCGCGCGACCAGGAGAGCATTATCACTGCCGGTTCATATTATAAAACCGGCAGTGTTATATTACTACCGGTTTATAAATAATAACCGGCAGTGATAAGGCTTACCCTAAATTTTCACGCGGGAATGGCAGAGAGTATCACTGCCGAATAATATTATTCAACCGGCACTGATATTTTACTGCCGGTTCTTGAAAAAGAACCGTCAGTGATAATTCGACACTATAAGTAGCCTTCGTACTTGCCCCACCTGAGCTCTGTTCTTGCTCGGTTGGGGAAGAGAGGGGGCGAATTTTTGCTCTCGAATTTGGTGGAATTCACTTCTAATTCGTGATCTACGGTTCGTATCTTGATGTACATTTTATTTGTAGTTGGTTTTTGTTGGATATTACGTTCTATATGGTTATTGGCTGTGAGAATTATCGATTGCATAATGAACACAATTAGAGCTCTAATTTAGAGACTAGATTTGAGTTCACCACCTTTTTATGTGTGCAGTGATTAATGAGATTAAGATGTAGCTTGAATTTATGTTTTTACAAGGACCAAATTAGTGATTGCGTTTAATTTGTTAATTAAGTACGACAGCACTACATTATTAATTGTCGTTGTATGTAACTATTTAGATGTCATGTGTGTAGAAAAAGTATTTATATTCTTTGTTGAATTATGTTTTAAGTAATAAATTATGTATTTATGAGTATTTATGTTTTGTTAGCTAATTGTTTAAAATATTTTCCTATTAAGAGGAAGTTTTGAATTTTTGAGAAGATTTAAAATGTGATAAAACCTTGAAAATAAATTTTTAAATGTTATATTATTTGTGGAACTTTCTGAAAAAAATTTCTCAAAAAAATTTCATAATTTTTTAAGTTGGTCTGCTAATTTTAATAATTGGAACTTGCTTCATGGATTAATTAAATTAAAAAACAATTCTAAAATTAAGAAATCTTTTTGGGCCAAAATTGTAGTTTTGGCCCAGCCCACACGTATTGTTTCTTTACTTGGTGTATATTAATTTAATACTTTTTATAAGTAATGCAAATTTGCCGGACAGACCATTATAAGTAATAGCAATTATTTAATTGATTTTAATAGTGAGATTTGGAAATAGATTTATTGTTTAATTAGCAGTACGTAACAAATGAAATGAATAAAATAATTTGTGACCACTTATTGATTTACTGAGATTTTATTTGTTATAAATATTTGCGGATGGACCGAAGATGGATGTATGAAAGTCGACCGTCGCGATAGAGAGTACTTTAACGGTGTGAATAGTTTTACGGCGTGGCTACGGCGTACAAGTCAACTAAGCTGACGGACTACATTTGTTGCCCGTGCGTCGATTGCAAGAATGAGAAGCAGTTTTCTAATCTTGAGGCGATCCGTGCACACTTGCTTCGAAGGGGTTTCAAGCCTGCCTATACCTGTTGGACTAAGCACGGTGAAAAAGAGATTTTACGTGAAGATCATCCGATTGATGATGATGACGAAGACAACGACTCCACAGTGGTCGAGGATACGTTCGTGGACACCCAAGATGATACGTTCATCGATAACCATGAAGATGATCTAGAACAGATGTTGCATGATAGGGAGGAGGACTACACGAGTGAAAGGGATTTTCAGAAGTTCCAGCGTATGGTAGAGGACTCTACAACACCTTTGTACCCGGGCTGCAAGGAGGACCTCAGAAAGCTGCATGTTGTGCTAACGCTGCTGCAGTTGAAGGCAAGCAATGGTTGGTCCGATAAGAGCTTCACAGAGTTGTTAATTTTCCTGCGAGACGTTCTCCCAGAGGGAAACGTGTTGCCAGCAACCACGTACCAGGCCAAGTAGATTGTTTGCCCATTGGGACTGGAAGTACAGAAAATACACGCATGTCCGAACGATTGCGTATTGTATCGCAATGAGTTTGTAAAATTGGATGCGTGTCCCGTTTGCAAGGCATCTCGCTATAAGCGCGGTGATGTCGACATTGAAGTGCATCGTAAGAAAAAAAGACCCCCAACCAAGGTGTTGTGGTATTTCCTATAATCCCACGTCCAAGCGTGCTTGCGAACAAAAGGCATGCTCAATTGCTACGATGGCACGCTGAGGAGCGTAAGAAGGATGGAATGCTCAAACACCCTGTTGACTCTGCGCAGTGGAGGAACATTGATACAAAATACAAGAAACACTTTGCATGTGATGTGAGGAATATAAGGTTCAGGCTCAGTACGGATGGGATGAATCCTTTCGGCAACATGAGCAGTCGTCATAGCACTTGGCCGGTGACATTATGTATCTACAACCTTCCTCCTTGGCTTTGTATGAAGCGAAAGTACATTATGATGCCGCTGCTGATCCAAGGGCCAAGGCAACCTGGCAACGATATCGATGTGTACCTGAAACCACTGGTTGAAGATCTTCTGTTATTGTGGAACAACGGTGTGTGGCTATGGGATGAGTATAAAAGAGAGTACTTCATGCTACACACGTTGTTGTTCGTAACCATCAATGATTATCCTGCTCTCGGTAATCTTTCGGGCCGGACTATCAAAGGATTCAACGGATCGCCCATTGCTTGGGTGATCTGGTGGCGGTGGCTGAAATACTGCAGAAAAATGTGTTAAATGCGACATCGTAGGTTCCTTCGTAAGGACCATCCGTATCGCAACAACAAGAGAGGTTTCGATGGTACAAAGGAGACAGCTTTAGCTCCAAAACATCGCAACGGCAAAGAGATATTTGCGGCCGTAAGGGATATTAAAATTATCCATGGAAAGGGAGCCGACAGTACATCAGTCCCGTGTTCCCGTGATACCACTCCTTTGTGGAAAATGAGATCAGTATTTATGGACCTACCTTGTTGGTCGCACTTGGATGTTCGACATGCAATCGACGTTATGCACATAGAGAAGAATGTGTGTGACAGCTTGCTCGGTATTTTACTAGACATACCTGGCAAAACAAAAGATACACTCAAAGCACGGATGGACCTGGAAGATATGAACCTCAGGAAGGAGCTACATCATGAAGATTTGGGTAAAGGAAAAAAGTACCTTCCGGCAGCTTGCTACACTCTTAGCAAGAAAGAGAAAATTAGCGTGTGTGAATGCTTGCACGGAGTCAAGGTACCGTCCGGTTATTCTGCCAACATGAAGAGACTAGTCTCAATGAAAGACTTGAAATTAATTGGCATGAAGTCTCACGATTGCCACGTGATGATGACATAGATGCTTCCTGTTGCAATTAGGGGTGTTCTGCCAAAGAAAGTGCGAGACCCAATTATAAAGTTGTGTTCATTCTTCAATGCGATTTCACAAAAGGTCATTGATCGAACGAAACTGGGTAAACTGCAGCAAGATGTGATCCACACTCTATGTCGTCTTGAGATGTGCTTCCCTCCATCCTTTTTTGATATTATGGTCCATCTCATTGTTCATATTGTGAAAGAGATACGTTTCTTGGCCTGTGTTTCTACATCGATGTACCCTTCGAAAGGTTCATGGGGTTGTGAAGAAATATGTTCAGAATCGACATCGGCGGAAGGGTGCATTGCCAAGGTTGGGGAACCGAGGAGGTCATTGAATTCTGCGTCGATTACATGGATCTCAAACCGATTGGTGTGCCCATATCTCGCCATGAGGGAGGCTACAGGGCAAAGGGACATTAGGTCGTAAATCAAGCGTACTAATGATCGTGCTTCATTCATTCAAGCACATTTTACGCTGGACCAATCGGCCAGCGGCACCGTATGTTGATATGCACAAGAATATGCTAAGAAGGAAAAACCCATTTAAATCGAGGTTTGGATCGCCAGATACCACAGAGATAACTTTGGAGATTGGTTGCTTAGACACATGATGCATACGCAGACAGTGTGCTCGGTTGAGAGCGTTGTCTCGTGGACCGTCATGTACAATCGACATTTGAATATCGACATAAATGGATATACATTTTATACGAGCACAAGATAACAAGAGCACCAACGAGCAATGAGTCCGTATAGATGCCTACGATAGCAATGGTAATATGCAGACCTACTACGGATTCATAGAAGAGATTTGGGAGCTTGATTATGGGCCTTTGAAGGTTCCTCTCTTTCGGTGCCAATGGGTCAAGCTCCCTGGGGGCGTGAACATCGACAAGTACGGTATCACTACCGTGGACTTCAAGCACATCGGATACAGAGAAGAACCATTCGTCCTTGCTAATGTCGTCACACAAATCTTTTTTGTTCGGGACCTGGCTGACAAAGAACGCCACGTGGTTCTTCAAGGAAAAAGAAGAATTATCGGAGTTGACAATGTAGTCGACGAGGAAGACTACAACCAATTCGATGAGCTTCCTCCTTTTGGTGAGAACGTCGACCTAGGTCTCATGGAAGACAGTGAGGAAGCTACATACATACGCCGTGATCATAACGAAGGTCGAATCATTACTTAGTTGTAATAATATACCAGGATATACTTTATTTTGTATGGAGAACATGCTTCCAGTTGTAATATACGGATACACTTTATTTTGTATGGAGAACATGCTTCCAGTTGTAATATACGGACACACTTTAATATCTAGCACATTGAAGTTAATCTTTATCAAAAAGATTCAAATTAATGCTCATGGTGTTATAGTATTTATGTAAAGTCCATGTAGGGTTCTTAGCAAATTTGTAATTCACATAATATTTCTTTGATTAAAAAAATAAATGTTTCCTATATTCTAAAACTTCATGATTTTATACAAATTTATAAATTTACTTCATCCTTTTTGGAGCTATATATCAAAAGTTATGCTAGTTTGAATTTGAGCTTGGCTTTAGAAACTCACTTTTGGGGCCCACCCACATCACTGCCGGTTCTAGAGAAAAATCCGGCAGTGAGGTTTAGGTATCACTGCCGGTTGAAATTAGAACCGGCAGTAATACCTCAATATCACTGTCTATTCTAGAGAAAAATCCGGCAGTGATGTTTAGGTATCACTGCCGGTTGAAATTAGAACCGGCAGTAATACCTCCACATCACTGCTACTGCCGGTTCTAGTTTCAACCGGCAGTGATAGTTTTATCACTGCTGGATTTCCTTGGTGAACCGGCAGTGATTGTCATATCTATATAAACGAAGCGCGCGGTCTTCTTCCCACACTTCGCCGTTTTTCCCACACTCTGTGCCCTAGTCCTCCTCCCCGCGCCGGCCCTCCTCCGCATCGCGCCTCAACCGCGCCGGCCCTCCTCGACGTCCGGCCCTCCTCCGCGACTAGTCCTCCACGCCGCCCTCCTCCCCGCGCCGGCCGTCCTCCGCGCGCAGCGCCTCCCGCGCCGACCCTCCTCGACGTCCGGCCCTCCTCCGCGACTAGTCCTCCGCGCGCGCCTCCTCCCGCGCCGACCCTCCTCGGCGTCCGGCCCTCCACGCGCCGGTGCTTCTCCGCATCATATATTTGTCTTGTCTTGAGTGCTGCCATGACAAATGTTTCAATAAAGAAATCTCTCTGATAAATTAAACCTGGTTGCCTTGTCTTGATAAAAAAATCTATCTGATAAATTAAACCTGTGCAAGAACCTTTGGGATATATGATTACATAATTGTTGTTATCGGAAAAATATGATCTTTGTGCTCTTGACAGGTTTCTATTGTGCGTGCTTGCTTAGCATAACAAAGACATGAGGGTTGCGGTCTTCTTAGTTGGTATGGAAATCAAACAAGATTGCTAATTACCTTTGGAATCTTTGGGATTTGAGGTTGATGTAATATGAATATCTTGTAAGGTTGTAATCTAAAGATTGTGTGCATACCAACAATCTTTTGAGGTTGATGTAATATGAATATCTTGTAAGGTTGTAATCTAAAGATTGTGTGCATACTCAAGTTCTCCTGAACTGCGATTTTCATGACGCATTTCTTTATGCTACTTAATTTATCTCCCTGAACACATTTCTTTATGCTACTTAATTTGTTCTTTGCTTTACGAAACTATAACACTTAGATAAACAATTACTTACTCAACTTGTTGAATTATTTAGTTTTTAATCTGCACAATTAGCAATACATTGACATTTTTCAGGATCAATTGGTTGCTCTCCTAATTAAATGTAATTTGTTCCTATTTCCAGCTTAGTGAAGTTTTGTTATGAAGAATCTTGTATAAGTCTTCACACTATATGCAAATTAGATTTAACATTTGAAATCTAAGATTTGCAGGAGATTTTTCTTGAACAGAGATGCTAAAGTTGGCAAAGCATATTGGATTCTAGGAGCATCATGAGATTTTATTATGTTGTATTTATTATATTCATGTAATAAATACCTTATATTGTATTTGTTATATTCATGTAATAAATACCTTATATTGTATTTGTTATATTCATGTAATGAGATTTTTGTTGTTTTAACAATACATTGTATTTATTATATTCATGTAATAAATACCTTATATATTGTATGTGTCAGTTTGTTCTCTATATTGTACATATAATTAGTCTATTTCGTCCACAACCGTGCGTGACCAATTTATATGTATACCATCACATTCATCTCATGCCTTTGTTAATTTTAAATTTTAGATAAATTAGTCGCACATGGCGCTAATCAGGAACAAGCTACGGATGGCGCTGAGCATTTGAACCAAAGCCGGAACAAAGCCCGACAAGCTTCCTCAACTGCGACAAACCGAGGCAACAAGCGCATTCGAGGTAATTATTCGGACCTAGGTCTCACGATACCGATTAGGCGAGTAATGAAATAGTCGAAATGCAGGCCGGACATCACGTGGGCAGAGAGACAAGATCGTCAACGAGGTCCTAACAAGTTGCGGACGGGTGAGCGAAGGCGATCGTGGACCTTAATGCGATCGGCGAACCCGTTATACGGCAAGATGCTTGGGCCATACCGAAAAGCATGCGGGTCCTAGCTAGAGATAACGTGCCCATCACCTACAAATCATGGACACGTCGTGGCGTTTGCCGTCGTATGTTCCCGATGAAATCAAGGAAGCATTGTGGACAGATTTGACATCAAGTTCGATTCCCGAAGATCGGTTGGAGCATGCGAAGAAAGCGTGCACTAGCCATCATGGGAATCTCCGGAAGAATTGGAAGACAAAGTGAATAAGGAGTATGTGAAGAAGGATCAAACGCCGAACTTTGATCGTGCAGAGGTTGAGGCAATTTTGGGATGAATTCGTGCAATATAAGAAGTCTGATGAAGCCCAGGCTATCAGTGAAAAGAACAAAGCAAATTCGGACAAGAACGTTTACCCCCATACGCTAGGCACCGGTGGCTATGTGAAGAAAGTACCCAAGTGGGATGCAAGGGAAGAAGAGCTAATTCTTAGTGGAGTTGTTCCTGCGATGTCCGAGATGGCCCTGAGATCAAAGTACTGGATGCTTGCGAGGGGAGCTAGTATGTCGGATGATGGCAGCTTAAGCTTCAGAACGAGAAAGAAGAGGAAATTTCGAAGAAGATCGCAGATGCCCATGCCCAAGCTACCCAGGGCTGCTTCCAACCAAGAAGAGAGAACGACGAGCTAACACGCATACAGGTAACAAAGAGCACCCCTGGTCGTACTAGAGGTTTGGCTTGGTGCCCTGAAAGCGGCGTTCGAGAGGCGCTTCTATCTATAAGCGTCGAAGCTAACTAGACAAAACGATTGGATGCACGGTACGAGTAATAGAAGAAAGGATGCAGGTAAAGGAAATTCAATTTCAAGAACAGATACAAAAGATGCAAGAAATGCTAGCGAGCATCCTCGGCGAACGTCACGCACATGACCTCCAGAGTCCCGCCATTGCTCATAAAAGCAGCCAAGCGTCAGTGGGTGCTCCCGAAGAGGACTCGGCCTGTAGTTTTCCTGTGGACAAAATCGTAGAGCCGACACGTTGCGATGCGCACCGCCTTCTAGCGAACATAACCATTAAGGTGGTGAAGGATGGCTTGGCCGTGCGGCGAGGCGGATGTTGCATAACCGCCAAATTCACGAGGGCTACGCGAGTATCGATGAAGCGGTGTGGTTGACAATTACCGTGAAGTTGAGGTACAGATCCCCAGCGAGGAAGGCAGAAATACTCTTGGACAAAGCCTGAGCACATTCATCGCGTGGCGAAAGCGCTACATAATGTTTTTATCCGATGACTACAATGGCGATGATGATAATAATGATGACGACGCGGCCTATCCAGGTAGTAAAAGTCCTCCTCCGTCACTGAAAAAAAGTCCACCTCGTGCTCCAGTGCCACCGAAAAATAATGATAGAGCAGCGTGATCTCAAAATTCATCACGATCAGCGGGGAAAAGTGCCACATCTGTGAAGCCAGCACAGTCTGGTAAGAAACGAGCATATGACATGACCGAAGAAGAAACTAGAAAGGAAGTAGACGCCGCGTGATGACTCACTTCAAAAGACGCCAAAGACTGATAAAGTTGAAATCGAAGTCGCCAAAGAGATTTCTTCCTAGACATAGCGACGGTTAAGCAGATGGGACGGCAACCGAATCTCCTCAACCTAGCCAACGATCGGACTACGAGCGCATCTCTGGCGTAAATCTAAAGGACAAAGTTGGTAAAAGAGCTGCTGCTGCGAGACGGAAGGGTGCTAAAGGCGGGGCCTCCTCTAAGGTGGAAGTTCGTTAATGGGGAAGCATTGGTGGATCCAAACGAGGAGCAGAGACTAACGACACAATTACGGCGTCTACATCAATGGTATCGACAGTTTGTCCAAGAGACAAAAAACGACGCGTTCCCCGTCAAATACAAAGAAACGGATTTTCACAATATGGACGGAGTTTTCTGGGTAGAAACCTCCGAGTTATACCAGTTGTACCAACGAGATGCTCTTGACGTGTCTGTATTAAGAATGTGGACTCTGTAAGTCTCTTGTATAATTCGTATTGTACATTCACGTACCCTTAAACTTAGTGTCTAACTTCTTTCTTATGTAGAATGGAGACAATGACACTCAGAGCAGACTTAAATGAAAGGGTAGGATTCCTCGATCCCGGCCTTGTCAACTGCAAACTTATTAAAGATCCATCGACGGAGAGAGAGATCGAGGAGTACGTACTAAAGGCGCTGCTAAAGTTACAAGACAAGACCTACGTACTTTTACCCTACAACTTTCAGTACGTGTTTCCCTGCCTACTAGTCAGTTTTATCTCATGTGCAACACCATGTCATGACTAATGGGCTTCTGCAGCTTTCACTGGATCCTTCTCGTCATTACGTTAGACGATAGCACGATCACTGTGTTGGACTCAATGAGGAAACCGACAAACGATTTCAAAGAAGTAATAGAATTGCTAGGATGTAAACTTCGGTCGTTGCGTTATTGCTCCCGTAATCTTTCATTCCATTGCACTTAATTACACCTAATTAAGTTTAACGAGTATTCACAACCATACATGTATGCGTACACAAAATACCGCAAGAAGAGCACGCTGCATACCGTCCATTCACGAAGAAGTTCGAATAAGAACCGATTTTCCGTGCCTAAGACGACCACGGGGAACAATTTATGTGCATACTACTTAATGACACACATACACACGTTAAATCGACAAGATCGACTACAACAATGAGATGGTATATAATTACATGTTGACGCATACTTTTCTTTATAAAAACTACGACACTAATTAATGCATCATTTTCTTTAATGACAGCGCGTGAAGCTCGGCACCAACAGCCTACTTGACAGTGAAGTTGAAGCCCTTCGAGAGCAGATGGTTGGGTTCATCGTTCGAGAAGTGATCAACCCGAAGGGTGAGTTTTACGAGCCACACGCTACAATTAACTGAAATGTGAACGATTGTCAATGAACAATGTAATAATTAAATATTACGATGATTTACTGTATTTCAATTATGTTTTACAGATACTTCATTAATATTGTCATGATTAAATGAGTATTCGGTATTCAATGTTAAATATTATGATGATTTAATATATTTGAATTATTCTTTACCAATACTTCGTTAATATTGCGCATAAAATATACCGTCGTAATAAATGTATTTGTGCAATATATATATAGTACAGCGTTACATCATACATATAATACAAAAAAATTATGTAACCGGTTTTGGAGGAGAATATGGCAATTGTACTTATCACTTTGCGGTTTTAGAGAAATAATCGCGGTGATACCACCTTATCACTGCGGTTGGAAAATATTAAGTGGCGTGATATGGATTATCACCGCCGGTTGAAAAATAACAACCGGCGGTGATAATGTGTTATCACCGCCGGTTGAAAAATACCAACCGCAGTGCTAAGTTATTATCACCGCCGTTATGGATAAAAATCCGCAGTGATAATCCTTATCACCGCCGTTTTATAATATAAACGGCGGTGATATTATTATCACCGTCGGCGAAGAACCGGCGGTGATAGTCCCGACTATCTTTGCGCGATTAGGAGTCTTGGGTCAAAATCCGGCAGTGATGCTGATGTTCATCCGGCAGTGATGTCCTTTTCTGTAGTGGTGTTCTTCACTACCTTAAAAACCAAAAAACTAAAATTTAAATAAATAGGTAGCTTTTTATGTGCGACGTTTCAAAAGCCGTAAGCCTATGTTAGAGGGAGTTGTAACTTTCCTTCAAAGTTGACTTACGATTTTATAAACTGAATAGCAGCTATAGCTTTTCATAAGATACCGTTTGACAAAAAGCTAATTTTCCTTGGCAATAAACTGCAAAAGTAGGTCTAGTCTAGCTTTTAGCTTTTTGCTAATTATATAGGCATCTTGCTTATGCCAAAAGCCGCTTAAAAAATTGAGCTGTTTGAGGCCTAAAAGCCAAAACAAACCATAGAGGTGCTTTTTTTTGTTTTATTAAAGATTGGTCTTATGCCAATTGTTGGTGACAAAAAATGTGATGAAGGATTAATCGGCTCAAACACACGACGAACGCCGGATTCAGAGTGTGCCAACGGATTTGACCCTGCAATCGGTAAGGTAAATGGAAAAATATACTCAAAGCAGATATAATGTAACAATCGGTAAAAATCTAAACGGCTAAGGAAAAACAAATTAAATCTAGGGTAACGATAAGTCTAATTAGTCGATTATAGCTGATCAAATGGTAAAAGATAGATCTTCTCGAAAAGGGTGACGCGCAACAAGATCAGAGAAAATCAAACCTGATTGGTGTAATCGATGGATATCAACAATCGACGATGCGCAACTTTATTAATCAAAATCAAATTACAAGGGAAAAATCTAAGTTACAAGGCTACTCCTAATTGACAAGAAAGTAAAAAGTAATGCGAGTTATTTGATTTCATTGTGTTGTTTTCCTCGCTTGCCCTCAACCATCTTTTATAGCACATTGGTGTAGGATCAAGGGTAACCGACTAGAGGGGGTGAATAGGAGGTTTTAAAATTCTTCGGCTCTAATTGCAATAATTAAGCAAGCTAGGCTATAAATATTATTTTTGACAATTAAAACATAAATCATCTAGGTCTTGCTATGTTCACTGACAAACTAAGTCTAAGAAACTATTACAATCCTAAGGCAAAATCAATGAACCAAATAAGTTAGGAATATAAATTGCACAAAATAAGAGAAGTGATCAAACCAGAAGAGAAAAATGGACTAGAGGGGGGTGAATAGGAGGTTTTAAAATTCTTCGGCTCTAATTGCAATAATTAAGCAAGCTAGGCTAGAAATATTATTTTTGACAATTAAAACCTAAATCATCTAGGTCTTGCTATGTGCACTAACAAGCTAAGTCTAAGAAACTACTACAATCCTAAGGCAAAATCAATAAACTAAACAAGTTAGGAATATAAATTGCACAAAATAAGACAAGTGATCAAACCAGAAGAGAAAATGGACACGAATTTATACCGTTGTCTCTGAGACTTGCCGGTCTTCCCAAATCCACGTTGAGGTAGCTAGACCAACTCAAGCCGGCTCCTTTGCACAAATGAGCCTCACTCGATCACTATGGTAGCTCTTCCCTGCTCCGGGTTGGCGAGGTCTAGTCTTCACAACCCATCGGGCTTTCTCACAAGCTCCTTTGTGAAAGTAACTGGTTCCTTTTCCTCCAAGCCATCTAGGAGACGTCAAACTCTAAGAGTAACAAGTCTTGATGCTTACTTGAGGTCGAATCAAGTATGTAAAGGCTCAAACTCTAAATGCACACTCGAATGCTCCTAACTCTCTCAAAATGAGAATTTAATTCACAAGACTGAGTTGGAGATTTACTAGAGCTCAAATATGATCAATGAGTTCAATAGTTACTCTAGTATGCAGGTGTGGGGGTATTTATAGCCCCCACCAATATTTCCAACTGTTGGGGTGAAATTATAAAAAATTTCATCATTTCCGGTGCTACCGCCCATGTAGCGCTGATAGCACTAGACCCATGTCAAATGGTCGGCTCAGGGCATTAAATGCACTGTTAGAGGCCATTGCTACTGAGGGCCGGTGCTACCGCCCAACTGGGACCGGTAGCACTGGGCCCTTTTTATTTTTGCTCGGCTAAAACATGTTCCCTGGAAAAAACAGGTCGGACTTTGGGCCGGTGCTACCGCTCGACCGGTAGCACCGGCCTTGAAAAATAGCCATGCTACCCCTTCTGGAATTTGCACACCGGGCTTGGGCCGGTGCTACCGCTCCCACATAGCCAGTATGGTCGGCAACTTTGAATCTTGTTTTTGAATTTTCCAATTTACTCAAGTGCAAAGCTAATATGAATTCAAATATGCACAATTTGAGCCATTAGACATTGATCAACATCAAAATACTAGCCAAAACCTTTCTTAATAGTACGGCACCTATTCTAGCAATCCGATATTTCTCCAAAACCCCAATATCGGCAAAAGCTATGAAAAGGTCATTAATTTTATACCTTGGCAATTTAACTTGATGCGTTGATCTTCTTTTAGCTTCATTTCCATGCTTTATTGCTTGTCGTGTCTAGGACTAATCTATTTTCATTAATCTCAAAGAAAATATTAGTCATTTAATCATGATTGTCATTAATTACCAAAACCAAAATGAATTAGCGGCCTAGATGCTTTCAATTGGATGATTGTATCCTTCACCGATACGTTGCCCACAATGATTCGTGTCGACCTTTACTCGGACAGATCTCCAAGTTTAAATTAATATCGGTCATAATCCCATCCTTAACCTCTCTTTCCTTTATCCGATATCAACTAAAATATCCTCTTATCCTTAGCCTGACAATTTGACCATGTCTTGCCAAATTCTGGTTCAAATATATGCCCCCTATTTTTGGGATATAACATGTTTATCTTACAAAAATCTTCTTTATTGGCTTCCATACCTTCGACTTAGCACAATATCTTCATTGTTAACCGTTCCATTTATGGCGCTGCAAAAATCTTAGCGCATATCTTTGTATTAACCGCTTGCATCCCACCAGAAAAACATCCTGCCTTTTCACCTTTTTACCCCACTATAAATACGAGGCCCATTCACCTGTCATTTTCACGCGCTCGAGCTCTCGGACCTTCTGTAATCGGCTTCATCTTTGACTTGCATTTCACATCTTGCTCAGCAGCTCTCATCAGCCAACTCACCTCTTCTTTAGATTGGCAGAATGGATCCCAATCAGGTACTCATCCTGATCCCCAATAGTGATGACCAATATTACCTAGGGTCGTTAGGAAACACTGACCTGTTAGTTGTCATAGAACAAGAGTTACCCTGTCTCCCCTTATCGGCTCCTGATTAAAATATAGAGGGATGGAATAAAAGCTTTAGGGTCTTTCCGACAGCATTGAAAGGCTGGAGGAACTGGTATAATGAGGTAGCAGCCCAAAAAAGGGCAACATGGGAAAAATAGGAATAGCCAAATGCCTTCCATTGTCATTAGCCGACCCAGAAGCCAACGAGCCCATAGTGGCTACGACCTGTTATTTCTGGTCGGATACACTCAATGCGTTCCTATTTAGAACTAGTCCGATCAGCCCAACACTTTTGGATGTGGTGCAGCTCTACTGCTTGAGGCCAGACAGAGATGAATTGTTGGCTTTTAGTGCCAAGCCCATAAATAAGCTGATTAACTCAAAGGTAGAGGGCTAGAACAAATACATCAGCAACAACCAAGGAGTTGGCCCAGTATCGGATAAGGAACACATCGCCTTTTTGAATATGTGGCTGGGAAGTTTCCTGATCTGCGGGACGTCACTTGGGTTGACGCAAGTGTATCAGGTGATAGCAGAGAAATTAGTCAAGGGCCATCGACTAGCACTAGTGAAACTTTTCTTAGGAGCAGTCTTCCAAATGATGCATGCCATCTGTAGTCAGCTTTTCACCGGATTGCGCCAGTATTCAGTCTGTAATGTTGGCGGCCCCTTATGGTTCATTCAAGTCTGGTTATTATGTCTTTAGCCAATCGTTTAGTATCGACTCAGTCGAAATCACCTCTTACCCTCTAGAAGGAACTTTAGAAAGTCAAGAACCAGGTTTTAGAGATAGCCGATCTTTCAACGAAAAATTTGTCTTTTCCTCCTACACCCAACCAAGACTTACCCCTATTAGAGCAAGGAGATTTCTGGCCTTTTTCTTCCAACTTGATCAATATGACTTCAGCCAGAACGATTTTTTCAGTTATGAAGATGCCGATAGCTATCCCTAGCCTTCTTTCCTTCAACTGGTGGCCGACAGTGATGAAATGCTGAGAGAGAAATTGGACATGTACCGAATTTTTATTTCACCATGTGTACTCTTTGTTGGCTTGCACACAAGGAATCAGACCTATCAACCTTCATATGAATTATACCACCCATCTGTGTACTCTAAACAGTTGGGATTCGTCCAAGTGTGCCCATGTTTCCAGTTGCTCGATCGAATTAAGCCAAGGGATCGGCTTCGCCGTCTGTCCAGCGCCAACATTGCCTTGCACATGGCCAACGATCTTCAACTTCGAAGCCTGCCACACTTCTACTTACAAACCTAGAGGGCAGGCAATTATACAAGCTGGTGGTTGGCTATCTGCGCAGTTTTATTTCCTACAGAGCACACCATATCAGCTGTTGTAGTCGAATTCTTTCCAGACTTGCCACCTGTTGAGTTGGCATCCACTAACTCCGCAAATAGTGTTTCAAGCTCTAGCAGTATACTAACACAATTATAGTGAATATTACTAGTAAGGTATCGGCTATATTTAGATTGTACTTCAATTAGCCTACAGACTAAGGCGACGGGAAAGAAACCGGCCAATTCATCGGCTGTTGGCCAGTCGAGCAAGCGGGTACTCATCGGGTACCCTTAGTGTCCAAGCTCCTTCACTTTCTGACATTGAGAAGAAGCGACCAAGTATGTACTCATCATCTTACAATCCAATTCTTTCATAATTCGTTATATAAATAGATGCTCATAATTTGTCTCTTAACAGAAAAGAAACGCGACCGAGCCAAAAAGATTATTACTTCCAAAGGCCCTCAGGCCAAAGAGGGATCAGTCGATCACTCTCCTTGTCGATCGGTTTCTAACAGGGTAAGAATTCACAATCATCAATTTTATCAAACTTCCCATTGGCAATCTCTAACAATATTATTCCTTTTGCAGCCTGCGCTCTGTCCTACAACCCTAGTGGCCAGCATTATAGCCGATATACTAGCCGTTGAGATGGAGCTTCCTCTGCCATCCTCTCAACTAACACCTCCTGCCCTACTATCCCTGCATTGGAACCAGCCAAGCCGACGGACTCCCTCACCGACAGGCTGGGCTTCACCCTATCAGACCTGCAGGATGATGATGAGGTGACGATGGACACATACCCTGGGGAGATTCAAAGGATCCTCAGCATATCAGAGAATGAATCAACTGAACTTATGTTGGCCCCAGGCACAAAGGAAAAATTGAACAAGTTATCTGAACTTCTGTTCACGCCGTCGGCCAACCTGCTCCAGGATACCCAACTACTCAGGAACGCCATGGACGCCGTCCAAGCTAACTTACCTCCAGAAGTGATGGTAGCAATATTGATTGATGTGGATATATCCTCTATTGTTGTATCGTCTCATGACTCTAAGTCTACAAATAATCACATTAATTGTTTTGCTGCTGCTAAAGTGCAAGTGAGTCACAAGACCGATGCAAGTTGTGTTGATAATGTGCTACAGGCTGAGAATTGCAATGCAAACCTTGGAGAGAAGAAAGGTGACTTGGTCATGCATCCACAAGGAGTAATATCCCTTTCTTTTGGAAATATGTCACCTGAGAAAGGAATTCTATTTGGATCCATATTTGTTAAAATTATTGACAGCGATCCATTGGAATGGAATGCAAAGAAGAATTACATAAGCAAGGCTGGTTCACTCAAATCTGTCCATCCATTTTATCATGATGCTGCTGATAATCACGACAAGTAAAATATCCTTGTGCTATATAGATGAAAAGATATTGAAGTCTAGTTTCTAGCATTTCAAACTGTGCATCATTTGGACTTCTAAGGTGGGAGTTATGACTGTTTTGGTGGGAGTTGCACAGGCTGTCAAAAGCCGCGCGAGACCATATCTTGCTGTCCAACTTCCAAGGCAATAAACCTTTTATCTACCCAAGAAAACTCCTTTAGTTTCTTGTATAGTTTCACACCTAAGCTAGGAGGGATGTTCCTAGTATAAATACCTATGTATTTCATCTGGGACGTACTTTTGGATGATCAGAAATAGACAGCATAAGCAATGGTTGTTTGTGGCGCAAATACCATGTGTTCTTGATAAGTTCTTCCCGTTCTTGGGTTTGTTAGTGTTGGTGCAAGTTAAGAACGGCATGTTTTTTGTAATTGTCCACTGAATCTATACGATTCCTCCACTCAATTCGCGTTCTTGTGTTGATCGCGGTCTGTGTGACCAGTTTCTCGCTTTTGAATTGGCTCTTTTGCCGTTTGAGTGCGAGCGTCACGAAGCTATCATCGTTGTACCGTGAAAAATTGGGTCACCTTTGCTCAACAGCAGGTTGGGTCTTCATCATCTGGTATCAGAGCTTTCGTTGCTCACGGTACGTAGGAATTCTTGTGGCTGATTTCAGATTGCTTGCAACAATGTCGGGGGCAAACCATCACGTTGGAGAAAATGAAGAAATTGTTAAGGAGCAGCTGCCAATTAACCCCAATCTTCCCACTGCTACGTGTGCTCAGTTTGAGGCCGCGTCGGCTTCTACCATGAGCGGGAGAATCAGCTTCGTGGTGAGTTGAATGTGATGCACACCCGCATCACAGATGGGTTCAATGATGTCAATGCCAATTTTCGACATTAGGAAGAGATGCTACTACCACAACAAGGAGATGACGCACCGAGGCAGCAAGCACATGTTCGCGGTCGACGTGCTAGCTCACATGGCAGCGATGAACGGGACTTTGGAACTGATTTGGAGGACAACATATCTGAAGCTCGATCTGATTTTCGTCGTAATCGACATAATCGCAATGACCGTCAAGGTGCTAGACATGGAGGAATTCATAGGAGAGGTATTGATCGTGAGGTGGATGGTATTGGTCGTGTAAGAATCACCATACCGGAGTTCAAGGGGGGTGCTGTTCCGGAGGAATATTTGGAGTGGGAGATGCGAGTCAATCAAATTTTTGACAACCATCGCTACTGCGAAGAAAAGAAGGTTCGTGTTGCTTCCATTGAGTTCACCAAATATGCTATTATTTGGTGGGATCAATTGAATCGTGCAGGGGAGCATCCATATACTTGGGAAGAGATGAAGAGAATCATGCGTTCTCGCTTTGTACCAGCGTACTACACTCGAACGCTGCACACAAAGTTGAGGCGGCTATATCAAGGTGATAAATCTGTTGATGAGTACTATCAAGAAATGCAAATACTCATGATCCGTACAGCTAATCGTGAGTCCGCGGATGCCACCATGACAAGGTTCTTTGAAGGGCTGAATGAGGATGTGCGAAACCATGTTGATTTGATGCAATTCAATACCGTACAAGAGCTACTTCATCAAGCGCAGCGTGCGGAACTATGGTTGAAAGACGCACACAAATCTGTTGTGCATCATGGACGTGTCACTTCTAGTGGTTGGCGGCACTCGTCACAGCAAGTTAGCGAAGGTGGTTCTTCGTCTATACCGGTTGCGTCAACAAAACCAAGTGGATCATCTCCGAAAGAAGCATCAAGAGCAGTAGGGACAGCAAGCAAGGGTTATTCCAAAGCTGATTCTGGTGCTTTCTCTACCGCTAGAACTCGGAATATTGAGTGCTTCAAGTCCAAGGGCAGGGGGCACATGATGAAAGATTGCCCAAATTTAAAGGCAGTAATGCTTACCACCGATGGAAAGTATGTTTCAGAGAGTGTTGCAAGTGAGAAATCAGATATGGGAGGTGAAGAACATGATTATGTGGTTCATTGTGACCCTGAAGATGGACAATGTTGATGGCTCAGAAGGTGGATCGTGATAGTGCCCCAATTGTGGAGAAGGGACAGCGACGTGCTATTTTCCAAACCGAATGCAAGATCAAGGGAAAACGGTGTAAGCTTGTGATAGATGGAGGAAGCTACAACAATGTGATTAGCAAGGATGTGGTTGATGCTTTGAAATTGACCACACAACGCCACCCAAAGCCATATTACATGAAGTGGCTTCATAATGTTGGTAAGCTCAAGGTGACCTATAAGGTGCATGTACCATTTTCCATCGATGGATATGAAGACAAAGTGGAGTGCGATGTCGTTGCAATGCATGCTAGTCAAATTCTTTTGGGGCATCCATGGAAATTTGACCGGAATGCTACGTAGGGAGGACTAACTGCTATACATTTATGCATCGAGGGGTGTTTGTTTCTTTGCTGCCCAAAAGTGGGGATGATATTCATTGTGACATCCTCACTAAGCTAAAGAGTGTTTTGAAGAACAACTCGAAACCGAGGACGGTTTCGCTTGAAGGGGGAGGGGATGATGCGGATATATCTTCTATTGTTGTATCGTCTCATGACTCTAAGTCTACAAATAATCACATTACTTGTTTGGCTGCTGCTAAAGTGCAAGTGAGTCACAAGACCGATGCAAGTTGTGTTGATAATGTGCTACAGGCTGAGAATTGCAATGCAAACCTTGGAGAGAAGAAAGGTGACTTGGTCATGCATCCACAAGGAGTAATATCCCTTTCTTTTGGAAATATGTCACCTGAGAAAGGAATTCTATTTGGATCCATGTTTGTTAGAATTATTGACAGCGATCCATTGGAATGAAAGGCAAAGAAGAGTTACATGAGCAAGGCTGGTCCACTCAAATCTGTCCATCCATTTTGTCATCATGCTGCTGCTAATCACGACAAGTAACAAATCCTTGGGCTATATGGATGGAAATATATTGAAGTCTAGTTTCTAGCATTTCAAACTGTGCATCATTTGGACTTCCAAGATGAGAGTTATGACTGTTTTGGTGGGAGTTGCACAGGCTGCCAAAAGCTACGCGAGACCATATCTTGCTGTCCAACTTCCAAGGCATTAAACCTTTTATCTAACCAAGAAAACTCCTTTAGTTTCTTGTATAGTTTCACACCTAAGCTAGGAGGGATATTCCTAGTATAAATACCTATGTATTCCATCTGGGACGGACTTTTGGATGATCAGAAATAGACAGCATAAGACATGGTTGTTTGTGGCGCAAATACCATGTGTTCTTGATAAGTTCTTCCCGTTCTTGGGTTTGTTAGTGCTGGTGCAAGTCAAGAACGGCATGTTCTTGTGATTGTCGACTGAATCTATATGATTCCTCAACTCAATTCTCGTTCTTGTGTTGATCGCGGTTTTTGTGACTAGTTTCTCGCTTTTGAATTGGCTCTTTTGCTATTTGAGTGCGAGTGTCACCAAGCTATCATCGTTGTACCGTGAAAAATTGGGCCACCTTTGCTCAACTGCAGGTTGGGTCTTCATCACTGATTGTCTGTCATCTTGACGACAGAAAAGCAGAAGTCGACGTGGCTAAGGCGAGGCTTGCACTTCGAGACACGCAGCATGAAGACCAAAAGCTCATAGATCAAATGATAGCCGATTCCAAAGCCAAAAAGGCCAAGTTCGATGAAGACGCTAAGTCCGTCAAGGTAAACAAAGAGGCGACCCTGAAGCAGGAGTTGATTAAGAAATTCCTTAAAGCCGAGCTGGCCAAAGTTAACAAACAGATATCTAAAGGACAGCAGATGCTAACGGAATCAACGTCACCTTTAAAGGCTCAGAAGCTCGAGCTAGGCTTGGCCATGGCGGCTGTAACATCCCAAAAATTTGGCTTATAATTTCGCTCATATGCTTTTTGGTGATTTTCTGAATTTATTGGATTTTTTTTTCCAGAAATTAATTGAATTGAATTTAATTAAGTATATTGAACCTTTTGTGAAAACTAAATATATATAGATAAAGTTAATATAAAGTTTTACCAAAAATATTTTATTTGTGCTCGAATGTCTCAAAGTATTTATGAGAATTTTAAGGATTTTTCCGATATTTTAATTGCTTAAAGTAGATTAATCTAATTTGGAATTATTTTAAATCAAAAGCTTTTGAAAATCGAGTGAGCGATCTTGGGCGAAGCCCGAGACTATGCGTGTCTTGCCCATCGACGTGCGGCCCGATCGGCCGCCATTTGCCGCCTCGCGCGTGGCCGTTGGATGAAGATCGGACGGTGTCTCCTTCGCGAAACCCTAGCGCCTTGGCCGTTGGATTGAGATCGAGCGGTCGGGATCGTTTAGCGTTGTTTTGGTAAGTTTAGATCTCGCCGTTGATTTTGGAAAGAGCGGATCGGATCGTATCACCGGATCTAATCGGCGCTCGTTACCGTCGGACGGTATCGTATAAATCTCGATTCGGTTTTCGAATCCGTCGCCACTGCCGCCGCCGCCGCGTGATTTAGGGTTGCCGTTTTAGCGCGCATGCCGAGGCTATAAAAGCCGCAGCCCGCACACCGAGGTTCCTCATCCCAGAGCGCATCCGCCAGTGCTAGCCTTCGCCGTTGAGTCACCGCCGTTTAGCCCGAGAGCTCGCCGTAGTTTTCTAGCGTCGCCGCTCGTTTTCTCGCCGTTCCGCCGTCGTCAAGCCGCCGTTCGACGTGTGGGTTCCAGTTTCGGGTTCGCCACGTCGAGCCGCACCGGAGCAGCTACCTCTTCGTCGCCGGCAGGAGCCAGAACGCCGTCTGGGTCGTCGTCGTCCTCGTCTCCGGGAACTCGGCGCCGCCGCGACATCGCCGTTGAGCCGCGCGGCCGTCGGATCTCGGCGGACCATCGGATCGAGCCACGTCGCCGTCGCGATGAAACGGCTCGGGTAAGCGTGGCCGTTGGATCGGGGTTGTTCGGGTGAGATCGCGCGCGTGTGCGATGAGCGTTAGCCGTCGGATCGTCGCGCAGATGCGCGCCGCGTGTCGAGCATCGGCACGCGCGGCGTCGCGACCAATCGATCTTGCCGCGTGTCGGGCGCGTGGTGCGCGGCGCCGTGGGCGCGTCCACGGTGGACGAGGCGGTTCCGTGGACCGAGTCCATGGACGACGACGTGTCGTCGCTGATTGGTCCGAGTCGGCTGGCGTCGGCGTTGCGCAATAAAATCTTTTCCAATAGAAAATAATTGAAATATCGAAATTCTATTTTCTGTATTTTTGATTTATTCAAACTTCAAAAGGCTATATCTTTTGCATTTTAACTCGGATTTGAGTGTTTCAAATTTCTAAAAATTTGTAAAATCAAGATCTATTTATTGGTGAATTTTATTTTATTTTTGGAGTTTGTTTGCTCTCTGGTTTGGTGTTTATTTGCTATTTTGGCATCGTTTAGCGTAGGCGTTGAACCTTTCGGTGATCGGAAGAAGATTCGTCGCTCCAAGACCCAAGCTCAGATCAAGACCAGCACCTACTCCAAGGCAAGTTGTGCTTTGATCATGTTGCACCTAATTTTCACCAAATTACTATTTTGTCTTTTAAACTTTATGCATGATATTTTATGTGTATAAATGATTTCAATTAATCTGGGAATTAGATAATATGCCTATTTGAATTAAACCATACCTTGTCAATTATATGCCATGATCTATTTGTCACCCTAGGATGTGGAATTATAGTTGATAATCAACATGGGCTAGTTAGATCGTCATAGATTGCTTAGCCATGCCACGTCATCACATGTGTCCGAATGTCGATACTTAATCTTGACTAATGGAATATGGAACAATGTTTATGAATTGGTGTGTCATGTGTTGTCACACAATGATATCAAGTTGTCGTGGCGAGGAGGTCACACATCGGGATTGAAATGTTGATGGCATGTGGTGCTTGGTAATCAACCGGGTGGTAATGATTTTAGATTGAGGCAAGTGGCAAGGGCGGTGTGCCAAGGTGGGCCAGGTTTGGCGGGGTATGTGGAAGTCTTGCCTTAATCACTTTAAGGACTTAACCTTGCAAGCCTTTGACTGAGTCTCTCTTGCAACCACATGTGCGGAATGGGACAGATTTATTTGAATAATTTGTGAAACCTAGATTTGATCTTGTCGTGGTGAATAGTGAGTCCGGGTTACGGTTTAACTCACATGGCGCAAGAGGGGGCCTGTTGTGGTGGTTTAACCCTTGAGTGTTGAAACCTTAGCGAGCGATCTTGGGTCTAGGTGTAGCATTGTAAAGGCTTTGTTATGATCACTCGCCTTGGTGGTGTTTGGTTGTATCGTGTGGGTAAAGTGCATAACCTCTGCAGAGTGTACAATCTATTCGAATAGCCGTGCTCACGGTATTGGGCAATGCTCGGAATTCTGATTAAGGGTTAGACTTTTGTTAAACAAAAACTGGTTGAGATGGCAAGGTGCCATGGAAAGTGGAAAATTAATTTAGGATTGGAAACTTGGTGTATTTGAAATCTGAATTTATTAATTCTTGTATTTGTTTCTTGCTTTCCAATCTATTTATTGTATTCTTGTTAAATCTCGCTTTATTGCAAAAATACCCTTACTAGCCATTCCTTTGGATTAAGCCAAACATATAGAATATTAGACTTGCATTATTTTGCACAACTTGTTGAGTGCTTTATGTACTCACCCCATCAACAACAACTTGTAAGAGGAAGAATCTACGATCATGGATGAGGATTATTTGGATGCGAATGCTTAGGTCAGAGCCTCGTCGGTTGCTCGTGGCGAATCGAGCGCCATGCGTTTATTCTATTTCATTGCTTCTCATTGATACTCTTTTTAAGCCACGTGAGGCATTATTCATGTAAGACAACAGTTATTATTAATTAATGAAGTTTATGCTATATTTATTTGTGTGTGACTATGATAGCATCTATGTTGAGCTGTGTGCACTAGCGTGATCTGGACTAGTGCGGTATACGGAGGGTCCGGATTTGCAAATTCGGGTCCCGACAGAGGTGGTATCGAGCCATCGACTATAGGTCTTGGCCCTAGGTAGTTGGTATCTCTTAGGAGTGTCCAAAATTATTTTCTAAAGAAAACAAAGAAATTGACTAATATGAAACTCTTGGCTTATCTCATCCTCCTACTCTCATCCTTGCTAAATTACCTTCTTTTCGTTGCCGTTTAGAGGAGATCTTATTCAAAATTTTGTTTTGAATAGATGCCGATCTTCGATCCTTGAGTCAAGGCAGGTGGCTATGCCATGGAGCCGTGGAGAGTTCTTCAAGTGATTGGAGGCTTTGATCGTCCGCTCTACCGAGGAAGCAAGCGAACGCGTCAACGGTGTGCATCGGGGTTCTTACGCAGTCGATCATCTTCGCTCGAGAGTGCGGCGAGACCACCGCACCGATCCACATCACCGCCCGAGGTTCACTTACGAGGTGGAGTTTGAGTCGCTAGACTTGCTCACGACGGATCCGCCACGACCACGCCTACGAGCCGCAGAACACCGTATTTCGTCTTCACCCGACGGCGCGGCGTGCGGCGTCGACGGATCGTGGAAGGAGAGTGTGCTACTGCAGTACACCTTCTTTGAGTTCGCCACCGCCGGAGGATCACTTGAGGGACTGCGCAAGAACCGGAGGCAGCGTGAGGCGTTGAGAGTGGCGAGCGGGAGCTTCAAAAGACCGCGACGCAGCGGCCGAGTCATCGGCGAGTGGAGGAGGCCTTGCGGTAGCCGAGAAATAGCGGACCAAGTCGCCCAGAGCCGGATGAGGTCGCCAAGAAGAAGAAGAAGAAGACCGGAAGAGCGTGAGTGGGAGCCCGAGGAGCCAGCAGAGGGTCACCAGATAGGTTCGCACCCATGCCACCCCACCCACCGATGTATGCCCCGGATCGGTCTCGGCTGTGGTGGTGGATGAGTGAGAGTCGATCTTAGAGTTGTGTTGAGACTCGAGTGTTGAGTCACGTTTTAAGTTAGCCTTTACCCTTTTAGTAGGCGTTAAAGTTGCATGTTTAGTTGGTTCTTAATTGTTTGTTGAGTGTGCGGTATGTGTTGCAAAGCCCTTAGGCATTGTAAGCAACCATACCAAGTAATAATAATAAAGATTATTTAAGTTGGGTTTAACCTGTTTCCGCCTTAGAAATTCTTGCATCTTATCTATGCTACATCTATCTTTCCTAACCCAAGAAGCAATCAAGCGGATGGTGAACACTCGCAAAGCAACAATGGGGCTTGGGAAGTGGTCTACGCTCGAGCAACAATCCCAATGAAGGAGTACCACGCAGCAAGCACCGCCGGTGGATATCACGAGAACTTGGGAGCTTTTCTCATTGCGCAAACTCGGTTGATGCGGACTATGATGCGAGATGACCAATATGGGCTGCGATCAACAACCCGTGAGCGAGAACAACAATGGCGGGCCTCGTCCTTACTCCAAGTTGTCGGACTTCATGAGGACCCGACCGCCAACATTCTCGGCAACGTCAACCCTTGGAAGCGGATGATTGGTGAGAACCATTGAGAGGAAGTTGTACATCACACAATGTGAAGGGCATGAGAGGGTTCTTTACGCATCCCATCGGCTAGAGGAACAGTGCAGAATGGTGGGAGAACTCTTGTGCTACTCATGAGGCACCCATGGAAATCACGTGGGAAGAGTTATAACGGCCTTTCGCGATACCACGTTCGGAGGGAATGATGGACTGAAAAGGAAGAATTCAGGCGCTTAAGCAAGGAGGCCAACCGGTGGTGATTACTTGAACAAATTCACACGCTTAGCACGCTATGCTCTTGAAGATGTAGCGACGGACAAGGCTAGACAGTCCGCTTCATGAAAGGACTAAACTTCGTGGCTGCAAGTGGGGTGATTACCACACTTTTCCAGATTTCCAAGAATTGGTAAACAAGGCTTTGATTACGGAGGATAAGCGCAAGGAGCTTGGGGAAAATCGCAAAGCGCTTGATGACTAACCGGTGGGCGCCCTAACCACCTACGAATGAGGATGACCCGCAGCGGTTTGCTAGGTTACAACCACAAGTCGTTAACAAGCCAACAACACCGCACCGCGACCATCGGGACAAGGTTATCGGGCCGCCCAAGGTAACAATGCTCAAGGGGAGTCGTGATCACCGCCGAGAAGGTGCTATAGTTGCAATGAGTGGGGCATTATGCTAATAGATGTCCCCGAAAGGAGGAATCACGCCGGTCGCGTTTCAACCTTGGAGCGACACCGCTAAGGCACCGATGACGGAGCGAATCGAGGAGCCGGACAGCAGGAGTGGCGCCTCAAGCTACTATTCGAGGCGAGTCAACCACATCACCGCCGATGGAGCCTGTGAAGCATCGACGTCGTCTTGGGTAAGTTTTTGTAAACTCGACTGCAATAAGATTATTTGATTCAGAGCTTCACATTCATTTGTCTCTCGAGCTTTTGCATCTAAAAATGGTTTAAGCATGAAAAATCTCAAGTGTGTGATGCTAGTTCAAGCCCGTGATCCGAGTTAAGATCTAATATTGGATGTTTGGGGTAAAGGCGATAATTAACGGGTAGAGTTCTAGTGAACTTAATTATTCTAGATGCCCAAGTTTTAGATGTTATCCTTGGTATGGATTGGTTAACCAAGCATAAGGCGGTATTGGATTGTGGTGAAGGGTTGTATCCATTGAGAGCCCTACAGGAGAAAAGGTGGAATTCGAGCGACATCGGTTCGCAAGGGTCAATTAATGGTTAATAGCATGAAAGCCGTCAAGATTGAGGGCGTGCGGTGGTCAAAGAATATCGGATGTATTTCGGAGGATCCGCCAGAATGCCGCTTGACCGTGACATCGAGTTTGTCATTGAGTTAGTACAGTACAGCACCAATAGCAAAAAGACCTTCTGGATGCCTACCGATGAGTTAGTAGAGATGAAGAAGCAGATCGACGAGTTATTAGAGAAAGGTTTTATAAGACCAAGTTCGCCGCCATGGGGAGCGCCGATTTTGTTTGTCGGGAAAAGGATGGAAGCCTTAGAATGTGTATTGATTACCGTGCACTTAATGAAGTGACGATTAAGAATAAGTATCCGTTGCCAAGGATTGATGATCCATTCGACCGGTTGAGAGGAGCTGGAGTTTTCTCCAAGATAGACCTTCGTTAGGATATCATCAACTAAAGATTCGGACGGAAGATGTTCCAAAACCGCATTTTCTTCAAGATACGGACATTATGAGTTCACGGTCATGTCTTTTGGATTGACCAATGCGCATGACCTATTTCATGAACTTGATGAACAAGATTTTCATGGAATACTTGGACAAGTTTGTTGTTGTGTTCATAGATGATATTTTGGTATATTCAAGACCAAGCGAGCACGCAAATCATCCGAGGCTAGTGTTGGAAAAGCTGCGTGAGCAACAGTGTATGCTAAATTCGAGAAATCGACTTTTGGAAGGAAAAGGTGGAATTTCTCGGTCATGTCATGATCTGCAGAAGGAGTTCTTTGTCGACCCAAGCAAAGTGGAAGCAAGTGTTGCATTGGGAGCAACCAAAGTCCATCACTCAAGTCCGAAGTTTTACGGGAATGGCAGGATATTATCGCGGTTCATAGAAGGATTTTCGACGATTGCTAGACCTCTTACTTAGTTATTGAAAAGGAAAAGAAATTTTCATGGACGCCTTGATTGTGATAAGAGTTTTGAGGAATTAAAGAAGCGTTTAACAACACCCAGTGTTGGTTTTGCCTAATGTTGTAACGACTTGATATATCTTGTGATGCGTCAAGACAGGTCTTGGATGCGTATTGATGCAAGAGGGTAAAGTGGTCGCATATCGTCAAGGCGATTAAGACCGCATGAAGGAAATTATCCTCACGATGACTTGGAATTGGTGCCGTGGTGCATGCCTTGAAATTGTGGCGTCATTATCTCATTGGAAATAGATGTGAGATATATACGGACCATAAGAGTTTGAAATATATTTTCACTCAATCGATCTCAATATGAGGCAAAGGAGATGGTTGGAATTAATCAAGGATTATAACATGGGAATTCATTACCATCCGGGAAAAGCAAATGTGGTAGCTGATGCCTTAAGTCGCAAGAGCTACGTGGCGAATATGATGGTGCAGGAAGGACAATCGAATATGCGAGAATTGCAAAATTTAAAATTGGAAGTAGTTTTAGAAGGATTCCTAGCTGCTTTGGAAGTGAAGCCAATGCTCGAAGATCAAATTCGGGAAGGACAAAAAGATGATGAGAAAGTCAACCGAATCAAGGCTAAAAAGGATGAAGGATTAGCAAAGGACTTTACCGTGGACGACCAAGGTACCATGTGGTTCAAGGGTCGCATTTGTGTGCCAAACAGACTAGAACTTAAGCAGTTGATTTTGGAAGAGGCTCATGATTCCAAGTATTCAATTCATCCAGGAAGCGCTAAGATGTACCAGGACTTAAAGGAGAGGTTTTGGTGGCCGAATATGAAGCGCGAAGTCGCCGAGCACGTTGCCTTGTGCGATGTATGCCAGAGAGTTAAGGCAATACATCAGAGACCAGCAGGTTGCTACAACCGCTAAAAGGCCCCAGAATGGAAGTGGGAAGAAATCGGTATGGATTTCGTCACCGGATTGCCAAGAACTCAAAATGGGTATGATTCTATATGGGTTATCGTGGATCGATTGACCAAAGTTGCTCACTTCATTCGGTCAAGACCACTTACTCAGGAGACCGGTTAGCAGAACTATACATAGCCAGAGTCGTGTGTTTGCATGGTGTACCAAAGAAAATAGTGTCAGATAGAGGTACCCAGTTCACCTCGAGATTTTGGGATAAATTGCATGAAGCTATGGGAACGCTGTTTGAACTTCAAAGACAAACATATCATCCAGATCGATGGTCAAGCGTAAAGGGTAAATCAAATTCGGAGGATATGCTAAGGGCTTGTGCATTAGCCTATACTACATCATGGGATAAGTGTTTGCCATATGCAGAGTTCGATTATAACAACGATTACTGAGCTAGTTTGCGGATGTCGCCATTGAAGCTTTATATGGTCGTGCTCGTCGTACTTCATTGAATTGGAATGAGACAGAGGAACGTATGATATTTGGCCCTAATATTCTCAAGGAAGTCAAGAGCAAGTTGCCATGATAAGAGACAGTTGAAAATCGCGCAATCAAGACAAAAAGTTATGCGATAATCGACGCCGTGATTTGAGCTTGAACTCGATGATTTCGTATATCTTAGGTTACCCTCCGAAAGGAGTTAAAAGGTTCCACGTTAAAGGAAGCTTGCCCCAAGATATGTTGGACCGTTCAAAATTTTGAGCCGTCGAGGAGGTTGCTTATCGATTAGAATTGCCGCGATCACTAGCGGCGTGCATGATGTGTTCCATGTGTCACACTCAAGAAGTGTCTTGGTGCCGGTGAGCGAGCGCCTTTGGGAGAGATTGAATTGCGAAAGATCGACCTACAAGGAGCAACCAATCGAATCTGGATGTTATGGACCGCAAGACCAGGACCAAGTCGATTCGCTTTGCAGAGTTGATGGAGCAACCATTCGAGAATGAAGCAACACGGGAGCATGAAGAGGATCTCAAGTCGAATTTCCAAACCTATTTCCTAGTCACCTTGAATCTCGGGTCGAGATTACATTAATGGGGAGGTTTGTAACATCCCAAAAATTTGGCTTATAATTTCGCTCATATGCTTTTTGGTGATTTTCGAATTTATTGGATTTTTTCCGTAAATTAATTGAATTGAATTTAATTAAGTATATTGAACCTTTGTGAAAACTAAATATATATAGATAAAGTTAATATAAAGTTTTACCAAAAATATTTTATTTGTGCTCGAATGTCTCAAAGTATTTATGAGAATTTTAAGGATTTTTCCTGATATTTTAATTGCTTAAAGTAGATTAATCTAATTTCGGGAATTATTTTAAATCAAAAAGCTTTTGAAAATCGAGTGAGCGATCTTGGTGAAGCCCGATCTTGTCGCAGCGACCATCGACGTGCGGCCCGATCAGCCTGCTTCGCTGCCGCCTCGCGCGTGGCCGTTGGATGAAGATCGGACGGCTGTCTCCTTTCGCGAAACCCTAGCGCCTTCGGCCGTTGGATTGAGATCGAGCGGTCGGGATCGTTTCGCGTTGTTTGGTAAGTTTAGATCTCGCCCGTTGATTTTGGAAAGAGCGGATCGGATCGTATCACTTCGGATCTAATCCTGGCCGCTCGTTGCAAATCGGACGGCTGTCAGCCTTCGTCTCCGATTCGGTTTTCCGAATCCGTCGCCGCTTGCCGTCGCCGCCGCGTGATTTAGGGTTGCCGTTTTAGCGCGCATGCCGAGGCTATAAAAGCCGCAGCCCGCACACCGAGGTTCCTCATCCCAGAGCGCATCCGCCAGTGCTAGCCTTCGCCGTTGAGTCACCGCCGTTTAGCCCCGAGCTCGCCGTAGTTTTCTAGCGCGCCGCTCGTTTTCGCCGTTCGCCGTCGTCAAGCCGCCGTTCGACGTGTGGGTTCGAGCTGGTTCGCCACGCCGAGCCGCACCGAGCACTACCTCTTCGTCGCCGGCAGAGCCGAACGCCGTCTGGTCGTCGTCGTCCTCGTCTCCGGAACTCAGCGCCGCCGCGACATCGCCGCAGCTGAAGCTGCGACGGCCGTCGGATCTCGGCGGACCATCGGATCGAGCCACGTCGCCGTCTGCGAGAAACGGCTCGGGTAAGCGTGACCGTTGGATCGAGGTTGTTCGGGTGAGATCGCGCGCGTGTGCGATGAGCGTTAGCCGTCGGATCGTCGCGCAGATGCGCGCGCGCGTGTCGAGCATCGGCACGGGCGTCGCGACCAATCGATCGCGCGCCGCGTGTCGGGCGCGTGGTGCGGCGGCGCCGTGGGCGCGCCCACGGTGGACGAGGCGGTTCCGTGGACCGAGTCCATGGACGACGACGGCGTGTCGGCCTGATTGGTCCGAGTCGGGGCTGACGTCGGCGTTGCGCAATAAAATCTTTTCAATAGAAAATAATTCGAAATATCGAAATTCTATTTTACGTATTTTGATTTATTCAAACTTCAAAAGGCTATATCTTTTGCATTTTAACTCTGATTTGAGTGTTTCAAATTTCTAAAAATTTGTAAAATCAAGATCTATTTATTGGTGAATTTTATTTTATTTTTGGAGTTTGTTTGCTCTCTGGTTTGGTGTTTATTTGCTATTTTGGCATCGTTTAGCGTAGGCGTTGAACCGCTTTCGGTGATCCAGGAAGAAGATTCGTCGCCCAAGACCCAAGCTCAGATCAAGACCAGCACCTACTCCAAGGCAAGTTGTGCTTTGATCATGTTGCACCTAATTTTCACCAAATTACTATTTTGTCTTTTAAACTTTATGCATGATATTTTATGTGTATAAATGATTTCAATTAATCTGGGAATTAGATAATATGCCTATTTGAATTAAACCATACCTTGTCAATTATATGCCATGATCTATTTGTCACCCTAGGATGTGGAATTATAGTTGATAATCAACATGGGCTAGTTAGATCGTCATAGATTGCTTAGCCATGCCACGTCATCACATGTGTCCGAATGTCGATACTTAATCTTGACTAATGGAATATGGAACAATGTTTATGAATTGGTGTGTCATGTGTTGTCACACAATGATATCAAGTTGTCGTGGCGAGGAGGTCACACATCGGGATTGAAATGTTGATGGCATGTGGTGCTTGGTAATCAACCGGGGTGGTAATGATTTTAGATTGAGGCAAGTGGCAAGGCGGTGTGCCAAGGTGGGCCAGTTTGGCGGGGTATGTGGAAGTCTTGCCTTAATCACTTTAAGGACTTAACCTTGCAAGCCTTTGACTGAGTCTCTCTTGCAACCACATGTGCGGAATGGGACTGACCTAGTGAATAATTTGTGAAACCTAGATTTGATCATCGTCGTGGTGAATAGTGAGTCCCGGTTACGGTTTAACTCACATGGCGCAAGAGGGGGCCCTGTTGTGGTGGTTTAACCCTTGATGTTGAAACCTTAGCGAGCGATCTCGGGTCTAGGTGTAGCATTGTAAAGGCTTTGTTATGATCACTCGCCTTGGTGGTGTTTGGTTGTATCGTGTGGGTAAAGTGCATAACCTCTGCAGAGTGTACAATCTATTCGAATAGCCGTGCTCACGGTATTGGGCAATGCTCGGAATTACAGTTAAGGGTTAGACTTTTGTTAAACAAAACTGGTTGAGATGGCAAGGTGCCATGGAAAGTGGAAAATTAATTTAGGATTGGAAACTTGGTGTATTTGAAATACTGAATTTATTAATTCTTGTATTTGTTTTATCGCTTTCCAATCTATTTATTGTATTCTTGTTAAATGTCGCTTTATTGCAAAAATACCCTTACTAGCCATTCCTTTGGATTAAGCCAAACATATAGAATATTAGACTTGCATTATTTTGCACAACTTGTTGAGTGCTTTATGTACTCACCCCATCAACAACAACTTGTAAGAGGAAGAATCTACGAGTCATGGATGAGGATTATTTGGATGCGAATGCTTAGGGTCCGAGCCTCGTCGGTTGCTCGTGGCGAATGGAGCGCCATGCGTTTATTCTATTTCGCCGCTTCTCATTGATACTCTTTTTAAGCCCTGTGAGGCATTATTCATGTAAGACAACAGTTATTATTAATTAATGAAGTTTATGCTATATTTCGCTGTGTGTGACTATGATAGCATCTATGTTGAGCCTGTGTGCACTAGCGTGATCCTGGACTAGTGCGGTATACACAGAGGGTCCGGATTTGCAAATTCGGGTCCCGACAGCGGCTGTGAAGAAGCAATTGGCTAAGGTCACTCATGTTCCTGGTAGCACTAAAGAAGATGAGAAAATCCTTGAGGAAGTGGAGCAAACCATTGCCAAGGCCACAACTACATTATCGGGTCTCGGAG
Organism: Otatea glauca; assembly: GCA_036346275.1. NCBI lineage: Eukaryota > Viridiplantae > Streptophyta > Magnoliopsida > Poales > Poaceae > Otatea > Otatea glauca. Next base: position 46,082,760 of record CM070715.1, on the reverse strand, counting down.
CCAAGCTATTGTTTAACCGATTGTGTATTTATGTTTCATTACTTCTCTAATAAGTGTGATGTGTATAATCATCTTAGCTTATTTTAATCTAGCCAGAATTAACTGCAACACGTTAATTTGTCCTCCCACGATCAATAGTCATCTCTAGTCGATTACAATCCAACCCAAACACTTGGGTGATATTTCTTTAGATATTTTCCGTTAATCACCTTAGGAAACACCACACCTTCCAGTATTTCCAGAATGTAAGAATTACCATCCATAAGCCGATGGATCCTATACGGTTCTTCCTATGTTGGGAACCACGTACCAAATCGGTTATCTCTAGAGCCGATAGGCAAAATAGTTTTTCAAACTAAATCGGCTTCATAAAATGACTTAGGCATTACCTTTTTGTTATAAGCCTTCGCAAATCTTGCCTTATTCTTCTTAAACCGATCCAGTGTGTGCAAACGTAACTCTGCCAAATCATCCAAATTATCCATCATTAATTCTTTATAATCTTGAGCCAACAAACCATTTTGCCCGGCTGTTCGTACGGAGTTGACATTAAGTTCCACAAGCAAAACAGCTTCTTGTCCATAAACTAATTGATAAGGCAATAGTTTGGTTGTGCCATGGTACGCAAGCCGATAAGCCCACAATGACTCCGATAATGTCACATGCCAATTCCTTGGTTTTTCCTCAATTCTCCTTTTGGTCAGCTTGATTAATGTTTTGTTGGACGATTCGGCTTAACCATTAGCTTGAGCATAATAAGGCGATGAATTTAATAACTTGATGCCCAAACTTTTGGCAAAACTCTGAAACTCATCGGACATAAACACGGTGCCTTATCGGTCGAAATAGTTCGTGGTATTCCAAATCGATGGATAATATGTTCTGTAACAAATCCGATGGCTTCAACACTCATAACATTTTTAAGTGGGATTGCCTCGACCCATTTACAGAAATAATCGGTCGCAGCCAATATAAACTTATGGCATTTGCATTATGTAGCAAATATTTGTCCTATTACATCTATCCCCATCCTCTGATTGGCCAAGGCTTGATAATCGGATGTAAAGCCGATGTTGGAGCCAATTGCATGTTGCCAAATTTCTCACAAGTCTGCCACCGTTTGTAATATTTGAAACAATCTTCCAGCATAGTGGGCCAAAAATACCCAGCACGCCTTAGAAGCCATTTTATCTTATGAGCCGATTGATGGGATCCACAAATACCTTCATGCACTTCTAACATAGCTACTTTAGCTTCCTCGGCTTCAAGGCATCTTAGCAACAAACCCTCTAAAGTTCGATAATATAAGACATTATCAAGGAAAACATACTTTAGAGCTTATCGCTTAATTCTCCGATCAGTAGGTTTTGAGGGATAGATCAAATACTCCATTATTTTTACCCACCAAACATTAGTGGTTACACACATAATTGTCGTTTCAATCGGCCCACAATCCTCAAATCGGCCAAAAACTTTATAGCCCGATGCTTGTTGAGCTAACAAGTTAGCCTTGTTATTCAACTCTCAAGGAATATGACTGATGAAAAAAGAAGTATATAAGCCGATCACAGTAAGACACTACTCCAAATACTTAATCAAAAATTTCATCATGGCAGTTATACTCTCCCTTAATCTGTTGAACCACTAACAAGGAATAGCTATAGGCCTCAACAAAATCTACTCCGATATTATCAAGTAGTTGTAGGCCTTTAAGCAATGTTTCGTACTCGCTTGATTATTACAACATCTGAAATTCATCCTGAATGCAAACTCAAAACTATACCCTTTTAGCGAAATTAGCACGACTCTGATACCATCACCCTCTTGACATATTGATCCATAATAAAATAGCTGCCAGGGGATGACAAATATTAGATCGGCATTCAAATTAGTTTCATATCATGTTATAAAATCAGAAATTACTTGACCCTTAACTGCTTTAGCTGATTCATAAGTTAGGTCGAACTCGATGAGCGTATAGGCCCAATTACCAAGTCGACCTTGCAAAATTGAAGCTGACAACATATATTTTATAACATCAGTTTTACAAATAACCTTACATGCCGATGCTAAAATATAATGCTTTAACGTTGTGCAAGCAAAATATAATGACTTACGTTGTGGAAGCAAAATATAATGATAAGCAAAATTTTTCTACAAAAGTGTGACTGGTCTCTACATCAATTATTCATTGGCTTAAGTAGAAAATAACACACTCGTTACCTTCAACTTCTTGCACCAAAACAATTCGAACAGTCACCGCTTCAGCAGATATATATGACTTGAATGGTATACCTTTTTGAGATGCGGCTAAGACTGGTGGATTGGTCAAATTCTCCTTAATGTTTTCAAAGGCTTTTTGCTTATCGGCTCCCGATACAAGTTTTTGATTGTTTTTTTAATTTCAACAGTGGGGTAAATGAACTAATACTGCTAGATAAGTTTAAAAAATCGCTGTAAATAGTTAATCTTGCCAATCAATTTATGTAAATCCTTCTTGAAAGCTGGCAACTTAGTTTTGGCTATGGCTTTGATTCTTTCTTGATTAACCTCAATTCCTCTTTCATGAACCATGAAGCCCAAAAATTATCTAGCTGACACGCCAAAAGCACACTTATATAGATTCATCTTTAGGCCATGTGCCCTTGTGCTTTCAATCACTGTTTCCAAATCGGCCAAATACTGCAATTCTTCCTTGGATTTAACAATTACTTTGTTGATGTAGATTTCCACAATATGGCTAATCAAGTCATGAAAAATAAAATTCATGGCGTGTTAATATGTTGCACTAGCGTTCTTCATGCCGAACATCATGACTACCCACTCAAACAATCCTAAGGCACCAAGATACCTAAAGGTGGTTTTGGGTATATCGGCTTCTGCCATGAATATTTGAATATATCCGGCATTACCATCAAGAAAATTAATCATCTTATTCCCCGATGTAGCATCGATAAGCATATCAACTATTTGCATCAGGTATTCATTTCTTGGTGTGGCTTTATTTAAATCTCTAAAATCAACGCACACCCTGAGCTTGTCGTTTTTTTCATGACATGAACGATATTAGAAAACTATTCAGCAAATCGGTAAGGCCTGATAAACTTGGCCTCCAACAATCGCTCAATATTTTCTTTTATAACATTATACAAAGCCTGATTAAATCATCTAGGAGACTGTTTAAATGGTGGATAACCTGGCTTTATATGTAACTGATGTTCAATAAGTTGTTGACTTAAATGAGGCATCTCATGATATTCTCAAGCAAAATAATCTTTATAATTTCCTAAAAACTCGACCAACTTTTCCTTATAATCCATAGCTAATTTTGAACTAATAAAAGTTGATCTTTTCCTATTGCCATCACCCATATCGAATTCTTCTAGTAAATCAGTCGATGTAAAATATTGGCCTAACTTCTCGATTTCTTGGAAATCTTCAATGGCCATATAGCTATCTATTAGTTATCGATAGCTTCGTGTTTTGTCTTGTAAGGCCTTCACTACCGATTTGGATTCCATCAACACAAAATCTCGTCTGTACGATCGTGTGCTTGGTCTCACGTTGATCGGAATAAGCCCTGTCTTGCTGATGCACATAAAATCACAGTCATCTAGAGCTTTGCCTGATATACACTCGGCTTCTTCATGTTGATAGTTTGCGTCTAAACTCGCCATAGCAATATGAGCCGATGTATCAGTTTGAATGACTTCAACCTCATCCCCGTTCTACTATATGAGCAATTGATGCAAAGTCGACGGGGCACAACAATTGGTGTGAATCCAATCTCGCCCAAGCAAAACATTGTAATTACCCTTAGCATCGAATACAAAGAAGGTGGTCGGCAATGTTTTACTACTTACAGTCAACTCAGTCACCATGAACCCCCTTGCCTCAATGGGATCATTTGCGAAATCATTTAAAACCATATTAGTTTTAATAAGATCCTCATCGGACTTACCCAACTTCTTGTAAGTGGTGTATGGCATTAAATTAACACTTGCGCCTCCATCAACAAGCATCCTTGATATCGGTTTGCCATTGATGTGTCCTTTTAGGAAAAATGGCTTCTGATGCCGATGATCATCTTGAGGCTTTTCAAAAACTGCGTCTTGTGCCCCCAAACACATCTAAGCAAATGTCTCTTTGGCCAATACAGACCTTATTTTGAACTCGGTCGGTAATATGAATACCATGTTGAAGTCCATCAGCAGTGGTGTGTTATCCCGAACCACAGGTGAATCTAGGTCATCAACTGAATCAAATTCTTCTTCAACTGATTCTTTCTTCCTCCACTCCTTTTTAGTAGTCTTAATCGGTCGGAGCTTGTTAAAAGCTTGATCTCACTATTTTTGTTGCTCAGCCTCCCTCATCTCTTGGGTCCTTGGCCTTTGAAGTCGTCTCAGTTGTGATCAGCTAAGGCGTGGAGGACACCACCTTGGCATAGGTTTAATCGGCTTTCGTACCTTTCCTGCCAGATCAACCTGAGCCAGAGAGCTTGACTCCTCTCCCACTTTCACTTGGGTTTGCTTTCGCGCAGAGATCCTTTGATGGACCGATCTTTTATGATTATCATAACGGTCTTGTATTAGCTTAGATATTCTATCCTGAGCCGATCGTCTTGGCCGATCACCTTGATGAGGGTAGTGTTCAATCAGGCACGTGTATGGTGACCGCAAAGTTGACCCCCTCTCCCAACCAAAATTGCCAGAAGAGGTATCATTGGTGAGCTTTTTCCAAATTATTAGGCCAGTATAAGTCATCTGGCCGATGTGTAGGACAACGTGGTTGGTCATTTCTCCTTTCATACTTTTCCAGCAACTGGGAGAAAGTTGGCTTTAGCATATGAATCGGCTTGCGTGGTGGCGATGCTCTCTTAGCCTTATACCACCTGCTGATTTACAAGTCGTCGTTAGGCTTGACTGTCCTTGAGTTTTTTCCTTCACGGTCGATCTTTATTTGTAATTCACCTACTGTAATTTTCAGGGTCTCTTTGCCACTAAAAGTTGATTGAACTTCAACATGACGTGCAACTTTTTACCCTGTATCCTGTATCGGCTCTTTCCCTTTTTTAGAACATTGAACCATATTAATCAGAAAAGATTAGCATCGACCTGCATCGTCGTCACTTTTGCAACTTGAGTCGACCATCTTCTATTGTTAATCGGAAAAGGATTAGCCTAATCTTTATTATTAACATTAGCCTTGAACTTATCCCTAAAGCCTCTATTATCGGTAAAACGGCTTTCCTGAGCCGATACTCTATGCAACAGATGACTTAAATCGGTGAACTCTTATCCATCAAATTTTTCCCTCAACTGGGGAATTAACACCTGGAAGGCCAAATCGGCTAATTGGTTATCAGGTAAAGTAATACTAAAACACCGATTTCTTTCTTCACTAAATATCTTGATATAATATGTTATCGATTCTCCAAACTTCTAGTGAACAGAGCTCAAGTCGAAAATCCTAAGTTCTAGACTGCTAGAGAAAACGTACTCGTGGAATCGGCTTTTAAAATTGGTCCAAAAATGAACCGAATTTGGAGGTAAGCTTGTAAACCAAGTAATAGCAGCTCCTAACAAAAATAGAGGGAATAACCTAATTTTTAATCCGTCGAACTGAGCAGCTTAATCGCATTACACGGTAAAACGTCCGATATGCTCCAAAGTGGTAAGAGATTCATCCCCAGAGAATTTCACAAAATCAGGAACCTTGAAATTATTAGGGTAAGGCATTCAGTCAATGTAATTGGGATATGGCTTCCAATAGCTGATAACCTTCCCTTTGGGTTGTATGCCGAATTGATCATGCAATACAGCATATATCTGATCGACCCAATTTACTGTATTAGCCAATGCAACATTAGTGTTTTGCCAATTGTGCTCGTAATTGGCATTCTGCCTTCCGAGCGTAAGCTCGGGTTGATAGGTTGGTTGAGTCGATGCATACTTAGGAAGTTACTCATATTCATTGTTTTTCCTAGCAGTCGGCTCTAGTACTGGAATGAAGGTTTTCGAATAGTTACAACCTTGTGTGGGGTCGTATTCCTTCGCAGAATCAGCTCGGCATATTGTGGATGCCATGGAGGTTCAATTGACTACGGAACCGATTGGGGAAAAGCATAGAACAGGGCTGGCTGATGGTGGTAAGTTGGCTGGCACGGCCAACTTGGCAGCATCGGTATACGCCTGATAGTGTGCAACCCCACTTGTAAGAGGATCTCGCGGTAGTATAATAGTAGGCTGGATTGGCATCATAGATAGGGATGATGTTATAGCCGATGGTTTATGATCGGCTAGTGAGCCTTGAGTGTTTATGACCAGGCTTCCAGCCAATGCCAACAATTGTGCCATTGTTTTTACATTATTAGCTATCATCGGCTTAAGCGTTGTAATTATAGCATTGGAGTTGAGATCGGACGGTGGAATTGATTTTCCCATCAAAGATAGCGTGTCCCACTGGGCGTGCCAAAGGTGTGTTGACGCCAAAAAATGTGATGAAGGATTAATCGGCTCAAACACATGACGAATGCCGGGTTCAGAGCGTGCCAACCGATTTGACCCTACAATCGGTAAGGTAGATGGAAAATATATTCAAAGCCGATATAATGTAATAATCATCAAAGATCTAAACGGATAAGGAAAAACCAATTAAATCTAGATCAACTGTAAGTCTAATCAGCCCATTAGAGATGATCAGATGGTAAAAGGTGGATCTTCCCGAAAAAGGAGATACGCAATAAAAGCGAAGAAAATCAAACCTGATTGGCGTAATCAAAGGAGATCAACAATCGGCGATGCGCAACTTTATTGATCAAAATCGAATTACAAGGGAAAATCTAAGTTACAAGGCTACTCCTAATTGACAGGAAAGTAAAAAGTAATGCGAGTTGTTTGATTTGATTGTGTTGTTCTCCTCGCTTGTCCTCCACCATCTTTTATAGCACATTGGCAGATCATATCCTTCTCCGATACATTGTGCACCGTGATTCGTGTCGGCCTTTACTTAGACAGATCTCCATGTTTAGATTAATATCGGTCATAATCCCATCTTTAACATTTATTTCCATTATCCGACATCGGCTAAAATATCCAATTATCCTTAGCCTGACATTTGACCATGTCTTGTCAAATTCTGGTGCAAACACCACTGAAGTTACAGTAAAATTACCCATCTCTACCATGTATAAAAACCGAATGCTTTTAAGCTGTTTAAGCCTTAAAGCTGGCTGCCCTATTTGATATCGCTGTAGCTTTTCTGAAAAGTAGCTTTCGGCTGCGCTGCAAAGCTGAAGGGTAACATGGCTAAATGACTAAGCTAAAGAGGCTTGGTTGTTGACAATCTGGCTTTTATTCTAGTTTTGAGGTGTCAGGGTGCAGGTCGGGAATGAGGGTGAGATTGGTGGGGTTTGGGATTTTAGACATGGTAGGAGGGGGTAATTTTCTTCAACTCTAGTGGCAAAGTTAGAACCCCAATCCACCGAAAACATAGAAAGTTACCTTAGATTAGTTTTTGACTTTCAGCTTCTCTTAGTAAAAGTAGGCTACAGGCTTTTGGCTTCCGATTGCAAAAAAGTCAGCCGTTTGGAATAGCTTCCGCCTTCTAGAGGGAAGAAGTCGAAGCTTTTACAAATAGAGCCTTAAACTATAAGTCAAAAAGCCTAATCCTAAACAAACAGAGCCTAACACCAACCCTCAATAAGCCAAAAAAAAGGCAACTCTCCGATGATTTTTGGCTTTTGGTTATAAAGGCTTATAACATTTAAAAAACTCAAGTAAAAAATTATCTATTTATTTAGACTTCAACTTTTAAGCCTGTGAAAAAGCCCCTAACAAACCAGACCTACCTACGCAGCAGGCGTGGCGCACGGCTGCTCCTTGTGGTGTCATCTTGCGATCGCGCCCCCAAGGAGGCAACCCCGCGTGCGCGCGGGGCCACAACCGTCGACCACTTCCACTCTCGATCGATCGGCACGTGCAGCTAGCGGTAAATTCGCTTCCGCTTTGCTCTGTGTCCAATTGGCAAGGCAGGACGTTAGCCTTCTTCGGTAGTCGACACGCCTGCGCAGGAATGAAACTTTTACTACTATGACTAGTCGAGTCCAAAAAACAGGCAAAACAGGTACTCTTGGTTGGTGGTGGGCAACTTGGCCTTGGGCAAGCAATAGGCACGCCCGGCCAGGGCCCGGCACGGGATTGTATAGATCGAGTCGTGCTAGCCTAGCACGTTTGCTCGGGCCATGCTGGGCCTGCCAACCGGACAAGACGGGTGGCCAGGCACAGCACGACGAGGTGGGCCGTGCCCAGGCCAGCACAGCCCACACAGTTCTTTGGGCAGCATAGTGTGCCGCTGAAACACCAGCACGCGGCAGGGCACGTGGCTGGTGGAAGGGCAGGCACCGCGTCAGGCCGCCTCGCACGCTGCGCACACAACGGGCCACTAAGCCTCCTGGCCCACCTCATGCACGCCGCGTCGCCGCCTCTCACGGTCACCTCGCGTGTGGCTGCCTCTTGTGCCGCCTCGCATGCTGCGCACGCATCGGGCCACTGAGCCGCTTGGCCCGCCTCGTGTGAGACGCCTTGCACACCGCGTATGCACTAGGCCACCGAGCCATCTAGCTCGCTAAGAGGGAGGGGAGTTCACGGGGAGGGTGCCAGTGGAGAGGGAGGGGTGTTCGCAGGGGAGGGGAGCGGGGAGGGAGGGGCTGCAGCCAACCGTCGGTGGGTAGGGAGGAGGAGGGAAGAGGAGCCATGCGGGGCAGCAGGGGCGACTGGCGAGGGAACCGAGGGGTCTCGGCCTCTCGAAGTGGTGAACTGACGAAGGAATCGAGGGGTGAACGGGTGAGGAGTTTGGGAACTGGGACCGAAAGAGAGAGAGAGGGGGGAGAGGCAGGAAAAGAGAGACGGGGTGGGGTCGCCCGCGGGAACACGGAATAGAGAGAGGGTGAGGCTTAATGGAATCACTGAAAGAAAAGAGGCAAGGAAACATATGTATGATGTATTTGATTTGAACGTGAGAGAGACCGGCCGTGAGGCTCGAGGGAATCACAGGAAAAAGAGGTAAGGGACATAAAGACGCCCCTGATGTATTTGAAGTTTGAACACAAGAGAGATCGTGATTGAAATGGGATAGCGTCTGATGCACGTCAATTCACTAGGACATAAAGACGCGCCTGATGTATTCAACGTCTCTCCTAGTCTCCCCACTCTGAGATAGCATGCGGAGAAAGAGATGACTGAAATGGATGTACATCGTTGAAAGACATAAAGCTGCTTTGTCATATTCGTCCCGTGCTCTTCAATTTTTGTCAAGCGCGAGCGCGCGGCCATGCCTCATTTGAATTTGCAACATCTTCAGACAGCGATGAGACGCGTGACATGAAATGAAGCTGCTTTCAATTTTTCATCCCGTAGCCCGCGCCTGATTTCAATTTGCAACGGGCAATTAGAGAGACATGCCATAAAGACAGGGGACAACTCTCATTTGTTCTGCATGTCTCTCTCGCGCTTTCTCTTATTGCCCTTTTTTGCTCAGCACATTCTACACATCAGCACATCTCTCTCTAATTGCTTTTGTTTTTTGCTCTCCCACCGTGAAATAAAATGCTTCGCAAGAGCAAGAGCAGGAGAGCACGCCAAGTCCCCGTCGTTAGGATCAAGAGATCGATCCACGCCAACTATCCCCCAGCATGGGAGACTACGGCATGGATGACCATCATCTGGACAACACGCAATGCATCGAAGATGCCTCATACATTCCGGATGCATCGAGCGGGGATGCCGCTACACCGATGTATCCAAGACAGGCGTCGGTATCCACACCGAACACGCAGCTCGACATATCGATGCAACTAGCACGGGCGTCCATATCCGGCAGTCGACGGGCATGGTGCTAGCAACATATGGATAGAACCGTCGAAATTGTGGATGGACATGAGGTAATGTATGCTATTTGCAAATACTATCAAGCTAAACTATCTGCACGTCCATGTGGTGGAACAGGTCATCTGAAGAGACACGCGAAGAATTGCTTGAGGAAGATATCAGTCGGATGGAGGCTGGGCGAGGACGTGCAGACACAACTCAACTTCAACACCGACGGTTCGGTAAGCACATGGGTGTACAACGCCGACGTAGATAGAGATGAAATTGCACGTTACATAGTTACGGAGGATATTCCACTTAGAATGTGTGAAAACTCTAATTTTGAGAGAATGGTGCAACGTGTTTTTGCCCGCAATACCAACATGTTAGTAGAAGAACATTAACACATGATATTTATAAAATGTTTACAAATAAACTAGAAATATTAAAACAGATCTTCATGACACTTAGTTTTTCCTTTGCATTAACATAAGATATATAAACTTCCTCTCATCAAAGAGCAGCCTATATTAGTGTTGTTACGCATTAGCTAGACGATGACTACGTACTAAACAAAAGGGTCATTATGGATGCAACGCCTTACAACTTTTGATAATGAACTTTACATGAGGGTTTGAAGCATCACAAGTCGACACACTGGTCGTTATACAATTTAAATAGCCTTATGGCTTGGCACGGCACGCAGGGCATGTGAAAATTACATGCATCACATACACATAGGCCATACTATTTCACATAATTTCCTGCAAAAACAAGTTAAACAAAAACAATCCTACGACTCTGGGGTCCAAGGGGTAGCGCCCCTGGTGGCGGTCCTGCTGGCCGGTTAGCGGGCGGGGTCCGAGGGGCAGCGCCCCTGGCGGGGTCCAAGGGGCAGCGTCCTTGGAAAAAAATTTTAGAGGCATGTCTTCTATCAAAGGAAAACACCCTCAAAATTTCCACGGATCAACCAGATTGACCCAATCTGATCTAATCTGATTGGCTTGGTCCCATATGTTTACGTTTCAGAAACCCTGATGGCGGTAACCCGACCGGTAAGGACAATGTTGTACCATGAACGAACTCACCCAAAATAAGATTGAATCGGTTTGCACTTTCTATGGATCAACTAGATTGACCCAATCCGACTCAATTTGATTGGCTTGGTCCCATATGGTTACGTTTCAGAAACCCTGATGGCGGTAACCCGACCAGTAAGGGAAACGTCATATAGCATGAACGGACTCACCCAAATCAAGATTGAGTCGGTTTGCACTTTCCTCAAACCCTAAGCCGATCGATCTCATTGATGGCTGTCGTCACCAATTCATCACATGAACCGGCTAAACATGTAATAGATGCAATCTACTATCCTCACACATCATATGTGCAACATCCAGATCACAAATCTATACGAGATGGCTCTGATACCACTAAAGAGGAACGCGGTATGCTACGCTAGCACAAAAAAAAACTACCGCATAACCAGAAAGCTACTCGCAAGAAGGGGATCATAGATTAGATTACCACTAGATGCACAATTGCGTGAATCCTTCGCGCGTCGATGTAGTGGATCGTCCTCGCCATAGTCGTTGCGTCGATGGAGTTGATCGTCCTTGCCTCGCCGTGGATCGTCCTCCCACGCCGCAGTCGTAGCAGCGTCACCGCAGTAGTCCACACGTCCAGGGATGGAACGCCGTGCGTTGGTGTCCAAGCACCTGGTCGCTCGGCAGGGGCAGTGAGAGGAGGAGGCTAGGGTTTCGGGTGAAACACTTCTAAACCGTGAAAAGCAAACCCTGCGCCCACCCTCCACTCCTTATATAGCGCTAAGCCCACAAGGTCCATTAATTGCGGATCCAATCCAAATTAATGCGTCCCAGCCCATTAAGTGTGTGACCCTGCAGGTTCACGTACGTTTGGATATGGATTCGGAAAACTCCTTTTAAATCCAATAGTTGGTAGCGGCTCCTTACAAAGTATGCAAACTCCCAAACATACTATGATCAAATCGGACAGAACAAATCAAAAGTACTCATGTAATAATCCCTTTGCCAAGTATATGAAGATTGAACTCAAGGCGAGAAGCATGTCATATTTTGATGATTCAATTCATATCTCGTATCCATGATATATTAATAAGTTGTGATTGACTCCTCAATCACGGTATGGCGATGCACTTCCTTAATCATATCACACGAAGTGGCCTTGTCATATATCTCCGTTTCATTGGAGTGGCAAATTCCATCTTGATTGCTCACTTCCCTCTGCACGTTTTATAGTAAACATGAAAGCTACCTTTATAACTATCCGGTTAGGAAGTAGTGTTTGATAACCCCAAGGAAAACTATTACACATGTAGGGAATATGACAATCTCAAGTCTAAGGATCATATATCTACTATGTATGAGATACACTAATGACACATAAGAATGTAACATTCTCACAGTATCCCATTGCGGGTCTATCTAACCCATGTTGTTCAACATGCATCCACAATGTATAGATGATATCTCCATATCCCATGATCTACGAAGCATGATCATCGATCACTACATGTACTGATCTATTCATCGTTGTCCTATACAATGATATCCGATCAGAGATATTTATCGAATTACATCAATAAGTAAAGAGCTTCATAAGCAAGTCACATACTTGTTGATCAATACAATGATATACATTCATTGGACCAATAATCATATTATTATTCATAAACATAGTCATGTTACAATCATCTAAATGATTGCCTCAAGGGCATAACACTAACAAATAATCATGTAAGTCACAACAGTTATTACTAAATAATGGAACTATTATCTTATTCCGCTATGTATGTTTGTGATAACATCTATGTTCAGCCTGTGTGCATTAGCGTGATCCTGGACTAGTGCGGTATACACAGAGTGTTCGAATTTGCACATTTGGGTCCCAACACACACAAACCTCTAAAACTTTCAAGAGAAGGAAGACTACCCCTCCCTCTCTATTTATACTATTCTTGAGTCACCCTCCACCCTTGTATGAGTTCCTTCTATCCTAAGGATCAGATCAAGGGCTAGGAATTACTCACTCACTAATACATGGGCTAACCCGAAACCCAACAAGCATACCAAGTTTTTGCATGCTTTTCAAATAATAGTAACTAGACCTGCTATTTTATCACCTAGACCACGATCTGACGACCCTCCTTGATCTGAGCAGCTCCTAGCTAGCATCTCAACCATTCCTTATCCTCTAGGTTCGCAGCGACTCCGTCTTCGATCATCTTCCTGCGATCTTCGAACGTCCGAACCTCCGCCGCACCTCGCCTAGTCCTGGTCATCCTTCGCCTCACCATGACCTAGCACCGTCGTCCTACAACCATCAAAAATAAGAAAAACCCATCACATAGCAATGTCCAACAAAGATATGCAATAATCATCCAAATGCAACAATAAAAGAAACCGACTCATCCAAGATCGCTCAGTTATGATTTCCTAATTTGTTGCGCAAGATTACATACGTGAGACCGAGTTGACACTATGTGATCGAGTTGCCAACATCGAGTAGGTTCCGAGTTGCCACCATCGAGTAGGTTCCTTGCTCTAGTAGTAACTCGACCAAGTTGGACACTGTGTGATTGAGTTGCCACCATCGAGTAGGTTCCTTGCTCGAGTAGTAACTCGACCACTGTATCGACTGCATCGAGTGATTGTAGAGTTCATTGATGTAATGCTCGACTTGCTCGATACAAAAGCATCAACTCTATCAATCACTATGCCGAATATATCGACTACATGTCCAACTCTATCGATCACGGCACCAAGTCTATCGACCACATGTCCAATTCTATCGATTACGGCACCAGGTCTATCGACCACATATCAAATCAAACTCAAAACAGAGCATACAAATCTCAATTTTAGTCAAATACTCATCACAAACATGGGTAGACCTCCACATGATCTTTCACACACTGCTAGAGAAAAAGTATTCATAGAATCGGCTCTCCAAATCATTCCAGAAATAAACCAAACTTGGGAGTAAACTAGTGAACCAAGTAAAAGCAGCCCCTCATACGACAATGGGAACAATCTAATTTTGAGACCGTCGGACTGAGCGGCTTCGCCACATTGCGTAATAAAGCGTCCAACGTGTTCTAATGTAGTAACAGAATCATCCCGAGAAAGTTTTTGCAAAATTAGGAACTTTAAAATTATTAGGATAAGACATACGGTAAATGTAATCAGGATACGACTTTCTATAGCCAATAACCTTACCCTTTAGCTCTATGCTGAATTGATCCCTTAACACGACAGATATCTAGTCAGCCCAATTAACATTATTAGCCAAAATAATATTAGGGTTCTGCCAATTATGCTCGTAATTGGCATTATGCCCCTTGAGCATAAGCTCGGGTTGTCGGTTTGGTAGAGCCGATGTGTATTGAGGAAATTGCTCATATCTATTGTTCCTCCTAGCAATCGGCTCTAGCACTGGGACAAAGGGCTCCGAGTATGTCACGACTTTATATAGGGCCTGATTCCTAGATGGAATCGACTCATCATATTGTGGATACCTATTAGTTTCAATCGGCTGTGGAACCGATTGTTAAAACGCGTAAAACGGAGCTGATGGTGGCAAATTAGTCAATGCATCTAACTTGGTGGCATCGGTATACGCTTGATAATGCATAACCCCACTCAAACGAAAATCTCTTGGTAGTATGATAGTGGGTTGGGTTGGCATCATGGATAAAGATTGAATTGTAGCCGATGGCTTTGGGTCAGCTAGTGTGTTTTGAGTATTTTGCGTCACCGAATAAACATGATAATTCGACAAAGTTTGAATTGGGTCGAGCAGGCTTCCAGCTGATGCCAACTCTGGAGCAATCGTTTTGACACTATTGGTTATCATCAGCTTAAGCGTTGTGACTAGAGTCGATGATTGATTGATTAAAACGTAAGGCACAAATTGATTAATCATAGTTGATAGTTCAGCATGTGCAGGCGTATATTGACTTAACGGACTGTTTGTGACTCTTGCGTCGCCAAGGGCATTAACCGTCGGCAATGAGGCCTTCTGAGTAACGTCGCGTTGGGTTTTTCTGATAACAACCTAGTATCATCTCCTCTAGAGCACCTTTCCGATCTTCAATCTCTTTGCGCTGTCCTCGCGTTAAATCATCCAATGAAGGGACGATTATGGCTTCAGCATTGAGGTCGGATGGTGGAATCGACTTGCCGGATGTAGACATCCTCTGGTCTCACTGGGCATGCCAAGAGTGTGTTGGCGCTAAAAAATGTGAACGGGTTTATCGGCCACAACACAACTGACAAACACCGGGTTCTGAGGTTCATCACGTGCCAACCGATTTTATCCTGCAATCGGTAAGATAACTAGAATTTTGCTCAAAGCCGATCTAGTGAAATAATCAGCTTAGATCTAAACTGTTGAAAAGCCGATCAAATCGAAGGTAACGATAAATCTAGTTAGCCGATTAGGGCTAACCAGATGATATAGGTAGATATTTTTCGAAGAAAGCGATGCACAACAAAATCGGAGAAAAATCAAACCTGGTAGCGTAATTGATGAAGATCAACAATCGGCGATACGCAACTTTATTGATCATGATCAAATTAGAAAGATTCTAAATTACAGAGGCTACTCCTAGTCCATAGGAAAAAGTAGATAAAAGTAATGCAAGTTGGTTGCTTGGATTATGTTCTTCTCTCTCGCCCTTGACCATCTTTTATAGTTGTCGGTCAATCGTGTCCATCTCTAACACGTTGCAAATTGATCCATATGGGCCTCTTCTCAGACAGTTCCTTTCTTGTTTTTAGATGAATATCATTCCCAATCCATATTCAACCTCCTCTTTCCATATCCAATATTGGCTATAATATTTCTTAACCTTTAATCTGACAATTTTAACCATACATACTAAATCTTAGTATAAACAGATATACTATGATTTCATAGGCAGCACGCACATCGTAGTATTGTATGCAACTTTCTAGAGGGTCTCCAGTTTTCCGCTACATGAGTAGTAAGCTCTCAACAATATTTAGCTACTAATCAATGCAGTCCTGCTTAATTTCCAGGCTGCTGCAACAACCAACCGAAGCATACACATATTAGTCAAATCGAACTCGATACTAGTTATGTGTGACTTGCACATTTGTTCTATATATATAGAGAGAGAGAGATTAAACGACAAAACAACGCATCCCTCGAGGCACCACTAGATAATCATCACCAGTCAACTCTTGCTAAGCTTATGCCAAGCATAAACCATTAGTCAAAATCGATAGCATGGTTGCCATGACAGAAAAAAGAAAGGTTATAACGTATTAACGTGCCCGTGGGCAGACACAACAGCATTTGTTTTGTAGCAGTACGCAACAACTGGCGTACTTGCTGAATTGAGTCCCACAAAACCAAAAAAGCCGCGCACGGAAGCGAGACAGGGAAACATGGCTCTGTGTCTCGGCGCGCAAGGCCACGGTTCCAAGTTAATTTCCAGCACTCTGGACAGCAAAGCAAACAATACTAGTAGCTAGTTTGTGTACGCTTCTTGAATATGTAGTTTATTTTTTTACAGAGTTTTTACCGTCATTAACAGGTACCATCAAATTATTCTTAAACTATTTTACTTCTCGTTAACTTCACTTAAATTTTTACTTTTTGATACTAGCTTAATGTATTTGATATCAGTAAAAGGTTTTTTTTTTATAATCGAGAGTTGTTCGTGCATGCATGCCTCACAAGTTGCTACCAAACATGTCAACTGCGAGTCTGCGATTGATCTGCGAGCGACCAGCCTGGTTGGACGTTGATTGTGCGTATGGACGCTTCACGGAAGATAGATAGTTTTTTTTTTTTTGACAATGATAGTGCTTGTATTAAGAACAAAACAAAACGTACCAAAACCTGCCTTACTTGGTGGATGATGGCTCTAAAGCCGGCCAATTGGCACCGGCCAAGCAGTCATATCGGCAGGTGTAGCAGTAGTAGCAGTATTAATTGCGTAGTTAAGCGGAAGAAATTGGTTTTGCGCAAGAAAAAAGAATTTTTTTAAATAATACATTTTTAATTAAAATTGCAAAAATATACCACGAAATCAAAAAATTGCAAAAATGTGCTATTGTCGCCCTACCATAGGGCGACTTGCTGACTAGGCAGTGAGGTGGACTTCTTATTCGTATGCAAAAATTCGCCCAATGATAGGGCGACATGTAGAAATCGCCTAATGAAAGGGCAATATGGGAGAAAATTTCCAAATTTTTAAAAAAAATTCTGAGAGACTTCAGAAAAGGTGAAAATATTTGAATAAACAGATTTAGGATTCAAGTAAATTATTTATGGTACAACACATGTATTATAAACACATGGACACAAGGAATAACACAATTGCATATAGAGAATAATATTTATGGTAACACACAACTATCACATTTTGCTGTTCTCTTGCTCACTTGCTTATAAATTTCAGGACTACCTAGGAATTTATACTCTTAACCAAAGAATTCAAGAATCAAACGATTCAAAACTAAATCAAGGTCAAACTCTTTTCTTTCATATTTGATTCGGACTCTCTTGTTATAGGATTAATTAACTCTAACAATTGTAAATCGACGCTTATTGCATGTGAACAATTCGCAAAGATTGCGTGATTCCATGTGGACAAAATCGCTTTTGCATGTGAACAATTCGTAGCCTTGTGCGTTATTGCATGTGGACAAAATCGCGTTATTGCATGTGAACAAATCGCGTTATTGCATGTGAATAAATTTACACCTTGCTTTGCATGTATTTTCCACTAGTGCAACAACCCATAATTATTATAGTCGACGACAACTCATGTTATGAATATTTTGTACGTAGCACTTAAACTATTTGTTGAACATACATAAGGGTAGATGCACCGAAAGTTCAGATGATAAAATAAGCAATAGATTAGATTATATTACAAGGGTATTACAACAGTGACGAAATTGCTTGACGAACTAACTAACGAAAGCATTGTTTGTCATGGTGGAACAGATGATCGTTCCGCCTATCTGGGTATAGCCAGAATGATGTCCCACATTTTCTGCATATTACCTGACCCGTGTAAATTTTGAGATTTGTACGCAGACATCGCTCAACCCCTACTATGAAAGAACTCCATGGGGATCCGTAGTGCTCCCAGGTGTCGCCGAATGGGTGGCCTATGCCGTACGTCTCATGTGTGTAAGACACAATTTTTTGGTCATCCCGATTCCCGGCGTCCCCTATGTTAATACCACCCGGGTTCCCGGATGGTCTGCGTAGCGTGTCAAGGATTTGTTGCGTGGTGCGGACCTCGCCGGCCGCTTCCCTTGTCCCTTCCTCTTCGAGAGGAGGTACCTCTGCACCTCGCTGCGCTGGCCGAGGCGAGACTTGCCGAGACGCCGCCTGCTTCGCTCGCACTCCACTATATGGTGCAGGAGGTGTGTGTTGGGCTTGTCCTTGTACAACCGAAAGCGTGCCTCGCACAATACAGCAGCCCGCTGTGGTCGTTGAATAACACCGTAGGCGCACTCTGGTCCGCTTTTTCGGCGGTAGTAGCACCACGGGAGGGTTGTGCTCCCCGCTATCCCATACGGAAGTTTGAGATGTGGGTGGTACGCCTCCGGTTCACCTAGTTGAAGTAGCCGCACCATTCATCCTCGCCAAGGGGCACCAGAGAATCTCCGTCCGCTAGTTCATCGTGGCAGAATCAACCATCGCTCAAGGCCGTGTTCGCAAAAAGTCGGGCTTTGGGTGGCCCCGAGGAGGTTTCTTTGACTCGAGCAATTTCGCAATTTTCTTTTGAACTCCCGTGATGCGATGAACTGGTTTAGAATTACTACTTTGTGAGTGAAGCATGAGTTCGCCGCATGAAACTCACCGATTGGTTGGCCTCTTGCCCACCGCCCCAACTCGTCGATCTAGAACGGGACGATCCCGCGGCCTCCCACCGTTGAAGTTCTCGTGAAGCGGGTCGGTGTCGTGGCGCTTGTAGACAAATTCATAGTCACGCTGCTCCGCCCGTCGATCCAATGGAAGAAGCAACACCGGTCGCAGCCGAGAAAAGAAAGAACGATGCATGAAATGGTAATGTTACTCAGATTGTATGGACACCAAAGCAGTTTACCCGTGAAGAGCGGCACAACAAAGAGTGAGCGCGGCGTCGATCTCCGTGGGTAGATTGCATCATCTTCGCGGAAGGTTGTAGTAGCAATTGGGTCGGGCAACTCCGCAGAATCAAGGCCAACGCTACTAGTATCCGTACTCGGGCGGATGACTTCGCTGTCAAGAGGTGACGGAGAACGACATCGCGCCCTAATTTGTGTAGATACACGGTGGCGGTATTGCTTGTTTGCGGTGTTGGATGTCTACCCCTCGCCGGTTTTATAGTGGTGGTGAGGGGTTGCTTCACACAACTACAAAGATCGATGGGCGGCGCCCTCTCGTGAAAAGCCGCACGACATGTCACCCATCATCAAAGCTGCACGACAAGGCTGACAAAGCTGATGCATGTGACTTGTCTAATCGGCCTGATAAGGCTGACAAAGCTGTTGCATGTGACTTGTCTAATCGGCCAGATAAGGCTCACAAAGCTGATGCATGTGACTTGTCTAATCGGCCTGAGAAGGCTGACAAAGCTGATGCATGTGACTTGTCTCATCGGCCCGACAAGGCTGACAAAGCTGATGCATGCGACTTGACTACTCGGCCTAACAAGGCTGCACGCCCGTGAGTAGGCTATTCGCTCTGAAAAGCAGCTACACGCCAGTACTTCGTCATACTTGAAAGTAGGGCTACTGTAACACGGAATAACAATATTTCATAACCAAAAGTAAGAGTTTACTAACATAACAAAAATATATCGTATACATCTAAATACATAAGATGAAAAATACGTAACAACGTAATAACCAAATACATAAGCTAAAATAACATAACAAACCACCGTGCCCCTGCTCGGCACCTCTCGCGGCCGGGCAAGCCTCCCGCGAACTCGCCTCGTGAGTACGCCAACCGCACGGTGGGTGGTGGGCCCTCGTGGTCTAGCCGAGGTGTAGCATACGCTACCGAGAAGGCTGCGTCGGTGGTGGTGCTCCTCGCAATCGCGGCGATCCGTGCTCATCTCGACCAGCCAAGTATCTCGACACGCCACCATCGCCGAGGTCGAATTTGTTCGGCCGCATCATCAAACCGCCTCGTAGTCGCCGAGGCGGTGAAGTCGCAGAGGAGAACCACCGTGCTCGTGAGCCTATAAGAAGTGAAGAATTGTTGGTGACATTCAAAAATAATTAGACAACATACGGCGGTGACGGCACTCACCTCCGACGTGAGGGGCTAGACCGGCGGTTCAGGCTCACCCCGTCGCGTAAGTCGGCGTGACGGTGGGACGGAGGACGGGCGTGTGAAGATGTACCGAGAACTCCTCCTGCAATATGCGGCGCGCTGAGCGCCGTCCACCACATCGCGAGCGCGCGGCATCCCGCCAACTCGAGGGTGCGTCCGCGCCTCCCGAACCTCGCGAAGAAGGAGGTCACGTCGCCTCCGGCCACGTCGCCCCACGAGACAAACGAGACAGAAGCTCCTGACTCGTCGAGTACCTGCCAGCACATCACCAAAAATACATTACGAATTAACCTAACACATTACTCTAGAAAATGCAATACGAAAATACATTGTACATTAGACAAAACTTACCGCACCGTGCAGAACCGAGTCCGTATGGCGGGGATACGTGTCCCTCACCTTGGGGATGTGTCTAGGAGGATCCGGTCGACACGCACTAAATGCACACGGTACGGAAGTGTACCACCGCTTGCACTTCGTACGTCCGCCGCACAAGTGGCTCAACATCTTCATCTTCCTCATCCGAGTTATCGTCGCCTTCCATTTCTACTTGTTCATATTCAAGGTCTTCCTCTTCCATCCGTGCTATTACTTCCTCAATTTCTCACCTTCGCCTACTTGCCCCGCAAGATCTTGCCCAATGTTTCCATCATCCTCCCCAATCTCAACTTGCTCACCACTTTGGTAGCCAATATCCTCATTGCAACCCTGAACATGTGGCTCCCGGCTAGACTCTCCAATTTCAGTGTCACCATAAGTGAACTCATTTTGAGGCTCACTACACTCACCGCGCCCAATGTCTTTGTGGGGCAACAACCCTTTCATACGCTTTCACTAAAAGCACCCGACACCATCCACGTTGCTCCGCCCCCCTCACATATGACCTCCAAGCCGCAGTTCCCTTCAGCTCAACTAACTCCCAATAAACAGGATCATCTCGCATGGTACAAAGGCAAGATAACTTCAACTGGCACTTGTCTTGTTCGATCCGAAACGTATAATACAACCAATTCAACACAACAGCAAATGTACGCTCTTCGACCCTACTTAAACTTCTATCCACATACTGAAAGTTACTCAGATCCGCACCCTCCGAACCATACATGACAACCCCTTCTCCATAAAAGATTCTAAATGAAACTCGTTCTGATATATCTGCGAACCTATTCATTAGCACACGAATTAATTACTCTAAAGTGTTAGGAGAAATATATATCTATCTACATTCCTAAAAATATACATATCCCTACTTCTATTTCTAAAAACATCTACATTCCTACAAATATCATTACTTGAAAACCAAGTGTGCCCATTTCTGATGCAAAAAACTATTACGGCCTTAAATTTTCAAGTTGTTCAATTAGCATGTATATTGTTATGGAGCAAAACTAGATTATGAAAACTATGCTAAAAATATGTATATTACTAAAATTATTTCTAAAAACATCTACAAATTTCTAACAATATATATATGTGCACTTCTATATATACAAAAACATATCGATCTACATGCATTTCTGCAAACCGACTAAAAATATAACTAGATTTAACTACATTTTGTTGCTAACCACTGCCATGATTTCTTACTATGCACTAAACAAATCAACGCGCTACTACAATGACTCTGGGATTACAACCCTAAATACTAAGCAGAATAAACACTACATTTAAATAGATCTAACCGTAAACACTAAACAAAATAAACTGTGAAAATAACTAAATCTAACCCTAACTCTAACCGAAAACAGCAACCGTGAAGATAACTAAATATAACCTTAACTCTAACCCTAAACACTAAAAAAAATAAACCATAAAAATAACTATATCTAACCCTAACCCTAAACACTAAACAAAATAAATCACGAAAATAACTAGATCAAACCCTAACCCTAACCCTAAGCACTAAACAAAATCAACCGCGAAAATGATTAGCCTTAACCCTAAACCTAAACCTAAACAATAAACAAAATCAATCGCGAAACCTTAACCCTAACCCTAAAACTAAAGCTAAATACTAAATAAAATTAACGGTACAAAAATTACCTGCGTGCAGCGCCGCTCTTCTTTTCCTCCCTTCTCTTTTCTTCTCCCTCCCTTTCTTCTTCTTCCTCCTCCCTCTTCTCTTTTCTTCTCCCTCCCTTGCTACTGCTCTCGGCCGAGCTGAGCTGCTGGCTTTTTTCACCGATTTTCGATTAAACTAAATACAGAAATTACTTTAATTAGTTTTAGGTAACAACAATGCTAGGAAAAATCCAAGAAAATTCTCAAAAATACTTTGAGACATTTTGAACTCCAATAAAATATTTTTGGCAAAACTTTGTATTTACTTTACATATATTTAATTAGTTTTCTTAAAAGGCCAATATACTTAATTCAAAATAAATTCAAATAAATCCGAAATAAAATCCAATAAATCTAGAATAATCACAAAATACACAAATAGCAAATAAAATAATATTTAAGGTATATTATGGGAAGTTACAAACCTTCCCACCTTAACAGAATGTCGACCCCGAGATTCAAGGCTAACTAGAGAATAGGTTTGGGGATTCTGACTTGAGATCCTCCTCACTCTCCCAGGTTGCTTCATTCTCGAAATGATTGCTCCACTGAACTCTGCAGAAGCGAACAAACTTATTCGTGGTCTTGCGCTCCATCACATCCAAAATCCTTATCGAGTGCTCCTTGTAGGTCAAATTCTCTTGCAGTTCAATTGCTTCTAACGGCAACAACGTCTGTTCTGTTGGCACTCTGTGACATTTCTTAAGCTGAGACATATGAAACACATCATGCACTCCTACCAATGACTGTGGTAATTCCAACTGATATGCAACCTCTCCTCGACGGCTCAAAATATTTAACGGGCCAACATATCTTAGCGCAAGCTTCCCTTTAACGTGGAACCTTTTAACACCTTTAAGACGGGTAACTCTGAGGTACACATAATCATTGGGCTCAAAGCTCAAATCACGACGACGATTATCAGCGTAGCTCTTCTGTCTTGACTGTGCTATTTTCAGTCTCTCTCTAATCATAGCTACTTGCTCCTCGGCTTCCTTGAGAATCTCAGGCCCAAATACCAAACGTTCTCCCGTTTCATTCCAATTCAACGGGGTACGATAAGCACAACCATACAAGCCTCAAATGGTGACATCTGCAAACTAGCATGATAACTATTATTGATGTGGGCATTACTTCGACTACACCGACATCATCTTCACCATCTTCTTCTAGCATTCATGATGAGGCTCCAAACATCTTTCAAGGGCCTTTAACACGATCACGTGCAAAGATATTAGCTCAAAATGTCGCTTTGCTTTTAACTGACCATAACATAACTTCCAATGAGAATTGGATGTTTCCTTGTGCGACTACTTTTTGTGTTCTCAGATATGAAGGTATTGAAACTTGGTGTGTCCAGCGGGAGGAGCAAGAGGACGGAGACCAAAAGGAGACAACAAGAGCATTGCTAATACTAAGAAACCAACAGGAGCCCTCGGGGGTGTGGACAAAGACAATTCCATGCGGTCCATACAGCCCATACACAGTCCCGTGGCCTCCCCTCCATCTCCTTCCATATATGCAATCAAAGAAGAAAGGAAAGAAACAAAAAAAAAGAAGAAAGGAGAAGAAAGAAAGGAAGGAGAAAATTCAGCCAACTTCAAATAAAGGAAGAGATAACCATGACATGGAGAGAATAGATTATTTCCAACTAGATGGAAATAATCCGAGTACTGTTCACAGACATAAAATCCGAGTACTGTTCACGGACACAAAATCCGAGTACTGTTCATTACGGATACTATTCACCCCCTCTCATATGTATATATATGTGTACACCCTCCAATGTAAAGAGAACCACAAATTTTCAGATTAAACATATACTCTTGATTCTATGGCTTGTGCTCCAATGCCCCATTAGAATAGGGAGTTCCAATCTGAAATTATCACCGTTGTTCTTGCAACTTCTTCGGGGTGATTGCAAGGAAACGTCGCCTACTTTCGCGCGGGTCAAGTAGGCGAGGATCAAAGCGTGTTCTTGGGCGAATTCACGTGTCGCAGGTTGCCGTATCGAGACGGTGGTTGGCGCCAGTATTCGTCAGGGTTCACGGGTCCAAGTTATCATATTCGTCATCGCAAGATCGGGCCACTCCCCGTATCAATTATTATACTTGAATTCTGCATACGGCAAACACTTATCCCACGACGTAGCATAGGCTAATGCACAAGCTCTTAATATATCCTCCAAAATCTTATTAACCCTTTCAGTCTGACCATCTGTTTGTGGATGATACGCTGTACAAAAATCCAGACGTGTTCCCATTGCTTCATGTAACTTATTCCAAAATCTCGAGGTAAACTGGGTACCTCTATCTGACACAATCTTATTGGGCACTCCATGCAAACACACAATCCTTTACATATATAATTCTACCAAACGGTCTCCTGAATAAGTTGTCTTCACTAGAATGAAGTGAGCGACTTTGGTCAAACAATCTACAACAACCCAAATAGAATCATAACCTCTCCGAGTCTTAGGAAAATCGGCAATAAAGTCCATTCCGATTTCCTCCCATTTCCATTCTAGAACCTTCAATGGTTGTAACAAACCAGCGGATCTTTGATGCATGGCTTTTACCCTTTGACATACGTCACACAGAGCAACATGCTCAGCTACTTCACACTTCATGTTAGGCCACCAAAACCTTTCCTCAAGATCTTGATACACCTTAGCACTGCCTGGATGAATCGAGTACTTAGAATCATGACCTTCCTCAAGAATCAATTGCTTAAGCTCCTTTTATTTGGTACACAAATCCTTCCTTTAAACCACATGGTACCTTACTTATCCACGACAAAATCCTTCGATAAACCTTCATCCTTGCTAGACTTGATTCTGCTGATTTTCTCGTCATCCTTCTGACCTTCTCTAATTTGCTCTTCAAGTGTCGGCTTTACTTCCAATGCAGCTACAAAACCTTGTGGAACAACTTCCAATTTCTGCTTCTGAAACTAACTACATAACTCTGATCAATCACTTGATATCAACATACTTGCACTATGGCTTTTGCGACTCAAAGCATCTGCTACCACATTAGCCTTACCCGGATGACAATGGATTCCAACATTATAGTCTTTAATCAATTCCAACCATCTCCTTTGCCTCATATTAAGATCTGATTGAGTGAATATACACTTTAGACTCTTATGGTCTGTATATATCTCACACCTGTTTCCAATGAGATAATGTCACCATATTTTCAAGGCATGCACTACGGCAGCTAATTCAAATTATGCGTAGGATAATTCCCTTCATGCGGCCTCAATTATCTTGACGCATAGGCCACTACCTTGCCATTTTCCATTAACACACAACCAAGACATTGCTTTGAAGCATCACAATATATATCAGAACTATTATGCACATCTGGCACTACTAACACAGGTGCGGTAGTCAATCGCTTCTTCAACTCCTGAAAACTCTTTTCGCATTCTGGCGTCCATGCAAACTTCTTTTCTTTCTTCAACAACTGCGTAAGAGGTCTAGCAATCGTAGAGAATCCTTCTATGAACCGACATTAATATCCTGCCATTCCCAGAAAACTACGAATCTGAGTGACTGACTTCGGTTGCTCCCAATGTAACACGGCTTCGTCCTTGCTCAAATCAACGGCAACTCCTTCTGCAGTCATCACATGACCAAGAAATTCTACTTTATCCTTCCAAAAGTCACACTTACTGAACTTAGCATACAACTGTTGCTCTTGCAACCTCTCTAAAACCAATCTCAAATGGTCTGCATGCTCCTCTCTCATCTTGGAATAAACAAGAATGTCGTCTATAAAGACAACGACAAATTTGTCAATCATATTCATGAAATATGCCAGAGCATTGGTCAATCCAAAAGACATGATTGTGAACTCATAATTTCCATATCGCGTAGAAAACGCAATCTTAGGAACATTTTAAGAACGAATCTTCAGTTGATGATACCCTAAACGAAGATCTATCTTGAAGAAAACTCTAGCCCCTATCAACTGATCAAACAAATCATCAATCCTGGGCAATAGATACTTATTCTTGATTATCACTTCATTAAGTGCACGATAATCGATACACATTCTTAAATTCCCATCCTTCTTCCTGATGAACAAAACTGGCACTCCCCAAGGCGAAAAACTTGGTCTTACGCCTTTTTCAAGCAATTCCTCGATCTGCTTCTTCATCTCAACTAACTCATCTATTGGCATGAGATACGGTCTCTTTGCTATTGATGCTGTTCTAGTCACTAACTGAATAACAAACTCAATCTCTCTATCAGGCGGCATGCCTGGCAAATCATCAGGAAAGACTTCCGGATAATCCCTTACAATCGGCACATCTTCCATACTTGCAACTTTCACACTAATCACCATTAATTGACCGTCATGAACGGCTGTCGCACGAACCTTCACTTTCTTGCCACTAGGGCTTTCCAATAACACCACTCTTTGGCCACAATCCAACACAGCTTTATGCTTGGATAGCCAATCCATTCCAAGGATAACATCTAAGGTCTGAGTATCTAACAAGACGAGAATCGCTAGAAATTCTATCCCATTCATGAGCAACTTAACTCCCAAACACCCAAGGCTAGATCTAAGCTCAGATCCTGGGGCTTGGACTAAAAGCACACACTTAAGATTCTTAACAACAAATCCATTCTCAATTGCAAAACTCCGAGAAACAAATGAATGCGAAGCTCCAGAATCAAATAAAACTGTAACAGGTACTGAGTTAACTAGAAACTTACCTAGTACAACATCCGTAGCATCCTAAGCTTCATCCTCGGTGATGTGGTTGACTCTACCCCGTACTATTGATTGGGGTGGTACTCTAGCTTGACCTATCGCACGGTTCCCTCCTGATGCAGGTGCTTTAGCAGGTGTCATTCCCAAGTTGAAGCGGACTGGTGTGATACCTCCTTTCTGCGGACACTTGTTATCAAAATGTCCTGGATCATTGCAAGCATAGCAACGTCTGACAACAGACTTTTGATTCCCTCCTGGTGCATTGTTCCCCTGAGCTAGTGTCTGAAAATTCTGATTAGCAGGGCGAGGTGCAGGGGTTGATGTCTTATTTGCTGCTTGTGGCTGAAACTTAGCAAACTGTTGTGGAGACATCTTTAATCTGAACTGGTTTGGTCGCCCTCCTTGGTTAACCATCCTGCGCTTGTGATCCTCACCAAGCTCTTTGCGCTTATCCTCCAAAATCAAAGCTTTATTAACCAACTCTTGGAATTTAGGAAAGTTGTGGGTGATCAATGTCACTTGCAGTCCAAAGTTCAATCCTTTCATAAAGTGTGACTGCCTATCCTTGTTAGTAGCCACATCCTCTGGAGCATAGCGAGCTAACTGAGTAAATTTGTTCAAGTAATCAATCACTGACTGGTCTCCTTGCTTCAAAGCCCTGAATTACTCCTTCTTGAGGTCCATCATGCCTTCAGGTACATGGTACTGACGAAAGGCAGTAGTAAACTCCTCCCATGTGATCTCCTGTGGGGCTTTATGTGCAGCACAATAGTTCTCCCACCATTCTACAGCTTTCCCTTCTAACTGATGAGAGGCATAAAGCACCTTCTCATTTCCCTCACACTGAGTAATGTTCAGCTTCCTCTCAATAGCCCCAAGCCAATCATCGGCTTCCAAGGGGTTGACATTTCCTAAGAATGTAGGCGAACAAGTCCTCATAAAATCAGACAGCTTAGAATAAGAACGCGATCCATTGTTGCCATGTTGAATACTGTTGTTGTTGATAGCTGCTAGGCTGGTCATACCCTGCATCTGTTGCATTATCGTCTGCATAAGCTGGGTCTGCGCTGCTAGAAAAGCTCCCAAATTTTGCATGTCTACTAGCGGTGATGCTTGCGGCAGTACTCCATCATTGGGGTTGTCACTATGGCGAAGACCACTCCCTGAAGCACAGTTGTTGCCACGAGTGTTCACCATCTCCTGATTGCTTCTTGGGTTAGGAAAGATAGATGTAGCATAGATAAGATGTAAGAATTGCTAAGGTGGGGAAAATAGGTTAAACCCAAACTTATCAACTTTATTAATACTTCGTATGGTTGCTTATAAAAGCCTAAGGGCTATGCAACACATACTGCACACCCAGCAATCAAAGATCCAAACTAAGCACACAACCTTAACGACTACTAAAAAGGTAAAGACTATCTAAAAGACGCGACTCAACACTCGAGTCTCAACTCAAACTAAGACTCTCACTCATCCAGCTACCCTAGCTGAGGCTGACCCGGTGCATACACCAGTGGGTGGGCTCGCATGGGTGCAAACCTATCCTGATGACCCACAGCTGGAACCTCCACGACCACATGCACGTCGTGCTCCTCTAGCTTGAACTCAACCTCCTCGGGGTCCTCCTCGTCTTCTTTAGCTCCCTGAGCGGCTTGGCCTTCAGCCTCTCGCAAAGCCTCCTTGAGCGGCTTGGCCTTCAGCCTCTCGCAAAGCCTCCTCTAGCTCGGTGATCACCTCAGCGGCTACGACACGAGTCTCACGTAGCTCCTGCTCGGTCACTCTCAGTGCCTCGCACACCAACTCCAACTCTCGCGCAGTGTCCCTCAAGTGTTCCTGCTGGGCGACAGCAAACTCTGCAAGGTGTACCGATGTGGCACACTCCTCCACGATCCACTGACAACGACTCGCTCAAGTAGTAGGGTGAAGTCTGAACACAGTATCCTGAAGCTCGACGGCGTAGTCATGACAAACACGGTGAAGTGCGAGTCGAGCAGCCTACTGAATCCCGACCTCGAATGAGAACCTCCTCACGGTGATGTAAACTGGCCTGCTAGCTTCCTTGTTCTCCTAGGCATAGATGATCAGCTTGCAAGTGTACCCTCACTACACACCGTTGACTATTCAATTACTTCCTCTGTAGAGTGGCCGAGAAAAACCTCCAAGAATCTGAACAACTCTCCATAGCTCTGTGGCATAGCCTCCCTCTCTCTCTCTCCGAAAGTCTAGTAGATCGGCATCTAATCAAAATAAATTTTGAATAAGTCCTCCACTTGAATGGCAATGGAAAAACGATAAATTCAGCAAAGACGAGAAGTAGAGAATAAGAAGAGTCAAGAGTGTCTTGTTAGTCAAATTTACATTTTTCTTTAGAAAATAGTTTTGGACACACCTAGGACACCACCATGCTATCTAGGGTCAAGAACTACAGTCAGTATACTCTAATACCACCACTGTAAGGACCCGAATCCACTGATTTGGATCCACTGTGTTTACCGCACTAGTCCCAGGATCAACACTAGTGCACACAGCTAAACATTGGTACATATCACACCATACTTAACGATAATAATAATAAGACTTCATTTATTAATATAACTAAGTGTATGATCTTACGACCAACTTACATTATTAAGCCACGCAGGGCTAGACTTGAAATATAAACTAAGAAACATGTAGCGGAAAATAGAAGATGTAGATGACTCATCAGTTCACCACAGGCAACTAACAAGGCTCAGACCCTAACGACTTGTGTCCTCATGGAACTCCTCCTCCAACAAAGATGTAGACTCCTCAACAGTTGATTGTGGTTGTTAGCAAGAGTGAGTACATAAAGCACTCAACAAGTTGTGCACAGAATGAAATTCTATGCAACTATATGCAAAGCTTATTCCAAAGGAAAAGGCTATTATGGCTATTTTGCAATAAGCAGCATTTATGAATAAATACAATTGGTAGATTGTAAAGATGGTAAAACAAATAACAATAATTGATAGATTCAACATTTCTCAAGTAAACCAGGTTTCCAACCCTAAGTCAAGTTCCATCCTTCCACATGGCAAACCGCCATCCCAACCAAGTTTTACATTTAATTAAACTAACCCTTAACTGTAATTCCCGAGCATTGCTCAATACCGCGAGCACGGCTATCTATGGAATATATGAAACCAGGTATCTTCATGGTCGGCCCAGCATCGTCTGAAGAGAAGACATGCCAAAGTAGAAGGCCCAAAGGATTCACCCCGCACCAAGTCTTGTTGCCGTACGGAAAGGGGGCACATCCTATAGACAGTTGTATGTATATTTAGATATAAAAGATACGGCTGTAATCCGAGTCGTTAATAGGGTATATAAAGAAGTAAACTCTATCCTGTAACTGACTAGAATCTAGTAACCGATCGGAATCTCCTAACCGATCGGGACTCTGTAAGCCGCCCCACTCCCGCTATATAAGGGAGAGGGCGGGCAACAACATAGACATCAAGCAATCGAGCTATCAAGCCAAAGCACATACATCACATATCGCCCAGAGCACACTGCGCTTTGAGCAACCCTAGATCCAAGAGATAAATATAATACCAGCACACAGGATTAGGGTATTATCTCCTCCATGAGAGCCTGAACCTGTCTAAACCCTTGTCTTGTGTGACCTTCGAGTTTGAGATCTAGCGCCTGCCCCATAAATTTATTGCCGACTACAAAAGTCGACAGTTGGCGCGCCAGGTAGGGGAAGCGCTAAAATATTTTCCTACAGACTCGACGGCAGCTATCGGCGGAATCACCGCCACCTTCGTCTCCGGCTAGGCTTTTCGCTTCGAAAGCCTTGACTTCGTCGTAGATACGCGCGGAGAGCTTGTCTGCCTGGTTCAAAACCAGATCCAATCTGGTGGAGATCAGGCCAACCCATCTCAGGTAAGCTGCTCTGACTCATCTAGCGAACCAGTCGGCATCGTGAGGAAATGCTACGACCTTCGTGGCGTCTTCGCGATAGAGGAGCAGAGGACCGATCTCCAACGCCAACAAGAAGATCAAGAAGTTGCGAAGGAAGGTCGTCTTCGTAAGGGAAAGGAGGTACAAACGCAATCTCTTCGATCGTGCGGCTGCCATGTCCACGAGGACATCCTACAGTCCAGGTTGGGAGGCTAAGCTGTCTTCCATACACCACTGCAGAACATCGTTGCCTCCAAGATGCTTCTTGCTACACTGGATCCAATGATTGCGTCTGACAGCCCGGCAGCCCCGATCATGGCCCAGATCAAGGCCATGGTGACGGCGGCGATCTCGCAGAATCGAGAAGCGATGAGGAAGCGACTCACGCCCCATGCGCCACCCGTGTCGCTAGCGATCGGATCAGTAACGACCGAATTCAAGCGATGAGCGCCACACCACCGGGCCGAGACGCTTCCGAAGTTCTCAACCGTGACCTCCGCCAAGACATCACCGCCAGACGGCAAGAGTGGGATGATAAAGAACGACGCGGGCGCAACGACGACTACGAGAGTTTCGGCACCGGCCACAATCAACGAAGTGATCGAAGGTATGAAGACTACGATGACCATAGAGACTATCATTGCCGGGGTTGGAACGACGACAATCGCCGAGTCACGGAATCGCCGCGCCGAACTCCACCCCGACGTGTAGAAGACAATCGCTGAGCCAAGGGCTCGCCACGCCGTTCTCCCCCTCATCATGATGAGAGATCCATTGACGGGATCCGAGCGTTCACTCCTCGGCTACACCGAGTGGTATGGCCCGAAGGATTCAATCCCAAGGGCATCGTCAAGATTGATGGGGAGCAAGATCCGGAAGCTTGGCTGCAGGTCTATGCCCTAGCGGTCAAAGCAGCCGGGGGCAATCAGAATGTCATGGCGAATTATCTTCCAGTCAATCTCACCCCCTCGACTCAAGGATGGCTCATGGGACTTCCTGCGAACTCAGTGGACTCCTGGAGCGATCTTTGCGAACAATTCATCGCGAACTTCCAGGGAACCTACGAGAGGCCTGGCACTCCGTGGGACCTATACCAGCTTCACCAGAAAAAGGACGAGACGTTGAGAGATTTCATCCGGCATTTCATGCAGAAGAAGAACACCATCGTGGACGATCGACGCCGTGGTGGTGGCGACCTTCGTAGAAGGGGTAAGTGATCCTGATCTAATCAAGAAAATGTCCAGGAAACCCCCGGCCTCCGTGAAGGAGATGTTTGCATTGGCCGACCGCTACGCCACGGCCTCAAATGCCCTGGCCGAGCGCCAAGAAGATCGCCCACAACAGAAGAGTAAAGGCGACAAGGCCGTGTCCTCCAAGTACAAAGATAAGAAGCGGAAAGGCGAGGAGTTAGTTGAGGTAACAGAACGCAACCGGCCCCGAGCCATGCGGAGGGAGGCGCCCGATTATAATTCTATTATGGATGCAATCTGTCCTTTCCACCCCAAGGGAAAGCACACCGCCAAGGACTGCTTCACCCTGAAGCGTTTTGCGCGGGAAAGCAACAAGCAGCCGGCCCCAGCGAAGGATGAGGCGGCCAAAAAGAAGGACCTTCCAGACGAGGATGACTACCGAGAGCCCGAGCAAGAGCTGAATTACATCTACGGAGGCTCCACCGGATACGAGTCCAAGCGGAAGCAAAAGCTCACCGCTCGGGAGATCAATGCGGTGGAACCGACGACCCCCTAGTATCTTAAGTGGTCTGAGGTCCCAATCACCTTCGATCGCTCGAGATCACCCCAACCGGTTCTACATCCGGTAAGTACCTCTAGTGCTCGACCGCATTCGCAATGTAAAGCTCAAGAAGGTATTGATCGATGGAGGGAGCGGACTCAACGTCTTATTCACCAAGACCTTCGACGATATGAACATCCCCCGCTCCGAGCTAAGGCCGAGCACTCAGCCGTTCCATGAGGTGATCCCTGGGGCGTCTTTGTTTCCACTCTTGCAGATTTCTTTGCCCGTCACCTTCGGTACCAAAGACAACTACCGGATTGAGTATGTAAGTTTCGAAGTGGCCGATTTCGAGACAGCGTACCATGCTATCTTGGGAAGGCCCGGTCTGGCTAGATTCATGGCCGTCCCGCACTACACCTACTTGATGATGAAGATGCCGGGACCCAGAAGCATCATCACGGTTCGCAGCGACATCAAGCGATCTCTGGAATGCGACCGAGAAAATTGTGAACTTGCCGAACTGTAGGAGGCAGCCACTGAGCTGAAGAGTGTCCAGGCAGAGGCTGCCACGTTGCAGGAAGAAGGCGACGTCCTGTCGGGACCCGACCGCAAATCCGACCCTCGGTATTCTCGTGCTACCCAGATCACGCTTAGCACACACGATCATACTGAGGTTGCACATTACGGATATTCACAAAGATATTAGAATAAATAGTGCAAACATGTATATAAATCGAGTTGTACGACCTTATGGTCTCCTTACAGATAAGTCACCACACAGGCTTACATTATTCAAAGTAAAGAAATAGCAATGAACATAAATAAAAGGGTCGTGGAAGCCTTCATCTTGCCACAGCAACCGATCGGGCTTGCCCCTAGTTGCTCGTGATCCTCGATGTACTCTTCCTCCCATGCCGTGTAGACTCCTCCACCGTTGTTGGGTTTGATAAGCAAGGTGGGGTGAGTACACAAGGCACTCAACAAGTAATGCACAAAATGCGCGCTATTACTATATGCAAAACTTATTCCAATGGATTAGCTTAAATGGTTCTTTTGCATCAAGCAAGATTTTGAACTAGTATCTTGTTTAGATTAAAGCAATGGCACGATATAAATAATACTAAACTCAAAAGGTTTTTCATTGAAGATTCTCGACATGACTTTAATAGTTCATTTCCAACACCGCACATAGCCACCCTTCCCACATTTTGTTTATGAAAATCTACCTCTTGATCTGTAATCCCGAGCAATGCTCAATACCGTGAGCACGGCTATTCAATAGTTTGACACTCTGCAGAGGTTGTACACTTTACCCACAAGATACACCGCCACCACATGTGTGATTGTCCGCAACAAAGCTTTTCAGAACTTCTACCTTAACCAGAGAACCTCTCCGTATTGCCTTCACTATCACTTCCTCACACAGAGTCAAGTATAGGACCGGCCAATCACCGTTGCATGGGCACCAAGCCGTAGCACAGGTATGCTCCCCAATACAGATACACCCCTGTGTACTGTCACCCCGAGGTATCGAGGAAAGATATCGTAACCCTAGTCAACTAGGTGCATCCCATATCGGACATGTGGTTGTACGGGTGACTCAGATCAAAGGCTTGCAAGGTGAAGTCCTTAACTGACAAAGGCAAGACTTCCAACACTCAACAGTGGCACACAGCCCAATGTGGCACACAGACTCACATCACTCATCAACCCAATGCCACACAGCCCACTGCACACACCTCTTGCCACTTGCCCCGCCTAAATCTTTTCCCACCCAGTTGATTATTGTGCAACACATGCCAAGAATAACTCCACATCGCACGGAACCACACAGTCGCGGTACCTCAATCTCATCATATGGCATCATCACACCACTTTTCAAAATACATTCAATATGTCTTTAGTCAAGATTGTAGCATTTTTCCGAAAGATCACTCATGATTCGTTGCAAGGCTAAGCATCTACTCACGGCCTAGCCTCCCGTGTTGGCACAATATTAGCATCCAACTAATATAATCAAACTTAGGGTGACAATGGTTTAGGGCATACAATTAATAATTCAAGGTGGCATAACAAAATGGGTTGATTATCTACATTATCCCAAATCAATTTAATTTCATTTTAAATAATTAGCATGCATAGTTTCAAAGCATAAATTACATTTTAAAATCTGGGATCAAAATGATCAAAGCATCACTTGCCTTCAAAGAGTTGCTGGTCTTGTTCCGAAGCTTGGTCTTGAGCGACGAAATCTTCCTCGAAACTTTCCGGCAAATTTGCGTCTACGCGTACAAACAAAATATGCAATAAATAACTAATACAGAAGACGAAACGACCTTAGAAATTCAAATAAAATTCATCATTAAATAGCTCATAATTTTATGAATTTTTAGAAATTTGAATCATACAAATCCGAGTTAAAATGCAAAAGTTATAGTCATTTGAAGTTTGAATAAAAATCTGAAAATACAGAAATTAAGAAAATCCGATTTTTCTGAAATATTTTTACACTGGAAATTCGCATTTGTGACGTCAGCACCGCGTCATGATGACGTCAGCACAGAAAAAAAATTCGGTCGAAATATTTTTATATATATAAAAATATATATATGACGTCATCACGACGTCATCTCGACGCGGCACGCCTGCAGGCCGCCACGCCGCTCGTCTATGGGTTGGGTCCACGGGTTGGCCCTGGTCCACCGTGGACCGGCGGCACTGTGCTCGTGCACCGGGTGACGCAAGCCGTGGCGTCAGCGATGGCTCTTAGCCAATCCCAACGCGACACGCGGCGCTAAACTAATCGCCGAAACTCGATTCAATCTCGTCCTTCTGATTTAAAACGAACGGCCGAGATTCATGCGACTTTTCACCTCACTCTACCGCGAGCCAACACGTGGCTTCACCGTGACCCTTGGATCCGATCGAACGGTCACGATTACTCGGGTGACGCCGACGAACGGCGGCGCCGACTTCGGTTTCGCGTCACGCAGCGTCAACACAGGATCGCCCGATGAACGTGCGATCTCATCCGCTGATTCAAATGGACGGCCGCGATGAGCCAAGGCTATCGGCTCTAGCCTCATCGCGGCGCGACACGCGGCACAATCCAAGGCGCCGGCGGCGCATCCCGACGGTCAGGACCTTTACGCGACGCGGTAAAAAAATAAACCCTACGATCTAGATCTAACGGCTGAAATAAACTAATCGTGAAACTAATCGAAGCAATCTAGACCGTTGATTAGATCAAACGGCTGAGGGGTGAAGATGAGGATTACTGTTGATTGGCGACGTGGATGAATCTGTGCGCTCGCGCGATCGGACGGTGGGCGAAGCTTAATCGGGCGACGATGTCACGGTGGCGCAGATCTTGCCGGAGAGGATGAAGACGACGTGCAACGCGGCGCTGCGGGGCTTCTCCGGCGTGATGAAGTGGTCCACTCGATGCAGCTGGCTTCGGTGAACTCAGGAAGGGGTCGGAGCACGGCGGAGCGGCTCGGACGACGATGGGAGGAAGCAAAAACAACGGTGGCGAAGGAAGGCAACTACGGCGAGCTCTCATGGGCGCTAGAGGGAGTCTCGGCATGCGTGCGAGGAGTCAAAAGATGCGGAGCGAAGGCCTCTGCACGACGCCTTCAACGGGGACTTAAGGGCTGCCTCGACGTGCGCGAAACGGCCGGCGGAAGTCACGGCCATCAACGCCCACGTCTCTCCGATGATCTCGCGGGGACGAAGCGACGTGGCGTGATCTCGTGCGTTCGGCGGCGATGATCCAAGGCTCACGCGCGACGGGCGACGTGGGTACACGACAGCGCGCGATCCGGATCGGAAGGCTTGGGCTAGGCGGCGCTTAGGGTTTGTTTGGGCAAGGCTGCGTGGGCGGAGTCACGAGCTAGGCTGAGCACACGATCGGGCCGCCAACGATTTCGCCCGCATAATCGCTCGGGATTTTAAATCCTTTTCAATAAAAATAATTCGAAAATTAGTTTTGGCCAAAGAAAGTAGTAAAATATTTGAAAAATTCCGAACAATTCGAAAATACTTTGAGATGTTTGGAACTCCATTAAAATATTTTCAATAAAACTTTGCAAAAACTTTTCCTTTATTTAATTTGTTTTCAAGAAAGGCTATATTTGAATAATTCCAAATAAATTTCAATAATTTCCAAAATTTCTCAAAAATCAAAAATACTTCAAATTTTAAATTAGAGCAAAAATTAGGTGTTACAAACCTCCCTTAATGTAATCTCGTCCCGAGATTTGGTCATCTACGTAAATAGGTTAGGAAACTCCTTCTTCGATCTTCTTGGCGCTCCCACGTGGCTTCACTTTCCGAGTGATTGCTCCATCGAACTCGCAGAAACGTGTTGACTTGTTCCTTGTCTCTCCGTCCATTACGCCTAGAATCTTCATCGGATGTTCTTTGTAAGTCGATCTTCTTGCACCAATTGCCTCAAAAGTGTTTGCTCTTTCGGTACTCAAGACACTTCTTCGATTGTGATACATGAAATACATCATGCACTCGCCAAAGACTGTGGTAACTCCAAGCGATAAGCAACTTCACCTCTGCGGCTCAAGATCTTGAATGGTCCGACATATCGGGTGCGAGCTTCCCTTTGCATGGAACCTTCGACTCCTTTGAGTGGCGTTACTCTAAGATACACAAAATCTTGGGTTCAAAGCTCAGTTCCTGCGGACGGTTGTCAAGATAACTCTTTTGCCTTGATTGTGCAATCTTCAATCTTTCCCCGATCGTATGTCCGTTCTTCCGCTTCAAGAATGTCCGTCCAAAGACATGTCGTTCACTGTCTCATTCCAATTCAATGGTGTGCGACAGACCGACCATACAAAGCTTCAAATGGAGACATCTCAAACTCGCTCGATAATCGTTGTTATAACTAAACTCAAGATAAGGCAAACACTTGTCCCATGAGGTTGAATATGCTAAGGCACATGCCTCAACATGTCCTCCAATATCGATTGACTCTCTCGGCTTGCCCATCCGTCTCATGGATGGTATGTCAGATGAAGTTCAAACGAGTTCCCATCGCTTCATGTAGCTTACCCCAAAACGGAGGTAAATTGGGTACCTCTGTCTGATACTATCTTCTTCGGTACTCCGTGCAAGCAGACGATCCGTGCCATATAAAGTTCTGCTAACCGGTCTCCGGAATAAGTGGTCTTTACCGGTATGAAATGTGCCACTTTGGTTAAGCGATCCACTATGACCCATACTAATCATATCCACTTTGCGCTCGGGCAATCCAGTTATGAAATCCATACCAATTTCTTCCCATTTCCATTCGTATCTTTAAGGGTTGTAATAGCCTCGCTGGCCTTTGGTGCATAGCTTTGACTCTTTGGCATATGTCACATAATGCAACGATTCGCGACTTCCGTTTCATGCTTGGCCACCAAAATCTTTCCTTTAAATCTTGATACATTTTCGCACTTCCTAGATGAATTGAGTACTTGGAGTCATGAGCCTCCTCCAGAATGAACTGCTTCAACTCCTTTTTGTTCGGCACACAAATGCGCTCTTTAAACCACATAGTACCTTGTTCATCCAGTTTGAAATCTTTTGCTTTGCCTTCATCCATTTTGCCCTTAATTCTTTTGATCTTATCATCATCTTTACGCCTTCCTTGATCCGATCTTCCAGGTAGGTCTTACTTCCAAGGTTGCTAGGAATCCTTCCGTACTATTTCAGTTCTAATTTCTGAATTCCTTACACAATTCTGCTGACTTGTTTCCATCAAAGATATTTACACTGTGGTTCTTTCGCTTCAAGGCGCCCGCCACCACGTTGGCTTTACCAGGTGGTAGTGAATTCCCATATTATAATCCTTGATTAACTCTAACCATCTTCTTTGCCTCATATTTAGGTCAGCTTGCGTGAAGATATACTTAAGACTTTTATGATCTGTATACACTTCACATCTATTTTCGATGAGATGATGACGCCATATTTTTAGTGCATGCACCACGGTAGCTAATTCCAAATCATGGGTCGGATAGTTCTCCTCGTGTG
The DNA here is from genome assembly GCA_036346275.1 of Otatea glauca. Taxonomy (NCBI): domain Eukaryota; kingdom Viridiplantae; phylum Streptophyta; class Magnoliopsida; order Poales; family Poaceae; genus Otatea; species Otatea glauca. Next base: position 46,044,053 of record CM070715.1, on the reverse strand, counting down.
GTCTCAATTGCCTCGATGCATAGGCGATTACCTTCCTATTTTGCATCAACACTCATCCCAATCCCTGACACGATGCATCACAATAGATGTCGAAGCCTTGATGGACATCAGGTAAAACTAGTACAGGTGCTGATGTTAATCTCCTCTTCAACTCCTGAAAACTCTTCTCACACTCAGGCGTCCATAAGAATTTCTTTTCCTTTTTCAACAATTGCGTAAGAGGTCTCGCAATCGTAGAGAATCCTTCGATGAATCGACGGTAATACCCCGCCATTCCAAGGAAACTACGGATTTGGGTTACCGACTTGGGTTGCTCCCAATGCGTAACTGCTCCACTTTCTTTGGATCTACCGCAACTCCTGCTGCAGTCATTAAGTGTCCAAGAAATTCAACCTTATTCTTCCGTAAATCACATTTGCTAAATTTCGCAAACAATCGTTGCTCTCTCAACTTTTCAAGGACTAGCCTCAAATGCTCGGCGTGTCTTCGCTCGCCTTGGAATAGATAAGGATATCATCTATGAATACGACGATTTAACTTGTCCAAGTATTCCATAAACACCTTATTCATTAAGTTCATGAAATATGCTTTGGTGCATTTGTCAAACCAAAGGACATCATCAGTAAACTCAGAGTGCCCATATCTTGACGAAAATGCGCTTTCTTGAATATCCTCCGATCGGATCTTCAATTGATGGTATCTCGATCGGAGATCAATTTTGGAGAAAACTCGCTCCTCTCAATCGGTCAAACAAATCATCGATCCCGGTAGAGGATACTTATTCTTTATCGTCACATCATGGAGTGCACGATAGTCTATACACATCCTAAAACTCCGCCCTTCTTCTTGACGAATAGGACAGTGCTCCCATGGCGATGAACTAGGTCTTATAAATCCTTTTTCCAGTGAGTTCTTCAATTTGCTTCTTCATTTCCACCAATTCCTCTGTGGACATCCTGTAAGGTCTCTTAGCTATGGAGCTGTCCTCGAACCAGCTCTATCACGAACTCGATATCTCTATCTGGCGGCATTCCGTAAATCTTCCGAAAACATCCGGATATTCATTGACTATGGGCACTTCTTCTAAGTCGGCAGCCTTCATGTCGTTGACCATCAATTGTCCCTCCCGTGACCGATTTTGCTTCAAACTCAATCTTCTTTCCATCCGGGCTCTCGACCGATATGACTCTTTTTCCATGATCCAAAGATCGCCTTGTGTTTGGTTAACTAATCCATTCCCGTGATAACATCCAAGGTTTGGGTATTAAGGACGATTAAGTTCGCTAGAACTCCACTCCATTAATTATTAGTCTTACCCCAGAACATCCTACTTTAGATCGGAGTTCTGATCCAGGGGATTGGACTATGAGCACACATTAAGATTCACTATTTCCATATCATTTTGAACAGCAAAATCTCGGGAAATAAAAGAATGCGAAGCTCCGGAATCAAATAAAGCGAGAGTGGTACTAAGTTTACTAGGAACTTACCGAAGACAACGTCAGTGGCGCTCGACTTCATCCGTCGAATGTGGTTGACTCGGCCTCGTGCGGTTCCTTGGGATGGAGTTGTTGCTGTTGATGCCCCGCGGTTCACGATTGGCGCGGGAGTCCTTGCCGGTGTGTTCCCTAGGTTAAAGCGGACCGGGGTGACACCTCCTTCTTAGGGCAATTGTTGGCAAATGCCCCATTTCATTGCAATGGTAGCAACGCCTTCCCACCGCTCGAGAGGTTCCTCCGCCTATGCCACGATTCGGCCGAGTCGAACATTCGACCCATCGGGCGATTTGCGGCGGTGGTGCCCTATCATTGCCTCCGGCTGGTACCAATGAACTGCTGGGGTGCCGTCCTTCGCCTCTGCTGCCCCGACGACCTCCTTGTTGCGCCATTCTGCGCTTCTGTTGTCATCCCACTCTCGGCGCTTGTCCTCTAAGATAAGAGCTTTGTTAACTAGCTCTTGGAAGTCGGGAATGTGGGTGATCACCCCACTGCAGCTCGCATTCAATCCCTTCATGAAGCGGGATTGTCGGCCTTATCCGTAGCCACGCCCCTCCGTGCGTAGCGTGCGGTTGGGTGAATTTGTTCGTAATCGCCACCGACCGCCCTCGCTTGAGGCTTCGAATTCCTCCTTTTGAGATCCATGATACCCTCGGGTACATGGTAATCGCGGAAAGTCGAGGTGAATTCCTCCCACGTGATACTGTGGGTCCTCATGAGTCGCGCAGGTTTTCCCACCATTCTGCGGCAGTCCTTCGAGTTGATGAGAGGCATAGAGTACCCTCTCATGTCCTACACTTTGGGTAATGTGCGGCTTCCTTTCAATTGTCCTTAGCCAATCGTCCGCCTCCAATGGATTGGCGTTGCCTGAGAAGGTAGGTGGACGGGTTCTCATAAACTCCGACAACCTTGAGTAGGGGTGTGGTCCATGGTTACCCCAGCTTGAACATTCGCAGAGCTTGGTTGGATATCGCGCATGGTTTGAACCATCGTGTTCATAAGTTGAGTCCAGGCGCATCAAGAAGGCTCCTGTGTTTTGCATATCGACTGCGGCGGTTGAGGAATCGGCTCTTCATTCTGGTTATCCGCCTGGTTAGCTCCACTTCCGCTGGCTCCAACATTTCCACGTGTCCTCACCATCTGTTGCAAGCTTCCAAGGATAAGAAAAGAAGAAAGTATAGACAAGTAGAAGAATTTATGTGGGGAAACAGGTGTAACTTAAATTATTTAGCCACTTTATTGATATAATATAAAGCAGTATGGTTGCTCACAAGTGCCTAAGGGCAATGCAACGCATACTGAGACACTCACAACCGAACAAGTAAGCAAACATAGGAACCCATGACGACTCACACCTAATGGTGACTCGAAGAAAAGACGCGACTCAACCTTCGAGTCTCGACACTATACTCTACTAGACTCGATCACCATCGAGCCAACCCGGCTGCGGCTCCCGAGCATACACCGTGGGTGCTCCGCATCGGGCAACCGGTCCGTGACCTCTCGCGGTGGTGCAAAAGACCCCATCGACTACCGGTCCCGGCCGCCTGCTCTGCTGACTGGTGCCTCTGCTCTGGCTCCTCCGGATTTGGATCGTAACTCGAATCGCTCGGGCTCGGGTCCGCACAAAGCCATCTCCAACTCCTGGATCTTTCGCATGGAATGAGCTAAGCCCTCCGCGGTGGATCCTCGCCTCTGTGACCTCGCGCGGGTCCTCCGCAACTCCCGACCGTCTCATCCAAGGCATCCTCCGGGCGATGACGTACTCGCCAGTGGGTGATAGTGGCGTCCTCCTCTACAAGCTCCATCCTCTCCAAACGATTGTCTCGACGCGGATGGTGACGAAGACGGTGTCCTCCAACTCGCGGAGTAAGTGCGTAATCGCCAGACGCTCGTCGTGCCGCCTCTCGGATTCCGCCTCAAAAGAAGACCTCGACCGTGATGTAGATAGGACGGCTCGCCTCGCCCTCTCCCGAGCATACACCGTGATCTTGACATCCCAGCGACGCCAAGTCCGCCTGCACCACCGAAGTCCTCGACATGATGGTCCGTCAAAACCTCCGAGCAATCTGCATCATACGCCATAACTCATGGCGTATCTTGTAGTGTTATGCCCTTGAGGCAATCATTTAGATGATTGTAACATGACTATGTTTATGAATAATAATATGATTATTGGTCCAATGAATGTATATCATTGTATTGATCAACAAGTATGTGACTTGATTATGAAGCTCTTTACTTAATGATGTAATTCGATAAATATCTCTGATCGGATATCATCGTATAGGACTACGATGAATAGATCGGGACATGTAGTGATCGATGATCATGCTTCATAGATCATGGGATATGGAGATATCATCTCTACATTGTGGACCATGTTGAAGAACATGGGTTAGATAGACCCGCTATGGGACCTTTGCGAGAATGTTTCATTCTTATGTGTCATCAGTGTATCTCATACCTAGAAGATGTATGATCCTTAGACCTGAGATTGTCATATTCCCTACATGTGTAATAGTTTTCCTTGGGGCTATCAAACACTACTTCCTAACCGGATAGTTATAAAGGTAGCTTTCATGTTTACTATGAAACGTGCAGAGAGGAAGTGAGCGATCAAGATGGAATTTGCCACTCCAATGAAACGGAGATATATGACAAGGCCACTCGTGTGATATGATTAAGAAAGTGCATGGCCATGCCGTGATTGAGGAGTCAATCACAACTTATTAATATATCACGGATACGAGAGATGGATTGAATCATCAAAGGATGACATGCTTCGCCTTGAGATCAATCTTCATATACTTGGCAAAGGGATTATTACATGAGTTCTTTTGATAGGTTCATTCGATTTGATCACGGTATGTTTGGGAGTTGGCATACTTTGCAAGAAGCCGCTACCAACTATTGGATTGAAAAAGTGTTTTCGAATCCATGTCCAAACGTATGTGAACCTGCAGGGTCACACACTTAATGGGCTGGGACGCATTAATTTGGATTGGATCTGTAATTAATGAACCTCGTGGGCTTAGCATGCTGGTGGGCCCTGGTTTAGGGTTTCATCTCGTGGCTATATAAGGAGGGGAGGAGGGAAGGCGCAGAGTGTGCTTTCCACGGTTTAGGTTTGATTCACTTGAAACCTAGCCTCCTCCTCACGCCTCGCCGAGCGACTAGGTGCTTGCACACGACGCACGGCGTTCCATCTCGGACGTGTGGACATCTGCGGTGACGCTGCTGCGCGATCGCGGCGTGGGAGGGACGATCCACGGCGAGGCGAGGACGATCCACTACATCGACGCATCGATTGCGGCGAGGGACGAACCACTACATCGACGCTGGCGAAGGATTCCGCAATCGCTGCGTCTAGTGGTAATCTTATCTATGATCCCCTTCTTGCAGTAGCTTTCGGTTGTGCGGTAGTTTTTTTTTGTGCTAGCGTAGCATACCGCTTTTCCTTCAAGATCCTCGGTGCGCCTCCATAGGTATGGATCATCCTCATCATCAAAAAAACCTTGTTTAAATTAAACAGAGAATAATAAAAATTCAGATAGGTATGAATAAGGAGAAGAGATAAGTCGAGATTTCTTTGATATTATTGCTCAAGTTGATTAGGTCTTTTAGAAAATAGTTTTACCCTCCTAGGCACAACCAAACTAGGGTCAAGTCCTACATCACCTGCTCGATACCACCTCTGTCGGGACCCGACCGCAAACCGACCCTCTGTGTATTCTGTGCGATCCCAGATCACGCTAGCACACACAATCATACTGAGGTTGCACACAGACATTCACAAAGATATAAGAATAAATAGTGCAAACATGTATATAAATCGAGTTGTACGACCTTATGGTCTCCTTACAGATAAGTCAGCCACACAGGGCTTACATTATTCAAAGTAAAGAAATAGCAGAGGAACATAAATAAAAGGGTCGTGGAAGCCTTCATCTTGCCGCAGGCAACCGACTGGGCTTGCCCCCTAGTTGCTCGCATCCTCGATGTACTCTTCCTCCCATGCTGGTGTAGACTCCTCCACTGATGTTGGGTTTGATAAGCAAGGTGGGGTGAGTACACAAGGCACTCAACAAGTAATGCACAAAATGCAGCGCTATTACTATATGCAAAACTTATTCCAATGGGTTGGCTTAAATGGTTCTTTTGCATCAAGCAGCATTTTTGAACTAGTATCCTATTTAGATTAAAGCAGTGGCACAGATATAAATAATACTAAACTCAAAAGGTTTTTCATTGAAGATTCTCGGCACGCAGCCTTAACAGTTCATTTCCAACACTGGCACACAGCCACCCTTCCCACATTTTGTTTATGAAAATCTACCCCTTGACTGTAATCCCCGAGCAATGCTCAATACCGTGAGCACGGCTATTCGAATAGTTTGACACTCTGCAGAGGTTGTACACTTTACCCACAAGATCTGACCGCCACCACATGTGATTGTCCGCAACAAAGCTTTTCAGAACTTCTACCTTAACCAGAGAACCTCTCCGGTATTGCCTTCACTATCACTTCCCTCACACAGAGCCGAAGTATAGGACCGGCCAATCACCGTTGGATGGGCACCAAGCCGTAGCACAGGTACGCTCCCCCATACAGATATGCCCCTGTGTACCGTCACCCCGAGGTATCAGAGGAAAGATATCAAAACCCTAGTCAACTAGGTCTGTCCCATATCAGACATGTGGTTGTACGGGTAACTCAGATCAAAGGCTTGCAAGGTGATGTCCTTAACTGACCAAGGCAAGACTTCCAACACTCAAGAGTGGCACACAGCCTAATGTGGCACACAGACTCACATCACTCATCAACCCAATGCCACACAGGCCCACCAGGCACACAGCCTCTTGCCACTTGCCCCAGTCTAAATCTTTACCCACCCAGTTGATTATTGTGCAACACATGCCAGCAATAACTCCACATCGGTACGGAACCACACAGGTCGCGGTACCACAATCTCATCATATGGCAACATCACACCACTTTTCAAAATACATTCAATATGTCTTTAGTCAGTATTGTAGCATTTTTCCGAAAGATCACTCATGATTCGTTGCAAGGCTAAGCATCTACTCACGGTCTAGCCTCCTGTGTTGGCACAATATTAGCATCCAACTAATATAATCAAACTTAGGGTGACAATGGTTTAGGGCATACAATTAATAATTCAAGGTGGCATAACAAAATGGGTTGATTATCTACATTATCCCAAATCAATTTAATTTCATTTTAAATAATTAGCATGCATAGTTTCAAAGCATAGATTACATTTTAAAATCTGGGATCAAAATGATCAAAGCATCACTTGACTTCAAAGAGTTGCTGGTCTTGTTCCGAAGCTTGGTCTTGAGCGACGAAATCTTCTTCGAAACTTTCCGGCAAATTTGCGTCTACGCGTACAAACAAAATATGCAATAAATAACTAATACAGAAGAGTAAACGACCTCAAAAATTCAAATAAAATTCACCATTAAATAGCTCATAATTTTATGAATTTCTAGAAATTTGAATCATCCAAATCCGAGTTAAAATGCAAAAGTTATAGTCATTTGAAGTTTGAATAAAATCTGAAAATACATAAATTAAGAAAATCCGATTTTTCTGAAATATTTTTACACTGGAAATTCGCATTTGTGACGTCAGCACCGCGTCATGATGACGTCAGCACAGAAAAGAAATTCGATCGAAATATTTTTATATATATATAAAAATATATATGACGTCATCGCTGACGTCATCTCGACACGTGGCACGCCTGCAGGTCGCCACGTCGCTCGTCTATGGGCGGGTCCACGGTTGGCCCTGGTCCACCGTGGACCGGGCGGCATCGCGGTGCTCGCACCGGTGACGCAAGCCGTGGCATCAGCGACGGCTCGCAGCCAATCCCAACGCGACACGCGGTGCTAAACTAATCGCCGAAACTCGATTCAATCTCGTCCTTCTGATTTAAAACGAACGGCCGAGATTCATGCGACTTTTCGCCTCACCTCTACCGCGGAGCCAACATGTGGCTTCACCGTGACCCTTGGATCGGATCGAACGGTCACGATTAATCGGGTGACGCCGACGTAAATCGCGGCCGACTCCTCGGTTTCGGTCCACACGCGCCAAGACAGGATCGCCCGATGCACGGTGCGATCTCATCCGCCGATTCAAACGGACGGCCGCGATGAGCCAAGGCTATCGGCTCTAGCCTATCGCGGCGCGACATGCGGCACAATCCAAGGCGGCCGCCGCGCATCCGTAATTTGTGACCTTTACGCGACGGTAAAAAAATAAACCCTACGATCTAGATCTAACGGTGAAATAAACTAATCGTGAAACTAATCGGCAATCTAGACCGCTGATTAGATCAAACTACCGAGGGTGAAGATGAGGATTACCGCTGATTGGCGACGTGGATGAATCGATGCGCTCGGCGGCGATCGTGACGGTGGGACGGCTTCGGTGGCGACGATGTCACGGTGGCGCAGATCTTGCCGGAGAGGATGAAGACGACGTGCAACGCGGCGCTGCGGGGCTTCTCCGTCGTGATGAAGTGGTCCACTCGATGCAGCTTGCTTCGATGAACTTAGGAAGGGGTCGGAGCACGGCGGAGCGGCTCGGACGACGATGGGAGGAAGCAAAAACAACGGTGGCGAAGGAAGGCAACTACGGCGAGCTCTCACGGGCGCTAGAGGGAGTCTCGGCGTGCTGCGAGGAGTCAAAAGATGCGGAGCGAAGGCCTCTGCACGACACCTTCAACGGGGACTTAAGGGCTGCATCGACGTGCGCGAAACGGCCGGCGGAAGTCACGGCCATCAACGCCCACGTCTGTCCGATGATCTCGCGGGGACGAAGCAACATGGCGCGATCCTGTGCGTTCGTGCGGCGATGATCCGAAGGCTCACGCGCACGGGCGACGTGGCACACGACAGCGCAGCGATCCGGACGGACGGCTTGGGCTAGGCGGCGCTAGGGTTTCGGGCGGGCGGCTGCGTGGGCGAGTCACGAAGTGGGCGAGCACAAGATCGGGCCGCCAACGATTTCGCCTAGACACTGCTGCAGGATTTTTAAATCTTTTTCGAATAAAAATAATTCAGGAAATTAGTTTTGGCCAAAGAAAGTAGTAAAAATATCTGAAAAATTCCAGAAAAATTCTGGAAAATACTTTGAGATGTTTGGAACTCCATTAAAATATTTTCAATAAAACTTTGCAAAAACTTTTCCTTTATTTAATTTGTTTTCAAGAAAGGCTATATTTGAATAATTCCAAATAAATTTCAATAATTTCCAAAAATTTTCAAAAATCAAAAATACTTCAAATTTTAAATTAGAGCAAAAATTAGGGTGTTACACGTCCCGTCCAAGAAGCAGGCCACGTCAGGAATAAAGCCTGGCGAAGGAACCAAGAGAATCATCCTCGACCCATTCGACTCGTCTAAAACGACCCTGATCGGGTTAGGGCTCAAGGATAAATAGGAAGGCGCGCTCGTCACCTTCCTCCAGGCTAACAGGGACATCTTTGCCTGGAAACCATTCGACATGCCGGGTGTCCCTAGGGAGGTGATCGAGCATTCTTTGCACGTCGACGAAAAGGCAAAGCCAATCAAGCAAAGGCTTTGGCGGTTCGCTCCAGATCACCAGAACACCATCAAGCAGGAGATCACCAAGCTTTTAGCTGCAGGCTTTATAAAAGAAGTGTATCATCCAGATTGGTTGGCAAACCTGTACTAGTTCAAAAGAAGAATAAAACTTGGCGCATGTGCGTTGATTATACTGATCTCAACAAGGCATGTCCGAATGATCCCTTTGGGTTACCGCGAAATGATCAGGTGGTTGACTCGACTGTCGGGTGCGAAATTCTGAGTTTTCTCGATGCCTACTCAGGGTACCATCAGATTCGCTTAAAGGCGGAAGATCATCTCAAGACTTCATTCAACACGCCTTTCGGAGCCTTTTGCTATACCACGATGGCGTTCGGGTTGAAAAATGCTGGTGCAACGTATCAGCGCAATACAGCGGTGTTTTTAAGCCCAACTTGGGCGCAATGTGGAGGCATACATGGAGGATGTCGTGGTGAATACTTGGGAGAGGAAAGACCTTATCGTCGACCTGACCGAGACGTTCGAGAGTCTAAGGGCTTTCAGCATGAAGCTTAATCCCGAGAAGTGTGTTTTCGAAGTATCTTCGAGAAAACTGCTCGGGTTTATCGTATCCCAACGAGGCATTGAGGCCAACCCAGAGAAGATCAGGGCCATATCAAATATGGAAGCGCCGACTTGCCAAAAGGACGTCCAGAAGCTTACAGGATGCATGGCCACACTCAGCAGGTTTATTTCCCGATTGGGTATGCGAGGTATGCCATTCTTTAAACTCCTCAAGAAGCAGGACAAGTTCCAATGGACGCCAGAGGCATAGCAAGCGTTTGAAGATTTGAAGACCTTCTTAACAACGCCCCCGGTCTTGGTTTCGCCGATGCCAGAGGAACCTCTACTACTTTATATCGCGGCAACGACTCATGTAGTCAGTGCTGTGGTCATCGTAGAAAGGGAGGAGCCGGGCCACGTGGAGAAGATCCAACATCCGGTCTACTTCGTCAGCAAGGTCCTGAGTGAATCCAAGGTGCGGTATCCGCAAGTACAGAAATTATTATATGCCGTACTCTTTACATCTCGCCAGATCAAGCACTACTTCCAAGAACATATTGTTTCGGTGGTCACCTCCTTCCCAATAGGAGATATTCTCCACAACCAGGAGGCCACTGGGAGAATTGCAAAATGGGCAGTCGATCATGGAGCTTTTGATATCTTTTTCAAGCCTCGAACAGCCATCAAGTCTCAACCGCTCGCTGACTTCACAGCCGAGTGGACAGAACTTCAAAACCCGGTGATCGTCACCCAGCGGTCATCAAGGAACTCGAGTATTGGACGATGTATTTCAATGGTTCCCTCATGCTCAGCGGCGTGGGGCTGGTATAGTGCTCATATCGCCAAGTGGAGAACGGCTGAGGTACGTCCTACAAATACTTTTTCCCGCATCAAACAACGCCGCCGAGTAGAGGCACTCATCCATGGGCTCCGTATCACCATATCGCTCGGTATCCGACGATTGGCGGTCCGCGGAGATTTAATGCTCATGATCAATCAAGTGCAAAAAGAATGGTTCTGCATCGAAGACAACATGGCAGCCTACTGCCAAAAAGTACGCAAGCTGGAAGGCAACTTTGATGGACTGGAACTTGTTCATGTGCTCCGCTGAGACAATGAAGCGGCCGACGAACTAGCAAAAATGGGATCCTGCCGGTCTACAGTGCCCGTGGGAGTATTCGTCGAAGAAATTCATAAGCCCACGATCAGCACTCGGTCGAAGTCGGACGTCCCAGCGAAGAAGAACGTTGAAGCTGAAGTCCTAGTCATTACCCCTGATTGGACAGCTCCGTATCTGGACTACTTGATGAAGGACGAACTACCCGAAGACCGTGTGCAAGCCGAACGAATAATGTGCCGAAGCAAGAGCTACGTGGTGATCAGAGAAGAACTCTATCTCAAGAGCTCCTCTGGGGTACTACGACGGTGCATATCAGAACAAGAAGGAAGAGATCTCCTCAAGGAAATCCACTCAGGAGTTTGCGGAAATCACGCGGCGTCATCAACTCTAGTTGGCAAGGCTTATCGTCAGGGATTTTTCTGGTCGACCGCTGTTACTGATTCAGAGGACATCGTCCGGACATGCGAAGGATGTCAGTTCTTTGCGTGACAGATGAACAAACCGGCACAGGAACTACAAACTATCCCAATCACCTGACCATTTGTAGTCTGGGGGCTCGACATGGTGGGAACTTTGAAGAAGGCTCAAGGGGGTTATACTCATCTCTTCGTGGCCATCGACAAATTCACCAAATGGATTGAGGCTAAACCAGTCGCCACAATCACAGCAGCAAAGGGCAAAGAATTCTTCCATGAAATCGTGGTTAGATTCGGCGTACCAAACTGGATCATCACGGATAATGGCACCCAATTTAGAGACGGCATATTTCAAGACTGGTGTGGCGAACTCGGCATAAAAATCTGCTTCGCATCAGTAGCGCACCCCCGAAGTAATGGGCAGGTTGAGCGAGCCAACGGCATGGTTTTGCAAGGCCTAAAGGCAAGGATTTTCTATCGTCTCAAACCATACGCCACTCAGTGGGTCAAAGAATTGCCTTCGGTACTCTGGGGGCTGCGAACCACCCCCAGCAGAGCAACCGAGCAGTCGCATTTCTTCCTGGTGTATGGCTCAGAGGCGGTTGTCCCCACCGAGTTAGAATTCGGATCCCCACGGCTTCGGAAGAGAGCCGTCAAGAAGACCTCGACCGACTGGAAGAAGCTAGGGACATCGCAACAATTCAGTCGGCAAAATATCTTCAGGGCTTACGTCGCTATCTCGAACACAACGTGAGGAGCCGCGCGTTCTCTAAAGCTCTCCCCAAGCTGGGAAGGCCCTTACGTTATCGATGAGGTGATACGCCCTGGAGCTTATAAGCTCAAGCGTGAAGACGGCACGGCAGTCAGCAACACTTGGAACATAGAACAGCTACGTCATTTTTTCACTTGAACTTTGTAATTCAATTGTCTCTTTATGAATGAATGTTTGCTTTTAAAGTTATTTTCATTCAAACTTCTCGTGATTTTTGCGTCCGAGTGCCTTGCTCCTACGATGTTAAGACTCTGAGACATGCGTCACGAACCATGCCTCAGAGCCTTGGGGCTGGACTAGTCGGACACGACATGTCAAAACCACTCGGGCAAAGCAACATATTTGAAAGACAAAATGCAAGAACAAAGAGAAATTTTCATATATCACGTTTACAGCTCCAGAGTTTCTACAATGGCCATAGAGGCGTCCTTGACTTCCTCCCAGAGCTCGGCGGCCGGATCTTCGTCTACATTGCAGGCGTAGCCTTCCTTAACGGCTTCAAGATCCACTCCGGGATAGAGCGACTTGGTGATCGCCAAAGCCTGGCTAGCACCATTGGTCGCTGTCTCCTTCAAGAGTCCCTTGAGCGCCTCGGGGGCTTCCTCCAGTCGAGAGATGACCTGGTCCCTACCGAGTGGCTTCTCGTCTCCGGGATGAAGCAAGCTCAACAACGGCTCGGAGGCTTCATGAAGCTTAGCGCAAGACGCTTCAAGGGTTTCAACCTTCTTGTTAAAGACGGCGTATTGCGCCCGCGTTTTGAATTTATAATCTGCAAGACAGAGTATTAAGAAGTACCAAGAAGGCAATGAAGACATGGGAGGGCCATGCTGCCGACCGTACCTTCTAGCTCCTTCTCCGAAGCTTTAAGTTGCCCTGGAGCTTTACATTAGCAGAGTCCCGAGCTGACACGAAGATAAGAAGATCAAAAAACCAGACGATTAAATGAAAAGATGAGATGGTTTGGGAAATATCTACCTCGAAGGGAGCCAACGACATCTATCTTCTCTTGCCGAAGAGTCTCCTTCTCAGCCCGCAGCTTCTGAACCTCCGACCGAAGAGCTCGCAGCTCGGCTGCATGTCTAGCCTTGATCTGCTCCAGTTCGGCCAGATATTCTTGGCGCATCCGGACCTCCGGAAGCATCTTCTGGAGGTACTCGGACTTCTTTTCGGAGCGCTCCCCTAATTTCTGTAATCATCACAGGAAAAGGTGACTACATGCTGACTGACGTAAGCAAGAAGACGACGAGAGTAGATAAAATCTTACCCGGGCTAGGCGTGCACAAGCAGTGGCATGACTGTAAAAGTCATTCCTCTCTCTCTCCTCCTCTGAGTTGTCCAGGAGCTTCAAGCCATCCTCCTCATCAACCCACGCAGCGTGCATTATGAGCTGGGGGCGAGCAGGAGTCGGCGGAATCCAGTAGATCTCCTCAACCTCGGGGGACAGACAGGGGATGGGCTCTAGAGCAACAGAGCCCAATACTGGAGCACGAGGAGTCAGTGAAGGCGGCTAAGGCTCAGAGGGCGCTCCTGTGTCCCCGAGCGAGGCCCCCTCAACCAAGACATGAACCTCCAGGGGCCCAGCCTCTTCAGGAGCCCTAGACGGTGTCTCGATGGGAGCATCAAGCCAAGGATTCCTACGAGAAGAACTATTAGCAAACAAACCGGCGAAACGCGTCAAATAAGAGTCGATAGGGCAACAAACCTGTCGGACTTCTTCATCCTTATCGGGGGCTTCTTCCGAGTGGCCGAGCCACTCCTGGAGGGACCACTCGGGGCACCGCCGACTAGCACCCTGGGCTCCTCTCGACCGCCCGAGTCCCTCAGAGTTCGACTCGACTGTGCCGCGGGCTCACTGGAAAATGGAGCCGAAGGCACCGGGGCTCGTGCTGACGGTTCCTGGATCTTGGGACCACCAATCGGGCATCGGAGCTTCGCGGGGTCCTTGGCCACCATCTTCTTCCCCTTCTTGGCAGCGGGATCTCCCGCAGGAAAGCTCGCTGGCCGCTTCAGAGAATCGCCTATGCGAGCGGGCATTTTCGGAAGAGGCGCGTTGCTCAAGAAGGCCACTCTATCCTGAAAAGGAACATTAAAAGTTAGAAGTCAATCAAGAGGCGGATGTAAAAATCTATCGGCAAAACTTTCTCACCTCAAGAGGAGGATTCGACGCAGAGAAGGCCTTGGGGTATCTGGTGGGCATCTCGACGCTCGGGATAAAAAAATTGCCTACTCGAGCAAAAATCTGCTCTTTCGTTATTAATCGGGCAATTCCCGAGTCGGGTCGTCCCTTTCCTCAAACTGATACCCCAGATGGTCGCGCTCCTTCAGGGGCTGAATCCGGTGAGCAACGAAGTGAAGGGCCAGACCAACCCCTGTGAGGCCCCCTTCTTTTAATTTGTCGATGAGCACCAAGAGGTCTTGCACTTGATCAATGTTGCAGGCATCACCGACAGAAGACCAAGAGAGGGACACCTTCGGCTGGCGCCCGATGAAAGAAGGGAGAGCTGGATCAAGATTGGCGCAATAAAACCACTCCTGGTGCCAGCCTTTATTCGAAGACTTGAAAGGAATAGCAAAGTATGATTTCTTTAGCCCCTCTCGAAGTTGGAATCCGGCTCCCCCAATTACCTTGGGGTCGCTTTTTGAGGGATAGGGCTTCAGAAGGTAAAAATGGCGGAAAAAATCAAAATGAGGACGGATGCCCAAGAAAGCTTCGCAAAGATGAATAAAGATAGAGATTAGCAAAATAGAGTTGGGATTCAAGTTCACCAACTCGATACTATAGAAGAAGAGAAGGCCGCGGAGGAAAGTGCAGGCCGGAAGACCCAGCCCGCGCTAGAAGAAAGACTCAAATACCACGACTTCTTCAGGACGAGGAGTGGGGATAGATTCACCTGTAGCTGGCTGAGCAGAAATCAAAGCCAAGTCTGGGAGAACCCCGTCATTCACCATGGACTGCAATTTCTCCTCTGTTGTGATCGAGGTCGTCCAATCCTGAGGCAATGGCTACGAGGAGGAGACCTTGGAGGGATGAGAAGACATCTTCGGAGGAGAGATCAAATGGCGGCGCAAAAAAGCAGGTGCACTAGCAGTTAACCCTAGCGGCAGAGATGGCGGAGAGACGAAGGAAGCAGAAGAGGCAGGAGTGAACGATGAGTAAAATGAACCATCGGCTCAGTCTTAAAGGGGGGAAAATCAGGTTTTCGCCAAAACGGCAGGAAAAAGATTGCGGAAACCCTAGCCCTACTCTATGTTTCGTAATGATTTGCTAGCCGGGCGTCCTAACATATCGGGACGGTCGCGGTTTGACCAAGTCATACTGGGGACACGTTGCTCCCCACGATGGGATGTTTAACCACTTACCGTGCTAAGCGGGACGAGGATATCCTCCGATTTGGATAAATAATATATCTTCTTGTGATATGCCCCACGCTGGGTCGCTAGGTGGTTACCGCATGACGGAATCATATATCACAAGTTGAGCCTAAACGGGCACGAATCCAATGGTATGCCCCATGAGGGTCAAAAAGCTGTGCGTCATAATAAGCGAGTACGGATACCGTTCGGATTAACCTCGATGTGTCCCAAGTTGGACCAGAGCCATATCCTACATCAGTCGGGTATGGGCATCACTCGGCTATGAGACAAGAAAACCTTGATACGCTCCAAGTTGAGCCTAAGCTATATCCTACAACAGTCGGATATGGGTATCACTCGGCCAAGAGCCACAAAAGTATGATACGCTCCAAGTTGAGCCTAAGCTATATCCTACAGCAGTCGGATATGGGTATCACTCGGCCAAGAGCCACATAAGTATGATACGCTCGAAGCCGAGCCTAAGCTATATCCTACAGCAGTCAGATATGGGTATCACTTAGGCACGAGCCAAGAAGAACCTTGATACGCTCCAAGTTGAGCCTAAGCTATATCCTACAGCAGTCGGATATGGGTATCACTTGGTCAAGAGCCACATAAGTATGATACGCTCCAAGCCGAGCCTAAGCTATATCCTACAGGAGTCAGATATGGGTATCACTCGGCCACGAGCCAAGAAGATCCTGATACGTTCCAAGCCGAGCCTAAGCTATATCCTACCGCAGTCAGATATGGGTATCACTCGGCCAAGAGCCGCGCAAATCCTAACATGTCCCAAGTCGGACCTAAGGTGTATCCTACGACGGTTGGGTGCGAATATCGCTCGACCAAGGAACCACGCAAGCTTCGACGTGCCCCAAGCTGGGTTCAAGCTATGTCAAAACAATGATCATGGAAAATGATGAGGAATGGTGCTTCTTTATTTATGTATAAAAAGTTCACCGGGCATTATGCTCGGGAAAGTATTACATTTATAGGGGACCTACACTTCACCCCGACGCACGCGACCCAATGCCTCCACGAGGGCCTCCCTGGCCCTGTAGAGGGCTGGGAAGATCTCTAGGAAGGTATCGATGGCGGCACGGTCGCGGGCGACCGCCTTCTCCTCGGCCAATTCCGCCATGGCATGGTCGAAATCCTCCTACAGCTCGGCAAGCTCAGGGTCATCTCGATCATCTTTGAAGTTCCTCATGAAGAAAGAAGCTTGAAGCAATAAGGTGAGTAATAAGCGTGAAGGAATACATCCCAGAAGCATTGGTTCACCTTTTATAGCCAATGTGATAAGGCTGAAGTAAATGCGAGGATGTAGAGACATCGGAAGCCGAGGAGACTTAGAGTTAAGATGGTTTCAAAGGCCAAGGAGTTTTTTTTTCAGTAAGTGGATTGGCACAGAAAATCAAGACGACCTCGAGGACTGTACTAAGCTGATCATTGAAGAGGAAGGATATTAAGGTTTCGCTTCGATCTTTCAAACCAAAAAAAATCAAAGGTTATATTCGAGTCCTTCATAATCCCCTTGCTGCAAAGAAGAGCATTTAAATCAAAGAAAAAACTAGACAGAGGTTTACAATAACAGCTGAAAGCATGTCGAGTCCCAGATCAAGATATAGCAACCGGATCATGAATTACTCGGGGGCTACTGTGGAATATATGAAACCAGGTATCTTCATGGTCGGCCCAGCATCGCCTGAAGAGAAGACAGGCCAAAGTAGAAGGCCCAAAGGATTCACCCCGCACCAAGCCTTGCTGCCGTACGGAAAGGGGGCACATCCTATAGATAGTTGTATGTATATTTAGATATAAAAGATACGGCTGTAATCCGAGTCGTTAATAGGATAGATAAAGAAGTAAACTCTATCCTGTAGTTGACTAGAATCTAGTAACCGATTGGAATCTCCTAACCAATCGGGACTCTGTAAGCCGCCCCACTCCCGCTATATAAGTGAGAGGGCGGGCAACAACATAGACATCAAGCAATCGAGCTATCAAGCCATAGTGCACACATCGCATATCGCCCAGAGCACACTACGCTTTGAACAATCCTAGATCAAAGAGATTCATATAATCCCAGCACACAGGATTAGGGTATTATCTCCTCCGTGAGAGCCTGAACTTGTCTAAACCCTTGTCTTGTGTGACCTTCGAGTTTGAGACCTAGCGCTTGCCCCATAAATTTATTGCCGACTACAAAAGTCGACACTATACAAATAGATTTACACTCTACAGAGGTTATGCACTTTACCCACATGATACAACCATACACCACAAAGGCGAGTGATTATAACAAAGCCTGTACAATGCACTACCTTAACCTAGTACTACCCGCTAACGTTTCAAGAATGGTGGATCTGAAAACGACATCTAGGGCCCCCATCTTGCGCCAAGTGAGTTGCTCCATAACTCGGAAACTCACACCGCCATTGATAGTAACAAGCTAAGACATCACAAATTAATTAGCTAGGCGTCCCGTACCAGACATTTGGTTGCATGATTGACTCATGTCAAAGGCTTGCAAGGTTAAGTCCTCAGGATGAATGAAGCAAGATTTCCACATACCCTCTGCCCATCGGGCCACCTTGGCATACTCTCCCCTTGTCACTTGCCCCAATCTAAGTGATTACCACCAAGTTGATTACCAAGCACCACATGCCATCAACAATTCAACATCGTTGCGTGACATCCATCGCCACAACAACTCAATCTCATCGTATGACCACCCATGACACACAAGTGCGTATCATTGTTCCATATTCCATTAGTCAAGATTAAACATCTTTGGTTCGAGTATATGTGATGACGTAGCAAGGCTAAGCAACTAACACGGTCTAACCATCCCATGTCGATTTTAGTATTAACCAACTATAGTGAACCAATCTAAGGTGACAATAGATTATGGCATACAATTGACAAGGTAGGGTATAGATCAAATTGGTATAATAGCTAGTCCCAATTTAATTTGAAACAATTGTATATGTGAAATAACATGCAATAATTAAAACAATATAGCAATTTTGTAAACATGGGTTTGACAAGATCAAAGCACAACTTGCATTGGAATAGGTTCTGGTCTTGATCCTAAAATTGATCTTGGGTCGACGGATCCTCCTCCGAAGCGTCACACAATTCAATGTCTACGCGAACTGAAGGAGACAAGCAAATAAATACCAAAACAGAGAGAAAATGATCTCCTCAAATCAAATAAAATACACCGTTAAATAGATCTAAATTTTAAAAAAATTTACAAAATTGAATCATCTACATCGGAGTTCGTATGAGGGAAGACGAGCCCTCCGAAGATTGAAAAATTCTAAAAACCAGAAAATTGAAAATCAAATAATAAACCAAAATATTTTTATAAAGGAAAAACATATTATTGCGTCAGCATGACATCATGATGATGTTAGCCCTGACCCAAAGCACTCTCGTGCCGACACGCGTCACCTCGATCCATGGACTTGGTCCACGGCCTTCCTCGAGTGCACGGTGGACTAGGTTTGTGCGAATCTGGGCCGCTAACACGCGGGTCCATCGAACTACCGCGTTAGCATGCGACTCAGCGCTGATTGGCACCCACGTGATCCGCCACGTAGACGCCACCTCCACGACCCCTCCTGCGTGTCTGCCACGTGTCGACGAAGCATCAACCCACGTCAGACAGCGACGTGCACAACGCTAGGGTCACCACCGTCGACCATTGAGACCACCTACGGTGAGCTCATCACCTCGCCTACCTCCTGACTTGCTCAGATCCCAGGTTTCGGTACTGGTTCAACGGCAGTGCGATCCTCTTCACTGGCGGCGATGGCCTCCGCGATGTACTCCCTCTCCGGCGACGATATGGAGAAACGAAGGGGTGCACAACGTGCTTTGGTCGATGACGAAGCTGATGCGACTGGTCCCAGGTCCTGCGATGGCTTGACGGCGATGAATAGGCGGCTCCCTCGTTGCGGCGGCGCTCGGCAGAAGACCTTTGATTGCGGAGAGACGACGATTATTTCCGAGGCTAAACCTTAGGGTTTTGGTTGCTTGGGGATCTGCCCACCCGATGCATGCTTTATATAGCCACCCCGATCCTCTCCGACGGTGACTCTGACTGGTGACACACTCCAGGCGCCGTACCTTGCCGATCGAACGGTCGTGACACACTCCAGGTGCCGCACGATCTCAAGCGACCATGCATTTTCTGCAACGACCTAGATCCAGAGGAGTCCTAAATCGGTATGCCTTGATACCCACCACGCGATCTCAATCCAACGGTCGCCAACGCTGGACTCAAAAGGAAACCTCATCATCAACTCCTAGCCGTCCGATCTAAATCCTATGGCCCACATTCTGGCTTCCAGAACCAGGCCAAACGGACCACTCGCGCAGTTATGGGCCCGCCCATACTGTTCATGGATTTTCACCGATTTTCGATTAAACTAAATACAGAAATTACTTTAATTAATTTAAGGTAACAAAAATGCTACGAAAAATTCCAAGAAAATTCTCAAAAATACTTTGAGACATTTTGAATTCCAATAAAATGTTTTTGGCAAAACTTTTTATTTACTTTACATATATTTAATTAGTTTTCTTAAAAGGCCAATATACTTAATTCAAAATAAATTCAAACAAATCCCAAACAAAATCCAATAAATCTAGAATAATCACAAAATACACAAATAGCAATAAAATAATATTTAAGGCAAATTTTAGGATGTTACACTCTGTTTGCTTTTTAATAGTCACTTGGTCTTAATGACATTATAACCAGATGGGCACTCTAAAATCTGTCAAACTTTTTTTATCATGAAGTTTTCAAGTTCCTCATGCATAGCATTAATCCAAGACTCATCGGATAATGTATGAGTCACATCCTTCGGCTGAAAAGAGGCAACAAAGACAGAGTTGAGGCAAAAAGAGAATAAGCCTGATTTTGAGCTCGTCACTCACTCAAATAGATCACCAATGATTTGATCAGGTGGATGAGAACGCTGAATATGACTGGGAGGTCCAGAAGTAGAAGTGGCCTCTACCTCATGAATAAAAGAGGCGAAAACAGAGCCAATCGCTGAAGGAGAGTCTAAAGGTAAGGGCTGGTCTCCCTGAGGTGCAGAAATGGAAACAGGAGGCACCTACGAAGTAGAAGGTACTGGATCAGGTGGAACACCTTCATCTCCATCATCCTCATCCTCTACAAAGATGGTATCGGAGGTAGAAGAAGAGCTTGAAATGTCAAGTCTAACTCCTGGGCTAGCCTCATCAAAGGTCACCTCGCGGGTCTCTATGATCCTATGCACAACGCAACTCCATACCCTATAGCTACGAGAAAAAGTTGAATAATCCAGAAAGATACCATTAAAAGAACGAGACTCAAACTTATCCAAGTTACCAGACTTCAAAATGAAACACTTGCAAACCAAACATACGAAAATAAGAAACACTGGGCTTTCGCCCATACCTCAACTCGTGATTTGAAACATGGCAAGCAGTAGCTACTACCACAATCTCACCACTTTGGGAACAATGCACAATGGTGGGAGGATGCACCCTAGCGTGCTCTAAGTAGTCAAATCCTAGACCCTGATTGAATCAGCTAATCTTGGATTAGTCTAGAATGAGATTGATCTTCTTCTTGCCTCCAACAAACTTCTCAAGAGTGCTCATGAGATACTTACACTCCCGGAAGAAAGAGGCACATGAAGAAGAGCGAAGAGAAGAGGAAGAAGAACCAGAAAGAGAAGAATTATCGGCACTTATATTTTTCTCCCTCAGCGCAGCTGCCTCTATCTTGAGGCCCTCACAAGAAAAGCAAGGGGCATTTCTAATCCTAATGGTCTGGGCCTCAAACTTCTTCCTAAGTCCGACTTGGATTTTATCCAAGTCCCCCTCAATCTCAGCACATCGCAAGCACCTTTTTGTGGCTTAGCTAGTAAGTCCTTAGCAAGATTAGCACACTTGACATTTAAAGATTCATTGTCAAGTTTTAGTTGCCTATAGCCCTCACAAGAGCTGACTAACTGCTTAGAAGCATGCATTTTAAAGTTCATCGTTTCTAGAAGAAAGCTTCCTAAGGTGATCGCTCATGGCATTAATTTCAGCAAGCAATTTAGGGCAATTTTAACATGAGGTAGTAGAGTGAGCATGAAGAAAACTAACCTCAACAGGAATAGCATCAACAGAACTAGCGCTAGCATTCTTCAACCTAAGATCATCAAGCTCAGCAAGCACACTATCATGTATGGTCCTGAGGTTCTCTAGCTCCTCAAGCAAGGCATCACACAGAGAACAGTCATAAGTGACTCGAGAGGGAGAAGATCTAAGACAAGCTAACTCCCAAATCAAGGTACCTACTTCCTTCTCTAGCTCCATACACCTAGCTCTAGCCCTAGCATGAAATTTTTCAAATTTGCAGAAAGCTTCATTGAGCTTGTCATAAGAAGGTACCTCGTCCGAGTCGCTATAGAGCTCGGAGTGGCCGATGCCATGAAGCACCTGCAGGTGAAGTCGTCACCGTCTTTCTTCTCTTGCGGTTCATCCTCGCCCTCATCGCTCCATGTCTCTGTGTCGGAGAGGTTGATGTCATCAAGTGCGGCGAGGACGCGGTGGAAGAGCTTCTTGTTCATGGAAAAGTTGCGGTACTTCTTTGCACGCGCCGGCTCGCGAACTAGAGTCATCTTGTTGCAGTTCTTGTTGATGTAGTCGTTCTTTGCCGAATCGCCGGTGCATTCTTGGCCTTCTCCAGTTTGGGCAATTCACTCGAATGTGGTTGGGGCCACCACATTCGAAGCAGGTGATCGTGTCACCTCTCTTCCTCTCTCTTACCCTTTTTTATGCATGAGAGAATTTACAAGCTAAAAGAGCAAGCTAGTTTTCTGAAAAAATTCAAGTTGGTCATCACTTAGCTCACAAAGGGTGGAGAGGGAAAAAGAAACAGAAGAATCATAAGAGGAAGATCTAGTGAGATCGGTGATCAAAGCCATCGACTGAGATTTCATCTTCCAAGAGACAACATCGATCTCATGAGTCTTGAGGCGAGAATAAAGCCCGTCAAGAGTCAGAGTCAACAAGTCGGTAGTGTCCTTGATGGTGGTCACCTTCATCTCCCAAACTCTAAGATCGAGTGCAGTCAAGAAATGACGAGCATTATTCGAGTTAGAGTATATGCAACCAACTGCTCGGAGATCGGTCAAAATCTTAGTAAAGTGACTAAAACACTCATCGAGACTCTCACCAGCGTGTTATTCAAACTTGTTGTAATCACGCTTGAATTGGTCCTATCTCACTGTCTTGATTTGGGTAGTGCCCTCATGATAACTATCGAGGGTCACCCAAATCTGGTGAGGTAAACGGAGGTGAGAAATCCTATCATACTCACTACGGCTAATACCCTGTATGAGGATGTTCCCTGCCTTAGCGTTTGCCTCAACGTTAGCCATATTGTCGGCCGTGACGTTTTCATCAGCACAAACCTCATACAGGAGTTTCACCTTCTGCCATATCATGAAGCCCTATGCTGTGATGTATGACTCCATCTGCGACTTCCAAAACGGAAAATCAACTCCAGAAAAAATAGCAGGCTTGGTTGAATACTTGTCCATCACCATGGCTCTTGAGACCGGTCAAGATCTATGGAATAGCAAAACCGGCTTTGAAAACCAATTGAAGGATCGAGATGGCGATCAGAGGGGGGTGAATGATCCCAATTTAAATTTTATCCACCAAAGAAGATGACGAATGCAATTTTTCACCCAAAGAAACCAAACCAAAATACCTAGGTATCAAATGGAGGCGAAAGAATCAGTTTTCACAAATTTTAGCCTGAGGCCGGTACTACTGCCCATGTAGAGGTGGTACTACGGAAGTTACTGTAGCTATAGTAAACACAGGCAATTCAACAGTGATTTCAGCACGAGTTCAAAAAGAAAAATCGAGGAATCTTTTGATCCACTAATCCAAACTCAATGAAACTTTATGGACACCTCCTATGGATGTTAGGAACCTATTCCAATTGTCGATTACAAGAATTGATATAAAAGTTATGACCTTTTTCAAATTTACGAAAGGTTGCAAAGAACAGGTTCAGGAACAAAAACTTGACCCTTAGCTAGCTCGTGGGTTCTTTATGATCAAGATGATCCAAGATGGCTTTCCACATGTCTTAGCAAGCTATAACACATGTCAAGAACACCAAAAACACGATCTTCCAAGAATCATCCTCTCAAGAACAAAAAATCGGTTTCTGGCAGAAGAACACAAGATTTGCCTAGATGATTGGGATATGATCTGAAGAAGACTCATCCATCAATCATACATCCTCAGCATAAGATCCAAAAGCATTTAGAAGGAGGGGAGGCAAATCCAAATGTGCAAGAAGTAAATTGCAAGAATGTAAATTACATAATTTAAAGACTGAATTTAAAGCATAAAGTAAATATAGAAAGTAAATTCAAAATTGAGAGGAATAGATTTTTATTTATGCAAGGGAGGTTCACAAAGCATCACAACAAGGTGGGCAAAGCTCAAAGGAGCACAAAAACCTCAAAACCTTCAAGAGGAGGGGGGCTAACCCTACCCTCTATTTATACTACTCTTGAGTCATCCTCCATCCTTGGATGAGTTCCTTCTACCCTAAGGAACACCATGAAGGGCTAGGATTGACTCACTCACTCATATATGGGCTAACCCGAAACCCAACAACATAACGGGTTTTGCACACTTCTCAAAGAAAACTAACTAGACCTGCTACTCTATCACCTAGACCGCGATCCAACGGCCCCTCCTTGATCTGAGCAGCTCCTAGCTAGCATCTCATACATTCCTTGTCTTCTAAGATCGCAGTGACTCTGTCTTCGATCATCTTCCGCGATCCCCAACCGTCTGGACCAAAGGTGTACCTCGCCTAGTCAAATTCATCCCTCGCCTCACCATGACCTAGCATCCTCGTCCTGCAACCATCAAAAACAAGGAAAACCCATCACATAGCAATGTCCAACAAAGATAAGCAATAATCATCCAAAATCGCATTCTAATATTCAATTTCGCTCAAAGGTCGGCACTACCGCCTCCCGGGACCGGTAGTACTACTTTCCCGGCACAACCGCTCTAGCATGGCCGGTTGTGCCGCTCGCCTAAATATCCAGTGAATACCCTCTCTGGTATAAAAACTACCGCTCCCTAGAGCTGGTACTGCCACTCGGCCGGTAGTACTGCTCCTACTAGGCTGGTAGTGCCACTCAAGGCCTCACAGCACTCAAATTGCTTCATTTTGAAAATCCAATTCAAATCAAACTTAAACTCAAGCACATCATGCCTAAACACAGTCAAAAACTCATCACCAACAAGGTTAGACCACAACTTGGTCTTTCAGTGTTCGACTTGAAAACATCAACTAATTGACTCTATACTTTACCCAGGTGGGGCGACAGCTGCTGACGAAGTTAGCATGGGACTTCTTGCATTCGGTGTGGTAGAGGAGCCCCATGGTGGTGATCTCAATGGGCTTCATGTCTGTGTGCTTCTCCATGCATGCGTAGAAGGTGTCTCGTGCCATGGGGAAGAGCTCCTTGATGCGGCCGACGGGGATGGACCGATGGTTACATCGAAGAACACCACCAGGTTCTTCAGGTTCGGCGACCGCTGGTGCCACTCCACCACTGAAGCCGTCGCATGGCCCGGTGAGATGGCCACTCCTCTGGAGGAAGCCATGGCGGTGCTTGGGGATGAGGTGGAAGGTTATCGAAAGTTCGGGAGCCGACACAGGAGAAGAAGAAGATTCGAGTGGTCGGCGGCGCATGGTCGAACTGTGATTGTGAGATGGATCGGTCGCTTGGTGTGCGAGCGGCTGGGGGTAGGACAGCGCAGGGTCGATTGCCATGACGCACGGTTGAACTACGACCTAGGGTTTGGTCACCAGATGCGGGGGGCAGAGGCGTAGGGTGAGGATTAGTGGCGGTGTCGGTAGAGGCACGAATGAGGATTAATCAATGGTAGCGTTCGTTGAGACATCGGTATCTCATACAGTTTTTGCCTAAAACCGTTTGTGATGTGCCCCACATCATAGACGGTTTTAGCCAAAAACCGTATGTGGTGAGGGAGGAATATCACAAACGGTTTTTGGCTAAAACCGTCTGTGATGAGGGGCACATCACAGATCACTACAAGAATCAGGGAAAAATTCGTGGGCCAAAAATCCACGAATTTAAGCTAAAACCCACGAATTTAACTTAAATTCGTGAGCAAACCGTCGAATTTAGTTCACGAATTTAACTCGACGAAATTAATTAATTAAATTCGTGGGTACCCACGAATTTAAGTTAAATTCGTGGGTTTCTACTAAGCCCACGAATTTAATTGTTTCGAGTTAAATTCGTGGGTTTTTAAACCCACGATTTAATCGTTAAATTCGTGGGTTTAAAAACCCACGAATTTAATCATTATATTCGTGGCTAAAAACCCACGAATTTATCAGATAAATTGTGGTTTAAAACCCACGATTTAATCGATTAAATTCGTGGGCTAAGAAACCCACAATTTAATCGATTAAATTCGTGGGTTTTTAAACCCACAATTTAACTCGCTATTTTTACAAAAAAATGTATATTCCAAATGTATGTTTATATATATATATATGTATCGACTCAATACATATTTGTATATATATCCAAATGTATGTATTTATATATATATATATATGTATCGCACTCAATACATATAACAACTAAAGAAGAAAAGAAAAGACAAAAGAAAATTGAAACTAAAATTGCTAAGTTTAAGAATAAATAAGATCATCTATTTTGTTCAAATCGATCGTAATCAGAACACAAAAGACAAACTCCACAATGAAGTTGAAGCGAACGAATAATTAACAAACGAGACACTAAACCTATTACCAAGATTTAAAATACTGAAACCAACCTTTAACTCTTCAAAACCGCTTAAAACTAAGTCTCCGAATGTACAAAATTTCGCATGACCTCTCTTGTAAATAGGACATCCACTCGCAGACAAAAAACATTTGCGCTATAATATATATCAATCTCTCAAACCGTATGAGACATTCTAGCGATCCTTAGATAATCCAAACACACATCCAACGGCAATTTGTAAACTACGCAATGACGCACAACACATTACAACCACAATAGATACAATCCATATCCATTAAAATAAGTCCATCACAATAAGTCGATCACAACGTATCCATCACAACAAGTTATAAAGTACAACAGTTATACACCAATCGAGCTCACAATGGAATTCATGCCTCGAGGTTGTTGGAGTTGTGGGCGCTACCACCACCGTCGGCGCTGTTGAAGATGTCTTCTATGATGTCGTCGTTAGAACGTGCTGGAGGGCTTGACCTAGAAACCTGCAAGTTCAAGATTAACTTAGGTTGTGCTACAAGTAACATTATGCTGATTCACATGAATGTCAATATGAGAATATCAATAGTACTATTCAACCAAGACACAATATGAGAATATCAATATGACGGGTCAAGCTAAACAAGAATAGGTATTATATATAAGAACTACACGTATGAGCTAGTCAAGATATCGCAATAATCATATGAACATCAATCTCATATTCAATGAAGTATCAAAGTAATACTCTAGTATTAACATAAGGTCAAGATTACAACTACAATTATTTAATTCAACTTCCAAAGACCCCAATTGCATCACCGAGTATTCAAAAGATAACAAACAGTGAAAATAGTTCAAAGAAGCAATAAGAGTTTTGGTAGTCATTTTAAGAGTTCAATATACAAAGTACAAATATAAAGCATTCTACAAGGATAAACAATCGATTGTACATGGGCA
This sequence comes from Otatea glauca, assembly GCA_036346275.1. Lineage (NCBI taxonomy): Eukaryota > Viridiplantae > Streptophyta > Magnoliopsida > Poales > Poaceae > Otatea > Otatea glauca. Next base: position 46,016,925 of record CM070715.1, on the reverse strand, counting down.
AACAACACTCTACAAGGATGCCATATGAAGCATTTAAAACATAAGTTCACAATTGAACAAGTTGTCTTAAGATAACTTTTCAATTCCAAGAAGTCAAGACAATATAAGGTTCAAATCAAAAAGTTATTGCGTAGAAAGAAAAATCAAATAGCACGTAATGGGTTCATAATTTGGTAAACCATCACTTATCTACAGGAGCACAAAGAATGAACTTTCATAAGCACACAAGTTAACCTTTCCAAGTTTGAACATTGAGATGATTTGTGCAAGGTTTAAGAAAGAGTTGCCTAAATATCCTAAAATCGACTCAGTTGTGCATTTCAACAAAAATTATCACTTTTGCAACAGATTACTAAGATTGATATATACTAAAAGAATGAACTAGATTTCCTACTAAGTATATGTCCATCCACGCACACGTAATCTCATATTCAATGAAGCATATGTAATCTCATATTCAAAGAATGAACTAAAGTTCCTGAAGCATATGTTTCTAAATTTGAGCAAGAGAAAGGAAGGGATGGGCAGGTAGCTCACCAAGTAATCAAACTCCACAACAAAGTTCAAGCTAACGAAAAATTAACAAATGAGACACCAAACCTACTACCTCTACTAAAAGATGAAACCAACCATTCAACTCTTTCAAACCGCTTAAAACTAAGTCATTGAAATGTACAAAATTTCGGCATGACCTCTCTAGTAAATAGGACATCCACTCACAGACAAAGAAACATTTGCGCTATAATATATATACCAATCTCTCAAATCGAAGGAGACATTCTAGCGCATCCTTAGATAATCAATCACACATCCAAAACGGCAATTTGTACAAGAATTGACAAACTTAGCTCGTGTCGCAAACTTATAATATTTTCGACATCCATACATGTGGTGTCGTCCGAGGTGGTGCAGGCCCACGGGTTGAAATACATAGGCATTCCTTGGCTTGGCATAGGTGGTGGGTACATGTAGAACGGGTTTGGAGGTCGGGAGCCCTGTAAGGCATAGACAGTACATCATGCCACATATAAATCATTCATTCAAATTTTAAATAACGAATTGAACCGATCCGTCTTTACCGTGGTGCCTCTCCTATAGAAGGTGGTCTGCATCTGTGGATTGAACATGTAGAAAGGAGGAGGAGGCTGGGAGCTCTGTGGATCATAGTTTGTGATATGAAGTACACATAATAGAGTTTTTTGAAAATAAAGAATGCATGAGAATATCATATAACCTGAGGTGCATCTCCTAGGGGTGGTGCCTGCATCCCAGTAGGGTTTATGAAGGACGCCGGGGGAGGCTGAGCACCCTGTGATGCTTCTCCTTGTGGTGGTGGCTGCATGTGCGGAGAAAACATGTAGAAGGGAGGTGGCTAGGAGCCCTATGACATAATAGTCCAGTTTGTGAATTCGTGATTTTACGAGCTAAGTGAATTAAAGAGTAATGAACTCAAGTATCTTTACTGCTGAACAGAGGGCTAAACACCGCACGTTAGGTCCAAGAGATTGTGACAGATTCTTGCATATAGATTGTTTGTTAGATTTTAATCACAAATGTAAACTTGAGCGCTTTGTTCAAAGTTGAGATTGTACTGCAGATACATTTTCATGTATTACGAGTCTTCTCGCTTCTGAGCTTCCTCTCGTGCTTGACGAGACTCTTCTCGTGCTTGACGAGCCTCCTCTCGCTTCACGAGCCTCCTCGTGCGCTTGTGCTTCCCGTGCGGACCTCGACGAGCGAGCACTCCCCTGTGAGGAAACCGAGCCTCGTGGAGGACGATCGCATTCCACAACTCCATCCCCCATGGCCCACCTACAAACGATATATACTAAAATGTGACCATGCAATTTTTTTCCCTTAGTAGAGCGAAAACAAATAAAATCAGTTTTATTAACGAACCTCCCATACTTTAGGCCCCCTCCAGCGTGGTACAACGCTTCCACATCGACCGGTGCGGCCCTCCATCAACTTTTTCGAATGGTACAAATCCTTTGGCATCTTGTGGTTAGGCGGAAGGACATCATTCATTAGTTCAAACAAAGCGTTGAAGCATTTGTTCAAAAAGTTGAACTTCGAATTCATCGACATAAGCCGTGTAACCGCCTGCAGGACGGTCACATTGGTCAAGTCATGCAGCTTCTCGTCCGAGGCGTCAAGTAGCCTATAGAATTCCTTAACCTCCTCCGGCTGTGACCCCTCCCCGGAGTTAAATTCAGTCCCCCTGCCAAGATCATCCAGCATGTCTTCCATCCGATCGTGATCCTCCACATGGTCCAAAGATCTCTTACGTCTCGATAGCCTCGCCTGCGGCCTCTCCATGACGGTGCCACACCAAATAGTTAGGCATGAACCCGCTTTTTGCAAATGTGATATCGCACTATATCCTTGCTGTAGTAGCTGTTATTCTCGCAGAGGGTACACGGCAATACAAATATTCAGCTCCTCCAAATAATGCTTGCTTCAAGAAAGCATCCGTGATCCGCCTCATTCCCTTGAGTGCCCCCATCACTCCTCCATCCGTCATACACGCCTTCGATCGTCACCCATTATCAAAGCTAAACAAATGAAACAATGTCAACGCACGACGTGGCTTAGGTGACAAAGACAACCTATTAGGAAAGATTTGTCCTAAACCCACCCAAGAATGGAGGTTATTGCATGCGACTGTGACGTGCGCTACTGAACGAACGAATTTCGCAAGATAACTCGTTGTTCTCCAAACGCACGCTGATGCTTTGGTGCGTCGGAGAACAACAGGTTATGTGGCCGAAATCACGCTCGATCGCCGCACGCCACGTGCCCTATGCAACAACCAACATTCTCGGGCTGTCCAAAATACGCTCGATAATTCCGGAACCGCGCACCTCACAAGCAAATGTGAGATGCGCCGTTCCCGAACGGGTGACGCCTATGCTCTCTACTGTTCGACACAAACCCTAAACTCTAACGTTATATACAACGACAGCGAAGAAAATAAAAATATATATATCATATGCAGCGAATATAAAATGAGATGAAATAACTTTAAACGAATATAAAAAGAGACGAAATATACCTTCTCCAACGCCGTGCGCTACGAGGAGGGTCCGGAGGCGGGGTGGCGCCGCGGCGGCAGGCTAACGGGCGGGCGGCGCGGCGATGGCGCGGTGATGGTGGCGCGGAAGGCGAACAGCGGGCGGGTGGAGGCGGTGCGCGCGGGCGGACAAAGGCGCGGGTGGGGACGCCGGCCGTCGGGCGGCGGGCGGCGTCTCGGGCGGCCGAGCCGGGCGATGGCACGGCGAGGATCGAGGCGGGCGCAGCGGCGGCCGGGCGCTCTGCTGGGCGGCCGCGTGGCGGTAGCGCGGCGGGCGGCCGCCGGGCGGCGCGCGGCGGGGGCAGCGCGCCGGGCGGCCGGTCGGGCGGCGCTGGCGGAGGGCGGCGGCCGGCGGCGGCGCGGCGGCGAGCAAGCGGGCGGGCGGGCGACGGCGGTGGCGGGCGGGCGGCACCACGGCGGCGGGCCGGCGGACGAGGGGCGGCCATGGCGGGCGCAAGACGGGCGGTGAGTGTCGCCGGGCAAAGCGCGCGGCGGGCGGCGGGTTAACAGCGGCCGGCCGGCGGGGCGTACTGGCCGGGCGGTTCACGGGCCGCGGCGCAATGGGCGGAGGTCGGGCCGGCCGGCGGAGGGGTGGCGCCGAGCCGGGGGGAGGCGTGTGGCGCGACGCGGGCCGACCGGGCGAGGGGCGGCGGGGACGGACGGCCGGCGGCGGGGCATGGCGGGCGGTCGGCGGGTCGCGCGCGCGGCGGAGGTCGACCGGCCGGCGGTGGCGGCGCTGAGCTGGTCGGGCGGCGGGGCGCGCACGTGGCCGATCGGGAGGAGGCCGCGGGCGGCGGGCGGGCGGCGCAGCGTGCCGCGGCCGGGCGGGTCTCGGCGGCCGAGCGGGCGGCGGCTGGCGGAGGGCGGGCGGCCGAGTGGAGCGCGCAGGCGGGCGGGCGCGAAGCCGTGGGACGACGACGCGGAGGGCAGGGCGGGCCAACGGCGCGGGAGGGCAGGGGGCGGCCGAGCGAGCGAGGCGTATGGCGGGCGGGCGGGGCGGCGCGGCGGCGCGCGTGGGTGTGGATTTTTGGCTCTACTGGGTGCGTGCGCTGGCTCTGTGTTATTTTGCCTGTAAATTCGTGGTTAGGTGGGGCCACGAATTTAAAAATTTAAATTGTGGGTATTTGGTGGCCCACTTAATTTAAATTTTAAAATTCGTGGGTAATTTTTTGGCACACGAATTTAAATAATTAAATTCGTGGGTTACTTCAAGACGCAATTTAAAGGATTAAATTCGTGGGTTTCATTTCGGCCCACGAATTTAATTAAAAACGTGGGTTTTTTACAAACTGACGAATTTAAATAAATAAATTCGTGGGTGTTTTTTTGGGCCCACGAATTTAAAAAACCCACGAATTTTTCTCTGTTTCTTGTAGTGGATGGTTTTAGCCAAAAACAGTTTGTGACGTGCCCGAGAGTCATCACTAACTATTTTTGCAAAACCCGTATGTGATGACACCTCATCACAGACGGTTTTTGAAACTGTCTGTGATGAGGGGTCTAATATAAGTCCTTTTGTAGTAGTGTCTATAGCCACCCAGTTTTGCAGTTTCTCGACTTCTTCTCCTCATTCTGTATTTTTGGTTTTGATTGAGTTCATTTGGACCTTTCTTAAGCTTAATTCTGCTAATAACTCGACATGAACCAAATTTATACTTAAAATTGATTCACTTGTTGAGGAGTTTGAGAATATTTCTCATGCATTGCATATAGACTTTATTTTCTGTTTTTATGAGCTTTGTCTATTATGAAAATGAGCTATTATTTATGCTATGCACCATGCTACTTTTATGAAGAAAAATGCTAGCTTAGATATGTCCAAGTTCATTTTGATTCATCTTGCTAAGCTTGTTAAAATTTAAAAATTAAAGCTTTAAATGAAAACTTGATGAAACATGTTGCTTTTACTTGCTATGTTTTCTCTCTGGGCGCATATGCTATTATTTGTAAAATTTTGGATTTCTACTAAAGTCCCTATAGCAACTTGGGTGAAGCTAGGTAGATCCATACTCGAGTCCTTCGCATGCTCATAAATCTATGTGGTAAAATAAAAAAATAACTCTTTTTGTGCAAATTGATCTCAACACTTTACATTCACAAGACTGCCTCCCACTGCACTTGGGATGAATTGGGAATGTATCGTGTATGACCAAGACCATCCACTTAAGAGTTCTTCTTGAGATGGTCGACTATGGCTTGAGTCAATCACACTTGAAAAATACATACAAAAAACATAAATAGATAAAGAATGCAAATAATGTCAAACATTGGCACCCCACTATGTTCTTTGAAGTATTAAAAAAATTTGCATTAAAGATCTTTGAGCACAAAGGACCTTGTATGTACATCTAGCTTTCCCAAAGTTTTGAGTAGGTTGAACTCTAGGTTTTCCATTTGATCCATTGTATGGCTTTGCCTCTAGTTTAGAAACTATGCTAAGTGTTGCAATTGTTAAATCTTGCAAAAATGATGTAGTCTTATTTGTGCTTGCTAGCAAAATTGACATTTGCACTTGGACATATCTTAGTTTAGCATAATCTAAACTTGAGTAGCTTTGTATCATACTTTGTATATGTGGTCACTTGGATAATTCTCAAAGCTCTTTTAGGATGCATTTCATTCATGCATACTTGAAAATGGGAAAAAAACGATGAAAATGACTTCTTGATGCCTATATTGCCAAAAGGGGGAGAAAACGTATAAAAGGCACCATCAATAGGTAAAAATGAGAATGCATTTTTTTTCTTATGATCTTTGTGAAGTCTTGCTAATTTATAAGGATCATAAGCATACTTATGCTTTTTGTGAGTTTTAATTGGATTTTAGAGCTCTTTTGGAAAACTTGCTCTTTCTTTGGTTTTTCTCCTAAATCCTTCTCGCCAACTTGGTCATGATCTCATTTCCTCTCTTATCGGACCAAGTTTGGCTTTGCATTCAAATTGCTTCTTCTTCTCTCTTTCAAAACTCAAATTTTATGTCTTTCGGGTGTTTGTCAATATACTCATCAAGGGGGAGATTGAAAGACCATGTGGAGGTCTATCCGTAATTGTGATGAGTTATTGACATTATTTAAGCATGTGTTTCTTTGGTTTGAGTTGGATTTGAAGTCTATTTCGAAATTTCAAGCATTTGGAGAAGTACCCACAAATTGTGGTGCTACCACCATTGAGGGCAGAGGATAGCTCAAGAGTAGTATAAATAGAGGGGTGGGGTAGCTCTCCCATCTTTGAAGGCTTTAGAGGTTCTTGTGCTCCTTTGAGTATTGCTCACTTTGTTATTTGGCTTTGTAAACCTCCCTTCCAGAAATGAAAATTTAATTTCCTTAAGTCTGAATTTTTTTACGCATTTACATTATGATTTAAATTCAATTTTCAAATTCTTCTATTTACATTCTTGCAATTTACTTTTCCGCACATTTGGATTTGCCTCCCCTCCTTCTAAATGCTTGTGGATTTTGTGCCGAGGATGTATGATTGATGGATAAGTATTCTTCAGACCATATCCCAATCATCTAGGCAAATCTTGTGTTCTTCCTTCCAAGAAACCGATATTTTGCTCTTTAGAGGATCTTTCTTGGAAGATCGGGTTTTTTGGGTTCTTAACTTCTGCTCTTGATTGCTTTAATGTGTGGGAGGCTATCTAAGATTATCTTGATCATCAAAACCCCCCGAGAAAGTCCAAGATCAAGATTTTGGGTTTTTGCTCTCACTTGATGCATTCTTCCTTCGATTCGAAAAAGGTCAGAACTTTGACGTCAATCTCTTGGATTGAAGGTTGGAATAGGTTCCTGACCTCCATATGAAAGTGCATACCAAGTTTCATGAGTTTTGGACCAACCGGTCAAAAGTTCATCATTTTTTATTTTGAGTTCGTGCTGAGTTCTTTGCTGAATTTTTAGGAGTGGTGCTACCGCCCCCTGCTCGGTGCTACCGGCCCCCTAGTGGTAGCACCGGCCATACAGGACTAGTTACTCCCTCTTGTTTGTTTTTGGTTGTTTCTTTTGTGGGCTTGGTTGGAGTGTCTTGAGTGGAGAGGAAATTTTAATTTGGGATCAGTCATCCCTCTCTGATCACTATCTCAGTCCTTGAATTGGTATCAGAGCCGATTTTTCTCTTCCATTGATCTTGACCAGTCTCTAGAGATATGGCGACACACAAATATTCCATCAAGCCTCCTATCTTTTCTGAAGTTGATTTTCCCTTCTAGAAGTCGAGAATGGAGTCGTACATTACTGACCAGGGCTTCCTGATTTAGCAGAAGGTGAAGCTCCCGTATGAGGTTCTGCCAATTAAAACATCACAGCCATCAATTTGGCTAACATTGAGGCAAACGCTAAGGCAATGAACATCCTCATACAGGGCCTCAGCCGCAGTGAGTACGACAGAATCTCTCATATACAATCTGCTCATCAGATCTGGGTAACCCTCAATGCTTACCATGAGGTGTAACATCCTAAAATTTGTAAAATAATATTTTATTACTTATTTATAATTTACTGAAATTTTTTCTAGATTTTATAAAACTGTTTTTCTATTTCTAGTTTTACGAAAAGATTTAGTGTAGCAAAATTATAATTCTAAAATTTCTGAAACTTTTCTAGTAAGTTGAAAATATTCTAATGTATTTTTGAGAATTTTTCCAGAATTTTTGGACCTTATTTGATATTGTTTCTAAGTCTTTTTATTATCAGCATTAATTAAATTCGAAATTAATTATTAAAGGATGGCCCACATGTCATTGTTGTCTTCAACCTCCAACCAAGAAGCCATCCAAACCGTCTCTCTTTCTTCCTCCATGGCTAAGATTTTGGACCTCCAATCCAACACGTTTTTGCTTCTGAGTTCATATCCAATATGTGTTCCATCTTATCCTCAACTAATCCCCGTGATTCTCTCATCCTAATCCCTTCTATTTCGGGAGAAATTTGAGTTTTATCCGGATCGGACTCTTCTTTAAACCAACCGTATCTATCTCTACGAGCCTCCCCAAGCCTATTTAAGGAGAGCACTAGGATCCCCTCTCATTGCTATACCTGTTCCTCCACTTGTTCCACTCTCTCGTGCTTTCATTTGCTCGGAATGCCGCGACACCCGGAGCGTGAACCGAACGTCGGCCGACGTGCCCTAGCAAGCTTCCCGACGCCTCGGAGATCTTCTTTCAAATCCGTTTGTGTCACTTTGTGCTCTTGATCGTCGTGAAAGTAACCCCTCAAACGAATTCAAGATTGGTTCACCGTGCGAGACAAATTTTGAGTTTCTTCGATGTCTGTTCGTCGGTGTTCATATCATCTTGTCGTCACCATTCCTTGCAGTGGACATCGATCGGCTGGCCGGTAAGCTCAACGGTGAGCCCCCGCCAGAGCGTGCCCTTTGCCCTCCCTTGGTCCTTGCCCTTAGTTCGTTGTACTGCACGACGTCTATTCTGAAGCCTTGTCCAGAGAAGTCCGAAGGTGAGCCATCGCTATAGTCCGCGATGCTACAGTAGCCTCTGCTGCTGTAGCAGAACAGGAGAGAAGATCAGTTGAAAAAAAATAATAAAAAATGTTTATTTTAGAAAATTTAGATTCAGATTGCTGATATTATACAGAAATTTGGATTTTTATTTTTCTGATGAAAAATAATTTTAAAAAAATTGGAAAATACTTTTTTTATTTCTTTATGCGATTTAAATTTCCAAAATTTGGTTCTCTGTCATATGAACTCCGATTGAGGCGATTCAAGTTTCTAAATTTTTCTAAAATTGAGCTCTACTTTCCATAGCCATTTATTTTCAATTTTTAGCTTGTTTAAGTCTCTGTTTGGTATTTATTTGGTGTTGTCACTTTCTTTTCCGCTAGACGCTAATTCCGAGGGAGCAAACAGAGACTTCGAAGACCAAGACTCAGCACTAGAGCATCAAGGCAAGTCGTAACCATTGATTATATTGAACCTATGTTTGCAAAAGTACTTTGCTTTATACAATTGCATGCTATTTCTGTACAACGATTATTTGCCGGGAGTAGCAATGTACCTAGTTGACATTATGCCACCTTGATTATTGGGATGACATGTATCCATTGTTAACCCTAGGTTGGATCAGTACTAGTTGGAAATAATCATATTATCAACACTGGGTTACCGTAGCTGTGCTTAGACTTGCTTAGTTATATGATGGGATCCATATCACATGTTGAATAATGTTAATCTTGACTTAATGAGATATTGAATTGTGGTTGATAGCCGCTGTTGTAAAATTTGTTGTACCATGGCGGGATTTGCCATTGGTCTTGGTTGAACGAATTGTTTTCCCTCGGGCAAGTGATCGTGCAGTAAAGGGGGTGCTTTCTAGCACATTGGGATGTGGATGTCTTGCCTGAGACAACTTAAGAACTTAATCTTGTGCGCTATTGAACTGGGCCTAACCATACTACCATAAGTCTGGTATGGGACAGACCTAGCTGATTAATTTGCAATGTCTAGCCTTAACTATTGCCAATTGGTGATGTGGGTTTCGGAGTGAACGGGTAGACTCACATGGCTCAAGAGAGGGCCCCGAGGGACGAAACCTTAGTAGGCAGTACCAAGTTTAGACAGGGCATTGTAAAGGCTTTGTCATGATATCTCTGCGGCACACCAAAGGAAGTGTGTTAATATCGATTGCATAAAGAGATGATCATGTCTTGTGGGTAAAGAAGTACAACCTCTGCAGAGTGTAAAACTATTCGAATAGCCGCGTCCGCGATCATGGACAAGCCCGGGAATTTCACACGGGGTATGGAGTGTTTCATAAAATGTTGGATTGTGGAATTGTTGGGATGTGAACGGGGAATTCACTGTTGTTTTGTTGTCTAAAACTAATGTTGTTGAATTCAGTGGTTTGATAATTGTTTTAGACGGTATAGGGTGATGCCTTGCCATTCTGTTCATGTTGTCTACCATTGATTACCAGTTTTTTATTATCTTTTCATAAATGTGCTTTCAACCTATTTACTGTATTTCAATTCAAGTTATTGCTTTCTGCAAATGAACCATACGGCAATCCTTTGTCAAGCCTGCATGAATATATTGCATCATTTTCCCTACGGCTTGCTGAGTAATTTTTGTACTCACGGCTATACGCCTTTGTTCATCAGTTGCTGAGGAAGGATCAGGAAATGTTGAATATCATGAGGATGAAAATTATGATGACTACGTGGACTAGGAAGGCGTTCCCCAAACGATTGCCTGTGGCATGTCGAATAGCCCATGTTATCTTTTCTGCTGCAATAGTTTATTTGTTTCTTAAGCCCTTAAGGCATAGTGGTGTAAACTTTGGCCATAAGGTCATTTGCCTTATTTAATAATAATTTGCTTCTTCTTGGTTAATTCATTGTATGGAATGATATTTCATCTAAGTTTGCACTGTGTGCACTAGCGTGATCCTGGACTAGTGCAGATATACACAGAGGGTTTCGAATTTGCAAATCCGGGTCCCAACATGAGGGCACCACTCAGATCAAGATAGTGAGACAAGATCAATACAAGCGTGACCACAACAAGTTTGAACAGTACGCTGGTGAGACCTTTCATGAGTGTTTTGGTTGGTTCACAAAGATCTTGAGCGATCTCCGTGCAGTTGGTTGCACATACTTTCACTTCGAGAACGCTCAACACTTCTTGACCGCACTTGATTTTTGGGTTTGAGAGATGATGGTGACCACCATCAAGGACACCACAGACTTATCGACCTTGACTCTTGACGGGCTCTATTCCCGACTTAAGACTCATGAGATCGACGTTGTCTCTTGTAAGACAAAGTTGCAGTCGATGGTCTTGGTCACTAATCCCATTGGATCCTCTTCTGAGACTCCAGTTGGTTTTCCTCTTTTCGCCCTTTGCGAGCTAAGCGATGAACAGCTGAAATTTTTTCCAGAAAGTGAGCTTGCTCTTCTAGCTCACAAATTCTCTCATACCTACAAGAGGGTGAGGGAGAGAAAAAGAGGTGGCATCATCACCTGCTTCGAGTGTGGTGGCCTCAACCACATTCGGGTGAACTGCCCCAAGCTAGAGAAGGTCAAGAACCGGCCTAGTGTTGGCAGTAGTACCAGCCTTCTGTAGTCGGTATTTATTTACTAAAGCAAGGTGTCTCGGGAGTTTCAGGACTACCGGCACTACTAACAGCCAAGGTGCGGTAGTACTGGACTTGTGGTACTACCAGCCTATGGCTGGCAGCAGTGCCGGCTTTAAGAACGAGATCAAATTTATTTTTTGCAATTGGATGATTATAGTATATCATTTTGGACATTGTTATGTGATGGGTTTCCTTGTTTTTGATGGTTGCAGGATGACGGTGTTAGATCTTAGTGAGGCGGAGGATGACCGAGAATAGGCGAGGTGCGTCGGAGGTTCAGATGGTCGAGGATCGCTGGAAGATGATCGAAGATGGAGTCGCTACGAACTTAGTCGGTTTCGGGTTATCCCATATATGAGTGAGTGAGTCAATCCTAGCCCTTGATGGTGTTCCTTAGGGTTTAAGGAACTCATCCAAGGGTAGTGGATGACTCAAGAGTAGTACAAGAAAAGGGGTAGGGGTAACTCTCCCCTCTTTGAAGGTTTTTAGGTTTTTGTGCTCCTTTGAACTTTGCCAACCTTGTTGTAAGGCTTTGTAAACCTCCCTTCCAGAAATGAAAATCTAATTTTCTCAAGTCTGAATATACTTTCCGCATTTACAATATGTCTTAAATTCATCACTTAAATTCCTTAATTTAAATTTTTGCAATTTACTTTCCGCATTTTTGGGTTTGCCTCCCCTCCTTCTACTTGCTTGTGCCTCTTTTCTCGAGGGTGTATGATTGATGGATGAATTTTCTTCAGATCATATCCCAATCATCTAGGCAAACCTTGTGTGTTCTTTGCAAGAAACCGATCTTTTGTTCTTAAGAGAATCATTCTTGGAAGATCATGTTTTTGAGGCTTTTCTCTGATGTTCTAGTTTGCTATGACATGTGGGAAACCAACTAGGATCATCTTCATCATCAAGAACCCACGAGTAAGCTTAGGGCTAAGTTTTTGTTCTTGAACCCGTTCTTGTGCAGTCTTCCTTCAATTGGAAAAAAGGATGGAACTTTGACATCAATCCTTGTGATTGAAGGGTGGAATAGGTTTCTGACATCCATAGGAAGGTTTCTAGAAAGTTTCACAGGGTTTGGATAGGCCGATCAAAAGATTCATTGATTTTTATTTTGAAGTCGTACTAATTTTACTATTTATTTTGAAGTCGTACTAATTTTACTATTTAATGTGCTGATTTTACTGTAGCACATCACTACCGCTACAATACCTCGGGACATTGTGCGGGAAAATTGGATGGGAATGGGTCCCCATCACCTATGCATCCTGGAAATTGCCGATAGATGAGGAGCGTAACAAGCTGGCGACAAAAAAATTGACGTCATTCGTGATCCCAGGAGACGCCATGCCCGTAGTGCGACAATATGCGTTGCTAGTGGTGGCAAAGGCATGGAAAAACTTCAAGAGCATGCTTGTCACCAATTACATGAAGAAGGAAATGACTCCCTTCCAGATATATGTGTTCATTGATGAAGACATATGGAAACAATTTATTAAGATGAAGCTGACGGAAGAATTCGTGCATCAAAGTGAAGCGCACAAGGCCCTCCTAATGGAGTCCTCCGTATCATTTGCCTGGATCATGACCCGCATACTTGAAACTGGATAAAAGTGAGGTCACATCCCCCATCTTCGGGTTCCATGTCCTTCGCAAATCCCGTAGACGAGGAAGTGTCCCAACGCCTAGTAAGATATCTAAGTACCTAGTTTGTAAGTAGTCCATAACTTCATAAGTAAAATAACATGTCATGATCTTATAGGAAGAGTTGAGTACAAAATCTACTCAAGGCTCTTCTCTAGCTAGACTGGGAGAAAGATATACTATCCACAACCCTGAGAAATAAGGAGCACCCGGATCGCACGTGAGACAAAGACGTTTTCATTTCCTAGAAAACAGGATTCTCACAGGACTCCGACACATACCAGAATTGGAAGAGAGTCAATGCCAAGCATGAGGAATGGCTAGTAGCTATGATTGAGGATTGGGTTGAGGAAATGATGAGAGAGCAATTCAATAATCAGCTAAGAAGCCTTGAGCAACGGTTTAAGGAAAGGTTTGCGGAAAGGCACGAACGGACCGCGCAAGCCCCAGAAGTATCAACACAATTCAGCCCCACTCATCGTTAGAGCAGCTGTACGTCCGTTCCTCACACAGGCGAACACGATGGCAATGTTCTATTGATGACATCAAGGTAATATATATCTCTAGAATGCTCCATAGATAGACCTGTTGGACGTCTAAGCTAATTGTGTACTATATGTAGGTGGCCACGTGGTGCAATCTTTAAGTGAGGCTTGCCATTAGATCCGTTCCCCTATAGGCTACATGTGGACGAGCGTGTCCATCTGGTCTACGGGTCATGGTGCATGGTCCCTGATAGCTCTGGGTTCCATGAAGGCTAATGTGGATAGCGTATATGAAGTTTTCAAGGCCATCACGCTATAGATACCCATAAACGATCAGATCGTGACACTAGGGGACGTCATTGCCACATTCATCCAGTGACCTAAGAGGGAAATCTTCCTAGACAATCGTCCTTCAACACCAAAGCTACCCGTACTACTAGACCCATTTGCTGCATCATAGCTACCTGCAATACCTTAGCTACCTGCTGCACCGAAGCAGGCCACCAAATCGGGTACTATACCCGATACATCATAGGTTCGTACAACACTTCATGCCCATTCGTCTCCTGTGAAGATGACCTATATGAGAAAGCGAGGAGGCGATAAGGGCAAATTAAAGCATAGCACGGCGGCTTGGGACTTTCCGTTGGCCCCATTGGCCTAGAAATAAAAGCTAGGACAATCGTTCATACCAGAAGAGGGCCTGCAAAAACTTTAAATGGCTTGCACTAGATTGCATTATTGGTACATTGAACAAGCCGACATGTCGGCGGCACAACGAATATCGAGTATCCCTGTGAAGTTCATGGAGAAACATTTGTTCAATCAGTCATTAGGGGCTTCTTTGGGTCAACTTCAATGACTTGTTCGATCTCTACAACCTCGACGCCTCACTCTTGAGATGCTGAACATTGTATGTATGTGCAATCATGATCTACATTCGTGTAATACCAATATATGTCATATTGAAGTACCAAAATGGTGATCCGAGGGGGGTGAATGATCCAAATACTCATCACGAAACATGGGTAGACCTCTACATGGTCTTTCACATATATATAGAACTCCTTGCTTTTGCATATATAGATACATGATCATTGAAGCCAAAATCAAGTATGAACAATTAGGTTTCTTCGACCCACACATGGTCTCCAAGCAAAGCATTAACGAAAATTTACAAGCGGTCAAGGATTAATTCACAAGTGCACTACTAGCTCAACGCAAGAAATCCTACATACTTTTACCCCACAACCCGAGGTAAGTAATGCACGAGTTGCTATACTTGTTGATTTGTACTTTATACGTAACTCGAAGTTAGGTTGAATGACCATGATGGTATACTTTTGTAGGTTTCACTGGATTCTTAATGAAATTGCACTAAGCAAGAACTCGATAATCTACCTAGATTTCTTAAAGGGCGGCTCCCATGACTTGAAGTCTGTCGCACAATTACTTGACAAGCAATCACATTTTCTACAAAGATAACTCTGCTACAGGTCATTTGAGGTGTACGTTGCTCCTAGAATAGCTAAGGCTAAATTTTTAGAATCACGTAAATCGTTCAAAGTGTACAGAATTCGTACAGGGCCATCTAAGGGAGGGTCGTAGCTTAACCACAATTTCAAGTTTCTGTATCCGCTAGTACATAATAATCCTATATGAAACTCTGTAATAATACCTCTCAAACTAACCAATTCTATTTTTTCAGTACCACCAGCAGCCAAAGGGAACTAAACTTTGTGGATTATACATTTGCCTCAACATGTAACTCATCATTGGTACAACGAAGACCAATGACCTATAAATTTGCCAACCATGCAATAATTGTTTCATATTTATCAATTTATTTTTATGCCGACTTTAATCTTCCTACTAACTGGTTCTGACATGTGCTACAACTATGTTGGAATAGGCTGATCTTATAAAAATTCGAGGACACCTCACTTCCTTCTTGTTGCGTGAGGTCGTACATGAAAAAGGCGAGTTTTACTCTGTCTAACATGATGAGTTGTAGTGGCATATGTGTAGAGATATTTGTGCTGTGGATTTGTGAATTGTAGTGGCATATGTGTCAATTGTTCATTCAATTAGTTAATATACCTAAGTTGATTTATGAAATGGATGTGTTGTGGTGTAATCTATAAGCTGCTTGTGATGTGATGTAATCTGAGTTAATTTATGATGGTATATGTGTATTTGTGGATGTGTAGTCTGCAATATGCTTATTTCAGAAGGCACGACTAGTATTTCGTGAGACTAGCCAATAAACAGAAAAAGCTTCAGTAATATAAAATAATATCACAGACGGTTGCTTAGAAAAAACCGTCTAGGATACATCTCATTTCACGAACGGCTAGGACTATGAACCGTCTTTGATAATACACTATCACAGACGATTCTTAATACAGACCTTCTGTGGTAGCCTTTTATTACAAACGGTTCTCTACTCAGAACTATATGTGATAATAGGGTATTACAAACGATCTTTATCAAGAACTGTCTGGGATTAGTGTTTCACAGATGGTGCTCTATATTATCACTAACACATTCTTACAGATGGTTCAAAAAATCGTCTATAATAATATTTTTGAACTGTCTATGATGAACTTTTTTTGTAGTAGTGTCAGCTTCTGAAAAATCGATAAACTCTCTAAACAACTCAGCTTTTAAGTTACTTTTAGTACAAACCAGAAATCACTTATAACTAGCCATCAACTAGCACACATAGCTTGATTGGATAGTTGTGAGGTATGAAAACTGCTTAAGTCGCAGTCCGCGATCCTTGTCCATCCAGCAGTGTCAGTGTCAACGACTACGATACGGAGATCTAAAATAAGAACGTGTAGCAGAAGCTAGCTACCTTCCTGGCACAAATCTTTATCCAAGGTGTGTTACGAGTGTAGACAAACGACACAGGCCATATGTGCATCCGTGTGCCAGTTTAATTGAACCTTTATGTGGTGCAGCAAGTGGCAATTCCCCATACAACAGCCAATGATAACGCGATGTATAGGCGTAACCCTGTAACCACGCAATCGTGTAGCTTGTGCACAAGGAATTTCCGCAATCAATCGTACGTGCGTGCCCGAACCAGCAAATCGCGACCCATCGGCTTGGTCAGATGGCACCATGCACGTAACGCACCTGGTCCAAACTTCCACCAAATGTATGGCTCGCTCGTTCTCTCTCTGTCTCTCTCGCTTCACGTTGCGGCCGCCTCTGAAACGTGCTACGTCCATTTAACTTGCGTGCCTTACATCACCTCGCGTCGAGTCCCCGTGACGCGATGCATTTCACGTGCGCCGCCGGGGATATGTACTACGTACGTACGTCCGTCCGCCCCTTTCGATCGGTCGAGTTCGAGAATGTCAAATTGGTGACAAGTTCACCAGCGACTTGAAAGGCCAACCCTGCCGACACGTCTGAGTCATCTGGGCCGGCCGGCACGGCGCCGATCGTGCCCGGCCTGGGATCTCGGACAAGTTTCGCGTTAGTTCCCAGTTGGACTTTCACTACTACAGATGGGTATATCCGTGACACCTCATCAGTACCGGGTGAGTCCCACTCGGCAGTGATTGTATTATCACTGTCGGTTCCAAGTAAAACCGGCACAATATTTATTTCCCGCGCAAAGTGAAGCAATATCACTGCCGGTTTATTTTATCCAGCCGACAGTAATATATCACTGCCGGTTTGTAAATAAAAACCGGCAGTGATAAGTTTACCCTAAATTCTCCTGCGCGACCAGGAGAGCAGTATCACTGCCGGTTCATATTATAAAACTGGCAGTGATATATTACTGCCGGTTTATAAATAATAACCGGCAGTGATAAGGCTTACCCTAAATTTTCACGTGGGAACGGCAGAGAGTATCACTGCCGAATTATATTATTCAACTGGCACTGATATTTTACTGCCGGTTCTTGAAAAAGAACCGGCAGTGATAATTTGACACTATAAGTACCCTTCGTACTTGCCCCACCTCCAGAACAAAGAGGAGCTTTGTTCTTGCTCGGTTGGGGAAGAGAGGGGGCGAATTTTTGCTCTCAAATTTGGTGGAATTCACTTCTAATTCGTGATCTACGGTTCGTATCTTGATGTACATTTTATTTGTAGTTGGTTTTTGTTGGATATTACGTTCTATATGGTTGTTGGCTGTGAGAATTATCGATTGCATAATGAGCACAATTAGAGCTCTAATTTAGAGACTAGATTTGAGTTCACTACCTTTTTATGTGTGCAGTGATTAGTGAGATTAAGATGTAGCTTGAATTTAAGTTTTTACGAGGACCAAATTAGTGATTGCGTTTAATATGTTAATTAAGTACGACAGCACTACATTATTAATTGTCGTTGTATGTAACTATTTAGATGTCATGTGTGTAGAAAAAGTATTTATATTCTTTGTTGAATTATGTTTTAAGTAATAAATTATGTATTTATGAGTTTTTATGTTTTTTAGCTAATTATTTAAAATATTTTCCTATTAAGAGGAAGTTTTGAATTTTTGAGAAAATTTAAAATGTGATAAAACCTTGAAAATAAATATTTAAATGTTATATTATTTGTGGAACTTTCTGAAAAAAATTTCTCAAAAAAATTTCATAATTTTCGAAGTTGGTCTGCTAATTTTAATAATTGGAACTTACTTTATAGATTAATTAAATTAAAAAACAATTTTAAAATTAAGAAACCTTTTTGGGCCAAAATTGTAGTTTTGGCCCAGCCCACACGTATTGTTTCTTTACTTGGTGTATATTAATTTAAAACTTTTTGTAAGTAATGTAAATTTGCCGGACAGACCATTATAAGTAATAGCAATTATTTAATTGATTTTAATAGTGAGATTTGGAAATAGATTTCTTGTTTAATTAGTAGTACGTAACAAATGAAATGAATAAAATAATTTGTGACCACTTATTGATTTACTGAGATTTTATTTGTTATAAATATTTGCAGATGGACCGAAGATGGATATATGAAGCTGACCGTCGCGATAGAGAGTACTTTAACGGTGTGACTAGTTTTGTGAGCGTGGCTGAGGCGTACAAGTCAACTAAGCTGCCAGACTACATTTGTTGCCCGTGCGTCGATTGCAAGAATGAGAAACAGTTTTCTAATCTTGAGGCGATCCGTGCACACTTACTTCGAAGGGGTTTCAAGCCTGTCTATACCTGTTGGACTGAGCACGGTGAAAATGAGATTTTACGTGAAGATCATCCAATTAATGATGATGACGAAGACAACGACTCCACGGCGGTCGAGGATACGTTCGTGGACACCCAAGATGATACGTTCGTCGATAACCATGAAGATGATCTAGAACAGATGTTGCATGATGGGGAGGACAACCACACGAGTGAAAGGGATTTTCAGAAGTTCCAGCGTATGGTAGAGGACTCTACAACACCTTTGTACCTGGGCTGCAAGGAGGACCTCAGAAAGCCGCATGTTGTGCTAACGCTGCTGCAGTTGAAGGCAAGCAATGGTTGGTCCGATAAGAGCTTCACAGAGTTGTTAGTTTTCTGCGAGACGTTTTCCGAGGGAAACGTGTTGCAAACAACCACGCACGTGCCAAGCGATTGTTTGCCCATTGGGACTGGAAGTACAGAAAATACACGCATGTCCGAACGATTGCGTATTGTATCGCAATGAGTTTGTAAAATTGGATGCGTGTCCCGTTTGCAAGGCATCTCGTTATAAGCGCGGTGATGCCGACATCGAAGTGCATCGTCAGAAAAAAGACCCCCAACCAAGGTGTTGTGGTATTCCCCTATAATCCCACGTCTGAAGCGTCTGTTTGCGAACAAAAGGCATGCTCAATTGCTACGATGGCACGCTGAGGAGCGTAAGAAGGATGGAATGCTCATACACCCTGCTGACTCTGCGCAGTGGAGGAACATTGATACAAAATACAAGAAACACTTTGTATGTGATGTGAGGAATATAAGGTTCGGGCTCAGTACGGATGGGATGAATCCTTTCGACAACATGAGCAGTCGTCATAGCACTTGGCCGGTGACTTTATGTATCTACAACCTTCCTCCTTGGCTTTGTATGAAGCAAAAATACATTATGATGCCGCTGCTGATCTAAGGGCCAAGGCAACTTGGCAACGATATCGTTGTGTACCTGAAACCACTGGTTGAAGATCTTCTGTTATTGTGGAACGACGGTGTGTGGCTATGGGATGAGTATAAAAGAGAGTACTTCATGCTACACGCGTTGTTGTTCGTAACCATCAATGATTATCCTGCTCTCGGTAATCTTTCAGGCCAGACTATCAAAGGATTCAACGGATGCGTCCATTGTTTGGGTGATACAGGTAGCCGGTGGCTGAAATACTGCAGAAAAATGTGTTACATGCGACATCGTAGGTTCCTTCGTAAGGACCATCCGTATCGCAACAACAAGAGAGGTTTCGATGGTACAAAGGAGACAGCTTCAGCTCCAAAACATCGCAACGGCAAAGAGATATTTGCGACCGTAAAGGATATTAAAATTATCCATGGAAAGGGAGCCGGCAGTACATCAGTCCCGTGTTCCCGTGATACAGCACCTTTGTCGAAAAAGAGATCAGTATTTATGAATCTACCTTATTGGTCGCACCTGGATGTTCGACATGCCATCGACGTTATGCACATAGAGAAGAATGTGTGTGACAGCTTGCTCGGTATTTTACTAGACATACCTGGCAAAACAAAAGATACACTCAAAGCACGGATGGATCTGGAAGATATGAACCTCAGGAAGGAGCTACATCACGAAGATTTGGGTAAAGGCAAAAAGTACCTTCCGGCAGCTTGCTACACTCTTAGCAAGAAAGAGAAAATTAGCGTGTGTGAATGCTTGCATTGAGTCAAAGTACCGTCCGGTTATTCTGCCAACATGAAGAGGCTAGTCTTAATGAAAGACTTGAAATTAATTGGCATGAAGTCTCACGATTGCCACGTGATGATGACAAAGATTCTTCCTGTTGCAATTAGGGGTGTTCTGCCAAAGAAAGTCCGAGACCCAATTATAAAGTTGTGTTCATTCTTCAATGCGATTTCACAAAAGGTCATTCATCCAATGAAACTGGGTAAGCTGCAGCAAGACGTGATCCACACTCTATGTCGGCTTGAGATGTGCTTCCCTCCATCCTTTTTTGATATTATGGTCCATCTCATTGTTCATATTGTGAAAGAGATACAGTTTCTTGGTCCTGTGTTTCTACATCAGATGTACCCTTCGAGAGGTTCATGGGGTTGTGAAGAAATATGTTCGTAATCGACATCGCCGTAAGGGTGCATTGCCAAGGTTGGGGAACCGAGGAGGTCATTGAATTCTGCGTCGATTACATGGATCTCAAACCGATTGGTGTGCCCATATCTCGCCATGAGGGAGGCTACAGGCAAATGAACATTAGGTCGAAATCGGCGTACTAATGATCGTGCTTCATTCATTCAAGCACATTTACGATTCTGGACCAATCAGTTGTAGCGGCACCGTATGTTGATATGCACAAGAATATGCTAAGAAGGAAAAACCAATTTAAATCTGAGGTTTGGATCGCCAGATACCACAGAGATAACTTCGGAGATTGGTTGCTTAGACACATAATGCATACGCAGACAGAGTGTGCTCAGTTGAGAGTGCTGTCTCAGGGACCGTCATGTACAATCCTGACATTTGAAGGATACGACATAAATGGATATACATTTTATACAAGAGCACAAGATAACAAGAGCACCAACCAGAACAGCGGAGTCCGTATAGATTCCTACGATAGCAATGGTAATATGCAGACCTACTACGGATTCATAGAAGAGATTTGGGAGCTTGATTATGGGCCTTTGAAGGTTCATCTCTTTCGGTGCCAATGGGTCAGGCTCCCTGGGGGCGTGAACATCGACAAGTACGGTATCACTACCGTGGACTTCAAGCACATTGGATACAGAGAAGAACCATTCGTCCTTGCTAATGTCGTTACACAAATGTTTTTTGTTCGGGACCCGGCTGACAAAGAACGCCATGTGGTTCTTCAAGGAAAAAGAAGAATTATCGGAGTTGACAATGTAGTCGACGAGGAAGACTACAACCAATTCGATGAGCTTCCTCCTTTTGGTGAGAACGTCGACCTAGGTCTCATAGAAGACAGTGAGGAAGCTACATACATACGCCGTGATCATAACGAAGGTCGAATAGTTGCTTAGTTGTAATAATATACCAGGATATACTTTATTTTGTATGGAGAACATGCTTCCAGTTGTAATATACGGATACACTTTATTTTGTATGGAGAACATGCTTCCAGTTGTAATATACGGATACACTTTAATATCTAGCACATTGAAGTTAATCTTTATATTGTAATTTACTTAATTTTTCTTTGATTAAAAAAATCAATGTTTCATATATTCCAAAACTTCATGATTTTACACAAATTTATAAATTTACTTCATCCTTTTTGGAGCTATATATCAAAAGTTATGCTAGTTTGAATTTGAGCTTGGCTTTAGCCACTGACTTTTGGGGCCCATCCGCATCACTGCCGATTCTAGAGAAAAATCCGGCAGTGATGTTTAGGTATCACTGCCGGTTGAAATTAGAACCGGCAGTAATACCTCCACATCACTGCCGGTTATAGAGAAAAATCCGGCAGTGATGTTTAGGTATCACTACCGGTTGAAATTAGAACTGGCAGTAATACCTCCACATCATTGCCGTTTCTAATTCGAACCGGCAGTGATGTGGAGGTTTTACTGCCGGTTCTATTTTCAACCGGCAGTGATAGTTATATCACTGCCAGATTTCTTTGGTGAACCGGCAGTGATTGTTATATCTATATAAACGAAGCGCGCGGTCTTCTTCCCACACTTCGCCGTTTTTCCACACTCGTGCTCCTAGCCTCCGCACCGCGCCTCCACCGCGCCGACCCTCCTCCCGCGCTGCCCGCCTCGCCAGCGCCGTCCATCCTCCCCGCGCCGCCCTCCTGTGCGCCGGCCATCCTCCCGCGCGGCCCTCCTCCTGCGCCGCCCCTCCGTGTTGCCCACGCCAACTCCCCACCCGGTGAGTCCTCCCTTGCACCCCTCCTCTTCCGTCTCCCCACGCCGGTTGCCCCTCCATGTGATGCTTTAGGTTCCTTTTCATGTGATCTTGTGATGCTTTAGGTTTCTCTTCATGTGATGGATGATAGTTAATTTCTATGTGATGGATGATAGTTAATTTATATGTGAACTCCTTCCAAGACACAGCTTGAAGTTATTTTTCTGTGATGGATGCTAGTTAATTTTTCTGTGATTCATGATGGTTGAACAAAACTGTATTGTTCATGGCTATTTGATTCATGAGAGGTCAAACATATTGTTCATGGCTATTTGATTCATGAGAGGTCAAACATATATAGCAAAAAAATATACAGATAAGTACTCTAAAATATATACATATTACAATCCATACAATTGAATATAAGGCACATCATGATTTGACTGAGTTGATGATGTCACTCTGAATCATTTCATTCAATCACAATTGAATTGCAAGGTTTCCTGATTAGAAAATAATTAAAGCTACTATACAAGCTCGATGCAGTTCTTTTTTTGTTATTAGTTTCCTGTTTTTAATGCCTTAGTGATTATGTTTTTTTTCCTAGTGACATGTATTGGCTTTACTTTATTGGTGATAGTTCCTAGACTTTCACAACTTTTTCAATGCAAGATATGTAACGAATCATCTTTTTGCTATGTCAAGAATATGTTGGAATGGGATCATTTTTTAAGGATTAGTCTGCTATGTCAAGAATATGTTGGAATGGGATCATTTTTTATGAATATGTTGCGCTGTTTAATATCATGATTCAGTATCTCAGCTCTTGTTCTCATGGAAATGTTAAAAAATTGATAGATTAGCTTTTATATTGCATTTTTAATGTCTACTTTATTTTGCTACTGCTATGATATGGCAAGGCTACACGGAGATACACGGAGGCAGCAGACGCTAAAGACAATTTGGCAGCTTGTTTCTAGGAGCATCATGAGATTTTATTATGTTGTATTTATTATATTCATGTAATAAATACCTTATATTGTATTTGTTATATTTATGTAATGAGTTTTTTGTTGTTTTAACAATACATTGTATTTATTATATTCATGTAATAAATACCTTATATATTGTATGTGTCAGTTTTGTTCTCTATACTAGTGCAATGCATGCGTGAAATGAGTTAAACGTGAAACTAGGCGTAATATCACCATTCCTATGTTTAATTATGTACCGAGTAGTGTAGTTTCGCATGGAAATAATATCACTAGCTTTAAGAAACTAATGGCCAAATGTGTGTAATATTGTACGTATAATTAGTCCATTTCGGTCCACAACTTCGTGCATGACCAATTTATACGTATATCATCACATTCATCTCATGCCTTTGTTAATTTTAAATTTTAGATAAATTAGCTGCACATGGCCGCTAACCAGGAACAAGTACCGGATGGCGCTGAGTATTTGAACCAAAGCCCGGAACAAAGCCCGACAAGCTTCCTCAACCTGCAGCAAACCGAGGCAACAAACGTACCCGAGGTAATTATTCCAGACCTAGGTCTCACGTATACCGATTAGACGAGTAATGAAATAGTCAAAATGCAGGGTCAGACATCACGTGGACAGAGGCAGCATCGTCAACGAGGTCCTAACAAGTTGCGGATGGGTGAACGAAAGGTGATCGTGGAGCTTAATGCAGTCGGCAAACCCGTTATACCAAAGATCACCGCTGGGCCATACCGAACAAAGATGCGGGTCCTAGTTAGAGATAACGTGCCCATCACCTACAAATCATGGACACTTCGTGGCGTTTGCCGTCGATGTTCCCGATGAAATCAAGGAAGCATTGTGGACAGATTTGACATCCAAGTTTCAGCTTCAAGATCGGTTGGAGCATGCGAAGAAACGCACTATCCATCATGGGAATCTCCCGAAGAATTGGAAGACAAAGTGAATAAGGAGTATGTGAAGAAGGATGAAACGCCGAACTTTGATACGTACCCGAGGTTGAGGCAATTTTGGGATGAATTCGTGCAATATAAGAAGTCTGATGAAGCCCAGGCTATCAGTGAAAAGAACAAAGCAAACTCGGACAAGAACGTTTACCCCCATACGCTAGGCACCGGTGGCTATGTGAAGAAAGTACCCAAGTGGGATGCAAGGGAAGAAGAGCTAATTCTTAGTGGAGTTGTTCCTGCGACGTCCGAGATGGCCCCAAGATCAAAGTACTGGATGCTTGCGAGGGGAGCTAGTCTGTCGGATGATGGCAGCTTAAGCTTCAGAAGCGAGAAAGAAGAGGAAATTTCGAAGAAGATCGCAGATGCCCATGCCCAAGCTACCCAGGGCTGCTTCCAACCAAGAAGAGAGAACGACGAGCTAACACGCACCCTGGGTAACAAAGAGCACCCTGGTCGTACTAGAGGGTTAGGCTTGGTGCCCTGGAAAGCAGCGTTCCCAGAGGACGCTTCTATCTATAAGCGTCCGAAGCTAACTAGACAAGAACAATTGGATGCACGTGTACGAGTAATAGAAGAAAGGATGCAGGTAAAGGAAATTCAATTTCAAGAACAGATACAAAAGATGCAAGAAATGCTAGCGAGCGTCCTCGGCGAACGTCAGGCACATAACTTCCAGAGTCCCGCCATTGCTCATAAAAGCAGCCAAGCGTCCACGGGCGCTCCCGAAGAGGACTCGGCCTGTAGTTTTCCTGTGGACAAAATCGTAGTGCCGACACGTTGCAGTCTGCACCTGCCCCTAGCGAACATAACCATTAAGGTGGATGAAGGGATGGCTTGGCCATGCGGCGAGGGGCAGATGTTGCATAACCGCCAAATTCCTGAGGGATACGCCAGAGTATCAGTAGACAGTGTGGTTGACAATTACCGTGAAGTTGAGGTATAGATCCCCAGCGAGGAAGGCAGAAATACTCTTGGACAAAGCCTAGGCACATTCATCGCGTGGCGCAAGCGCTACATAATGTTTTTATCCGATGACTACAATGGTGATGATGATAATAATGATGACGACGCGGCCTATCCAGGTATTAAAAGTCCTCCTCCATCACCGAAAAAAAGTCCGCCTCGTGCTCCAGCGCCACGGAAAAATAATGATAGAGCACCGCGATCTCAAAATTCATCACGGTCAGCGGGGAAAAGTGCCACATCTGTGAAGCCAGCACAGTCTGGTAAGGAACGAGCATATGACATGATCGAAGAAGAAACTAGAAAGGAAGTAGACGCCAGCGTGACAGCTCACTTCAAAAAGACGCCAGCACCTGATAAAGTTGAAATCGAAGCTGCCAAAAGAGATTTCTTCTTAGACATAGCGACGGTTAAACAGACTGGACGGGCAACCGAATCTCCTCAACCTAGCCAACGATCAGACTATGAGCGCATCTCTAGGCAGAAATCTAAAGGACAGGTTGGTAAAAGAGCTACTGCTGCAGACCAGAAGGTTGCTAAAGGGCAGGGGCCTCCTCTAAGGTGGAAGTTCGTTAACGGGGAAGCATTGGTGGATCCAAACGAGGAGCAGAGACTGACGACACAATTACGGCGTCTACATCAATGGTATCGACAGTTTGTCCAAGAGACAAAAAACGACGCGTTCCCCGTCAAATACAAAGAAATAGATTTTCACAATATGGACGGAGTTTTCTGGGTAGAAACCTCCGAGTTATACCAGTTGTACCAACGAGATGCTCTGGTCGTGTCTGTAATAAGAATGTGGACTCTGTAAGTCTCTTGTATAATTCGTACTGTACATTCACGTACCCTTAAACTTAGTGTCTAACTTCTTTCTTATGTAGAATGGAGATAATGACACTCAGAGCAGACTTAAATGAAAGGGTAGGATTCCTCGATCCTGGCCTTGTCAACTGCAAACTTATTAAAGATCCATCGACGGAGAGAGAGATCGAGGAGTACGTACTAAAGGCGCCGCTAAAGTTACAAGACAAGACCTACGTACTTTTACCCTATAACTTTCAGTACGTGTTTCCCTGCCTACTAGTCAGTTTTATCTCATGTGCAACACCTTGTCATGACTAATGGGCTTCTGCAGCTTTCACTGGATCCTTCTCGTCATTACGTTAGACGATAGCACGATCACTGTGTTGGACTCAATGAGGAAACCGACAAACGATTACAAAGAAGTAATAGAATTGCTAGACAGGTAAACTCGGTCGTTGCGTTATTGCTCCCGTAATCTTTCATTCCATTGCACTTAATTACACCTAATTAAGTTCAACGAGTATTCATAACCATACACAGGGCGTACACAAAATACCGCAAGAAGAGCACGCGGTACAGTCCATTCACGAAGAAGTTCAGAATAAGAACCGATTTTCCGTGCCTAAGACAGCCGCAAGGGAACAATTTATGTGCATACTACTTAATGACACACATACACACGTCACATCCGACGAGCATCGACTACAATGGCGAGATGGTATATCATTACATGTTGACGCCTACTTTTCTTTATAAAAACTATGACACTAATTAATGCATCATTTTCTTTAATGACAGCGCGTGAAGCTCGGCACCAACAAACCTACTTGATGTGAATGGGTTGAAGCCCTTCGAGAGCAGATGGCTGGGTTCATCGTTCGGGAAGTGATCAACCCGAAGGGCGAGTTTTACGATCCACACGCTACAATTAATTGAAATGTGAATGATTGTCAATGAACAATGTAATAATTAAATATTACGATGATTTACTGTATTTCAATTATGCTTTACAAATACTTCATTAATATTGTCATGATTAAATGAGTATTCGGTATTCAATGTTAAATATTATGATGATTTAATATATTTGAATTATTCTTTACCAATACTTCGTTAATATTGCGCATAACATATACCGTACAGAATAAATGTCTGTACAATATATATATATTACATCATACATATAATACAAAAAAATTATGTAACCGGTTTTGAGGAGAATATGGCAATCGTACTTATCACTGCCGATTTTAGAGAAATAATCGCGGTGATACCACCTTATCACTGCCGGTTGGAAAATATTAATTGGCAGTGATATGGATTATCACTGCCAGTTGAAAAAAAAACAACCGGCAGTGAAAATGTGTTATCACTGCCGGTTGAAAATTAAAAACCGGCAGTGAAAAGTTGATATCACTGTCGGTTATCGATAGAAATCCGGTAGTGATAATCCTTATCACTGCCGGTTGTATAATATAAACCGGCAGTGATATTATTATCACTGTCGGTTGAAGAACCGGCAGTGATAGTCCCGACTATCACTGCCAGTTAGGGAGTGCCGGGTCAAAATCCGGCAGTGATGCTGATGTTGATCCGACAGTGATGTCCTTTTCTGTAGTGGTGTTTGCATGCTTGGGTTGGCAGTCCGTACGTACACGAAGACTGTGACAAGTGGAGCTAATCACCATTTCTACTAATCATGGCGTGATGATTGTAGTACCAAGGAAAGGAAGTATTTCGCCTCGGTGGAACGCGGGTGTGAGGCGGCAACCAGTTTCGTCCATCTGCTGGTCAAAGGCTTGACTGGTAAAGGGAAAGTTGCGGCGTTTTTACATGTGTTCCTTTCGATTTTTTGTAAACGGTTTGGGTGTCAGAAATTACACGATGGTAAGCTCTAAAATTGTAGTTCTAAATAATGTACAATTTTAATACTGTTTTACTGCAACTTTTAGTTTAATTTTCTTTTTATTTGTAGGATTCACCTAGATTTACTTTATTTTTATCTAGGTTAGAATTTTTTTTGTCTTATTTGCATTTTGTAGGGGTTAACCAAGCTTAAATTCATGTCTATTCTTTGTTTTATCCCTTGTCTTAGAGGTGAATGGGTGGGTTATATCATTAGGAGTGATGAGAGTGGTTATATCTTCATCCATAGGTGAGAAAAGCAACTGAAATTTGGTAAAATTTCAATGAACTGAGAATTAGAGTTTTTAATCTCCTCAAAAATTACTTCTTAGCCGTGATCGGTGAGGACGTAGGTGCTGTTCAAATCATGGGGGCACAAAAATTCTATTCCAAATAATAAAAAAGACCTCATCGACATGTCATCGTTTGGGAAGGCAATTAGGTGCAATAGGTATAGGTAGTCCTCGTCCATATCTATGTTTGCCAGTGGGTACCCGTCACCCACGGGCATGTACGTGTGCCCACTACACCTCTTTTCAATCGGCAAACAGCTATGAACAAAGTTCAATAATCATCCGTTCAACACATAGAATGAAAATAAAAAATGACATAGTTTTAGACCTGGAAATGCAAATTGACATAGTTAATCACACATAAAATGGAAATACAAACTGACATAGTTCAAGACTTCAAAAGCTAAAGTTAACATCTGAAAAACTTGTGTTAGATCTATGAGTTCAACTCAAATCACATGCAATAGATCAGATTTTGGGAGAGGGAATAAATGAAAAATGAATATCTTCGGGTTTTGGTGGCTGGTGGTGGGAGGTTGAGGACAGGGAGGATGGATGACACCAGTGACTGGTGGTAGGAGGTGGCAGCCAGTGTCGTTGGGCTATTGTTCTTGGAGAAGGAACTGTGGAGCAAGAGGATGGGAGGGAGATCTGGAGAAGGGAGTAGCCGGGCGGGTGAGTAGTGACGGTGAGCCAGAGGCGGTGGCCTCTAGTGTCAGGCCGCCGCCGACGGGTGATTGGCTCCTTCTATCATGAAGGACAAGGACAGGAGGAGAGAGATTCGGAGGAGGAAGCGACCTGGCGGGTGAACGGCGGTGGTGAGCTAGTGGTGGCAGCCTATGGACCGGGAGGAGGGAACGAGACTGCAAGATCCAGCCACTACTACAGAACTGCACATCACTGCCGGTTCCAAAACGACATCATTGCCGGTCATTGGTGCCGGTAGTGATTGGTCGGCAGTGATACTCGGGGATTATCACTACCGGCTCAGGAACCGACAGTGATAAGGATTATCACTGCCGGTTCTATGTAGAACCGGTAGTGATATTGTACTATCACTGCCGGGTTAAACCAAAATCCGACAGTGATAATAATTATCACTGCCGGTTATACACAAAACCGGCAGTGATATAGGACTATCACTACCGGTTTATACCTCAATCCGACAGTGATATATACATATCACTACCAGTTTTCTCCGAGAACCAGCAGTGACAAGCTGTGAACTAAATTTTTTTATTGTATATTTTTTGTTCAACATATATATTTTTATACAATTGTTTATGTAGTGTCCATATATAGTATATAAAGCATCGTTCAAATCATAATTCAAATATATCCATGTGTATACAAAGCATCGTTAAAATCATAATTCAAATATATTAAATTAAGCATCATAATACTTTGTTTTTACAATGATTTATTTACAAATGTAGTTCGACTACATCTCATCTCATCTCATTCACTTTGATTTTGCACCGGCCACAGTAGGAGTCAAAGTAGGCATATCACGGGTGTAGATGGAAGGAATGAGGGCGATGAGGCTACGCGTGGAACTCGCTGTTTGGATTGATGACATCGTCATGAATGAATCCGGCGAGCTTTTCTTGAATTGCTATAATTTCTGTCAGTAATAACTTATTGGTTCTCAGTTTGGAGCACTGTTATTGAAGAAAAGAGAAAGTTAATTAATGAAGATATATGTTAAATGAAAAAAGTAGGCATCAATGTGTAATTATGTATCATGGCTTCGTTATAGCCCACATTCTCCGTGACAATTGAATGTAAATTTGTACATACATAGTATGCACATAAATTGTTTCCCGGGTCCTGCCTCATACATGGGAAGTCAGTTACTATTTCAAAATGTTTCCTGTAGGGACGATGGCGAACACTTTTCTTGCAGTATCGTGCGAATGCCCTGTGAATGATTTTGAATATTAAGTAAACTTAAATGAAGTAGAATGGAATATTGCTAGAGCAATAACACAACGATCGAGTTTACCTGTTCAGCATGTCCCAAAAGTCTTGATATAGCTTAGTTGGTTTTCTCCTAGAGTCCAAGACAAAAATCCTGCTAGCATCTAACTGGATGACGAGGAGGACCCAATGAAACCTGCACATATATGTCAACGTAGTCAATTACTTCAACATCGTACGTGTTACGCAAAAACAGTAAAACCATATTTGAAGTAGGGAAATACATACTTAAAGTTATAGGGTAAAAGTATGGAGGTTTTGTATTGCAGCTTCAAAAAAGTATTAAATAAATAGTCTTCATTGTACTGTGGATTGTACTTCTCAAGCTTCTCGTTGAGAAGCCCCGGATCTAGGAATCCTAGATTGTCATTGCCATTTCTTCTACAAATCTGTATCTCCATTCTACATACGAAAGAAGTCAGACATGCAATTAAACAAGACAAGAATGCACAATAATATACGTGAGACTTACAAAGTCCACGTTCAAGTATATTCACGTCCGGGCATCTTCTTTGGTACAACATGTACACCTCCTCGAAATTCACCCAGAAGATGTTATCCCCATTGTGAAAATCTTGCTCCGTGTATCGGACTGCAAACAACTCCATACCTTCGTTGGACTGCTGCACCTGCATGTACCACTGATGGACGCGCCACAGTTGTGTTGTCAGGTGGTCGAAATGAGCTGGTTCAACTAGCGGTTTTCCCATAAAGAACTTCCACCTTAGACCTTGCTCCTGAGCTTCTCGTTGAGCAGGATCTGCCTGAGCATCCAACCTCAATGCATCGGCACTAGCCACCTTCAAGTATTGCTTTCTGGATATGCGCTCGTAGTCCGACATTTTGCAAGGTTCAGAAGCCTGCCCCGTCTTTTGCACTTTTGCCATACTCGAGAAAAACTTTTGCGCGTTCTCATCAACTTTATTCTTCTCAGGTGGTGGCACCTTTTTAAAGTGAAATGTTACGCTGGAGCTTACATGCTTTTTCCGTTCTTCTTCAGTCATATCAGCTGGTAATTTCTTCTGGGATTGTCCTTGCTTCACAAATGATTGAGATTTCTTTGAGGACGGTGCTGACCTGCGAGATGGTGCTAGTGTTCGATTCTTCTCAGATTCTGGCGGAGGAGTCGGACTTTTTCTGGTTGGTGCCGGCGGAGGAGTTGGACTTTGTCTATGTGGTGGCGACCAGGGCGGGAGGTCTCCGTGTGCAGAGTGCGGCTGATCATCATCTTCGTCGTCCTCATCGTTCTAGCCAAACTTAATCAAGCTCTTGCGCCACGTGAGGAAGCTATGCACGTTTTCTCCTAGAATTTTGTTTCCGTCGTCACCAGGGATCTCTACCTCCATTTTACGGTATTGGCGGACTACACTGTCCACTTCGACCCTGGCGAATCCCTGCGGTATCGGGCGATAGTGCAAAACATGCGATTCTTGGCATGGTCAAGCCCTGCCCTCAGCCACCTTGATTGTAATGCTATGTGCGGACAAATGTAGCTTGCACGGTGTCGGTTCTTTGATGTCATCCACAGAAAAATGGAGTCCGTTCTCTTCGGGAATCCCTGTGGACGCGCAACTGCTCTTATGAGCACCAGGACTGATGAGCTCAGGGATTTCTCCAGGCGGTGGTCGTGAGCAGAAAGCTTTCTGTACTGCTTGCTCCCCAACCTTATCTAGTTCCACTCTCTGTTCCTCTAATGCTCTCGCCACAGCATCTTTTATTTGACGGTCCAGTTGATCTTCTCTTAGTCTCTTCGGGCGCTTGTACAACCATGTGTCTGTTGGGAAGGCTTCTTTCCACAGCATCAAACCAACTCCTCGGGTGCGACTTGGATGCTCCTTGGTACCCAGGGCTACGGTTAGCTCATCATTCTCCCTTCTTGGCCTGAAAGATCCTTGGGAAGACTGCATGTGAGCATCCGTGATTTTGCGCGACACTTCCTGCTCTCTATCGCTTCTGAAGCTTAAGCTGCCATCATCGGAGATAGAAGCACCCCTCCGAAGCAACCAGTGCTTCGATCGTTCGCTCAAGACGATCGTCGCAGGAATGATACCCTTGCAGGTTAGTTCTTCTTCGGTCCAATCCCATGCTGGTATTTTCTTCACGTACCCTCCTATTCCTAGTGTGTGAGGGTGAATATTCTTATGCGCGTTTGCCTTGTTCCTTTGACTTACTATCTGCGCTTCTTTAGACCTCTTGTACGCCACAAAGTCCTCCCAGAACTCTCTTAACATTGGGTACGTGTCAAAATTCGACGTTTCATTCTACTTCACATAGTTCTTATTTAGTGTCGTCTTCCAATTATTCCACGCTGTGCACATGATGGATAGTGCACGTTTCTTTGCCACCAGCTCGATCCCTTGGGGGAACTGGAACACTTGTTTCAACTTGTATCACAACGAGTTCTTCAGGTCATTGGGAACCACCCATGGGTCACCTTGGCGGCCAATCCACAATCTGTAGCTGATGGGCATGTCATCCCAAGCAAGAACACCGCATGCTGTCCTGTACAGCCCCAATGATGACTCGGGTAGAGCAGGTTCTCCGACTGCCGAGAGTTCCACTATGTTAAAAAGTCCCTTAGGCATCGTGTTTGCACCACGACTTGCGCGCTGCCTTCGTTGATCAGACGTCTGCGCCTGCAATTTGATCTTTGAAGGACCATGTGGAGGTCCATCCATGTTTGTGATGAGTATTTGACTTTATTTGAGCAAGGTGTGCTCAAGTTTGAGTTTGATTTGGATTGATTTTCAAAATGAAGCAATTTGAGTTGTCCTCGCCAGAGTGGCGACGGTCGTATGGACGCGGTAGTGATGAGTTGGATGGTTTATTGCACATCTTTGTGGGCATTGCTATGTGAGGAGTTTCCTTGTCTTTAATGGTTGCAGGGCGACGGTGCTAGGTCATGGTGAGGCGAAGGATGACCGAGACTAGGCGAGGAGCGTCGGAGGTCCAGACGGTTGGGAGATCGCCGGAAGATGATCGGAGACGGAGTCCGGGCAAGTCAAGAAGACAAGGAAAGGAGTTGATGCTAGCTAGATGCCGCGTGGATCAATGAGGGCCGTCGGATTGAGGTCTAGTTGATAGGTTAGCGGGTCTAGGTAGTATGCTTTGAAAACCATGCAAGAAAACTCGGTATGTGTGTGGGTTTTGGGTTAGCCCTTGCATGGCTGTGTGTGTGGGTTAATCCTAGCCCTTAGATGAGTGCTCTAGGGTTGAGGGACTCATCCAAGGGTGGTAGGTGGCCCAAGAGTAGTATAAATAGGGGTGGAGGGGTAGCCTCCTTCCCTTGAAGGTGTTGAGGTTTTTTATGCTCATTTGAGCTTTGCCCACATGAATGTGAGGCTTTGTAACCTCCCCTTCCAGAAATGAAAGCTTTATCCATCCACCTCTGAATTTATTTTGCGCATTTAAATTATGTCTTTACTTTATGCAATTTAAATTCAGTATTTACTTTCCCGCAATTTACTTTCAAGTAATTTGGATTTGCCTCCCCTCCTTCTAAATGCTGCTGATCTTGGATGTTTTGAGTGTGTTCATATGGTTTTACATCTCTTTTGCACTCTTGGATTGAGTAGAGAACATCTTTTCTTTCAAGTTCCAACTTTGTTCAGAACTTGTTCTTCGCGCAGCAGTCAGTGTTTGATTTTTTTAAAAATATACAAAAATCCTTTTTGAGTGATTCTTGTTGGAGGAGGTGCGGGACTCTGATATAAACCCGAACAAAAATTTTGGAGTTCACTTGTTGCACCTTCTGGGAGCCATGAGGTGAAAACCGAGCCCCAAACTTTCTGCTCGAAGTTCTTGAGCATACTGTGTTCTTAGATTTTTCCTGTTTTTTCTGTAAGGCTTTTTGAGTAGAAATTAGGTGGAGTTCTTCACAACTCTTATGCTCACAGGGAAAAAAATTCTCAGAATTTTGTGAGCTGCAGAAACCCACCAACCTCCTGTGCAAATTGAGGACAAGTTCTGGAAATTCTGCTTTTGCTTTTTTGAATGTGACTTTTGTGATTTGAATTGATGTCCTTTCTAAAAGCAAGAGTTTGAATTGATTCCTCTTTATCTTGGACACTAGACAACTAGGATTGTGACTCAAAAATCCCAACATATTTTATGGTACTTATCCATGCAAGCTTGGGGTACATATAGTTGTCTAGTTTTTCGGGTTTTTCACAATTTCCTTTGAGCGATCTTGTCGAGGTTTTTGTTGGAGTATTTTGGGGGAATTTTTATTTGCGACCATTCATCCCCCCCTCTGTTCGCCATCTCGGTCCTTCAATTTGTATCAGAGCCGGTTCTGCTCTTTCTAGATCATAACCGGTCTCAAGAGCCATGGCGACGGGCAAATATTCCACCAAGCCTCCTATCTTTAATAGAGTTGATTTTCCTTTTTGGAAGTCCCGGATGGAGTCATACATCACACGCCTGGCTACTGATATGGCGAAGGTGAAACTCCCGTATGAGGTTCTGGCGATGAAAATGTCACGGCCATCAATATGGTTGACGTTGAGGCGAATGCTAAGGCAAGGAACATTCTCATCTGTGGTCTTAGCCGCGATGAGTATGATAGGATTTTCACCTTTGCTCGCTCACGAGATTTGAGTAACCCTCGATGCTTACCATGAGGGCTCTACTCAAATCAAGGCGTGAGGCAGATCAGTTCAAGCGCGAGTACAACAAGTTTGATCAACGCTACTGGTGAGAGTCTCGACGAGTGTTTTGGTCGGTTTACAAAGATTTTGAGCGACCTCCGAGCGTTGATTGCATATACCTCGACTCGAACAATGCTCGGCATTTCTTGACCGCACTCGACCTTCGGGTTTGGGAGATGAAGGTGACCACCATCAAGGACACCATCGACTTATCGACTCTGACTCTTGACGGGCTTTATTCCCGCCTCAAGACTCATGAGATCGATGTCGTCTCTCGGAAGACGAAATCTCAGTCGATAGCTTTGGTCACCGATCCCATTGGATCTTCTTCTGATCCTTCTATTGGTTTCTCTCTTTCCGCCCTTTGCGAGCTAAGCGATGACCAACTGGAAAAATTTCCAGAAAATGAGCTTGCTCTTCTCGCTCGCAAGTTTTCTCATGCATACAAGAGGGTGAGAGAGAGGAAGAGAGGTGGCATGATCACCTGCTTCGAGTGTGGTGGCCCCAACCACATTCGGGCGAACTGTCCCAAGCTGGAGAAGGGCAAGAACGACGTTGGCGGTTCGGGCAAGAACGACTACACCGACAAGAACCGCAACAAGAAGCCTCCAGTTCGTGAACCGGCGCACGAGAAGAAGTACCGCAACTTCTCCAAGAACAAGAAGCTCTTCCACCGCGTCCTCGCCGCGCTTGACGACATCAACCTCTCCGACACGGAGACATGGAGCGACGAGGGCGAGGATGATCCGCAAGAGAAGAAGGGCGGCGATGACTTCTCCGGCATGTGCTTCATGGCCGATACCAACGACATCAGCGACTCGAGCTCTACCAGCGACTCGGATGAGGTACCCTCCTATGACCAGCTCAACGAAGCTTTCTGCAAATTAGGAAAATTTCATGCTAGAGCTAGAGCTAGGTGTACGGAGCTTGAGAAGGAAGTAGGTACCTTGACTCGGGAGTTAGCTTCACTTAGATCTTCTCCCTCCCGAGTCACTGATGATTGCTCTTTGTGTGATGCTATTCTTGTGGAGTTGGAGAACCTAAGGACCATACATGATAGTGTGCTTGCTGAACTTGATGGTCTTAGGTTGAAGAATGCTAGCACTAGTTCTATTGATGCTATTCCTGTTGAGGCTAGTTTTCTTCATGCTCACTCCACTCCATCATGTGCTAATTGCCCTAAATTGCTTGCCGAAATTGATGCCATGAGCGAACACCTTAGAAAGCTTTCTGCTAGAAATGATGAACTTGAATTGCATGCTTCTAAGGACCCAGTGAGCTCATGTGAGGGCTGTAAGCAACTAAAACTTGACGATGATGCTTTGAATGTCAAGTGTGATCAACTTGCTAAGGATTTACTAGTTAAGTCACAAACTGGTTGCTTGCTGTGTGTTGGGGTTAAGGATGATAT
Source organism: Otatea glauca (assembly GCA_036346275.1). Taxonomy (NCBI): domain Eukaryota; kingdom Viridiplantae; phylum Streptophyta; class Magnoliopsida; order Poales; family Poaceae; genus Otatea; species Otatea glauca. Next base: position 45,980,648 of record CM070715.1, on the reverse strand, counting down.
GGATCAAATCCATGTCGAGCTTAAGAAGAAGTTAAAAGACCAAACCCTTAGGATTAGAGATGCTCCTTGCGTTTCTTGTGAGGCCCTCAAGATTGAGGCAGCCGTGCTAAGGGAACAAAAAGCACGTGCTGAGAGATCTTCTCTTTCTCTTTCTGGTTCTTCTTCTTCCTCTCCTCCCCTTTGTTCTTCTTATGCTTCTTTCTTTCGAGATTGCCAGTATCTTATGAGCACTCTCGAGAAGTTTGTTGGAGGCAAGAAGAAGCTCAATCTTATTCTAGACCAATCCAAGATTAGTAGATTCAATCAAGGTCTAGGATTTGATCCCTTGGAGCATGCTCGGCACATCCTCCCACCATTGTGCGGCTCCAAGAGTGGTGAGATTGTGGTAGCTCCCAGTGAGTACCACCGTGTTTAGATCCACTGGGTTGTCCATAGGACTTCGACTAGAAGGGTGTTACTCCTATTGCTTCGCCTCTAGCAAGGCGGCACACATGCACCTTCCTGTAAGAAGGATGGTCACCTAGTAGATTTCGCTTGTGCACGCCAAGATCAATCGGCGTGAGCGTGTTCGCCCTTAAGGGTATTCAAGGTCATCCCGGACTTTGAGTGCTCCTAAGGCACACACCGCTTCTAGACAAAGTTAGAGAGTCGCTGTTTTGGGCAGCATCCGGGACTCGGTTTTCATGCTAGTTCTTTGAGTTTTAGTCCGGAGCTGTTCAGAGTCGGTGTTTCCGCCGTCCTCTTGATATTCCTCGCTTTTCCCATCGAGGTAGATATCAGCGGCGTGAGGTGTTTTCTGGTAGGAGATCCAGGCAGCCTTACTGGGATGGTCCAGCTTTTGCACCACGGCGTGCTAACCCAGTTTTAGCTCCTAGATCATCTACTAGAGTTACTACTGATCTTGTTAGAGTTGAGCGTCAGAGAGACACTCGAGTCCAGTCTTCTTCTGTGGCTGGTACTCTGAGGTGTCATATGGTTCAGTATTGGGTTCCTAAGTCTTCACTCTATCCCAGTACTGAGTCATCTTTCCCTCTTGTGTCAATTCCTTGTGTCATGTCTATGCGATGATGCTTTTAAGTGCCTTTTGCCTTTCTCATAGCATGAGTCGCTTGAGGCCAGCTTGAGGATGTGATCACTGCCTAGTGGAGTGGATTTGGGTCATCTTGTGGACTTGTCCTTTCTTAGTTCGATTCTTAGTCCATGAGTTGTCCTGAGGCATCATCTTCGCCGTGCATAAGTAGTGGACCTCGTTTTTTCTCGAGGTACCCACTCACGGCAAGAGTTGCAGGAAAGTATGTTGGTCATGTTGATCTTTACTAATCTCATCTAGGATCGGTTTGTCGCTTTTCAATGTTGGCACTCGATGTGAATTCGAGTTGACCTTTGCGGCTTGTCTCTAGAGGATTGGATCCTCTGCATGACCATCATGAGCATCATGCTAACTCGCATGTACTTTCAACTTTGTTTGCCTCGTGTTTCTCTCCACAAGTGTTGAGCTTCATGATAACAAACATTGGGGACTTCCACTTCCATGGTGAGCTATCTCATACCCTCATGTCGGTTATACTTGTGATCATCATTTCCATGACATGTTGTGATTGCTCTTGCTCCCATGTGTATTATATGTACTTTGCTAGGTCTTGTTAGTTTTATGCATCTGTTTTGTGCCATAGCATGTTTTCCCCAACCATCTTTGTGCTTCATGTATTATATCCTAAATTCATGAGCTCTTTCCCAGCATGTGATTCTCTTGTTTTTATCCTGTCCATGATATTGTTCATTTGGTATGAGCATTTGTATTAACAATGGGCACGTGCTATATATCATTTACTTTATTTTGTCATGAGTAGTATCTAGGTTATATGACCCTGATTTTCTATTACATCCGTGATTAGCTTTGTTTAGACTTTGTTTGTTAAACTTTGTGCTACATGTGAGTGCCTTTCATGAGATTAGGGTCATATGATCTAGCTGCCGCTGTATGACTTATATTGTTCATGATCACCTTTTATTGTCCTTCATGCTTATATGCTTCATACCTATTTTGCATGAGCTTGTGTTCTTCATTCATGGCATGTATTCATCATCATGCATAGAGTGTTGCCATAAGTAGCTTCTCATCTTTGTGTCCATGGTCACCATTTACTTTCATGCTGTCTGTGTCCTCATGACCTTTTGTTTGGTCTTGTTTTGACGGGCCTTTTCGCAAGACATGTAAATATTGTTATTGAGACTATGGATAAATGGATCTTGATGTTGCTAATTGGTTTGTTTTATGCATGATCCTCTTTGGTTGTCTTCATTCATCTTGCTCATGTTATATCTAGTAGCATGTTGTTGTGCTTCATTGTGGTATTTCTTCATTTACATGCTCATTGCCATGTTTAGGGTAGTATCTTGATCCGTGTATTTCTAGGCTTGCACATGATCCCTGCTAGCATTTTGTTGCTGTGATGCACCTTGCTTAGCTTCTTCTGCCAGCATGACAGTGCTATGATGCACCTTGCTGTTGTTTATCATGTGGATATGTTTTTACTGTTGTCTATGGATATATGGATCTTGATGCTATCTTTAGCTTGGTTGTGATCATGATCTTACATTACCTTCTGCATCTTGTTCATACTCTAGATGATCATTTGCCACACTTTTCCTGTATCTTGTCCATTTGTGCCTAGGAACTGGATCTGCCTAACCCCAGTTTCGAAAGCATAGATTTGTTGGATGCATATGTGTAGGCTTTCTGGTGAGGAGACCATCATCCTAGGAATATCTCTAAGTCTTCTTCCTTTGCTTTTTGGATCCACTTCAGGTCATTTGCCACTACTTGCTCTACACTGCAGTAGGTAAGTACATCTGAAAATGTTGATGATAGTGATGGGTCTCTTAGGAGCTTGTGGTTCTTTTGTAGGTAGAGCTTGTGTCCTATTTGTCTAGAGTCTTTTGGTTGGACTTCTAGCATAGTTAGGTTGTTTCTTACCTTGAGCCATCTTGCTCCTTAGAGACCATTTGGTTTTAGATCTTATCTCTTCTCCTCTAGCTTTCTACCTATCTCTTGTGAGGTGAGAGTTTTAGAGTGTGCCTCAAGGGGAGTAGAGTGTGTTCAGGGAGATTTGAGCTTGGGTTTATGAGCTCATATGGCATTTCTTGAGGCGGAGCTAGTTTGTATATTATGTACTATATATTTTCTTCTAGCATTTCCTTTCTTCTTCTGGGTGACTTTGGACTTGCTTTCTTGAGTTGAGTTCACTCACTTAGACTTCTGGCATGCCTCGCATGGACCTCTTATCTTGTGCTTTAGGTTGCTATCATGCGTGATTAGCTGTTCTCTCTTCTCTCTAGGTTGAGTTCCCTCACAGTCTTATAAGTCTAGCAGGTATTGGGCTTCCTGGGTAGACAGGGTCTGTGTGCACTCCTTAGTTGGGATCTAGAGTCGACTTCCTATATCATCCTTTGGGGAAGATAAGAGCGAGTCTGAGCCGTAGTGAGTCTCTTCTATCTTATCTATGCTCAATAGCCATCCAGTTTTGCAGTTTCTCGGCTTCTTCTCCTCATTTTGTGTTTTTGGTTGTTATTGAGTTCATTTGGGTCTTCTTTATGCCTAATCTTGATAATAACTCAACTTTAACCAGATTTGAGCTTAAAATTGATTCATTTGTTGAGGGGGAGTTTGGGAATCTGTTCGTGCATTGCATATAGACTGCATTCCTTGTTTAATGAGCTTTGTTTATTATGCAATTGATTTCGTCTTCATGCTATACACCATGCTACATCATTTGAAGAAAATCACTAGCTTTGGTATGTCCAAGTTCATTTAACTTGCTAAGCTTAAAAATGAAATAAGCCTTAAATGAAAAACTTGAGGAAACTTGTTGCTTTTACTTGCTAGGTTTCTTCTCTAGATGTTTGTGCCATAATTTGAGAAATTTAGGAGTTCTCTAGAGTCCCTATAGCAACTTGGGTGAAACCAGTTTGATCCATGCTAGAGTCCTTCAATTGCTCTTGAATCGTTGTGCTAAAAATGAAAATTAAACAAAATTGACTCTTCTTGTGCACATACGACTCAACACCTTGCATTCACAAGACCGCTTCCCATTGCACTTGGGATGAACTTGGAATACATTGTGTTTGACCTAGACCATCCTCGTAAGAGTTCATCTTGAGATGGTCGCATACGGCTTGAGTCAATTGGTTGTCAAAAGAAAATGCAAATAAATTAAAAACAAAGACATATGTGGGTAAAGAACGCAAATAATGTCAAACATTTGCACCCCGCTATGTCTTGTATGATGATAAATCAAAATTTGCATTAAGTGATAAATGAGCCCGAAGGACGTTGTATGCTCTTCTAGATTCCCCAAAGTGTTGCGTATGTTGAACTCTAGGTTTTCCTTTTGATCCTTAGAGTGGCTATTCTTCTATCTTTGAAACTAAAGCTAAGTGTTGCACTTGTCAAATCTTGCTAAAAATGAAATATTCAAAACTAAGCTCGTATTTGCACTTTTACATGTCTTAGTTTAGTCATCTTTTGAAATTGAAAAGCTTGTGTAATATCCTTCCATTTTGATCAATTGGATAATCTTCAAAGCTCTTTCGATTGCATTTCATGCATACATAAAAAAAATTTATGCCTATATTGCCAAAAGGGGGAGAAAACGTAGAAAAGGCATCACTAAAATGATAAAAATGTGAATGCTTATTTGGTTATTATGATCTTTGTAAAACTATGCTACTACTTCTGTTGGATCATAATCTCATAATCACATTTGACATGTTTAGTTGGATTTTAGAGTTTTTGTTGAAAACTTGCTCTTTCTTAAATTTAACTCTAAAATCTGAATTCCTCTTCGTCAACTTGGTCATGGTTCTAATTTCTATTTTTGGACCAAGTTTGACTTTGCAACTAAAAATTGCTTTCTTCTTCATTTTCTTCAAACTCAAATTTATGCCTTTTGTGTGGTTTGTCAATATACTCATCAAGGGGAGATTGAAGGACCATGTGGAGGTCCATCCATGTTTGTGATGAGTATTTGACTTTATTTGAGCAAGGTGTGCTCAAGTTTGAGTTTGATTTGGATTGATTTTCAAAATGAAGCAATTTGAGTTGTCTCTGCCAGAGTGGCGATGCAGGTCGTATGGGCCGCGGTAGTGATGAGTTGGATGGTTTATTGCACATCTTTGTGGGCATTGCTATGTGAGGAGTTTCCTTGTCTTTGATGGTTGCGAGGCGGCGGTGCTAGGTCATGGTGAGGCGAAGGATGGCCGGGACTAGGCGAGGCGTCGGAGGTTCAGATGGTTGGGAGATCGCGAAGATGATCGGAGGCGGAGTCGGGCAAGTCAAGAAGACAAGGAAAGGAGTTGATGCTAGCTAGATGCGCGTGGATCAATGAGGCCGTCGGATTGAGGTCTAGTTGATAGGTTAGCGGGTCTAGATAGTATGCTTTGAAAACCGTGCAAGAAAACCCGGTATGTGTGTGGGTTTTGGGTTAGCCTTGCATGGCTGTGTGTGTGGGTTAATCCTAGCCCTTAGATGAGTGCTCTAGGGTTGAGGACTCATCCAAGGGTGGTAGGTGGCCTAAGAGTAGTATAAATAAGGGTGGAGGGTAGCCTCCTTCCCTTGAAGGTGTTGAGGTTTTGATGCTCATTTGAGCTTTGCCCACATGAATGTGAGGCTTTGTAACCTCCCTTCCAGAAATGAAAGTTTTATCCATCCACCTCTGAATTTATTTTGCGCATTTACATTATGTCTTTACTTTACATAATTTAAATTCAGCATTTACTTTCATAATTACATTCCATAATTTACTTTCAAGTAATTTGGATTTGCCTCCCCTCCTTCTAAATGCTGCTGATCTTGGATGTTTTTAGTGTGTTCATACAGTTTTACATCTCTTTTGCACTCTTGGATTGAGTAGAGAACATCTTTTCTTTCAAGTTCCAACTTTGTTCAGAACTTGTTCTTCACGCAGAAGTCAGTGTTATACCATATGAACACACTCAAGTTTTGAACAAAGCTTGAACTTGAAAGAAAAGATGTTCTATACTCAATCCAAGAGTGCAAAAGAGATGTAATACCATATGAACACACTCAAAACATACAAGATCAGCAGCATTTAGAAGGAGGGGAGGCAAATCCAAATTACTTGAAAGTAAATTATGGAATGTAATTATGGAAAGTAAATGCTGAATTTAAATTATGCGAAAGTAAAGACATAATGTAAATGCGCAAAATAAATTCAGAGGTGGATGGATAAACTTTCATTTCTGGAGGGAGGTTACAAAGCCTCACATTCATGTGGGCAAAGCTCAAATGAGCATCAAAAACCTCAACACCTTCAAGGAAGGAGGCTACCCTCCACCCTTATTTATACTACTCTTGGGCCACCTACCACCCTTGGATGAGTCCTCAACCCTAGAGCACTCATCTAAGGGCTAGGATTAACCACACACACAGCCATGCAAGGGCTAACCCAAAACCCACACACATACCGGTTTTCTTGCACGGTTTCAAAGCATACTACCTAGACCCGCTAACCTATCAACTAGACCTCAATCCGACGACCCTCATTGATCCACGCGGCATCTAGCTAGCATCAACTCCTTTCCTTGTCTTCTTGACTTGCCCGGCTCCGCCTCCGATCATCTTCCGGCGATCTCCCAACCGTCTGACCTCCGACGCCTCGCCTAGTCCCGGTCATCCTTCGCTCACCATGACCTAGCACCGTCGCCTGCAACCATCAAAGACAAGGAAACTCCTCACATAGCAATGCCCACAAATATGTGCAATAAACCATCCAACTCATCACTACCGCGTCCATACGACCGGGACTGCCACTCCTGGCAGAGACAACTCAAATTTCTTCATTTTGAAAATCAATCCAAACCAAACTCAAACTTGAGCACACCTTGCTCAAATAAAGTCAAATACTCATCACAAACATGGATGGACCTCCACATGGTCCTTCAATCTCCCCCTTGATGAGTATATTGACAAACCACACAAAAGGCATAAATTTGAGTTTGAAGAAAATGAAGAAGAAAGCAATTTTTAGTTGCAAAGTAAAACTTGGTCCAAAGATAGAAATTAGAACCACGACCAAGTTGACGAATAGGAATTCAGATTTTAGAGTTAAATTTAAGAAAGAGCAAGTTTTCAACAAAAACTCTAAAATCCAACTAAACATGTCAAATGTGATTATGAGATTATGATCCAAATGTAATAGTAGCATAGTTTTACAAAGATCATAATAACCAAATAAGCATTCACATTTTTATCATTTTAGTGATGCCTTTTCTACGCTTTCTCCCCTTTGGCAATATAGGCATCAATTTTTTATGTATGCATGAAAGCAATCGAAAGAGCTTTGAAGATTATCCAATTGATCAAAATGGAAGGATATTACACCAAGCTTGTCAATTTCAGAAGATGACTAAACTAAGACATGTCCAAGTGCAAATACGAGCTTAGTTTTGAATTTTTCATTTTTAGCAAGATTAGACAAGTCAACACTTAGCTTTAGTTTCAAAAATAGAAGAATAGCCACTCTAAGGATCAAAAGGAAAACCTAGAGTTCAACCTACTCAACACTTTGGGGAATCTAGAAGAGCATACATGGTCCTTCGGGCTCATTTATCACTTAATGCAAATTTTGATTTATCATCATACAAGACATAGCGGGGTGCAAATGTTTGACATTATTTGCATTCTTTACCCACATATGTCTTTGTTTTTAATTTACTTGTATTTTCTTTTGATAACCAATTGACTCAAACCGTATGCGACCATCTCAAGATGAACTCTTAAGAGGATGGTCTAGGTCAAACACGATGTATTCCAAGTTCATCCCAAGTGCAATGGGAAGCGGTCTTGTGAATGCAAGGTGTTGAGTCATATGTGCACAAGAAGAGTCAATTTTGTTTTATTTTCATTTTTTTTGCACAATGATTCATGAGCAATTGAAGGACTCTTGCATGGATCAAACTAGTTTCACCCAAATTGCTATAGGGACTCTAGAGAACTCCTAAATTTCTCAAATTATGGCACAAACCTCTAGAGAAGAAACCTAGCAAGTAAAAGCAACAAGTTTCATCAAGTTTTTCATTTAAGGCTTATTTAATTTTTAAGCTTAGCAAGTTAAATGAACTTGGACATACCTAAGCTAGTGATTTTCTTCAAATGATGTAGCATGGTGTATAGCATGAGGAAGAAATCAATTGCATAATAGACAAAGCTCATAAAATGAAAATGCATCTAAATGCAATGCATGAACAGATTCCCAAACTCCCCTCAACAAATGAATCAATTTTAAGCTCAAATCTGGTTAAAGTTGAGTTATTATCAAGATTAGGCATAAAGAAAACCCAATGAACTCAATAACAACTTAAAAAACAGAATGAGGAGAAGAAGCCGAAGAAACCGCAAAACTGGATGGCTATTGAGCATAGATAAGATAGAAGAGACTCACTACGGCTTAGACTCGCTCTTATCTTCCCAAAGGATCGACATAGGAAGCTCGACTCTAGATCCCAACTAAGGAGTGCACATGCACTCTGCCTACCCAGAGGCCCAATACCGCTAGACTTATAAGACCGTGAGGGAACTCAACCTAGAGAGAAGAGAGAACAACTAATCACGCATGATAGCAACCTAAAGCACAAGATAAGAGGTCCATGGAAGGCATGCCTGAAGTTTAAGTGAGTGAACTCAACTCAAGAAAACAAGCCCAAAGTCACCCAAAAGAAACACAAAGAAAAGAAAAGCTAAGCCGAAGAAAACATATAATACATAATATACAAACCACTCCCCCTCACAAAAGGCCGTAAGGGCTCACGACTCCAAGCTCACTCCTCAAGGCAACAAACTGAGCTATCCAAAGGCTTGGTGAAGATATCGGCTAATCAAGGTCATTCTCTACGAACTGAAGCGCGATATCTCCCTTCTCCACATGGTCTCTAAGGAAGTATTATCTAATATCAATGTGCTTGGTCCGGGAATGTTGCACTGGGTTTTTAGCAATGCAAATAGCTAAAGTGTTGTCACAGAAAAGTGGCACACTCTCTATCTCTAACCCATAGTCCCGTAAGGTCGATCTCATCCAGAGCACTGCTACAAAGAATCGGTCGCAAAGAACATACTCGGCCTCGGTGGTGGGTATGCAACCCTGCATCGCTTCCTAGATGACCAAGAAACAAGAGAAGTGCCAATGAATTGGCAAGTGCCAGAAGTGCTCTTCCTATCTATCCTACAGCCAACAAAGTCGGCATCGGAAAAGGCGCTAAGAGATAGACAAGAAGACGAAGAGTACCAAATACCATAATCAGTGGTAGCACGAAGGTACCTAAAGATGCGCTTGACCGCCAAGCGGTGAGAGGCGCGAGGAGAAGCTTGAAATCGAGCGCACAGACACACAGCAAAATGTATGTCCGACCTCGAAGCAGTGAGGTACAAGAGGGAGCCGATCATGCTCCGAAACTCCTTTTGATCAGCAGGCTCACCATCCTCATCGGGCTCGAGGACAGAAGTGGTGGCCATAGGAGTCATCACCGGCTTCCCATCGACATGTCAAGCGCCTCAGAGGTCACGGGTATATTTGCCTTGATGCAAGAAAGTACCCTCCGAGTCCGCTTGATTTGGAAGCCAAGAAAGTAGCTCAACTCGCCCATCATACTCATCTCAAACTCTGTGCTCATCACCTCAGAAAACTGAGACACAAGCGAATGAGATGAGCCACCAAAAATGATATCGTGCACATAAACGGACAAGAAGAAAATGAGACTCATGGTGTCGATGAGCAGAGTTTTGTCTACTATGCCCATTTTGAAGTCATGGTGAGAAGATAAGACTTGAGCCTCTCATACCATGCTCTGGGGCTGCTTGAGTCCATACAAAGCTTTGGAGAGCTTGTATACATGACTCGAAACTTGGGGTTCTCGAATCGGAGGTTGTTTGACATAAACCTCTTCCTCAATATAGCCATTGAGGAATGCACTCTTGACATCCATTTGATAGAGCTTGAAACCACGGGATCTTTGAGAATGCAAGCGGGATCCTAATAGCCTCTAGTATAGCTAGGGGCAAAGGTCTCCTCAAAGTCAAGACCCTCAACTTTGAGAAAAGCCACATGCAACTAGCCTAGCCTTGTTGCGAATGACAACCCCATCCTCACTCTGCTTGTTTTTGAACACCCACTTGGTCCCAATGACATTATGACCAGATGGGGGCTCGACAAGCTGCCATACCTTGTTCCTCTCAAAGTTCTCAAGTTCCTCATGCATAGCATTAATCCACGATTCATCGGATAATGCATGAGAAACATCCTTCGGCTCAAAGGAGGCAACAAAGGCAGAGTGGAGGCAGAAACTGGACAAACCTGATTTTGAGCGAGTGACCCGCTCAAACAGATCACCAATGATCTGATTAGGTGGATGAGCTTTCTGGATATGACGGGGAGGACCAGAAGCAGAAGTGGCCTCTACCTCATGCACAGAAGAGGTAGGAGCAGAGCCACTCGCTGAAGGAGAGTCGGAAGGCAAGGGTTGGTCTCCCTGAGGTGCAGAAATGGAAACAGGAGGCACCTCAGGTGTAGAGGGGACTGGATCCGGTGGAACACCATCATCTCCATCATCCTCATCTTTTACAAAGATGGTCTCGGAGGGATAAGAAGAGCCTGAAACATCAGGTCTAGCTCCTGGGCTAGCCTCATCAAAGGTCACATCACAGGTCTCTATGATCCTATGCGCATCAACACTCCAGACCCTATAGCTACGAGAAGAAGTCGAGTAACCTAGAAAGATACCATCAGAAGAGCGAGACTCAAAATATCTAGGTTACCAGACTTCAAGATAAAACACTTGCAACCGAAAACGTGAAAATGAGACACACTGGGCTTCCGCCCATACCTCAACTCATAAGAAGTGCGATGCAAATGTGCTCTCAAAAACACGCGATTAGAAATATGGCAAGCAGTAGCTATAGCCTCAGCCCAAAACTTCCTAGGAGTCTCAGACTCGTCTAGCATCGTCCCGCCATCTCAACCGAGGTCATGTTCTTCCTTTCCACTACGCCATTCTCACGAGGCGCGAGGGAGAAGAGAACCGATGCTCTAAACTAGACTCCACACAAAAACACTCAAAGTAGGAATTCTTGAACTCCGTGCCATTATCACTGCGTATAGCTCGTAATGCACGGGAGCTCAATAGACAACCCTCTTGATCAAACCCTGAAGTGAGAAAAGGTCTCATCCTTGAGGCCATGAAGAATACCCAAGAGTATCTAGAAAAATCATCAACGATGACAAGAACATACCACTTCCTCTTCTTGATTGCACTCTTTGGACCAATAGTGTCCATATGTAAAAGCTGTCTGGTGCATCAGTCATCACTACGGTGGTTGGAGGATGAGAAGCGATAATCATCTTGCCATGTCGGCAAGGAGAGCAAACTAAGTCTTTGACCATCTTGAGTTTGGGCAAACCCGAATGAGATCGTAGCGCTAACTCGGGTCAAATGATCAAAACCAATGTGACCAAGTCTCCTATGCGGAAGGAGAGATCACGGGACTCGAAGCAATCAAACATCGAAGAGAGTCTCGGAAGAAGCGGAAAAATCAGCACGAAAGACTCTCCCAAATCTAGAAATCCCACAAACTAACACTCTGATGAATCAAGGATTCTCTGGGCATTACTCTTGAAACTTACCTCGAAAGAGTCATCGATAAGTGAGAAGCAGAGAGCGATTGTATTGCAGCTTACTTACTAAGGCAACATCTTTAAGAATGAAATTTTTGTTAATGCAGATGGTACCTTTAGCAATGACTCTACTCAAGATGCATCCCCAAAGTGATTAACTCATCACCGGGGCTCGGACTAGGAAGAGAACCAACGAGATTCTCCGGTCATATGGCGAGAACAACCGAGTCAACAATCCAAACATCGCCCTTCCCCATCCGACGAACCTCATCAGAAGTCATTTGTAGAGCTCGAGTCGTGATGTCGTTGGTGTCGGCCATGAAGCACATTTGGAGAAGTCATCGCCGCCCTTCTTCTCTTGCGGATCATCCTCGCCCTCGTCGCTCCATGTCTCCGTGTCGGAGAGGTTGATGTCGTCAAGCGCGGCGAGGACGCTGTGGAAAAGCTTCTTGTTCTTGGAGAAGTTGCGGTACTTCTTCTCGTCTTGCCGGTTCCGAACTGGAGGCTTCTTGTTGCGGTTCTTGTCGGTGTAGTCGTTCTTGCCCGAACCGCCAACGTCGTTCTTGCCCTTCTCGACTTGGGACAGTTCGCGAATGTGGTTGGGGCCACCACACTCAGCGGTGATCATGCCACCTCTCTTCCTCTCTCTCACCCTCTTGTATGCATGAGAAAACTTGCGAGCGAGAAGAGCAAGCTCATTTTTTGGAAATTTTTCCAGTTGGTCATCGCTTAGCTCGCAAAGGGCGGAAAGAGAGAAACCAATAGAAGGATCAGAAGAAGAAGATCCAATGGGATCGGTGACAAAAGCTATCGACTGAGATTTCGTCTTCCGAGAGACGACATCGATCTCATGAGTCTTGAGGCGGGAATAAAACCCGTCAATAGTCAGAGTCGATAAGTCGGTGGTGTCCTTCATGGTGGTCACCTTCATCTCCCAAACCCGAAGGTCGAGTGCGGTCAAGAAATGTCGAGCATTGTCTGAGTCAGGGTATATGCAACCAACTGCTCGGAGGTCGCTCAAAATCTTTGTAAACCGACCAAAACACTCGTCGAGACTCTCACCAGCGTGTTGATCAAACTTGTTGTACTCGCGCTTGGCTGGTCTGCCTCACGTCTTGATTTGAGTAGAGCCCTCATGGTAAGCATCGAGGTTACCCAAATCTCGTGAGCGGAGCGAAGGTGAGAAATCCTATCATACTCACATGGCTAAGACCTCTGTATGAGAATGTTCCTTGCCTTAGCATTCGCCTCATTGTCAACCATATTGATGGTCGTGACATTTTCATCAGTGAGGAACCTCATACGGGAGTTTCACCTTCGCCATATCAGGTAGCCACAGGCGATGATGTATGACTCCATCCGGGACTTCCAAAAGGAAAATCAACTCCATTAAAGATGGGAGGCTTGGTGGAATATTTGTCCGTCGCCATGGCTCTTGAGACCGGTCAAGATCTAGAAAGAGCGAGAACCGGCTCGATACCAATTGAAGGACCGAGATGGAGAACAGGAGGGGGTGAATGGTCATAAATAAAAATTCCCCAAAATACTCCAATAAAAACCTCGACAAGATCGCTCAAAGGAAATTGTGAAAAACCCGAAAAACTAGACAACTATGTGTACCCCAAGCTTGCATGAATAAGTACCATAAAATATGTGGGGATTTTTGAGTCACAATCCTGGTTGTCTAGTGTCTAAGATAAAGAGGAATCAATTCAAACTCTTGCTTTTAGAAAGGACATCAATTCAAATCACAAAAGTCACTTTCAGAAAAGCAAAAGCAGAATTTCCAGAACTTGTCCTCAATTTGCATAGGAGGTTGGTGGGATTCTGCAGCTTAAAAAATTCTGAGAATTTTTCTCCCTATGAGCATCAGAGTCGTGAAGAACTCCACCAAATTTATCCTCAAAAATCCTTACATAAAAAACAGGAAAAATCTAAGAACACAGTATGCTCAAGAACTTCGAGCAGAAAGATTGGGGCTCGGTTTTCACCTCATGGCGCCCAAACGGTGCAACAAGTGAACTCCAAAATCTTTATGTAGGTGTATACCAGAGTCCCGCACCTCCTCCAACAAGAATCACTCAAAAAGGATTTTTCTAGACTTTTAGAAAAATCAAACGCTGACTGCTGCGCGAAGAACAAGTTCTGAACAAAGTTGGAACTTGAAAGAAAAGATGTTCTATACTCAATCCAAGAGTGCAAAAGAGATGTAAAACCATATGAACACACTCAAAACATCCAAGATCAGCAGCATTTAGAAGGAGGGGAGGCAAATCCAAATTACTTGAAAGTAAATTGCGGGAATGTAATTGCGGGAAAGTAAATGCTGAATTTAAATTGCGTAAAGTAAAGACATAATGTAAATCATAAAATAAATTCAGAGGTGGATGGATAAAACTTTCATTTCTGGAAGGGGAGGTTACAAAGCCTCACATTCATATGGGCAAAGCTCAAATGAGCATCAAAAACCTCAACACCTTCAAGGGAAGGAGGCTACCCCTCCACCCCTATTTATACTACTCTTGGGCCACCTACCACCCTTGGATGAGTCCCTCAACCTAGAGCACTCATCTAAGGGCTAGGATTAACCCACACACACAGCCATGCAAGGGCTAACCCAAAACCCACACACATATCGGGTTTTCTTGCAGTTTTCAAAGCATACTACCTAGACCCGCTAACCTATCAACTAGACCTCAATCCGACGGCCCTCATTGATCCACGCGGCATCTAGCTAGCATCAACTCCTTTCCTTGTCTTCTTGACTTGCCCGGACTCCGTCTCCGATCATCTTCCGGCGATCTCCCAACCGTCTGGACCTCCGTGCTTCCTTGCGTAGTCCCGGTCATCCTTCGCCTCACCATGACCTAGCACCGTCGCCTCGCAACCATCAAAGACAAGGAAACTCCTCACATAGCAATGCCCACAAAGATGTGCAATAAACCATCCAACTCATCACTACGCGCCCATACGATTGCATCGCCCTCTGGCAGAGACAACTCAAATTGCTTCATTTTGAAAATCAATCCAAATCAAACTCAAACTTGAGCACACCTTGCTCAAATAAAGTCAAATACTCATCACAAACATGGATGGACCTCCACATGGTCCTTCAGTATCCTCTGGGCCTTCATCTTGGGCCTATCCTGAGGACCCCCTGGAACCTATATTCCACAGCAGCCCCCGAGTGCTTCATGATCCGACTGCTTTACTCAGGGCTCCCTGCCTGAAATCCCGACTGGTTTCCTTATCCAATCGAAAAATCTTCCTTTTACAACAGGCGAATTATGAAGAACTCGATCATAAATTTCATCCTTTGCTTTTCTCAAGTGCAAATCTTTTACCGGGCAGATTTTATTGCGAGCAGCCTCACGGACTTCTTATCCCATCACCAACGTGGATTTGATACTTTTCCCGCCCGAAGTGTTTAATTTTCATCGTTTTGACAGTCATTTGGCTGTCTTCGAGGTCGCCTCGTTTTCCTGTGCCAACTTGTTCAGTCGAAAAAAAAACTCTTCGTCTTCTGAAGTCGCATTAACACCAAATCTCTTCAGCTTCCGACGCTTAATATCCCGGCGCTTGCTTCGATTTCGTCTGAATTGGCTATAAAAAGGCGCTCCAATGCTTGGAAATGTGTCTCTTGCTTTCTATCTTCCATCTTTTTGCTTTTAGCTTAAACCTTCATCATGCCACGGTGGTATCATCAAGCGAAGGCGGACCCCAGGCTAGTCAAGCGTTGAGAGGAGTTTGATCGAGCCTTCGAAGCGCTGCTGGAGGAAGAGGCGAAGCTGCGTGACCGCGAGGCAATTAACACCCTCCTCGAGGTTGTGCCCGTCCTTAGCAGGGCTAGGGAACCCCTCGTCGAGATGCTGGGCCGGGTGCACCGCAGGGAAGCATAATCCTCCTGTGGCATACAATTTCTACATATAGCACTTAGGTTATTTTATACAAAGTAATAAAATACCTTTTGTCGAAGAATCTCCGTTTGACCTTTCGGTTGTGGATTGGACCCGTTATATGGCGTCCTGGGTTTTGTCCGCTGCGAGACTTAGTTTAGGGTCAACACGAAGTTCGTCTGACTCTGCGTAGTCCCAAGTCGTGCGGCTTTCATCCCCGTCTCAAGGTTAGACGACGTTCAACTCAGACTTTCGACGGACATAGCTTAGCGCCAATTCGGAGTGTATCGTGGGCCTGGCCAAGTGGTCCTGCGTCCATTCTTGCGCAGCATAGTCCGTAATTCAGTTTGTGTCATGTCGAGGTTCTTCTTGGCTCATGGCCAAAGGATACCCATGTCCTAAGAATACGGCCAGGCTGTCTTTAGAGCGTATCATGATTTCATATGGCTCTTGGCCGAGTGATATCTTTTCCCGACTGATATCGGAAGCGGCTTAGGCTCTCTTGGAGTGTATCACATTTAGACGACTCATGGCCGAGTGATACCCTTTCCCGACTGATGTCAGGTTCAGCTTAGGCTCTCTTGGAGCATATTACTTTTGATGGCTCTTGGCCGAGTGATACCCTTTCCCGACTGATGTCGGACCCGGCTTAAGCTCTCTTAGAGCATATCACATTTAGATCCAAAGGGCGCCTCAGACTTGTTTAAAACGGCGCGACAAGATTCTCGCCCTCGTGGAGCACGCCCATGGATCTGTGCCCGCTTGGCTCAATCTGCGGTACATGATTCGTCATGCGGTAACCACCAAGGCCCAACGTGGGGCGACGCAAGAAGATAAGTTTTATTCAAGTTGGAAACTTTCCACATCCCGCTCAATACGGTAAGTGAGATCAAGCCGGTCAAATCATGTCAAACCCGTAAGTCGAGGCGCAGCCCGCAAATCATTTATGAGGAATCGAAAGGGTGAGACGCTTTGCGGCCTTTTCGCCGATTGGCAGAGACCTTATTATTCTCTCTTTAAAAACTAGGTCGTCCGACGCCCAACATTCATCTTTCCACGAGCTTTTTCTCCTTTCACCTTCTCGCCTCCACTGAACTCTCCGCCACCAAGGTTAACCTTCACCGTTCTTGCCTTCTCGAGTCATTGTCAATCTTTCGCAAGAATGTCATCCTCTACTCCTTCTCGCCTTCACCACAAGATTGGACGACCTCGACAACAACCGAGGAGAAGTCAAATCCATGGTAGATGACGGATCTTGCCAGATTTGGCCCCGATCTCCGTGACGCCGGCCACGGTGAATCTGTCCCCGACTCGCCCGAGGAGGTGGTGGTCTTCGAATCCTTTTTCCACGCAGACCTTGGTCTTCCGATCAATTCTTTCCTTGCGACCTTCTTTTCTTTTATGAAATCGAATTGGTGAATCTAAACCCCAATTCTATCCTTCAAATTCCTCTTTATCCACCTTTGTGAAGCTTTTACAGGCATTAGCCCCCATTTCGACCTCTTTCGTCACCTTTATCTCCTGAAGCCCTATCCCTCCAAAAATGACCCCAAGGTTATCGGGGGCGCTCGATTCTTGCTGCGGGAAGGGCTGAAGAAGGATTACTTTGCCATTCTTGTCAAGACCTCCAACAAGGGCTGGCATAGGGAATGGTTTTACTGTGCCAACCTCGAGTCATCTTTGCCTCCGTTCACTGGACGCCATCCCAAAATGTCTATTTCCTGGGGTTCTACCCCTGATTCTTCCGACATCGTCAAGTGTCTGAACTCTTGGCATTGATCGGAAAGCTGAAGGATAGCGGGCTTACAGGAGTGGGTTTGGCCCTCCACTTCATCGCCCGCCGGGTCCAGCCCCTGAAGGAGCGAGTTCATCTGGGATTCCGCTTATAGGGGAAAAATGACCCAACCCGGGAACGGCCCGACGACTTGCCAAGGGAGAAATTATGCACCAGGGCAGGAGAACTCTTTATCCCGAGCGTCGACATATTATCTGTCAAGTCCCCAAAATCCTTCAACATCTCACGCCCCCCTTCTGCGGTAGGCGAATTTTATTGAGAATTTTACGTTTCCTTGTTCTCTGAAGTTTGGCTAACTCTTGACTTTCATCTTCAGGATCGCACCGCGTTCTTCAGTGTTCCTCCCCTTCCGAAAATGCCTCCTCGCCCAGGCTATTCTCCGAAGCGCCGGGCACGGTTTCCAGCAGGGAGCCCTGTTGCGAAAAAGGGGAAGAAAATATTGTCCGATGACCTCGTGGCCCCCCGATGCCTGGTCGGCGGTCCAAAATCCAAGATCCATCCGCGTGAGCTCCGGCACCTTCTGCTCCTCTCGCTGGTGAGCCAGTGGCTTCGACGCATCCCGAACCGAAGGACTCGGGTTTTCAAGAGAAGCCTGGGGCACCAGTCGACGGTGGTCCGAGTGGTTCTTCCGGGGGTGGGCCAGCTATTCGCAAGAAGCCCCCGATGAAAATGAGGAAGTCCAACAGGTCCGTTACTCTGTTGACTCCTTCTTTATTCTTCGGTCTTGCTGACGATTCTTCTTCACAGGAACCCTTCGCTCGATACGCTCGTCGGGTCTCTAACCGGGGACCCTGCTGAGGTTGGACCCGCCGGAATTCATACTTCGACAGGGGAAACTACTTCTGAGGGTGCCGAAGTGACTCCTAGTCCTTCGGTGCCGTCTCCTGCTCGCCATGCCCCTGCAACAGATCATGTTGCTCCTAAGCCGGCCTCCTGCTCGTCCCCTAAGGTTGAAGAGATTCACCGAGTCCCGCCAGCCCCTGCTCGCCCCCGGCTAATAACAGATACCATCTTTGCCGATGACGAGGGTTTGAAACTTTTGGATGACCCGGAGGAGGAGCAAAAAGAAAGGGACGATTTTTTCATCCATGCCAAGGCTTGTGCGCATGCCGCCCAGGTGAGCATTCCTCCAAGACCGCTGTGTCCCTGCTTCGGCCCTTCTGCCACGCGTTTACATTTTGCTATGATGATTATAGAAAATAGGGGAGCACTTCGAGCGAAAGTCCGAGTACCTTCAAAGGATGCTCCCTGAAATCCGGACGCGCTAGGAGTATCTGGCCGACCTAGAACACATCAAAGCCGAGTATGCGGCCGAGCTACGATCCCTTCGGTCCGAGCTCCAAACATCGCGGATGGAACAAAACGCTCTGCGCCAGGAGAATCTGGATATCACTGGCTCCCTCCGAGGTAGCTATCTCTTGGGTTGTTTCATGTTTTTTGCTTAGTCGACTATCTTGCCGATCTCTTGTGTTTGCTCCAACTCGGGACTCAGCTTTCGCGAAGCTCGAAGGAAAACTTAAAGCTGCGGAGGATTCCCGAGCGAAGCTGGAGAAGTATTTTGAAGGTGTAGCTGTCAACTAGTCTTTGCTTGATCCTTTACTATCCTCTCTAATGCTTTGCCTTGCAGATTATAAGGTCAAATCTCAGGCGCAGTACACCATCTTCGGCGAGAGAGTTAAAGCTCTCGAAGCTTCTGCTGAGCTCAAGGGCCTTCTAGCCCCTCGTTGAGTTCGCTTCATCCGGATGGCGAGGCCACTCGGCAGGTGAAGTCGTCGTCCGGCTAAAGGAAGCCTCGGGGCCCTCAAGAACTCTTTGAAGGAAGCAATGACCAGCAGTGCCAGCCAGGACCACAGCGATCACCAAGTCCCTCTATCCCCGAGTGGATCTTGAGGCCCTTAGGGAAGGCTACGCTCGCGATGTTGTGAAGGTCGGTGCCGAGCTCGGGAGGAAGTCGGGATACTTCTTTGTCGATTGTAGAGACTCTTGACCTTTAAAGGCATAAAAAGTGTTCCCTGTTTCTCCTTCATGAAAGTATACATCTTCGAGTAGTTTGACCGGTGACCTTTGTTCATCTGACTCCAGCCCCCAGGCTCTGGGATATGATTCATGGATCTTGTCCCTGAGTCTTAACATAAGAGCGAAGCACTCGAATTCATGATTATAAAAGAGGTTATATGAAAATGACTTTTTCAATCGAACTTTTATTCACAAAGGAAAAAAGAAGTACAAAAACTTAAGTGAAAAAGCGACTTAGCTGTTCTATTTCCAAGTATTGTTGATTGTCGATCCATCTTCTCGCTTAAGTTTATAAGCTCCGGGACGAATTATTTCATCGATGATGTAAGGGCCCTCCCAACTTGGGGACAGTTTATGTTCGCTTTTTTTATTCCTCCTTAGGACTAGATCTCCTTTGGAGAACGCGCGGCTCTTTACATTGCGCCCATTATAACGTCGTAAGCCTTGGAGGTATTTCGCCGAACGAATTGTTGCGATATCCCTGGCTTCTTCCAGTCTGTCGAGGTCTTCTAGCCGGCTGTCTTCTGAAGCGATCTCTTCATAACTCCGAACCCGCGGGGATCCGAATTCTAACTCAGTTGGTAAGACCGCCACGTGCCATATACCGTAAAGAAAGGTGATCGCCGGTTGCTCTGTGGGGTAGTTCGTAGCCCAGATCTTGAAGGTAGTTCTTTGACCCACTGAGAAGCATATGGTTGGAGTCGATCGAAAATTCTTGCTTTTATGCCTTGGAGCACCATGCCATTAGCTCGCTCAACCTGTCCGTTACTTCGGGGGTGCGCGACTGACGCGAAGCAAATTTTTATGCCCAGCTCCTCACACCAATCTTGAAATACTTCGCCTCTGAACTGAGTGCCATTATCCGTGATGATTCGGTTGGGCACGCCAAATCTAACCACGATCTCGTGAAAGAATTCTCTGGCCTTTGCCGCCGTAATGGTGGCGACTGGTTTGGCCTCAATCCATTTGGTGAATTTATCAATGGCAACGAAGAGATGAGTATAGCCTCCTTGAGCCTTTTTCAAAGGTCCCACCATGTCGAGCCCCAGACCGCAAATGGCCATGTAATCGGGATAGTCTATAATTCCTGCGCTGGCTTGTTCATTTGACGTGCGAAAAACTGACATCCTTCGCATGTCCGGACGATGTCCTCCGCATCTGTGATGGCAGTCGGCCAAAAGAACCCTTGGCGATAGGCTTTTCCGACCAGGGTCGATGACACCGCATGGTTCCCACAAATTCCCGAGTGGATTTCTTTGAGCAGGTCTTTCCCTTGGGGTGGAAAGGACAGATCGCTTCCATGACGGTGCTGTAATCGGGTGCCTCTCTCCGAGCGGCTCGGGGCCGGTTATGCTCGGCTACCGCGACCAGCTCCTCGCCCTTGTGCTTCCTATCCTTGTGTTTAGAGGACTCGGTCTTATCGCCTTGCTCCTTTGTGGGGATGATCTTCTTATCGCCGGCGAGCATCACAGCCGTGGCGAGCGATCCGCTAACGCAAACATTTCTTTTACGGTCGGGGCTTCGTGGAATATAAGAACCGGGTACCTCATGACAGCCCAAGAGGGAGGCTCGAAGATACTCCCCGCGTCAGGCCCCGCTGCCGTGCGCAAGGGGACATATCCTAAGAGAGGTTGAACTTATATTTAGATATGATAGATACGGTTGTAATCCGAGTCGTTAATAGGGTAGATAAAGATGTAAACTCTATCCTATTAATCGATCGAATCTTGTAACCGATCGGAATCTCCAAACCGATCAGACTCGTAGCCGCCCCACCCCGCTATATAAGGGAGAGGACGGGCAACAACATAGGGATCGGATCATCCAAGCATAGAGCAATCAAGCCATAGAGCATAGCACACCTCATATCGCCCAGAGCATATTGCGCTTTGAGCAACCCCAGATCTAAGAGATCAGTATAATCCCAGCACACAGGATTACGGTATTACCCCATCGCTGAGGGCCTGAACCTGTATAAACCCCTTGTCTTGTGTGACCTTCGAGTTTGAGATCCAGCGCCTACCCCATAAATTCATTGCCGACTACAAAAGTCGACAGCTTCCTGGACATTTTTTTAATAAGATCAGGATCGCTTACCCCTTTCTGGAAGGCCGCCACAACCACCGCCTCTGACACGTCTCTGACGGTGGAATCGACTTTCCTGATGAAGACATATCCCACTGGGCGTGCCAAGAGTGTGTTGGCGTCAAAAACTTGATGTAGGGTTTCCGATAACAAAGACACCGCATTTAACACCGTTCGAGCGTGCATACCGATTTGACCTATAACCGACAATGTATAAAATATGAACTTCACTCAAAAGCCGATCGTAAAGATCAATCGGCTTAGACTTAATCAGCTTGAAGCCGATCAAGATCGAAGTAACAAGGTAAATCTAATTAGCCGATTAAGGCTAATCAGGGGATAAAGGTAGATTGATTCTGAAGAAGGCGATGCGCAACAAAATCAAAATAAATCAAACCTGGGGTGTAATTGATGAAGATCAACAATCGGCGATGCGCAACTTTATTGATCAAGATCGATTACAGAGACTAAATTACAAAAGCTACTCCTAGTCGACAGGAAGGAAGAAAATAAAAGCTGGTTGATTGTATTGTGTTGATGTCCTTTGCAATTTGCTTTGGCCCTTCTTTTATACCCTCCGGCCGATAATGTCCTGTTACAGCACGTTTCAAGTCCTGATCCGTATCGGCCTTATCTCGGACGGTTGTTTTTCTTTTTTAAAAATCTTGCAGTTACCAAAATATCTCCAAACCTTTCCATCCTGTCCGTTAATTTCGTATCTTTGACTTTATTGCCGATTTTGACCAAGCTTGCCAAATTTTGGTGCAAACATATGCCCCCCATTTTTGAGAGATGACTTGTCATCTGTCAAAAATTTCACTTATCGGCTTTTCCAATCGGCTAACCGTTGAACTTCACTTAATAACTGCTACTTTATTTGCGCCGTAATTCTATGACACAAAGGTAGTGCGTTTTAACTGCTCGCGTCTTTTGTGATCCAGTTCCCGCCGTTTCAAATTTTCACCACGTTATAAAATGCGGCCCCCACCTTGGTCATTTCTCACGCGCACAAGCTCTTTAACTCTTGAAAATCGACTTTCATCTAGTCCGTTGCTCAATCTTCCTCAATCGGCTTGCATCCCTCCTTCATCAATCGGCTTGCTAAGATCAGCTGAAATGGATGTGAGTCAGGTACTTATTCCAATCCCTAACAGTAAAGATCAGTATTTCCTTGGTCCGATAGGAAATCTAGATGCCAGCACGGTTATTAGCCAGGATATTCCCCGCCTCCCTCTATCGGCTACTGCTTTTAATATAGAAAGCTGGGAAAAAAGCTTCAGGGCATGGCCGACGGCGCTCAAAGGATGGAGATCCTGGTACATTTGCGTAGCTGCTCAGAAAAAAGAAGAGTGGGAAAGGATGGGTATAGCTGAGTGCATCCCTCTCTCATTAGCCGATCCAGAAGCCAATGAACCCTCAGTGGCCACGGTTTGCTATTTCTGGTCGGAGACCTTCAACGCCTTTGTTTCGTATTGGTCCCATCGGCCCGACCCTTATGGATATAGCCCAATTGTGTTGCCTTAGGCCAGATGGTGAACATATATCGGCTTATAGCGGCAAACCAAAATACAAGCTCATTCAATCTAAAGGAGAAGGCTGGCGTAAGTACATCAATAACAATAATAAAGTGAATGAGCCGGTATCAGATGAAGAACATGTTGCTTTCTTGAACTTGTGGTTAGACCGATTTTTGTTTTGCGGTGCTTCTTTGGGACCAACACAAGTATATCAGCTAATAGCAGAGCGGTTGGTAGAGGGCCGTCGGCTAGCATTGGGAAAAATGTTTCTGGGAGCAGTCTGTCAGATGATGCATGTGATTAGGAGTCGGCTTTTTACTGGATTTGCCCGATTTTGCGTCGGCAATGTAGGCGGTCCTCTCTGGTACATCCAAGTATGATTATACTACTTATTTAGCCGATCTTTCAAATTAAATCCCTCGAAAGACTTGGCATTTCCTCGCGAAGACACACCAGAAAATGCAGTCCCAGAATTCAAAGCCAGCCAATCTCATGGCGAAAGATACATCATGTGTTCTGGCAGCAAAAAGATTACTCCGATTGGCCTAAGAAAATACTTATCATTTTTTCTAAACTTGGATAACAATGATTTTAACCAACAAGATTTCTTCGGTTATACCAGCGCAGCCGATTTTGAATGGCCATCATTTCTTCATCTGGATTCTGACAATTCTGAGATGCCTGAATCAACTTTAGACTTTTTCAAACTTTTCATTTCTCCGAGTGTTTTGCATGTTGGTTTTAACACGAGAAACCGTACCTTTCAACCTTCTTATGAATTCTATCACCCTTCCACCTTTGCCAGACAATTGGGTTTCGGCCAAATGATCCTCAGTCTTTCACTCCTTGACTTGGTTCAGCCTAGGACCAGAGTACGATCTTTAGCTGCAGCCGATATGGTCTTGAAAATAGCCGATGACTTGCAAATCAAATCCTTGCCTCACTTTGTTTTGAATAATCGTCGATCTAGCCGATTCTCTGCATGGTGGCCTTCAATTGCGGAAGCACTTCTCCTTGATCGTACTCCATCGGCTATTATCGATGCCCTCTTCCCAGACCTTCCTGAGCCGATGGTATCTTCGGATACTGATTCAAGCGACGAATCAAGCTCTGGATATGATAATACGAGTCTTATAAATGTTACTGGCGAGGTATTAGTCGATTTTACTCTTTTTTATCGTAGCCCATATGATTTTATCTCATTGGCTTTATCCTTTTTCTTTGCAGACTAAAACTGCTGGCAAGAAACCGATTGATGCTCCTGCATCTAGTAAAGAGAAATGACCGCACCAAGCAACTGCGCTCACCGGCTATACTTCTGGTTCCTTGGGCATCCAAAGTCCATCTTTGTCTGATTTAGAAAGGCAACAGCAACCAAGTAAGTTATGCCCGATCATCTTTTGTTCCTTTTCATTTTCCTTCATCAACTAACTTTCCAGCTGATGGATTCTCATAAAAGAAGAAGCCGAAGTCCACCAAGGTTCCTGCCAAGAAAAAATACTCCAAACCACAAGAACAAAGTGGCGAAAGTTCACCGCACGGATCGGCTACTGCTCAGGTATTTTATTTTATTTTTTTTATCCCAAAGAATTTACAGATCTGACTTATTCCATCGGTTCTCATTATATTTTCATTTCTTTCACCATCAGCAAGACAAGTGGCCAACATTCGCCAACTTACTGCATATATCGCCAAAGAGTCATTGCCCTCACCGATACGGCTGCCAAAGAACCGCAGCCTCCGTAAAACCTCGATCCATCCAACATCCTTGGCTTTAATCTATCCGACTTGGATGATCCAGAGATCTTTGCAGCCGATGATTATATTTCTGAAATTCAAAAAATCATCGCGGCTTCAAAAGACGCATCGGTCGTAGTCTCATCAGCTCCTGGAATGCAAGAGCGTCTTAACAAGCTGTTTGACTTGGTGTCAAGGCCGCAATCAGAGATCCTGAATAATAATCAGCCGATTCGAGATGCCATGGCTGCAGTTGAAACTGATCTACCACCAGAGGCTATGGCTGCACTACTCGAAGTGTGCCATCTGGATGATAAGAAGGCTTTGGTGGAGGCAGCTCAAGAAAGGAAATCAAAGAGAGCAGCCCAGGAAGCCGACCAGAGGATCCTTGACAAAATGGTTGCAGAGACAAAGGCCAAAAAGAAAAAATTTGATGTAACCATGGAAACTCTGAAGGCTAACAAAATTTCTCTTAAGAAATTGGAGACTACTAGAAAATTTCTTGAGGAAGAACTGTCAAGGACGATGAAGCTCATCGCTGAAGGCCAAGATTCCTTTGAAAAGACTTCATCGGGCACCAAGGAGCAGAAGGTAGAAATAGCATCGGCCGTGGCAGCCTTCAAAGAGCAATCGGCCAAACTTGTACCCATTCCAGCAAAGGCGATGAAGATGATGCACTCGATGAGGCATGTGAAACTATAGCCAAGGTGGCTGGAGCTCTATCGGCTTTAGGTGCACGACTCCCAGGTTCTGGGATGTAAAAACTTAATTAGCTATTCCATTCAGAAACACTTGTTCGAGTACTTTGTAATTTTGCTATGTTCGTAATCGGCTATTTAACTGATTTAATTTTCTGTAAGTTTAATCTGCAATCTCTTTTAGCCAAACAGCATCGTGTTAACTTGGCCTCTGGATGAAATCTTTAGTCGGCTAGGCTCCAATCCACACACTAGGATAGTACCTTTTTAAATACCTCCCATTTATAGCCTTAGGCAATGCATGTCCTTCCAATGTCTCTAGTACGTACGAATTTCCACCGACTAGCCGATTAACTTTGTATGGCCCTTCCCACGTAGGTGACCATTTTCTAAACCGGTTATCCTTCGAACCAACAGGCAATATCGTTTTCCATACCAGATCGGCTTGATTGAAAGACTTAGGCATAACCTTCTTATTATATGCCCTTGCAACCCAGATTTTATTTTTCTTAAGCCGATCAAGCGTGGACAAACGTAATTCTGCTAGCTCGTCCAAATTGTCGATCATTAAATCGTTATATTCTTGAGCCAACAAACCATTTTGCCTGGCTATTCGTATCGATTCAATGTTGATTTCTACGGGTAGAACGGCTTCTTGTCCATACACCAATTGGTAAGGTGAAAGCTTCGTCGCTCCATGATAGGATAGCCGATACGCCCAAAGCGACTCCGATAGAGTAGAGTGCCAATTCTTTGGCTTTTCGTCAATTTTTCTCTTGATCAATTTGATTAGCGTTTTATTAGACGACTCGGCTTGTCCGTTAGCCTGAGCGTAGTATGGGGAAGAATTTAACAATTTGATCCCTAAACTCATCGCGTAATTCTGAAATTCGTTAGACATGAATACCGTGCCTTGATCAGTCGTGATTGTTTGTGGTATTCCAAACCGATGGACGATATGTTCATTCACAAAACCAATTGCCTCAACACTGGTCACCTTTTTAAGTGGTACAGCCTCGACCCACTTTGTGAAATAATCGATTGCGGCCAGAATAAACTTGTGGCCTTTACTCGAAGCAGGAAATATTTGGCCGATTATATCTATTCCCCAACCCCTAAACGGCCAAGGTTTGATAATTGGATGTAAAACCGATGCTGGTGCTAGTTGTATGTTGCCAAACTTCTGACATGTCTAACATCCTTTATAATACTTGAAACAATCTTCTAGCATTGTTGGCCAAAAATAACCTGTCCGTCTGAGCATCCATTTCATCTTATGCGCCGATTGATGAGAACCACAAATGCCTTCGTGTACTTCACCCATCTCTACCCGCGCTTCTTCAGTACCAAGACATCTTAACAACAAACCTTCCATAGTTCGATAATATAGTATATCGCTCATAACAACGTATTTCAACACTTGCTGCCGTATCTTTCGTTCCGTCGGCTTGGATGGATCGATTAGATAATCTTTAATTTGCGTTCTCCAATCGGCGATATCAGGCACATAATCGCCTTGTCTATCGCCTCGATCTCCTGACTTTGGCAAAAATCCTTATATCCTGATGCTTGTTGGGCCAAAGCATTAGCTCTATCGTTCAATTCATGAGGAACATGACCGATAGAAAACGATGTAAAAGAACCGATGATTTCTAAACATTGTTCTAAATACTTCAGTAACACTCCATCTCGACATATGTACAATCCCTTCACTTGCTGTACAACCAACAGTGAGTCACCATATGCCTCAACAGCACTGGCCCCAATATTTTCCAATAATTGCAAGCCTTTGAGCAATGCTTCATACTCGGCCTGGTTGTTTGAACATCGGCTATTTAGCCGGAATGCAAATTCGAAGTTATGCCCTTTGGGTGTGGTGAGTACAATGCCGATACCATCACCTTCACTGCATACTGATCCGTCAAAGAATAGCTGCCATGGTGCGACCGAGACTAAGTTTGCCGCTGTGTCACGTCCTGTTATAAAATCGGCTAGGACTTGTCCTTTGACTGCTTTGGCCGATTCATATGATAAGTCGAACTCGACCAAGGCGTAAGACCATTTGCCAAGTCGACCTCGTAGAATAGGAGCTGACAAAATATATTTTATAACATCGGTTTTGCAGATCACTTTGCAAGCTGATTGTCGGAACCCGGATTTGCAAATCCGAAACCCTCTGTTTATACTGCACTAGTCCAGGATCAAGCTAGTGCACACAGTGGAAACATAGATGAAATACCATTCCATACAACGAATTAACTAAGAAGAAGCAAATTATTATTAAATAAAGCAAACGACCTTATAGTCAAAGTTTACACCATTATGCCTTAAGGGCTTAAGAAACAAATACTATTGCAGTGGAAAAGATAACTTGAGCCATGCGACATGCCACAGGCAATCGTTTGGAGAAAAGCCTTCCTAATCCACGTAGTCTTCATAGAATTCCTCCTCATGATATTCATTATCTCCTTCAGCAACTGATCAACAAGGGCATAAAGCCGTGAGTACAAAGGTACTCAGCAAGCCGTAGGGAATTGATGCAATATATTTATGCACGGCTTGACAAGGATGGCTATATAGTTCATTTGCAGAGAGCAACAACTTGAATTGAAATACAATAAATAGATTGAAAGAATATTTATGAAAAGATAAATAAATAACTGGTAGATCAATGATAGACAACAAAACAACAGTGAACTCCCCGTTCACATCCCAACAATTCCACATTCCAAAATTTATGAAATACTCTATACCCCGTGTGAAATTCCCGGGCTTTGTCCATGACCGCGTACGCGGCTATTCGAATAGTTTTACACTCTGCAGAGGTTGTACAACTTTACCCACAAGACATGACCATCCCTTTGTGCAATCGATCTTAACACACTTCCTTTGGAGTGTCGCAGAGATGTCATGACAAAGCCTTTACAATGCACTGTCTAAACTCGGTACTTCCCGCTAAGGTTTCGCCCCTTAGGGCCCCCTCTTGCGCCTTGCGAATCTACCCGTCCATCCCGGAACCCACACCACCAACTGGCAGTACTCAAGGCTAGACATTGCAATTTAATCAGCTAGGTCTGTCCCATTCTAGACATGTGGTAGTACGGTTAGGCCCAGTTCAATGGCGCACAAGATTAAGTCCTTAAGTTATCTCAGGCAAGACATCCACATCCCAATGTGCTAGAAAGCACCCCCTTTACTTCACGATCACTTGCCCGAGGGAAAACAATTCGTTCAACCAAGACCAATGGCAAACCCCGCCACGGTACAACAAGTTTTACAACAGTGGCTACCGGCCACGATTCAATATCTCATTAAGTCAAGATTAACATTATTCAACATGTGACATGAATCCCAACGTATATGTAAGCATGTCTAAGCATAGCTACGATAACGCAATGTGGGTATAATGATTATGTCCAACTAGTAATGTCCCAACCTAGGTTTAACAATGGATACATGACATCCAATTAATCAAAGTGGCATAATGTCAACTAGGTATACATCTACTCCCATTAAATAAACATTGATACACAAAATAGCATGCAGTTGTATAAAAGTAAATTACTTTTGCAAACATAGGATCAACACAATCAAAGGATTACGACTTGCCTTGCTGATCTAGTGCTGAATCTTAGTCTTCGAAGTCTTCGTTCGCTCCCTCGGAATTAGCGTCTACCGGAAAAGAAGCAACGAGACCAAATAAATACAAAATAGAGACTCAAACAAGCTCAATACTGAAAATAAATGGCTCTGGAAGATAGATCTTGATTTTAGAAAAATTTAGAAACTTGAATCGCCTCAATCGGAGTTCGTATGAGGATGAACGAGCTTCTGGAAAATTAAATTCAGAGAAAATACAGAAAATCATCAGAATTTCTGGAATTATTTTTGTATTGGAAAAGCGATTTATTGCGCAACACTGACGTCATCGAGTTCACGGTGGACTGGGTCCACGGCACTGCGTCGGTTCACCGTGCACCCGGCGCAACCGTGACGTCAACGCTGACGCGGGCTTTAGGGCTGACGCCAGCAGATGACATGGCGCTGACGTGGGCGCTGACGCGGACAGGCCACGCGTCATGCATCCGATCGATGGCGCGAGATCGGACGGCCGAGGATGAGGGCGCGGCAGAGGTGACGCGGCCAGATCTGGGACGATGAAGCGGGATCCGACGGCCAAAAGCTTCGCCGAGGACCGACGGTGAGCGGCGGAGGCATGTCTCACCGGACGTGGAGAAGAAGGCGCGGCACACGATGATGACGCGGCGGATCGGGCGCGGTTCGGTGCGGATCGGGAAGAGGAGGTCCCGGGCGACTCGGAGATGCAAGCGGGGACGGCGGAGAGGCACCGGCGGCGAAGAAAAAGGCAGCGGAAGAGCTCGGGCACGGCGGAGATCGACGGCGAGCAAGAACTCGACGGAGGCGGTAGCTCGGGCAGCAAAAGAGGGGGCAAAACAAGCGGCGGCGCGAGGCGATCCTCGGAAGGGGTGCGGCTGGGCTTTTATAGCCCTCGAGAGGCGCGTAGAGCGCGGAATCCGAGATCGACGTCGTGCGGCGGTCGGACTCCGAGCGGCGCTAGGGTTAGGGTTTCGCGGGGCGGCGACGACGTGGCGTAATCTCGGCCGCACACGTGTCACGCATCGAGCGCCAACGCCGAAGCGGTGGCGGTCGACAAAGCGCGAGGTGGGCTGCTGAGCGGCCGGGCCGAGGTGACGGGCCGAGAAACGGGTCGCAAGCAGGGAAAACGGAGGGCCGCAGAAGATTCAAATTGAGAGTGTTTTTTGGAAATAAAAACCTTTTCCAATTTAATAAAAATCCAGAAATTCAAATAAATTCAAAAAAATCCCCAAAAATACAGAAAAATTCCCAAAAATAAATATCAAATAAATTATTTAGTTTGATGAATAGTTTAGCCGAATTAAATCCTTTTATTTATGGAAAAATCAAATTAAGCTGGAATTAATTCAAGAAAATGCAAATGGTCTATTTTTGAATTCAAACATTCCAAAACTCAAATTTTTGGGATGTTACACCGATGCTAATATGTAATGCCTTAACTTCGTGCACGAGAAGTACAAAGATAAACATAATTTCTCGATAAAAGGGTACCTGATTTCTGTGTCTAGCAACCGTCGGCTTAAATAAAAGATAACCCTTTCTTTACAATGCACCTCTTGTGCCAAAACAGCTCCAATAGTATCTTCTTCAGCCGAGACATATAGTTTGAAAGGAACCCCTTTTTGAGACGCAGCCAAAACTGGAGGGTTGGACAAATACCTTTTAATTTCATCGAAAGCCTTCTGCTGATTGGCTCCCCATATAAATTCTTCATTGTCCTTTAATTTTAGCAATGGAGTAAAAGCACGAATCCTTCTAGAGAGGTTTGAGATGAACTGACGGAGATAGTTAATTTTGCCGATCAACTTTTGTAATTCATTCTTGCGTGTCGGTGGTTTGGTATTGGCTATAGCTCTGACCCTCATTTGACTGACTTCAATTCCCCTTTCATGCACCATGAAGCCCAGAAACTGTCCAGCCGACACGCCGAATGCACACTTGAAAGGATTCATCTTTACGCCGTGCGATCTTATGTTCTTAAAAACTCTTTCTAAGTCGGCCAAGTGCTGCAAATCTTCTGTAGATTTTACTACTACGTCATCAATATAAATTTCGACAATGTGGCCGATTAAGTCATGAAAGATCGATTCATTGCTCGATATGTTGCTCCAGCCGTTCTTCGCCGAAAGTCATCACCGCCCACTCGAACAATCCTATTGCACGGGACATCCAAAGTCGTCTTCGTATATCGGCTTCGCCATGAGTATCGTTATACCCGCATTACCATCTAGAAAACTTATGATCTTGTTCCCCGACGCAAAGATCGATGAGCATATCGGCTATTGGCATCGGATATTCATCTTTTGGCGTCGCCTTGTTCAAATCTCTAAAGTCGATGCATACTCGAAGCTTTCCATTTTTCTTCATAACAGGAACAATGTTGGAAAACCACTCCGCATATCAGCAAGGCCTGATAAATTTTGCTTCCAACAACCGTTCTATCTCTTCTTTCATAATTTGGTAAAAGGCCAGATTGAAATGCCTAGGATACTGTTTAAACGGCCGATAGCCCGATTTTATAGGTAGCCGATGTTCCACCAGCTAACGGCTTAATCCGGGCATCTCATGATATTCCCAAGCAAAACAATCCTTATAATTTCTAAGGATTTTTATCAGTTTTTCTTTGTACTTTACATCTAAACTTGCACTAACAAAAGTTGGTCTTTTTCTATCACCGCTACCTATATCTACTTCTTCAAGCAAATCGGTGGATGTAAAACCTTGACCTAACTTTTCAATTTCTTCAAAGTCTTCTATGGCTTCGTAGCTATCCGTTGTTTGCCGATAGCTTTGCATTTTATCCTGTAACCCCTTTAGTGCTTTTCTTGTCCCCATCGGCGTAACACTTCGTTTGCCTGATCAAAAGTGCCCGGCTTGACACTAATCGGCATGAGCCCTGATTTGCTTACGCATATGAAATCACAATCGTCCAATGCCTTGCCCGATATGCAGCCAGCTTCTTCGTGTTGCCAGTTTGCATCAGAGCTAGCCATGGCGATATGAGCAGATGTGTTGGCGGTGACGACCTCGACTTCCTCTCCGTTCCACTGAACAAGCGCTTGATGCATGGTCGATGGGATACAAAGAGTTGGCATGAATCCAATCCCGACCAAAGCAAAGACATCGTAGTTTCCTTTGGCGCCGATTACAAAAATGCCGCCGGCAAAGTCTTGCTACCGATCGGTTCTCGTGACCATGACACCCTTTGCCTCTGTAGGGTCGCCTGTGAAGTCATTTAGAACCATGTTAGTTTTAATTAAGTCTTCATCAGACTTACCCAGTTTCTTTCATGTCGTGTACAGCATCAGGTTTACCGTAGCTCCTCCGTCTACCGGCATCCTTGATATCGGCTTCCCATTTATATATCCTTTTAGATACAATGGTTTCAGATACCGATGATCATCCCTGGGTTTCTCAAAGATGGCACTCTGAATGCCAGAGCACAACTGAGCAACCACCTCTTTGGCCGATTCAGTTCTGACTTTGAACTCGGCCGGCAATGTGAACACCATGTTGATATCCATAGGAGGGGTGTCGTCCCGAACCACGGGAGAATCCAAGTCATCAGCCGATTCAAAATCTTCTTCGGCCTACTTTCTTCTCCATTCTTTCTTGACGCATTTGATTGGATGAAGTTCGTTAAACATTTCATCTCTTTGTTTCTCGGCATCGGCTTCACGGATCTCTTGCGTCCTTAGCCTCTGAAGCCGTCGTCGTTGTGATCAGCTAACACCAGATGGACACCACCTGGGTTTAGGTTCCACGGCTTCCGTATTTGACCACCAAATCTTCTTGATTAGAATTGGGCTCGTGTATCTTGAGTTGGTCGGTTCTTGATCCGTTTAGATATTCTCTCGTGAACAGGCCTTCAGAATTTCCGCCTTGCTCTCGAATTGGCCTGGATAGCTTATCTCTAGCCGATTGCCTTGGCCAATCCTCTTGGGGATAATGCTCCATCAGGCGTGTGTATGGTGATGGCAACGCTTCTCCTCTTTCCCAAGAAATCGCCAAAAGAGACACCTTCTATGTGCCTCTCCACATTCTCGGTGCGGTACAAGTTATCCGACCGGCGAGCCTTATACCGTGGTCGGCTATTCATCCTCTCGTATTTCTCCATTAATTTTAAAAATGTTGGTCCTGACCTTTTCGCCGGCTGCCTTAATGGAGACTTTTCTGCTTTGTACCATTTACCTACCTGAGGATTCCCCTTGGGTTTGATGGTTCTTGAATTTTTTCCTTCACGATCGGCTTCTATTTGTAAAGAGCCGATTGTAATCTTCAGTGTTTGATCGCCGTTCGAGCTTGATTGGATGTTGACTTGTCGATCCCTTTTCTGCTCGTCGTGCATCGGCTCTTTTCCTTTAGCCGAACACTGTACCATGCTGATGGGGAACGGATCAACATCAACTTGCATGGTCGGCTCATCAGCAAACTTCAACCGACCATCCTCAATAGCAGATTGAATCTGTTGACGGAAGATATTGCAGTCATTAGTGTTATGCGAATAAGAATGATGCCACTTGCAATACCGCGTTTCTTGATCTCATCGGGCGACGGTATCACATGCCCCTCGGGAATCAGACATCTTTTCTTGCGTATAAATCAAAAATACGATCGCACTTAGAAACATCGAAAGAGTACTTAACCTCCGACTTGTTCCTAGTCGGCTTAAGACAAGAACAGGCTAAGGACTTTTTGGATCCTTTTACCCATTCGGCTATGTTTATTTCTGCTTCCTCATCTTCCGATGAGTCACTTGGACAATACTCAACCATATTGACTTTAGCCTTGTCCTTTTCTTTGTTACTGCTATTTTTAAATCTGTCTTTGAACACTTTATTATCAGTGAATCGGCTTTCTTGAGCCGATACACGATGCAATAAGTGGCTAAGGTCGGTGAATTCTTGTCCTCCGAATTTCTCCTAAGCCGCGGAATCAAACCTTGAAATGCTAAATCGCAAGTTGGTTGTCGTGCAATGTGACGCTAAAACACCGATTCCTAATTTTCTAAATCTCTTGACGTAATCCGTCACCGATTCCCAAACTTTGGCGCATGTAACTTAGATCCAAATCTCGAGCCCAAACCGCTCAAAAGAAGTATTCATGAAATCGGCTTTCCAAATCGCTCCATAAATGGACCGAATTCGAGGCAAGCAAGTGAACCAAGCAAGCGCGCGCCCCGTATAGAGACAACGGAATAGTCTATTTTAAGCCTGTTGATCGGGCCACTTCACCGCATTACGCGATAAAGCGCCCAACGTGTTCCGTGGTGGTGATAGAATCATCCCGCAGAATTGGCGAAGTCCGAACTCAAGTTATGAGGGTAGGGCATGCGATCTTTGTAATCGGATACGACTTTCTATAGCCGATAACCTTTCCTTTGGTTGTATGTCGAATTGGTCCTCAAAACGGCGGAGATCCGATCGCCCAATTAGCATTATCGCCATAGCGGGCCCTTGATAATATCTGTCATAATCGGCGTTACGCCCAGTGAAAGCGAGCTCGGGTTGCTAATTACTGTTGTCCTGCGGTGCGCTGATCATATCGCTTCTTGCCGATTACGCCCGACTTGAGGTTCCTTTGAGACAAATGGTTCGAGTATGTTACTACCTGTGTGGACTCGGGTTCCTAGCGGGGTAGGCTCTTGTGGAATTTTTTGAGCCAATCGATCGTGAAACCGATTGGGGAAAAGCATAGAAATGAGCCGACGGCGCAAATTGGTCGATGCGTCTAAATTAGCAGCGTCGGTGTAGGAGTGATAATGACTTACTCCACTTGACCGAGGGTCCCTAGGCAATATGATCGTGGGTTGTGTGGGCATCATGGTGGGGGGTGAAGTTACAGCCGATGGTTTAGGATCGGCCATTGTGCTCTTCGTGTTTTGTGCTACTAAAAAAACAGGGTAATTGGGCAGAGTTTGCAATGGGTCAAGCAGACTTCCTGATGAGGCTAACTCCTCGGCTATAGATTTGACGCTATTCGCTATCATCGGCTTAAGGGTTGTCACGAGAGCCGATGATTGGTTTATTAAAGCGTGGTGCATAGACTGATTAATCATAGCCGATAATTCAGCTTGAGCAGGCAGATATCGGCTCACCTATTCTGTTACACCCGCATCTCCCAGGGCGTTGACCGTCGGTAGGGCGGATTTTTGAGTGACGCCACGTCTGGTTTTTTGATAATAGCTTAGCATCATCTCTTCTAGCGCAGCCTTCCGAGCCTCAATTTCCTGACGTTGTTCCGCGGTCAAATCGTCCATTGTTGGGACGATTATGGCTTCCGCGTTTAGATCTGATGGTGGAATTGACTTTCCTGATGAAGACATATCCCACTGGGCGTGCCAAGAGTGTGTTGGCGTCAAAAACTTGATGTAGGGTTTCGACAACAAAGACACCGCATTTAACACTGTTCAGAGCGTGCCTGTCGATTTGACCAATAACCGACAAGGTAAAAAATATGAAATTCACTCAAAAGCCGATCGTAAAGATCAATCGGCTTAGACTTAATCAGCTTGAAGCCGATCTAGATCGAAGTAACAAGGTAAATCTAATTAGCCGATTAAGGCTAATCAGGGGATAAAGGTAGATTTATTCTGAAGAAGGCGTCGCGCTAACAAAATCGAGGACCAATCAAACTGCGTGTAATTGACGAAGATCAACAATCGGCGATGCGCAACTTTATTGATCAAGATCAATTACAGAGGCTAAATTACAAAAGCTACTCCTAGTCGACAGGAAGGAAGAAAGTAAAAGTTGGTTGATTGTATTGTGTTGATGTCCTTTGCAATTTGCTTTGGCCCTTCTTTTATACCCTCCTACCGATAATGCCTCACATAAAGACGCTTCAAGTCCCGATCCGATCGGCCTTATCTCGGACGGTTGTTTTTCTTTTAAAAATCTTGCGATTACTAAAATATCTCCAAACCTTTCCATCCCGTCAGTTAATTCCAGATCTTTGACTTTATTGCCGATTTTGACCAAGCTTGCCAAATTTTGGTGCAAACAACAGTCCAACAGCCAGCGCAAGACAAGCTCGGGCAACCTCAAACCCTAGAGCCTAGAGCCAAGCAAGACAAGCTCGGGCAATAAACTGTCCGATTCAAGGACAATCCAACAGCTAGCGCAAGACAAGCTCGGGCAACCTCAAACCCTAGAGCCTACCGCACCGAAGTCAAGCACAACTGCACACCTCAAGCCGGGTCACACAAGCACCGAAGTTAATTAGGGTTGAGAAGTTCTTCACCTCAGTGGGGATGCGACGGCGGCGACGAAGGCGAGGGGACGCGACGGCGGCAAGTGCGGGGAGGACGAGCTGCCGACGGGGAGGCGCGATGCAGGCGAGGTTGCGCAGGTGAAGGTAGCGGCGAGGAGGCCCCAGGCAGCGTGGACGCGCAGGTGACGGCGGGGAGGCCCGAGGCGGCGACAGGGAGACTCAAGGCAGCCGAAGGCGTGGAGGTCGGGACTCGGGAGGTGAAAGGCGGCGGAGATGCAAGTGACAGGAGAGGGATTGGGTTGGGCGCGGCAGTGATATTTATAGGGGTGGACTATCACTGTTGGGTCCCTTTGAGACCGGCAGCGACATAATATCATTGCCGGGTTACAAAGAGAGCCGGCAGTGATAGTTGCTTATCACTGCCGGTTCTACTAATACCCGGCAGTGATACGAAGTATCACTGCCGGGTATTAGTAGAACCGGCAGTGATAAGGACATTATCACTGCTGGCTCTCTTTAACCCCGGCAGTGATACTTAGTATTACTGTCGGGTGTTAGTAGAACCGGCAGTGAGATGCCACTATCACAGCCGGCTCGCTTTAAACCCGGCAGTGATACTTCTTATTACTGCCGGGTTTTAGTAGAACCGGTAGTGATTTTTGGAGGCATACTACAGGACATATAATATGTTATATAAAATTCAGAAAAATGAAATTGCTCACTGTTTTAATATTTCATAAATCAAATAGTGCTTAAAAATTCATATTAAGGCTTACAAATTTCAAATTTTGAAATAATAAAAAAATTTAGATGGATATAGTCAAAATATATCCTAATTACTTACAATTAAATTGTTATTTGCAATTATATGCTTATGTCATGTTTGGTTTAATTACTTGTAACAATTCACACAAATGCAGTCAAATCCATTACCTCATATAATACATTAATTGTTACACAAGAGAAAAAAAACCATGTTGTTCGTACAAAACAAAGCATATCTTTAATTTGAACAACTAAGCTACGATTCACCCTTCGTTATGATCGCGGCGTACGTACGTAGCTTCCTCACTCTCTTCCATAAGACTTAGTTCAACGTCCTCTCCGAAAGGAGGAAGCTCATCGAATTGGTTGTTTTCTTCCTCGTCGACAACATTCTGAACTCCGACAATCCTTCTTTTTTCTTGAATAACCACGCATGCGTTCCTTGTTAGCCGGCCGATTATAAAGAAGATTTGTGTAACAGAATTAGCAAGTACGAATGGTTCTTCCCTGTATCCGACGAGTTTGAGGTCCATGGTAGTGATATCGTACTTGTCGATGTTAACACCCCCTGGAAGTTTGACCCATTAGCACCGAAAGAGAGGGACCTTCAAAGGTCCATAGTCAAGCTCCCAAATCTCTTCTATGAATCCAGAGTAGCTTTGCCTATTTTCATTCTTTGTCATAGGCGCCTCAGACGGATACCGCTGTTTTGGTTCGTGCTCTTCTTATCTGGTGCTCTTGTATAAAATGTAAAACCATTTATGTCGTACCCTTGGAATGTCCAAATTGTAGATAACGGTCCCTGAGCCAACACTTTCAACTGAGCGCACTCTGTCTCTGTATGCATGATGTGCCTACGCAACCAATCACCAAAGTTATC
This sequence comes from Otatea glauca, assembly GCA_036346275.1. Lineage (NCBI taxonomy): Eukaryota > Viridiplantae > Streptophyta > Magnoliopsida > Poales > Poaceae > Otatea > Otatea glauca. Next base: position 45,942,745 of record CM070715.1, on the reverse strand, counting down.
TCTATGCTCTCTCGCGATCCAACCCTCTGACTTCGCTGGGTTTGTTCTGGATAGCATGCTCTTGTGCATGTTGACATACGGGGACACCACAACTGATTGACCCAAAACTGCGAAATGTGCTTGTGTGAACGAAGCTAGATTGTGTTGTACGGAGTGATTTCTCGCCCAGTGTTCCTTTTCCCTGTAGCCTCCCCTCATGCCGAGATATAGGCACACCAATCGGGTTTAAGATCTATATAATCGACGCAGAACTCAATGACCTCCTCGGTTCCCCAACCATCTGCAATGAAGCCTTCCGACCGATGTCGGTTACGAACATATTTTTTATAACCCACATGAACCTCTCAAAAGGGTACATCTGATGTAGAAACACGAGACCAAGAATCCGTATCTTTTTCACAATGTGAACAATGAGATGGACCATAATATCAAAAAAAGATGGAGGGAAACACATCTCGAGCCTGCACAGAGTGTGGACCATATCTTCCTGGAGCTTATCCAGTTTCAACGGATCGATAGCCTTCTGTGAAATCGCGTTGAAGAATGAACACAACTTTATAATTGGGTCTCGGACTTTCTCTGGCATAACACCCCTAATTGCAATTGGAAGCATCTGTGTCATCATCACGTGGCAATCGTGAGACTTCATGCCAATAATTTTAAGTCTTTCATTGAGACTAGTCACTTTATGTTGGCAGAGTAACCAGACGGAACTTTGACTCCGTGCAAGCATTCGCACACGCTAATTTTTTCTTTCTTGCTCAGAGTGTAGCATGCTGCGGGAAGGTACTTTTTGCCTGTATCCATGTCTTCGTGATGCAGCTCCTTCCTGAGTTTCATATCTTCAAGGTCCATCCGTGCGTGGAGGGTATCTTTTGTTTTGCAAGGTATATTCAGTAAGATACCAAGCAAGCTGTCGCACACGTTCTTCTCTATGTGCATGACGTCGATTGCGTGTCGAACTTCCAAGTGTTGCCAGTACGGTAGGACCCAAAATACTGATCTCTTTTTCCAAAGGAGCCTTGTCACGGGAACTCGGGATAGATGTACTGCCGGCTCCCTTTTCGTGAATAATATAAAGATCCTTTACGGCCGCAAATATCTTTTTCCCAGTGCGATTTTTTGGAGCTAAGGCAGTCTCCTTTGTCCCGTCAAAGGCTCTCTTATTATTGCGATATGGGTGATCCTTGCGAAGGAACCTACGATGTCGCATGTAGGCCATTATCCGATAGTTCTTCAGCCACCGGCTAGCTGTATCATCCAAACACTGGACGCATCCGTTGAACCCTTTTGTCATCTGTCCCAATAGGTTACCAAGGGCAGGGTAATCATTAATGGTTACGAACAACAATGCGCGTACGATAAAGTTCTCTCTTTTGTACTCATCCCATACCTGTACTCCATTGTTCCACAGTATTAGAAGATCTTCAACCAATGGTTTGAGGTACACATCGATATCGTTGCCAGGTTGCCTGGGCCCTTGGATCAGTAGTGGCATCATAATGTACTTCCGCTTCATACAAAACCAAGGAGGAAGGTTGTAGATACATAGAGTCACCGCCCAAGTACTGTGACGGCTACTCATGTTGCCGAAAGTGCTTCTTATATTTTCTGTTGATGTTCCTCCATTGCACAGAATCAGCAGGGTGCCTAAGCATTCCATCCTTCTTACGCTCTTCGGTGTGCCATCATAGCAATTGGGAATGCCTTTTGTTCGCAAACAATCGCTTCAGACGGGGGATTACAGGGAAATACCACACCACCTTACGGGGGGATCTCTTCTTCTTATGCTCTACCCCGACATCGTCGTTATGGATATCATCGTTGCCCTTATACCGTTTTGCTTTGCAAACAGCACAGGCATCCAAGTCTGCAAACTCATTGCGATACAACATGCAATCGTTTGGACATGCGTGTATTTTTTGTACTTCCAGTCCCAACGGGCAGACAACCTGCTTAGCCTAGTACTTAGTTGTAGGCAATACGTTACCCTCTGGAAGCAAGTCCCCCAAGAGACATAAGAACTCAGTGAAGCTCTTATCGGACCAACCATTGCTTGCCTTCAACTGCAGTAGTGTAAGCACGGTATGCAGTTTTTTTTTTGCTCCTCTTTGCAGCCAGGGTACAATGGTGTTGTGGAGTCCTCTACCATAGGCTGGAACTTTTCAAACTCTCTTTCATTCGTGAATTCCCCCTCCCCATCATGCAACATTTGATCCAGGTCGTCGTCGTGGTTATCGATAAACGTATCTTCGACCGCCGTCATATCGTTGTCTCCGTCATCTTCACCAATATGTTGCCCTTCATGCACAATCTCATCTTCACCGTGCTCGGTCCAATGTATAGCCACCTTGAAACCCTTCAAGTAAGTGTGCACGACGACTCTATGGTAGAAAACAACTTCTCGTTTTGCAATCAACACATAGACAACACATATAGTTCGACAGATTCTTCGACTTGTGCGCCGCAGCCGCGTTTACAAAACATGTCACACCATTAAAGAACTCTGCGCCACAACGGTCTGTGTCATACATCCATCTTCGGTCCATCTACAATTAATTAAATCAAACATCACATGAGCATATAATTGCAAATAACAATATAATTGTAAATGATAAGATTTAAAAATCCATGTAGCAATTTTGAATATGTTAAAATACATCAACCTTTTTTCATTATGTAAATATTCATGTAGCATTTTTATTATTATTTTATAAAATGAAAATAATTGTAAATACTTAGGATATATTTTTACTATATTAAAATACATCAATCTTTTTTCATTATGTAAATATCCATCTTGCAATTTTTAAATATTTACAAAATAATAAATAATTATAAATAGTTATGATATATTTTACTATGTTAAAATACATCAACCTTTTTTCATTATGTAAATATCCATGTAGCATTTTTTATTATTTTATAAAATGAAAATAATTGTAAATACTTAGGATATATTTTTACTATATCAAAATACATCAATCTTTTTTCATTATGTAAATATCCATCTTCCAATATCAATGTTTCAATTTTTTAATTAATTTAATTATTGAAAATAAGCATATAAATGAAAATACACAATATATTTGTAAATATATCGATTTACAAATGTATCTTGCAATTTTCACTATTGCAAAATTCACCTAGCCATTTTCACCATTTAAAAATCCACAAAATCACTGAAATGAATAAGAATTGTAATTATCTAAATCTAAAGCAATCTATAAAGTAAAATCCAACTACAAATATAATGTTATTCAAATTACTAACCTTGAAGACAAATAGATATGAATTTTAGTACAATTTTCGTCAGCAATTGGACACAATAATGGAGCAGAGACTCCTCTCTGTTAGCTCGATTGGTCGGGGGGGAAGGGACGTCAGATATATAAAGGACTTATCACTGCCGATTCTGCGTAGAACCGGCAGTGATAGGGCCGGATTCCGCAGGAAAATAAATATCACTGCCGGTTCTGGTTTAAAACCGACGGTGAAAATTCCAATATCACTGCCGGTTGACACAAGATCTGGCAGTGATATATCACTACCGATTTTATATATAAACTGGCAGTGATATGAGGTTATCACTGCCGGTTGGTTCCATGAACCGACAGCGATAAGTTCTCCCCCCGGCTTAACTTTCGAACCGGCAGTGATATGTTCTCACTGCCGGCTCTATCCTAACCGGCAGTGATGTGCCGGCAAGGATGTGCTGTTCTGTAGTAGTGAGCCATGCGCCCTGTGCGGGTCAGAGATGGGGGATTTTGGGTCTGTGGGCTGTGCAGTAGCTGTTGGATGGGGAATGGATGGGAGTGAGAGCTAGGTTACCTAGGTAGTATAGGGTTTCATGTATGGACCACCTGTCAGTCTGCTTGTTGGCGAGTAAATGGACATTACCGATACAGACAGAGCTCACTCATGTCCATTTCTGTTTGCCTGATGAGTAAGGTATTACTCCTATTTTCATATACTAGTTCAGTGCCCGTGCATTGCTACGGAAAACAAAATTGATAACGAAACATAAAGGTCAAGTAATAAAAGAAAATGGACGTGTGTTGCTACGAATAAAAAAAATCATGTTATCCAACACATTGAGTTGGCTTATATCAAGTCATCGACTCAGTTGAAGTAACCAGCTGAACTCTGTCCGACCCGCATTGTGTCTTCTCCACTGTACTTGATCTACACTCGTCCTGGTCTACACACCTCCTCGACTCCATCGCCACGCCTGACTATGCTCTGCTCTGTGGCAGCCTTTGTCAGGCTTATCCCGCTATTCCTAGCCGAAATCATAAAAAACCTGGGAATTATGAAAAAAAAATCATATTTGATGATAACGTTTTACTATATATATCACCTTCTTTTCATAATCAGGTGGTAGACAGATCGGAGAACCGTAGAGGGGTCAGAAAGGGAACCTTGCCGAGGACGAGGAGCTACAGCTGTGCATCGATTGGCTGGTGTCGCTCCATAGCCACCTTCCACGTGGGCATGGCCATCGGTAGTTGTGCTTGCGCGCGCAGAACCACGAAATCCGGCTGAATTGCCCCACGCGTGGAGAGAGTCGAAAGCTTCACAAACTCAGCTTGAAAATTTTTCAAATTAGAAAGTTTCAGCTTGGAAATTTTCAAATAAAAAGTTTCGATTAAAAAACTTTCAGTTTAAAAAATTCCGGTTTAAAAACTTTCAAAAACGGTTAAAAATAGAGAAGGATTAATGGGATAACGCTGAGTAAGGAAAAAAGTGATAAAAGGAATGAAGTGTTGTTACTTATCATAACGAGTGGACATCCTAACCGCACCATCAAATTAGCTATTCCTGAACATTTTTCCATTGCACTAACGCCTCTTCTTCTTTTTCAGAAATCATTCCATAGCGTTATTAACACTTGGCCAAGAGCCTTACAAAAAGCAGCAATATCACCATCACCACCGTTACGACATGCTTGGCTAAACGAATCGTGCACCGTCGAAATCATTAGGTGCACGACGTCTGCCTGAACCTGAGCCACCGGTTCCGGAGGTCGAACTCCCAGAGGTGCTCCTGCTGCAGGATGTCGCTAATGACAGACACCCCGGGCCACGCGCCCTCCTGCAGCCCAATGCATTTCACGCCGGGCGTAGCGTCGATCACGTAGCTCTTCGTCGACGGTTCCAGTTGCGCCGACCCAGTAAACTGCACCGTTAGCTTTGTGATGGCCGGTGCACCAGCCGTCCAGTTGTAGCAGTAGTCGAACGGGTCCATGCTCACCCGCGGTAGACCGGCGAGTTGCTTGCTCAGCGCCGAGACCACACCCTTGTACGTCGGGGTGGCGAGGATAGTCAGGCTCGTGCTGGAGTTCAGTATTGCGCCACTCTTGCTCTCGACGTTCCACACTTCAGCGGGGATGTCGAGGGCCTCGCCGGCGATGGAGATGGCCTCCACCGCTGAGCGCGAACGGGCTCGCCCGGTCGCCGAGAAGCAGCGGCGTCGCGACGACGACGCAGCCGGGCGGAGCCGAGGCCGTGGTCGGGCTCAGGCCAAAGGTGAGGTAGCCGTAGCGCGGCGTGGCGCAGGTGATCAACCGTAGTAGGAGAAGCGGCCGCCGAAGCGCGCGGCGGCGTGGGACGCGAAGGAGATGTTGTTGCCGAGGCTGAGCACGCCGCCCAAGGCCTGGAAGTTCTGGCCGTCATACGAGGTGGTGCACCCCAGCACCACGTCCTGGAGCTTCGCCTTCTTGTCTGGCCCGCCGCTAGACAGCGCAACGGTCGTCGAATCGGTGTCGACCAAACCGCGCGCCGACAAGCCGTCTTTGTACCTGCCACGTCCACGATTAGGTGACGTTAGATAGGATGAGGATGGGCACGCGGCGGCGTTAACGTCGACAGCCGTGGTGTCGCCTATGGTTCTCGCCGCTTGCTCGCTTTCTTGCCGCGCGGCGCAGGCGGGTGGGGCGGATGGCTACGGTTGCATGCTTATAAGACTACGGCACGTACGTATGTTTCCTTGATTTGCGTGCTGTGATGGCGCTATCACAGATTCATGGCTCAAGGCAAACAAAGTAAAATTTTCTTTTCTTCTATCCAAATTTTACATAATCTTCTAGAGAGATATCAATTTGCAATCAATTATCAAATTGTGGTATGATACACTACTACATTCATTTTCTTCTGTCCAAATTTTACGTAATCTTCTATAGAGATATCAATTTCCAATCAATTATCAAATCGTGATATGATACACTACTACTTTCCTTTTCTTCAATAGAGATATCAATTTCCAATCAATTATCAAATCGTGATATGATACACTACTACTTTCCTTTCAAATCGTGGAGAACGGACCACCGCCACCAACTGGTAATTAGAAGTAGTAGAGATATGTCTCTATTTGGGTATTTATCCGTAGATATGCGAATAACCAGGCACAATTACCTTCCCTAGTGATCGTACATTCATTCTGGGTACACCAATTCAATAGACTTTGTGTATTGTTATCAGATGCATCAAGAGATTTGTAATTTGCCTTTGCCTCAATGGTGAAGAATTGCTTGCAAAAAACATCTCCAAAAATATCTGAGGGAAAAACCTCAAGCATCCTGGAGAAGTGTACCCAAGATTCCGCTCACTCTGTTTTCCACAGCTAGTTAGCTCATAATCGAGAACACGAAACAAGTAGAGTTCCATTTTATCTAGCAGCAAGCTAGCTAGCTAGCAGCCTAGCACACACCCACGGCCGGCCGGGGAGCAAAAGTTGCCTTTCAACACCTATGTCCTCGTGGACGTACTTCACGAGATCGAAGTAGAGACGAAAATGGATTGGATACGAACTAATAATGATTTCGCTATATTTATTTGTTTTTCTCGGATAACGATACGAATACGGATAATCCGGATACAGATACGAATATGAATAATATCGATTACGGTTACGGAGAGAATATGGATCGAAACGAATATGGTCACGAATATTTATCGAAACATGAAAACCTTTTAAATTATATATACAAAATAAAAAAAAGTAACTAGTTTAGTTGCTTTAAACATTCATGAAGAACATGTAATGACCCAAGATTTGTATTCTTTATTGAATTATGTTTAAAATAAAAGAAATTATGTATTTATGAGTTTTTATGCATTTTTAGCTACTTATTTAAAATATTTTCCTATTAAAGACAGTTTTGTTTGAATTTTCAAGAAAATTTAAAAGGTGATAAAATCTTGAATTTTTTTTAAATGTTAGTTCTCTAAAAAATTTCGTAATTTTTAGTGTTTGTTTGCTAATTTTAATAATTGAAATCTGATTTATGGATTAATTAAATTAGAAAAAGATTTTGAAATTCAAAAACCTTTGTGGACCGAAAGAGTAGCCTCCCAGCACACCTGCATATATGGATATCCGGCCCATAAATATCCAGATTATCCGGATCTGTATCCGTATCCGACGGATAGTGAGCTACCAAATCCGTATCTGTATCTGACAAAAAATATCCGTATCCGATCCGACACTATCTGACAAATATCCGATCCGATAGAATTCGTATCTAAAATTTATCAGATCGGTCGGAAATCATCCGAACCATTTTCGTTTCTAGGCCGAAGCAAAGATGTACATGGTTCATACGAGAAGTTATTGTCAGCAACGTGACAAGTTGAGATCGAGCGCAATCCATCCTAGTGCAACCCCAACAACACGTTGGAGACACACGGACCACGCCGCCGATCATATCCGGTGCGGATATTGGTTTGAAGTTCTACCATCCATGTTGGACTGAAATCTGAATGATTGATGTAGTACGTAGCCAGTACACCATGGCCGAGACAACGGAGGTAGGGAAACCAGGGTTCAAAATTTCGATTTCGTTCTAAATTTCGTCCATTGAAATCTTAGCAAGATTTAAAAATTTCAAATAAATTTTTGAAATTGCACTGAGCGAAAATCGGATCAAACGATGTTAAAACAATTTGAACATTGTTTCGTAGGTTCCTGACACATCAGTTATATTCCCATAAAAATTTCAGAACATTATCAGATATGAGAAATTTTTAAAAATTCAAACATTGCTACTGTCCTGATAAAACGCTGATCGGCAAGTTTGAACCGAATAAAAAATAAAACAAATCACGTTATAAAATTTTGAAATTTTTTTTGAATGTTTTTGATGCATCACTAATATTCCCATAAAATTTTCAGATGATGATCAAGCATTATGAATTTTTAAAAATTCGAAGAGTGCTACTATGCTCATAAAATCTTTATCGGCAAACTTCAACCAAATGAAAAATGGTACAGACCATGTTAGAAATTTTTTAAAATTATTTTGGATGGTTGTAACACCCTAAAATTTGCTCTAATTTAAATTTTAGAGTATTTTTTATTTTTGAGAATTTATTAGAATTTAAAATGGATTTCTTCATTTCTGACCTTTCTTGAACTCAATTAAGTTCATTCAAAATTTAAAGCAAAATTTTATTGAAAATATTTTATTTGAGTTCAAATGTCTCAAAGTATTTTCAAGAATTTTTCTGATATTATTACTATTTTCTTTGGCCAAAACTATTTTCACAAATTATTTTTTATTCGAAAAGGAATTAAAATCTACGAAATAGTGTTTGGGCTGAAACCTTCGGTCCGGCCCAGCACTGTGCTCCGGCCCAACCCGTGTCGTCGGCCCGCATAGCCCGCCCCGCCAAAACCCTAGTCGCCGTTGGATCAGCATTGTGCGGTCGAGAAATCACCACGTCGCTTCGCCGCCTCGCTCGTTGGATCGATGCGCGCGGACGCTCGAGATTTCGTCACATCGCTTCGTCTCTGCGAGATCGCTGGAGGGACGTGGGCATTGATGGCCGTGATTACCGCCGGCAGTTTCGCGCACGTCGAGGCCCTTTAAGCCGCGTTGGTGAGCGCGTTCTGCAGAGGACTCAACGCCGCGTCTTTTGCCTCCTCGCATGCACACCGATACTCTCCCTAACGCACGCTTTTGCTCACCGTAGTAGCCGCTTTGTCCCGCCGCCGTTTTTGCTTAGTTTCGCCGTCACCGGTCCATCTCCGCCGCCGCCTAGGTCACCGGAGTACTCGCCGAGTCGAACCGCGTCGAGTGAACCACTTCTTCACGTCGGAAAACCACCGGAGCGCGGTCGACTACGACGTCTTCCCCAGCTCCGGCAACCTCTTCTTCCGCGCCACCGTCGACCTCGCCGAACTCCTTCAACTGCCCGATCGCCATCCAACCGCAGCGGTGAGTCCACGTCGCCTCCACCACTGTTTACGTTTAGATTGATTCGTGACCGTAGATCTTGTTATGTGCGGTAGGGATTTGATCTAGTGTTTTGATGGTTAGATTTAATATGGACCCTTGGATCATCTTTGGACGCGAAAGATTGAGCCGCGTCGCTAGAATATACAGTAAACTGCTCGGATAACGTGCACCGTTGGATCGGATCTGTGCGGTAGAGATCTAAGCGTTGTCGCGTAGTTTAGCCGTAGCCGTTCGATCGTATATGCGCGGTTGTGATGCCTACACGCGTCGACCGTTGGCTGCGTTGCCGATTGAATCGGCACCGTTCATTCTTGAACGTGCGGCTGACATTGCGCCGAACCCTCGCCGAATCACATGCGGACGCGTGCGCACGTTGACTGAGGCAATGACCAAATCTCAGCCGTTGATTCCAAACAGACCGTTGCGATTCCGCCGCATGTCTGCACGGAGATCGAAGTGTCGCCAGTGCGCGTGGATGCGACCGTTGGATCTGTGAGAACTGATGGATGGCTGACGCGTGGCTCGCGATCTCCGAGGCATCGCCGAGCTGTGCGGGAGTGAGATCCGACCGTTGGTTGAGCGAAAGGTCTGGATGTTGACGCGTGTCGCGTTAGGATTGGTTGTGCATCGTCGCTGACGCCACGGCTTGCGTGAGCTGGTGCACGGGCATAGTGCCGCCAGTCCACTGTAAACCAAAGCCCGGTCGTGGACCCTGTCCATGGACCGAGGCGACATGGCAGCCCCAGAGCATGCCACGTGTCATATGACGTCATGCTGACGTCATTTCTCCAGAAAAATATTTTGGCCCAAATTCATTTCTGTGCTGACGTCATCATGATGAAATGATGACGTCATAAATGCAATTTTTCATTATAAAAGTAATTCGGAAAAAAATCGGATTTTCTAATTTCTGTATTTTCAGATTTTATTCAAACTTCAAACGGCTATAACTTTTGCATTTTAACTTGGATTTGGGTGATTCAATTTTCTAAATATTCATAAAATGGTGATCTATTTAATGGTGAATTTTATTTGAATTTTTGAGGTCATTTAGTCTAATGTATCAGTTATTTATTGCATATATTGTTTGTACGCGTAGACGCAAATTCGCCGGAAGGTTTCAAGGAAGAGTTCGTCGCTCAAGACCAAGCTTCGGAACACGACCAGAAACTCTTTGAAGGCAAGTGATGCTTTGAACATTTTGATCCCAGTTTCTAAATGTACTTTGCTTTGAAATTATCCATGCTAAATTAAATAAAAATGGATTTAAACTACTTTGGGATAATGTAGGTAACCAACCTATTTTGTTACGCCACCTTGAAATTATTGATTGAATGCCCTAAATCTTGGTCACCCTAAGTTTGATTATATTAGTTGGATGTTAATATTGTGCCAACACGGGAGGCTAGACCGTGAGTAGATGCTTAGCCTTGCAACGAATCATGAATAATCTTTCGGGAAAATGCTACAATGTTGATTAAGGAAATATTGATTGTATTTTGAAAGTGGTGTGATGATGCCACATGATGAGATTGAGGTATAGAGACCTGTGTGGTTCTTACCGATGTCGAGTTATTGCTGGCATGTGTTGCACAATAATCAACGGGGTGGGAAATGTTTTAGACTGGGGCAAGTGGCAAGAGGCTGTGTGCCAGGTGGGCCTGTGTGGCAAAGGGGTTGAAGGGTGATGTGAGTCTGTGTGCCACATTGGGGCTGTGTGCCACTTTTGAGTTATGGAAGTCTTGCCTTGGTCAGTTAAGGACTTCACCTTGCAAGCCTTTGATCCGAGTCTCCCGTACAACCACATGTCTGGTATGGGACAGACCTAGTTGAATAGGGTTCTGATATCTTTCCTCTAACACCTCGGGGTGACAGTGCACGGGGGTGTATCTGTACGGAGGAGCGTACCTGTGCTACGGTTTGGTGCCCATCCAACGGTGATTGGCCTGTCCTATTCTTCGGCTCTGTGTGAGGGAAGTGATAGTGAAGGCAATACCGGAGAGGTTCTTTGGTTAATGTAGAGGTTCCTAAAAGGCTTTGTTACGGACGGTCACCTGTGTGGTGAATGGCTGTATCTTGTGGGTAAAGTGTACAACCTCTGCAGAGTATCAAATCTATTCGAATAGCCGTGTCCGCGGTATTGGACATTGCTCGGGATTACAAAGATTAAGGGTAGATCTTCAAAACAAAATGCGGAAAGGGTGGCGTGTACCGGTGTTAAAATGAACTCATAAGGTCAGGTGCCGAGAATCTTCGAAGAAAAACCATTTGAAGAAATTAGTATTATTTATAACTGTTTCACTGCTTTAATCTAAATAAGGTACTGGTTAAAAAAATGTTGTTTGATGTAAAAGAACCAATGAAGCCAATCCTTTGGAATAAGCTTGCATATAGTAATAGCGCTGCATTCCGTGCATTACTTGTTGAGTGCCTTGTGTACTCACCCCTCCTTGCTTATCGACCCCAACATCAGTGGAGGAGTCTACACCAGCGTGGGAGGAGTACATTGAGGATCCGGACAATTAGGGGGCAAGCCCAGTCGGTTGCCTGTGGCAAGATGAAGGGTTCCACGACATTTATTTTTATTCCGCTGCTATTTCATTTACTCTGAATAATGTAAGCCATGTGTGGCTGATTTTATGTAAGGAGACCATAAGGTCGTACAACTCAGTTTATATAAATGTTTGCACTATTTATTCTTATATCACTGTGAATGTCTGTGATGTGCAACCCTGTAAAGACTGTGTGTGCTAGCGTGATCCTGGACTAGCACAGAATACACAGAGGGTCCAGATCGGCAGATTTGGGTCCCGATAGAGGTGGTATCAGAGCAGGCTGACTGTAGGTCTTGACCCTAAACTAGATTAGCTGTATATGGTGGATAAAACTATTTTCTAAGAATTTAACAACTTGAGCAAGAATATCAATGAAATCTCGACTTACCTTCTCTCTCTTGCTTCATATCTATGCTGAAATCTTATTATTATTATCTGTTTAATTTAAACGAGGTTTGTTTTGGCAGATGAGGGTGATCCGCACCTATGGAGAGCGCACTAGAGGATTCGCCACTGAGTTATGGCGTATGATGCAGCTGCTCGGAGGTTTCGACAGGCCGCTTTATCAGGGGACCACTGTGGTGCGGGCAGGACTTGATATCGCCTGGGATGTCAAGATCACTGTCTACGCCCGGGAGAGGACAATGGCGAGTCGTCCTATTTACATCACCACCAGGAGGACTTCTTTTGAGGCCGGGATCCAGGAGATGGCGCGTCTTGCGATGCGGCAGATTGCCCGCACTTACTCCGCTGAGTTGGAGGGCACTGTTTTTCGTCAACACCCGCGCCGAGATAATCGCTATAACCGGGTGGAGCTCATGGAGGAGGACGCCACGATCACTCATCTGGCAAGGTATGTCATCGCCCAGGAGGACGCCATGGATGAGACAGTTCGAAAGCTGCAGAGGACCCGTGACGAGGTCACGGAGGCGAGGACTCAACTGCGGGAGGGCTTTGCTCACTCCATGCAGAGGATCCAGGAGCTGGAGATGGCCCTGTATGGACCTGAGCCTGAGCCAGTCCTGAAGCTGGACGATCCAAATCCGGAGGAGCCAGAGTAGGAGGCACCGGTCAGAGCCACCGCAGACAGAGTAGGCGGCCACAGGACCAAGCAGAGTCGATGGGGTCGTTTGCACCAGCTGCAGTAGGTCATCAGGACCAGTTCGCCCCGATGCCAAAGCACCCGCCGGTGTATGCTCTGGGGGAGCCGCAGTCGGGTTGGCTCGATGAGTGATCATGTCTAGTCGGGTGTAGTGTCGAGACTCGAGTGTTTGAGTCGCGTCTTTTGTTTCAGAGTTACCATTAGGTGTGAGTCGTTGTGGAGTCCTATGTTTGTTTACTTGTTCTGTTTGTGAGTATCTTGTATGTGTTGCATTGCCCTTAGGCATTTGTGAGCAACCATACTATTTTATATTAATAAAATTGTTAAATAATTTAAGTTACACCTGTTTTTCCCGCATAAGTTCTTTTACTTTTCTATGCTTCCTTCTTTTATTAACCTTGGAAGTTTGCAACAGATGGTGAGGACTCGCGGAAACGCTGGAGCCAGCGGAAGTGGAGCTAATCAGGCTGACAACCAGAATGAGGAGCCAATTCCTCAACCACCGCAAGTTGATATGCAGAATCTGGGAGCCTTTCTAGCTGCCCAAACTCAACTCATGAACACAATGGTGCAGACCATGCAGCAGATCTTCAATCAACCTGCTGCGAATGTTCAACCTGGGGGTAACCATGGACCACACCCCAATTCAAGGTTGTCGGAGTTTATGCGAACTTGTCCACCCACCTTCTCAGGCAACGCCAATCCGATGGAAGAGGACGATTGGCTAAGGACAATCGAAAGGAAGCTGCACATTACCCAGTGTGTAGGACATGAGAGGGTGCTCTATGACTCTCATCAACTAGAAGGAACTGCCACAGAGTGGTGGGAAAACTTCTGCGCAGCTCATGAAGACCCACAGAGTATTACGTGGGAGGAATTCACCTCAGTTTTCCGCCAATACCATGTACCGGAGGGTATCATGGATCTCAAGAAGGAGGAATTCCGGAATCTCAAGCAGGGTGGCCAGTTAGTGGCCGGCTACTTGAGTAAGTTTACCCAGCTAGCACGCTACGCACCAGAGGATGTAGCCACGGACAAGGCCAGACAATCCCGCTTCATGAAGGGATTGAATGCAGGGCTACAAGCGGGACTGATCACCCACACATTTCCCGACTTCCAAGAGCTGGTTAACAAGGCTCTTATTCTAGAGGACAAGCGTCGAGAATTGGATGACAATCGGAAGCGCAGAATGGCGCAACAAGGAGGACGTCCAGGCCAGCAGAGGCAGAGGACGACACCCCAACAGTTCATTCGGTTCCAACCTGCAGGTGTGGATGTGGCACCACTGCGCAAGAATCGTCCATGGGCTGAATGCCTGCATCCACCACTACGTGGTACAGATCGAGGAACCTCACAGGTAGCGGGAAGACATTGTTATCACTGCAATGAATTGGGGCACTTCGCCAACAATTGTCCGAAGAAGGGAGGTGTCACCCCGGTCCGATTTAACCTGGAGATTACGCCTACAAGGACTCCGGCACCAATTGTGAACCACGGAGCATCGACATCAGCAACTCCATCTCAAGGAACTGCTCGAGGCCGAGTCAACCACATTACAGCGGATGAAGTCCAGAACGCCGCAGACGTTGTATTAGGTAAGTTCCTAGTAAACTCAGTACCAGCTACTGTTTTATTTGACTCCGGAGCATCACATTCATTTGTGTCTCAAGATTTTGCTGTTCGCAACAATTTGGATATTGTGGAACTTAAGTGTGTACTTGTAGTCCAATCCCCTAGATCAGAGCTCCGATCCAATGTAGGATGTTCTGGGGTGAGACAATAATTAATGGAATAGAGTTCCTAACGAACTTAATTATATTGAATACCCAAACCCTGGATGTTATCCTGGGAATGGATTGGTTAACCAAACACAATGCAGTGCTGGACTACGGAAAAAGAGTTATATCAATCGAGAGCCCAGAAGGGAGAAGGGTTGAGTTTGAAGCAAAAGCAATACGAGATGGACAATTAATGGTCAACAGCATGAAGACTATCAGCTTGGAGGAAGTTTCCATAGTCAATGAATATTAGGATGTTTTCCCGGAGGATCTACCTGGAATGCCGCCGGAAAGAGATATCGAGTTCGTGATAGAGCTTGTTCCAGGGACAGCTCCAATAGCTAGAGACCTTACAGGATGTCCACGGAGGAATTAGTGGAAATGAAGAAGCAGATTGAAGAGTTGCTGGAAAAAGGAGTTATAAGACCTAGTTCATCACCATGGGGAGCACCTGTCTTGTTCGTCAAGAAGAAGGATGGGAGTTTTAGGATGTGTATAGACTATCGTGCACTCAATGATATGACAATAAAGAATAAGTATCCGCTACCCATGATCGATGAACTATTCGATCAGTTGAGGGGAGAAGGAGTTTTCTACAAGATTGATCTCCGATCGGGATACCATCAATTGAAGATCCGATCAGAGGATATTCCAAAAACTGCATTTTCGTCAAGATATGGACATTACGAGTTTACAGTGATGTCTTTTGGTTTGACAAATGCACCAGCGTATTTCATGAACTTAATGAATAAGGTTTTCATGGAATACTTGGATAAATTTGTCATCGTGTTTATAGATGACATCCTTGTCTACTCCAACACAAAAGAAGAGAACGCCGAACATTTACAGTTAGTCCTTGAGAAGTTGAGGGAACAACAGTTGTATGCTAAATTTAGCAAGTGTGATTTTTGGAAGAATAAGGTGGAATTTCTTGGACATATAATGACTGCGGAAGGAATTGCGGTAGATCCAAAGAAAGCGGAGGCAATATTACATTGGGAACCACCGAAGACGGTAACCCAAATCCGTAGTTTCCTTGGAATGGCAGGATATTACCGTCGTTTCATCGAAGGATTCTCCACGACTGCGAGACTCCTTACGCAATTGTTGAAAAAGGAAAAGAAATTCTTATGGACACCTGAGTGTGAGAAGAGTTTTCAAGAGTTGAAGAAAAGATTAACATCAGCACTTGTATTAGTTTTACCTAACGTTCATCAAGGCTTCAACATCTATTGTGATGCATCGCGTCAAGGATTGGGATGTGTATTGATGCAAAACCGAAAGGTAATCGCATATGCATCAAGGAAATTGAGGCCGCATGAGGAGAACTATACGACTCATGATTTGGAATTAGCTGCCGTAGTGCATGCCCTAAAAATATGGCGTCATTATCTCCTTGGAAACAGATGTGAAGTGTATACTGATCATAAAAGTCTTAAGTATATCTTCACGCAAGCTGACCTAAATATTAGGCAAAGAAGATGGCTAGAATTAATCAAGGATTACAATGTTGAAATTCATTACCACCCGGATAAAGCCAATGTTGTGGCCGATGCCTTGAGCCGGAAGAGCCACAGCGTAAATATGCTGTTAGAACCAAGTCAGGCCGAGTTGTGTAAGGATTTCCAGAAGCTAGGATTGGAAGTGGTACTAGAAGGATTTTTGGCTACCTTGGAAGTAAAACCTACCCTGGAAGATCAGATCGGGGAAGGGCAAAAAGATGATGATAAGATCAAGAGGATTAAATCCAAGATGGATGCAGGCAAGGCAAAGGATTTCAAACTGTATGAGCAAGGTACTATGTGGTTTAAAGGGCGCATTTGAAAAGCAAATAAAGAGGATCCAAGCGCTTAATTTTGGAGGAAGCCCATGACTCCAAGTATTCAATCCATCCAGGAAGTGCAAAAATGTATCAAGATTTAAAAGAAAGATTTTGGTGGCCAAGCTGAAGCGAGAAATTGCCGAATATGTTGCATTATGTGACATATGCCAAAGAGTCAAAGCTATGCATCAGAGGCCAGCAGGACTATTGCAACCCCTGAAAATACCTGAATGGAAATGGGAAGAGATCGGTATGGATTTCATAACCAGTTTACCCAGGACTCAAAATGGATATGACTCTATATGAGTTATAGTGGATCGTTTGACCAAGGTTGCACATTTTGTACCTGTGAAGACCACTTACTCAGGCGATAAGTTAGCAGAACTCTACATGTCAAGAATTGTTTGCTTGCATCGAGTGCCGAAGAAGATAGTATCGGATAGAGGTACCCAATTTACCTCAAGGTTTTGGGGAAAGCTGCATGAAGCCATGGGAACTCGTCTGAACTTCAGTACAGCATACCATCCGCAGACAGATGGTCAAACCGAGAGAGTTAACCAGATATTGGAAGATAAGCTAAGAGCTTGTGCGCTAGCATATTCTGCTTCATGGGACAAATGTTTACCATATGCTGAATTCAATTACAATAAAAGTTATCAAGCGAGTTTACAGATGTCTCCATTTGAAGCTCTGTATGGTCGATCCTGTCGAACACCCTTGAATTGGAATGAGACTGGGGAACGGCATGTTTTTGGACTGGATATTCTTCAGCAAGCGGAAGAACAGATCGCCCTGATCAGGGAAAGACTAAAGATTACTCAATCAAGGCAGAAGAGTTATGCCGACAATCGTCACAGAGAATTGAGCTTTGGACCTGAAGATTATGTATACCTTAGAGTTACACCACTCAAGGGAGTCAGGAGGTTTCATGCAAAAGGGAAGCTTGCACCCAGATATGTCGGACCATTCAAGATATTGAGCCGCAGAGGTGAAGTTGCGTACCAGTTGGAGTTGCCACAGTCCTTGGCAAGAGTGCATGATGTATTCCATGTGTCACAATTAAAGAAGTGTCTCCGAGTATCGGAGGAGCAAACACCTTTGGAGGCAATCGAGTTGCAAGAAGATCTGACTTATAAAGAGCATCCGGTGAAGATTCTGGACATAATGGACAAAGAGATAAGGAACAAGTCAACGCGCTTTTGCAGAGTCCAGTGGAGTAACCACTCAGAAAGTGAAGTAACCTGGGAACGTGAACAAGATCTAAAGGAGTTCCCTAACCTATTTCTGTAGATAGCCCTGAATCTCGGGGATGAGATTCTGTTAAGGGGGGAGATTTGTAACACACAAAAATTTGCTCTAATTTAAATTTTGGAGTATTTTTGAATTTTATGAATTTATTAGAATTTAAATTGGATTTATTCATTTCTGACCTTTCTTGAACTCAATTAAGTTCATGCAAAATTTTATTGAAAATATTTTATTTGAGTTCCAAATGTCTCAAAGTATTTTCCAAAATTTTCTGGAATTTTTCTGATATTATTACTATTTTCTTTGGCCAAAACTATTTTCTCGAATTATTTTTTATTCGAAAAGGAATTAAAATCTGCGGAATAGTGTTTGGGCCGAAACTTTCGATCCGGACCAGCACTGTGCTCCGGCCCAGCCCATGTCGCCGGCCCGCGCAACCCGCGCAGCCAAAACCCTAGTCGCCGTTGGATCAGCATCGTGCGGTCGAGAAATCACCACGTCGTTTCGCCGCCTCGCTCGTTGGATCGCTGCGCGTGGACGCTCGAGATTTTGCCACTTCGCTTCGTCTTCGCGAGATCGACGGAGGGACGTGGGCTTTGATGGCCGTGATTACCGTCGGCAGTTTCGCACACGTCGAGGCCCTTTAAGCCGCGTTGGTGAGCGCGTTCTGCAGAGGACTCAACACCGCGTCTTTTGCCTCCTCGCACGGACGCCGAGACTCTCCCTAGGCACACTTTTGCTTGCCGTAGTAGCCGCTTTGTCCCGCCGCCGTTTTTGCTTAGTTTCGTCGTCACCGGTCCATCTCCGCCGTCACCGAGGTCACCGGAGTACTCGCCGAGTCGAACCACTTCTTCATGTTGGAAAACCACCGGAGCGTCGTCGACTACGTCGTCTTCCCTAGCTCCGGCAACTTCTTCTTCCGCGCCACCGTCGACCTCGCCGAACTCCTTCAACCACCCGATTGCCATCCAACCGCTGCGGTGAGTCCACGTCGCCTCCACCACTGTTTACGTTTAGATTGATTCGTGACCGTAAATCTTGTTATGTGCGGTAGGGATTAGATCTAGGGTTTTGGTGGTTAGATTTAATATGGACCCTTGGATCATCTTTGGACGCGTAGGATAGCGCCGCGTCGCTAGAATATATAGTAAAACTGCTCGGATAACATGCACCGTTTGATCGGATCTGTGCGGTAGAGATCTAAGCGTTGTCGCGTAGTTTAGCCGTAGCCGTTCGATCGTAGATGCGCGGCTGTGATGCGTACACGCGTCGGCCGTTGGCTGCGTTGTTGATTGAATCGGCACCGTTTATTCCTGAACGTGCGACTGAGATTGCGCCGAACCCTCGCCGAATCACGTGCAGACGCGTGCGCACATTCACTGAGGCAATGACCAGATCTCAGCCGTTGATTCCAAACGGACCATTGCGATCCCGCCGCGTGTCTGCGAGGAGATCGAAGTGTCGCCAGTGCGCGTGGATGTGACCGTTGGTTCTGTGAGAACCGATGGATGGCCGAGGCGTGGCGCGCGATGTCTGAGGCGTCGCCGAGCCGTGCGGGAGTGAGATCCGACCGTTGGTTGAGCAAACGGTCTGGATGTTGACGTGTGTCGCGTCGGGATTGGTTGTGCATCATCGCTGATGCCACGGCTTGCATCAGCTGGTGCACGGGCACAGTGCCGCCAGTCCACTGTAAACCAAAGCCCGGTCGTGGACCCAGTACACCGAGGCGACGTGGCAGCCCCAGAGCATGCCACGTGTCATATGACGTCATGTTGACGTCATTTCTCTAGAAAAATATTTTGGCCGAAATTCATTTCTGTGCTGACGTCATCATGATGCAATGCTGACATCATAAATGCGATTTTTCAGTATAAAAGTAATTTGGAAAAAAAATCGGATTTTCTAATTTCTGTATTTTCAGATTTTATTCAAACTTCAAACAGCTATAACTTTTGCATTTTAACTTGGATTTGGGTGATTCAAATTTCTAAAAATTCATAAAATGGTGATCTCTTTAATAGTGAATTTTATTTGAATTTTTGAGGTCATTTAGTCTAATGTATTAGTTATTTATTGCATATATTGTTTGTACGCGTAAACGCAAATTCGCCGGAAGGTTTCGAGGAAGAGTTCGTCGCTCAAGACCAAGCTTCGGAACACGACCAGCAACTCTTTGAAGGCAAGTGATGCTTTGACCATTTTGATCCCAGTTTCTAAATGTACTTTGCTTTGAAATTATGCATGCTAAATTAAATAAAAATGGATTTAAACTACTTTGGGATAATGTAGGTAACCAACCCATTTTGTTACGCCACCTTGAAATTATTGATTGAATGCCCTAAATCTTGGTCACCCTAAGTTTGATTGTATTAGTTGGATGTTAATATTGTGCCAACACGGGAGGCTAGACTGTGAGTAGATGCTTAGCCTTGCAACGAATCATGAATAATCTTTCGGGAAAATGCTACAATGTTGATTAAGGAAATATTGATTGTATTTTGAAAGTGGTGTGATGATGCCACATGATGAGATTGAGGTACAGAGACCTGTGCGGTTCTGTACCGATGTCGAGTTATTGCTGGCATGTGTTGCACAATAATCAACGGGGTGGGAAATGTTTTAGACTGGGGTAAGTGGCAAGAGGCTGTGTGCCAGGTGGGCCTGTGTGGCAAAGGGGTTGAAGGGTGATGTGAGTCTGTGTGCCACATTGGGGCTGTGTGCCACTATTGAGTTATGAAAGTCTTGCCTTGGTCAGTTAAGGACTTCATCTTGCAAGCCTTTGATCCGAGTCACCCGTACAACCACATGTCTGGTATGGGACAGACCTAGTTGATTAGGGTTCTGATATCTTTCCTCTAACACCTCGGGGTGACAGTGCACGGGGGTGTATCTGTACGGAAGAGCGTACCTGTGCTACGGCTTGGTGCCCATCCAACGGTGATTGGCCTATCCTATTCTTCGGCTCTGTGTGAGGGAAGTGATAGTGAAGGCAATACCGGAGAGGTTCTTTGGTTAAGGTAGAGGTTCCTAAAAGGCTTTGTTACGGACGGTCACCTATGTGGTGAATGGCTGCATCTTGTGGGTAAAGTGTACAACCTCTGCAGAGTGTCAAATCTATTCGAATAGCCGTGTCCGCGGTATTGGACATTGCTCGGGGATTACAGTCAAGGGGTAGATCTTCAAAAACAAAATGTGAAAAGGGTGGCTGTGTGCCAGTGTTAAAAATGAACTGTTAAGGCTGTGTGAAGAGAACCTTCGAAGAAAAACTATTTGAAGAAATTAGTATTATTTATAACTGTTTCACTGCTTTAATCTAAATAAGATACTGGTTAAAAAAATGTTGTTTGATGCAAAAGAACCAATGAAGCCAATCCCATGGAATAAGCTTGCATATAGTAATAGCGCTGCATTCCGTGCATTACTTGTTGAGTGCTTTGTGTACTCACCCCTCCTTGCTTATCAACCCCAACATCAGTGGAGGAGTCTACACCATCGTGGGAGGAGGAGTACATTGAGGATCCGGACAATTAGGGGGCAAGCCCAGTCGGTTGCCTGTGGTAAGATGAAGGCTTCCACGATATTTATTTTTATTCCGCTGTTATTTCATTTACTCTGAATAATGTAAGCCATGCATGGCTGATTTTATGTAAGGAGACCATAAGGTCGTACAACTCAGTTTATATAAATGTTTGCACTATTTATTCTTATATCGCTGTGAATGTCGGTGATGTGCAACCCTGTAAAGACTGTTTGTGCTAGCGTGATCCTGAACTAGCACAGAATACACAGAGGGTCCAGATCGGCAGATTCAGGTCCCGACAATGGTCCTTATTTATCATTAATGTGTCTACAAAATTTTAATCTGATGAACAAGCTCCAAGAAGTTTCAAAAATTCTGAGAGTGCTACATCCTAGTAAAAGGCTAATGATTAATACATAGATTTGCTTTAGCAACCAAAAAATATTTAGATATTTTAAAATTTTTGCATAAATGTTATAACAAAATTCTTAAGATCTAATAAAAAATTTCAATCATCATCACACTCCAGTGAATTTATAAAATTCTTACAAGTACACTGTACCATTTATGTTCTTTCTGTTTTTGATTTTTGAAATATAACAAATGAAGTTCGATACATACATAGATTTGATTGAGAAACCAACAAAATTTTAATTTTTTTAATTTTATATAATGCTAATGAGTCAATTATTAAGCTCTCATAGAAATTTTGAATTATGATCACACACGAGAAAATTTATAAAATTCTGACAATGTTACTGTCCCAATTATGTTCATTCTGTTTTTTGATTTTTTAAGGATAACAACTGAAGTTAAATTATTTTTAAAATTTTTATGTATGATCCTAAACTTCTTAGAATGGTACCGTAAATTTTTCAGATCAAGATAAAGCACATACAATTTTATAAAAATCTGACAGTTTTTTTGAAGTTTTTAAAAAATGTCTCAAAAATTCGTTTTCTCAAGAAATTATCATAGAACATGACTTTCTTAAGGGTTATTGATCAATTTCCGGTCAAATCCGGTGGTCAAACACCAAATTTCGGTCAAAAATGGCGAGATCTCGGCGAGATTTCCAAGATTACTGTAGCAATTTAAAATTTTTGGATTTTGTTTCAGTCAGGCCGGCATTTCAAATCTCGTCCACATTCGGAAACCGAGATCTTGACAAAATCTCACGAAATTTCGACGAGATTTTGAACCTTGAGCGGAACTATCTTTGTGTTCTTCTTTTTGTTTCGAATACAAGGAGAATCCATCTACGCGCGCACACACATGAATACACCTTTTTAGCATACTTTTTTTAATTAAATGCAGGAGAACTATATTTAATTACATTAAGAGAAGAAGTATTGTAAGCAATGTTCAAAATCTCAGATTTCGGTCACCTCTAAGATTCAATATCTCCCGTTTGGATTTTTTTTTAAATGCTACAGTAATTTTAAAAATCTTGGAGAGATTTCTCTATTTCAAGTTGGTTTTGACACATTTTTGGCCAGATTTTAGTGCTGCTGGACCGGATTTTGGAAGAGCCTTGTAACCAAGCAACAAGTGACGAAAAAGAAGCAAAATAGAAACGACAGCAGTCCTTGCTCAGTTGGTTCGTCCGTTGCCTTGTGACCAAAGTGTCTCGGGTTCGAGTCCCCTTGGTTGCCATCATCTCCGGCCAAACTTTTTTGAGAATTTTTTCTAAGCAAGGGAGTTGGCCAAGGCGTTTTTTGAGAATAATATAATAACTTATAATAACTTATCTATTAAGCCCGGAAGAATCCTCGCGCACGGAGAGGCGCCACGTCATCCCTTTTGCGAAAAAGTCCTCAAGAAAATCTGAAACCACGCACAAGTCCTTCCACCGGTTTGATCACCGCTCGACGAGCCAGCGCCGTAGGATCTTTGCGCGTCGTCGTTTCCGTCCTTCTGGAGCCCTCCACGCACCTCCGTTTCCCCGAATGCTTCGCCGAGGCGCGGTTCGCCTGCCTTCCTTCTCCCCCGACGGCTCCGCCAGCTTGCCTCACACGGTCTGTCCGTCCGCCCCTTGATGCTGACGTGAGCGCATACATATATGCGGTTGCTCAACCACCGCCTCCTCCTCCTTCGCCTCGAATCCCACCGTGCCCTAGCCCAAATCCACCACCAACCTCGGTGGCGTTGTCGACATCGGAACCCACCGCAGCTCTTCCAAAACCCCGAGGCGCGCTCGTCGCTCCCTCGCCTATTGATTCGGTTATCATTCTTTGCAGGATTGAACAGTCAAGTAAAATCCCCCTTCCCCTTCCTCGCTTTTACGATTTTTCCTGGTTTCTCAATGCTTTTGGGCCAATCTATGCTGTTTTTTACTTTTGGTGTGCTTTGCTGAGCGACTGCAATTGGAGGATAGATTCTTGATGGATTAGGAAGGCTGAGGGTTTCAAACTGCGTTCATGGAGTAGTCTTTGATGGCGCCCCCGTGATGGTTAGGAGCCGTTGCTGCTCCACCGACCTCCGAGGGCCCAAATCTGGACTGGCTTTTGGTTCCCCTTCCTTTCTGTCGCTGCCTCCGCTTGCTTCTTTCTTCTAGCCTCTTGTTGCTTGGTATGGCGATGGTTCGCTGACTTTGGTTGGGGATTTTGTGTGGTTCAGCATGGATATACTTCCATTTTTCCCTGTGCCATTTTCCTACCATGGATTGGTGCCCGTTTGCCTTGTTCTTCTATCTATTAGGTACGATTAGGGCCTACTTCTTCTCCTTCTTCTTCTCAGTTTTCGTTGCTTCTAGCTGCTCCTCCTACATCCGCCGTCCTGCCTCATTTGGACGCCGCTGTTGCCGCCTTATCCAACAGCGCCCTCACCTCAGCAGCCATCGCCTCCCCCTGGTCACTACTGTCCTGTACTGCGTCACCGTCGCCGTATCCCCGCTCCACCCCTACCTCCCGTGGGCATCACCGTTGGCCATCCCTCCCTTTCCCGAATTAGCTCTCTCTTATCTGCATCCTCCTTGTTACGTACTTCCACAGGTATATGCAATTTGAGAGAGTACAGGAAAATTGGGAAGGATTTCAAAGAGTTAGGGGCTCAGAGGGCAGGAAGCAGGAAAATTACTATTTTCTGGGTACCTTTCTTTGTTAGTGCTATGGCTGATCCAATGGTTTCCCTATATATATGTGTCTAATCTTAAAAGTACTAGGATTAGATGTACTGCATGACAATCAAGATCAGTGTATCTTCTCTTTACTTGCTAATACTGCGCTAAACATTTGTCAAAAGTTTCATTGACATCTCTTTGTGCGTCTAACCGTTCACTATGTTTTAGTGATATATGCTGATGGTGATTTCTTGAAAAAGACATATAGCGCTGCTCGCTTCTCCTCCTTAGTCCTTTTGCTTAGCATGTTGCCCAGCCCAAATGTCTGTATTTGTTTCTTTGGTTGGTTAAACATTTGGCTAAATTTCATTAATATATGTTTGTGCGTTGATCATGTTTTACTGATATATATATACTGATTTTTTTAAAAAAAGAGGTATAGCGCTGTCATCTTCCACTTTTCAGTTTTTGTTCCCCTTAGCATGTTACCCAACACAAATGCCTTCAATTGTTTCTTTAGTTCGTTACTAAATGGTACATGTTAATTGATGCGCCACTTGCTATCATTATTTGTATGACCTCTATCATCTGAGAGTAACAGATGTTTACTCTGAAAAATGTTTTATTTCGCTTAATAGTTGGTACCAAGGTCACCATTAGTTATCTTATTCAACTACAGAAGAATCTATTTCTAGGTTAGGTTTAGCGAATTTGTTGAAAGGCATATAGGAGAGACGGAAGGAATACTACTGGAAGCTGAAACTGGAGATCATGTAGGAACACACCGTGGGTTTTGGTTCTACACAATTGGTCAACAACAAGGATTGCGTCTTCCTGGAGGACCTTGGTATACATTGTCTTTAATACTAACCTCTTTTTATGCTACAATGTCATCAGCTAGATGAAATGTATATTGCCCGAAATATTCAATAGGAACTATTGCTTTGTTACACATTTGCAATTAAAGGGAGAGCTTTCATGATGTAGCATATATCTATCTATCGAAAAAATCATAAAATGAAATGCCTTTTATTAATCTTATGTAGGTATCTGATTGAGAAAGATGTTCAAAATAATGTAGTTTCCGTATCAAGGAATTAGTGTTCACAGGATAGGAGGAGGTGCACATTTCGTCTTGGATCGGTAAACTGGTTTACCAATTCTGGACCTGCAAACAGTGAACAACTCAAATGCAAGGTACCCAAAGCTATATACTAGCATCTATGGTACTGTAGCATATGGTTGTTACTTGTTAGACTTCTGTTTCTTGGTTATCTTTTCGAATTCTCATCACCTGCAGGCTTATAATGGTGCTCTTGCAAAATGGGTCTTTGATGTGCTAATCAGAGATCTACTTGAGTGGCCAACCTTTTAAGCAATCAAACATTTCTTCTTAGATTTAACATGTAGGAATCAGACAGAAGTGACAAAATTGAAGTCTAGATTAACAGAGATTGCACGTGCACTACATGGTGATGTATCTTATTTGCAGTGCCATGGCAGCCATCTATTTACAGTTCTTTCAGTTCACCAATACACTTAGTTGGTTATGCTTATGCATTTCTCTTATGCCTTGCTTTTTCTGTTCTGCATCTAGGAGTAGCAACAAAAGAACCTTAATGTTCTGAATAGCACTGTATTATTTCTTGCCAAAGATGAAAGTCAATGGTCCTTTTTGTAGAGAGATTGGCACATTCACCACACAGCCAAAGGCAGGGGTGGCATTCTATTTATATCCCCAAAGGGAGAGATTATAGGGCTATACTAGGCAAGTACAAAATAAGGAAAGCCAAGGAAAGGAAAGCTAGGGAGAAATTATAGGGCTATACTAGGAAAGTACAAAATAAGGAAGGCCAAGAAAAGGAAAGCCTAATATATACCAAAAATACTCTAATACCCGCTCGCAGTCACAGCGGGAGGAGTCCAGACGCAAAGACTGGACCGAAATTCTTGAAAAAGTTGGGTTGGTAGGCCCTTAGTCATGATGTCCGTGAACTGGTGAGAAGACGGCACGTGCAGGACGCGGACCTCGCCAAGGGAGACCTTCTCGCGGACAAAATGAATGTCGATCTCGATGTGTTTCGTCTGCCGATGTTGTACAGGATTTGTAGACCTGCGTCGAGGGTGCCTTTGACATACCGCAGGATGCGCTTGATAAGCGTGAGATGGGGCTCCCGTGGGTTGTGCATGAAGAGGCACACTTGCTGAACGGCATAGGCCAAGTCAGGGTTGGTGAGTGTGAGGTACTGCAATGCTCCTGCAAGGCTCCGGTACTCTGACGGATCAGCAACAGGGGCACCTTCGAGGCCGGAGAGCTTGGCATGAGTGTCCACTGGCGTAATGGTGGGGTGAAACTCAGCCATGCCCGCCCGTCGGAGAAGGTCGATAGCGTACTGTCGCTGGGACAAGTACATGCCGTCGAAGGATCTCGTGACGGAGATGCCAAGGAAGAAGTGCAGAGCGCCAAGGTCTGTCATGGCGAACTTCGAGTGAAGGTTGCTGATGATGCGCTCAAGGAGGTGTCGAGAGGAGGTGGTGAGGACGATGTCGTCGAGGTACAGTAGCAGATAGGCCATGTCGGTCCCCTGGCGAAGGACAAACAGGGACGCGTCGGAGGAGGATGCGACGAAGCCGAGCTGTCGGATATAGGTGGCAAAGTGCTGGTACCACTCCCGAGGAGTATGTTTCAAGTCATAGAGAGACTTCTGAAGAAGACACACATGGTCAGGGTGAGCAGGGTGCACAAAACCGGAGGGTTGCTGACAATAAACCGTCTCATCGAGAGTGCCATGAAGGAAGGCATTCTTGACGTCGAGCTGGTGAATCGTCCAGGAGCGCGACGTGGCGATGGAGAGAATGGTGCGGATGGTCGCTGGTTTGACCACCGGGTCGAAGGTCTCGTCGTAGTCGACACCGTGTTGCTGGGAGAAGCCGCGGACAACCCAACACGCTTTATAGCGGGCCAAACGACCATCAGAGTGAAACTTGTGTTTGAATATCCACTTGTCAGAGACGATGTTGGCGCCTGGGGGACGAGGAACGAGATGCCAAGTCTGGTTGTCCATGAGGGCTGTGTACTCGTCGTCCACGCAGCGCACCAATTGGGATCGGCGAGAGCGCTGCGATAGTTGCTCGGGACGGGCCGACACAGGATCATGGGAGGCCGTCAGGTTGAAGAACTCCACCAAGTGATCAACGGCAGCCCTTGATCGTGTGACCATCTGTGGAGGTGCAGTTGGTGGTTTGGCCGGCTGGTCGACCACAAGGGAAGTGGCCAGAACAGGGGTCGAGGTAGACGGTGCCGCACGTGGCTGTCGGGTGTAAACCAGACGCACGGGCGGTCGAGGCGGAATGTCGATGTGGGACGCCGTTGCCACCGGGAGTGGCAGCGAGTGCTCAACACCCAAAGGTGGAGCTGTCGCTGCTAGGGAGACCTGCAAGGGCGCAATGGTGCAAGGCACTGACATGGCAGGATCATCGACTAGGAAATCCAAGTCGGCATTATTTGTAGAAGAGGATATGGGAGCACGATTATTGCTGGCAAACGGAAAGTTGCTCTCATCGAAGATGACATGGCGGGAGATGATGACTTTGTTTGTGGCAAGGTCAAGACAGCGGTATCCTTTGTGCTGAGGGGGATAACCAAGGAAGACACAAGCCATGGAACGAGGAGCAAGTTTGTGAGCAGCTGTGGCGGATAAGTTGGGAAAGCAAAGGCAACCAAATACCCGTAGGTGACTATATTGAGGAGGCGTTTGGTGCAGAATCGTGTAAGGAATAGTACCATCGGTGGAAGAGGAAGGGCACCAGTTTAGGAGGTAGGTGGCGGTAGCTAAGGCCCCAGCCCAGAATCTAGGCGGCATGTGAGCATGGAGGAGGAGTGTGCGAACCATATTGTTAAGTGTGCGAAGCATCCGTTCTGCCTTGCCATTCTGTGAGGATGTGTAAGGGCAAGAGAGGCGCATGGCTATGCCGCGGGAGGCAAAGAAGGATGCGTTAGAATGGTTAACAAATTCGCGGCCGTTGTCAGCCTGAACTGACTTGAGTGGGAGGCCGAACTGTGTGCTGGCGAGGGCAGCCATGTCGACTATGTGTTGGTGAACGTCAGATTTCTTTTGAAGAGGAAATGTCCAGCAAAAGTGATAGAAATCATCGAGACAACCAAGTAGTACATCGATCCAGATATGCTAGCCACAGGGGAGGTCCACACATCACAGTGAAGGAGTTCAAAGGGCGCAAAAGTGCGCGAAGTTGAAGTAGCAAAGGGTAGGCGCGTTGGCGAAGCACATCTCCTTTAGGGCAAGCATGGAGCGGGCCCGAGCGAAGGAGGGGAACGGCGTGGAGTTGGCGATATCGTCAGCGGTGTTGGAGAAGCGCGGATTGAGGCCACGTAGTAGATTGAGGACGAGTTGCGAGTCGGAGACGGGGTGGCCGACATTGCGGAGGGCATCTGCTAGCGTCTTGACACGCTGACTGTAGTCGGCGATGGATTGATCACCTTGCATGAGGGAGTGGAACTGACTGCTGAGGAAGATGGCACGTGATTCCTTGTTGTCGCGGAAGAGGGCCTTGATTGCGACCCAGAGATCACGCGCAGTTTCGTCATCGGCCATTGCGGAGTCCAGGGTGTCGTTGGCGACGGAGCCGTACAGCCACTTGAGGACGGCGGAGTCGGCGAGTGTCCAGGCGGGGTCGCCTTGGTGTGCGATGTCGGAGCCATCAATGTGGGAGAGGAGGCCGAACTTGGTGCACATGGTCCGGAAGAATTTGGACCATTGAGAGTAGTTGGCCGCCTTCATGTCGAGAGTGGTCGGCACGTGAGACTTGATGGCGACTGTGCAGTAAGGGTTGAGGACGATCGGCTGCGCGGTTAGCGCTCCGGGGCTGGGGACGGAGCCGTCTTCGGGGGCTGCTGCAGAAGTAGCGGCGGCGGCAACGATTGCAGTGGCAGTGGCTGGATGAGGGTTGGGCGTCGTCATGGTGGGTGGTGTGGCTGCGCAAGACAGAGGAGGAAGGGGTGGAGAGGTCTCAGGAGAAGAAATCTGATACCATGTAGAGAGATTGGCACATTCACCACATAGCCAAAGGCAGGGGTGGCATTCTATTTATATCCCCAAAGGGAGAAATTATAGGGCTATACTAGGCAAGTGCAAAATAAGAAAAGCCAAGGAAAGGAAAGCCAGGGAGAGATTATAGGGCTATACTAGGCAAGTACAAAATAAGGAAGGCTAAGAAAAGGAAAGCCTAATATATACCAAAAATACTCTAATACTTTTGCTTCATGGATATCTATAGCACAAAAGAGATGTTCACATGCATTCATGTAATGCATTATTGCACTTTTTTTAATTGCCTTCACGGATGGTATTCTTGGTCATAGAGTTAATCATTATACACTCATTTTGTTTGCAGGCCTATATAAATTTCCAGAGCTTAGACTAATTGTTCACATGTTTTACTAGATATACTTCAGCAAGATCAGCGGTATTAGCATAATTCCTCATTTCATTTTTTTCCTTCCCTCTTTTTTTTTTGCATGTATATAAAAAAATACACTCTGGGTTTATTTTGGTCCAAATAATAAAAAAAACACTGTGCTTGGATGTGCTATAGGTGTGCTATAAATAAACATATTTTCTTATATATTTATGACTTTAAGTGCGTCCTTTTAGATTTCAGTGTGTCAATTATCGATATCCTCCTGTGAGAAGAAGAGCTGTATCTCAAAATCGAAGGGTAAGTGACAAGATCAATAAGGCTAGCCATGTTCAGGTTGGTTGTACTCGAAAATTCAGACATGCTCACATATCTTCATGTTGTCTTTTGATATCATGGTTTTAGTTGGTTTATTCTTTATTTCAGGTAACACAATGAGAAAATCTTATGTATATTGAAGCCATGGAATAGGCAGCAGAATGAAAACTTTCAGTAGCATTTTTTGTTCCTTCCTCCTTTGTCAATTTGTTATGAATAGTACAACACCTTCTCTTTTTACTTCTCTCAAGCCTTTATGAAATATTTGGTTTTGGTTACTGGTTTAGTGTATGAAGTTAAAGCCCTAGGATGTTCGAGTGTTTCATTGATTGGTTTATTTGTCTTGGTGACTAGGCTCCAGGATATTCCTTTTGCTTTTATCTATTGTCCTAAGCTATTTGTTGCTAACTTTCTAATTACTGCCAGTTTCATGCTAGCTTAGGATTTGTGGATTGTCCACTATTGGTTTCTTGCTTACGAGCTTTGTACACTTACTACTCTTTATTTGGTGGGTATTAATTTCTAGAGTTTGGATCACCGAGAAGCAGATGTTCTTTTAAAAAAAATCATTCATGGTATCATGGTATACTATCTGCACTTCCATATAGTCAGGAGCACAAATGTAGGCCTCATGCTTACAAAGAAAATTGCAAATGATTTGCTTAGATTTCCATCATATTGTTCAGGATATTGTTTTGGTCTTTTATATAGGAAGCCCTGTATAGATTAGAATGACATATCCTTACTTTATTGCATAGTATCCTGATTGCATTTCCATTTATAAAAGATACATGTTGTATTCTCTAGCTTTCTGGCAGTAGACAGTTATTAAAGTTTTCATCTAATTGTTTAGCCTGATATAAATTTTCTGTCGCGATACTTAGCTTTCTGACAGCAGGTAGTTATTTTTATTTTAACCTAATGTTTGCTGAAATACTTGGGTTTATTTTCTCACAGTAATATGTCAGGATACTTGCTATATTCATGCCTATTCTCTAGATTGCTCTGTGGCCTACAACCGTGGTTCCCTAGGCTTGCTAGATTTTTGTTTTATATCCTGTGGCAGCTTAGAAACCATGTCGGTAACGTTTCCCTATTCCATAGCATAGAAGGGAGCCTCATCGTCCTAATTGTCCATTTCATTGTATTTGATGTTCCATTCCTTCCCTTTCCATTGATATCTTCATCTAGAGCCAAGCCTCATCAGTGATTTGGTAAATTCAAATTTTCATGATCTTTTCAGGAAAAATGGAAGTGCATATCATTGTTATATATTGATAAAGTGATAACCAAGTAGCCACATATTAGGAGATAAAAGGCATAGAAAACACTTCAAATGCTTTTTTTGTTTCTTCTATTTGGAAAAAAATTTAGGTGTTTGAATGAAGAGAATGGTGTGAAGAAATTTTGCATATATATGTTATTATGGCCCAATTTGTACATTTTAGAGGAGATATGTTTTTAGTGTTTGTCAGCACAGGGCATCCCTAGGATCATATTATCATGTATCTAGGTTATTTGTACATTTTAGAGGAGACATGCTTTTAGTGTTTGTCAGCACAGGGCATCCCTAGGATCATATTATCAAGTATCTAGGTTGCTTGTGTTACTGCTGAAATCATCGGATATGAATTCATTATAATTGTCCTAGCATACTGTCTTTCGATACAAGATTATAATAATTGTTTTCTAAAGATACTTAAAGTTTTTTTTTGTAATTGTAGGTTCACAGTGTCGTTCAGTTGTCTCCGTCACAAGCAAGTTGTCTCCATCACAAGCAGATCGAGAGATTATTGTTGTTGTTTGTAAGATGTGGTCCATGGATTGGTGAAATACCCAGGTAATTTCTTCAATATATTGTACAAAGTTACATGTGAATCATTCTCTTTCTCATAGATAAGGATCCCACTTCATTATGTTTTAGATGTCTCTTTGTGCTGAATAAAGATTGGACGAGCAGAAATAGAATAGCGTTGTAGCCTTTTTTTTGAAAAAAAAAATAGTGCTTCCACTAGAGTTTTCTCATGTGTCTTATAAACAAGGTACTCTTGATAAGCAGATTGGTCTAAACCATGACAGCTGAGCACACCTGAAGATGAAGGCCCTTGGCCTAGAACCGTAGGATTGTATACTTGGGACTGTTAATCATCTCCAGATAGCACTTCAGAGAATTTGTGGCATTGCATGCAAAAGATCCGCAGCATTTTTAAGATGTTGTATTCTCAGTCACCAATTCACGAACACAAACTTCGCTATCCCTATTTTAGATTACCTGTGTCTAAATGCAAAGCTTATAATCTTTATTTCACTTCATATTAGTTCTGTATTAATTGTACTCTTGTGTCTTTATGGTTCGACATCAGACCTTTTATATCTATGTGGATTTAAGCTGGACAAATTTCACATTTCATTTAGAGATTTGTTATCGGTTGGTTATATGTGTTGCATGTATAGTGTGACTCTTAAACCATTTTATGCCATATTTTTTCACAAAGTCGACTGTTCTCATGATAGGCGTAGCGTAGCGCGCTACCCTACCTAGTATGTATATTAAGCCAGAAAGAATTTGAGCTCATCTAGGGCATGTCATACTTTTTTTGCGAAAAACCCCTCCATAAATTCCGAAATCCCGAACAAGTCCTTTCACCCGTTATTTTGCAAAACAGACCCTAGAAATCCGAAATCACAAACAGGTCCTTCCACCGGTTATTTTGCAAATAGGACCCCGTAATTCCGCAGATTCAACTCGTGCATCGGTTCTTTAAACTTGAAAGATTTTAAATTACGTTTAGGTCCGATTATTTAGCAAAAAAAAACGTGGTTCCGCAAAATCGATGCTAACGCTGGTTCTTTAAACTCAAAAGATTTAGAATTACATTTAAGTCCGCCCAGGCGCCAGTTCTTTATGCCCGAGATATTTAAAATTACATTTAGATCCTTAAACCATTTTTGCAACGCAAAACTCTGGAGTGAGATTATCGCGGCGCAGTGTAGCGCGTTATACTACCTAGTATTTACTAAGCAAGGGAGTTGGCCAAGGCAGCAAGAACAAAATGAAATTTGAAACCTTGTGCTACATGACTGCGAAAGAGCATCACTGAAGAGGAAGCCTCAGCTTTTGTCCAACGAGTGTTTGCCTGTCTAGTTTGGTGAGCTTTGGATCGGTTTGGGCCTCCTGTCAATCATGTTTTCCGAATTATCTATCTTGAGTTGAGCAGCTAGACTTGGATGGCTCCATTTTTTTGGTCTCTGTTAGTCTTTGCTGCCGTAGTCCGTAGAGCAAAAATTGCGGATAAAAATAAAGCAGGAATCGAACACATCACCAGGAGGCTAATACTCGCATGCACTACCGACTGACATAGGAAGCCTTTGTGTACTTTTATTTTTGCTCAGTTTTTTTGTAGCTTCGGGAGGCCATTTGACAGATCCGGCCATTAGAAGTACTAGTCTCGGCGATAATCACCGGGATTTCGCTGGTGCAGAACGAGATTTCGCCAAAAAATTTTGCGATTTTGGTTCAACAAGGTAACGAAATGTCTTCATTTTTTGGATGCTTTTTCATTAATTCTTGCCTACATGTCGGTATTAGGTGTTGTATTGGTGCTCGCAGATTCAAGTAGATCAACAAGAAAATGCAACCTTAGTAGCATAAACTATACAATTGTAGATTATGCATTTGATACTCGTCTGTATTTTACATAACTTGGACATTCCAATGTTGCCTAGCTTGTCCAATACCTCCAGTACAGCTAAAATGGAAAAAAATTCCCATTTTTTTCAAGCTGCTAGAGACTATTTTACAGTACTTTGCACTGTCAGATTTTTTGAAAATTCCTCAAGCTTGATCATCATCCAAAATTTTTATCAGAGCTTAAGAATTGCCTCTGCACCATTCTCTAAAATTTTCAAATTTTTTTGTTTGCTCAATAAAATACATGTAAGCATTGAAGTTCATTTGTTATATTTCAAAAATCAAAAACAACATAAATAGTACAGTGTCATTGTAAGAATTTTATAAATTCACTGGAGTGTGAACATGATTCAAAAAACTTATGAGATCTTAAGTATTTCCTTAGTACCCTTATGTAAAATTTAAAAAATTCTAAATATTTTTTTATTTCTAAAGCAAATCTATGGTGATCATCAGACTTTTATCAGGACGTAGCACTGTCAGAATTTTTAAAACTTCTCGAAGCTTGATCATCATATAAACATTTTATAGAAACATTAATGATACATCAGGACTATCCACAAAAATTTTCAAAATTTTCTAACGTGGTTTGGACCAATTTTCATTTGGTTGAAGTTTGCCGGTAAGGCTTTTATCAGGACAGTAGCACTGTCCGAAGTTTTAAAAATACATGAAGCTTGATCATCATCTGAAAATTTTATGGAAACATTAGAGATGCATCATAATCATGGAAAAAAATTCAAAATTTTCTAATATGGTTTGTTCCATTTTTCACTCGGTTCAAACTTGCCGGTCAACGTTTTATCAGGACAGTAGCAATATTTTAATTTTTAAAACTTCCTCAAACTTCATAACGATCTGAAATTTTTATGAGAATATCACTGATGTGTCAAGAATCTCCACAAAACATTTCAAAAAATTTCGACATCGTTTGAGATATTTTTCGCTCGGTGCAAATTGACCAAAATCTCGCCGAGATTTCAGAAATTTTGACAAAAATTTCGATTTTCTCGGTGAAAAAAAAACAAATTTAAATTTTCTTTTGTATTTCATCCAAAATTTGTCCGAAATTTCGAGATCTCAACGAGATTTCGGATTTCGATCACCTACGAGATGTCATCCGAAAACGAGATTTCAGATTGCAAGCACCTTCTAAGATGGACTTAAGCACAAAAAGAAACTAAATAACTTGAGATTGCTAGTCACCTTAGCACACATTTCGAATGATAAAGATTGAAGATAAATTCACGACCTTAGAACGTATATGTAAAAATGGATAACAAGATTTAAACCCTAGTGAAAAGAGTAGTATAACCGCAACTACACCACCCACCAAGAGGTGATTCCTGGATCTTTTCGTTTCTATTGCTTTCTAGTCGTATTCTTAGTGAAATAGACTATATATGCCTCTATTAGGGTATTTGTCCACTTCCTGACAAAGTCACCGAAGATGTAGGTGACGGCCGAGGAAGACCTTGAGAAGCTTTTTGAAGGCGGGAGGCATTGCTCAACATGAGGCGCCTATCAACTTTCCGTAGCGAACACCAGTTGAAGAACAGGCACCGTCATGTGTGATTTTCACAGTTGAGGGTGCTCCATAAACCATACGGACAGTTCTAGTGCAGCCAGCTTTGCTCTATCCTGAACTTTCCGGCATGTGAGAATCTACTTTCGGTGGAAAATGTGGCTGACCAGAATTGCAAATGTAGCTCTTCAAACGTGATTCCACACTCCTCTATGGTAGGAGACGGTCTCCTGTGCTCGCCGGCCGCCTCCGCATCCGTCTCTCGTGCTTGGCTGCCGTTGGAGCATGTGCCCTCTGGCTGCGTGCTCGCTTGCTCCCGAGCATGGCAGGCCGACTTCCGCAGTAGTTGAGGACAGAGGAGACTAAATTTACAATTTCGGTAAAAAAAGAGTTAGATTTGTATTTTCGGTATAGAGAGCTAAAAAAAGCGATCGCATCAATTCATGTCATTGCACGCACTTCCTTGTTGACGTACCGCTGCATAGTTAGCTCAAAACTACTTTCGGTGCATTGTGTTATCTCGCTAATGTTCAACTGTAAATTTAAGTCAAAATATACGACAGCCAGACCAGACTGATAGACTCGTATATTCTTCGATTTGTGTTGTGTTTGCCGAGCCGTACGCGCACCACTCACCTCCCAGGCGAGTCCCGTCCAACAGCATGGCAGCAAGGAATGAAATCCCCAGTCAAAAGAACCCAGAGAAAAACTCGAAAAAGCTTCTTTCGAGTTTTGCTTTGGGTTTTGGGTTCTTTTAGCTGGGGATTTCATTATATATATATTAAAGAGATATTAAAAATTACTGGACTACTTCTAATTACGATCTATACGCACTATATCAAATACATGCATATAAAAAATATGAAGTAAAGATAAATATTTATTAGGGATGCAAATAGAATATCACACTAATTTTATAGTAAAATATAAAATGCATAATATTTTTGATGACGATCGGGACCATCAACCGCAGAAGAAAGAAAGGGGGAGCGAGGTGTCTGCTCGGGAGCCGGATCCGAGGTCGCGCTCGTTCGGGGGCTTCAGGCATCGCGGGGAAGTCGTCCAAGAAAGGATGTCAGACACGAGGATTTATACTGGTTCGAGCCTCTAAGGTCAGGTAATACCTCTATTCCAGTTTCGCCCTGAGGCTAAGGGTGTATTAGCGGCTCTATCGAAGAGTACAAGGACGGGGCCCGAGCAAGAGCAGGGGGCCGCGCCGTTCTTCTTTGTTGGTGTCGCGAGTCGGGGGTTGCCCTTGTCTCCTGTTTTTCTGTCTTGTGGCTACTCTGTTCTTCTTCTCCCGTGTGCGACTTGTCCCCCGTGGTTGGGGTGACCTACTGCTTTTGTAGCCCTCGGGAAACCTTGCTGCTTGGTCCCGAGGTCGACGTCAGGAGCCCGTGGTGATTTGACGGAGGCTCGGAAGTCGTTGCTAGCCGTTGAGAGTCTGACGGGAGCTGTTGAGATCTTGATGGGAGCTTTTGAGATTTTGACGGGAGCTGTTGAACCCTAGTTCCCACTTAGGGGCAGCTAGGGTGCTGATTCCCACGCAGGGGAGAGTCTTACATAAGATAAAAATAGAAATGTTACAGATGTCCCTTTCCTTAGTGCCTGCGAGAGCATCGAGGTCGAGGATGAGGCGTCGGGGTCGAGGGTGCCTGCCCCTGTGGCGGTGCCCGAGCTCGAGCTTGCTGGCCCCGAGCCCGACCATCGAGGGGGCATCACCTAGGTCGGGAATAAGCCTCTTGGTCTGTGGAAAGCTGCCACGAGGCCGGGGGGATGCTTACACGTGATGAGGGTATCGATCCCCGACAGCTAGCCCCCGAGGCTCAAGGGACGGCCCTGAAGCTTGGGGCGGCCTTGAGTCTTATTGTTTCTTGAGAAGGGGTCGACCCTTTAGCCGAGCACGGTAGCCCCCGAGGCTGACCTTGCGTCGAAATCCCCCAGGGACCTCTATCGTGGTCACCCCGAACTTGTCCTTTTGTCTTTGCGGCATTAAATTGCGGATCGCGCCTGGGAGGTATCTGATTTTCTCCGCCTCGGGTTCCCACAGCGGATTCGAGGAGACGGCCCGTAACGCCTCGCGTCCTGACGCGATGGGTGGCAGACACGGGAAGTAACGCTTCGGGTCCCCCGGGGCAGGGGGAATTCGAGGAGACGTGACTGTGGCGCTTCACGTTCTCTGCCCGAAAACCCCGACGCGCCTTTTAAGGAGTAACTGACGCTGGCTGTTAGAGGCCATGCTCCTTTAAAGACCCGAAGCTGCACACTTCTGAAGTCCTTCACCCTTACGCTGTGTCTCTGGTCTTTTTGCTTGTCGTCCCTTTCTTTCCTTGATCTGTCTTGATTCTTTTGAGAGACATGGCTAAGTTCGAAAAAAGCACCTTGACCACCGAGAGGATGAGGGAGTTCGAGTCGTTGGGGCTTCTGGATCCCACGACCTGGCGGCTCCCGGTGGCTGGAGAGGTCGAACCGCACCCACGGGAGGATGAGATCGTGAGCACAGGCAGTACACGCTCTTCGGGCTACGGACCCCGGAGAGCGATTTCTTGGCTGTCGTTCTCGCGCAATGCGAGATCGAGCTTGTCAATCTGGTGCCGAACTCCATCCTCCTCTCTATCTTCTCGCATCTCTGCGAGGGGTTCCTTGGAATCCTTCCCACCCCCTCTCTTTTTCCGCTTTTACTCTTTGTTTCGCACCTCGAAGGACCCTGTCATCGGGTGCCTTTATTTCTGGCTACGGACTGGGCTTCCCTGCACCTTCCTTCAAATCCCGAACCGGGACTCCCTCGGGCCGTGGACGGAGAGATGGTTTTACCTGAAGAAGGGCGAGGGGGGCGAGCTCGCGTACAACAGCATCGCTGTGGACAGTAAGCACAAGACCCCGGAGCCTGAGGACTCGACGGCCGACCAAGAGGCCGTCGCCATCATCCATGTCTGCGCGACGCGCGGCCTGATCGGTCAGGCTGTGGTCGTAGACTACCTTCGGGCTCGGGTGTCCCCTCTGCGGAAGAGGGTGCACCCGTTCTTCGAGATTCGAGGAAGGGATGATTGTAACACCCTAATTTTTGCTCTAGTTTAAATTTTGAGAGTATTTTTGATTTTTGTGAATTCTTGAGAATTTATCGAAATTTATTTGGAATTACTCAAAACTAGCCTTCCTTGAAAACAATTAAATAATGTATAAGTTCTAGCAAAGTTTTATTGAAAATATTTTATTTGAGGTCCAAATATCTCAAGGTATTTTCTGGAATTTTTCTAGAATTTTTCTGCTATTTTAAAAGTCCCAAATGAATTAAATGAATTTCTAGAATTATTTTTATTGAAAAAGGTTTTAAAAATGGCTATGAGCGAGAATGGGCGAGCCCATTCTTGTCGCGCGCCGCCACCCATCCGCGCCGAAACCCTAGCGCGCCCGGTGAACCGTTCGATCTTGATCGAGCGCTATGCGTGTGCCACGTCGTTCGCGATGCGAGCCATCCGATCCAATCGCGCGGACGTCGAGATTGCGCCACGTCGATCGTCTCGCGAGATCACCGGAGCTAACGCCGCCGGCCGTTACCGCTTGTTTCGCCACAGCGCGCACGCCGAGGCCCCTTAAAGTGCACCGAGTAGCGCGTCTCGCGTAACTCTTCTCGCCGCGTCTTTTGACACCTTGCACGCACGCCAAGACCCTCTCTAGCGCTGAGCGAGCTCGCCGTAGTTGTTCCCTGCGACCGCCATTGTTCTCCGTCGTTTGCGTCGCCGCCGGTCCACTTCCGCCGTTGTTGAGGTCACGGGTACCGATCTCGTCGAGGCGCGTCGAGCGCGCCACTTCTTCACGTCGGAAGCGCCCGCCGCGCCGCCGGCGTCCTCGTCTTCCTCGACTCGGCGACTGTTCCTTCGCGCCGTCGTTGACCTCGCCAACTTCCGCGCGCCGTCCGATCCTCATCGCTCGGTTTTGGTGAGTCCACGTATCCACTTCTCTGTTTACGTTTGGATTAAATTATAGGCGTTAGATCGTAATGTGCGGCGTAGATTAGATCGGACATTAGGGCTATTAGTAGATCTTGGCCGTTAGATCAGGGTTGAGCGGTAGAGATTAGATCTAGTCTCTGTAACTTGGTTACATCTCGGTAGTTGGATCGTTAGTGTATGCATAGGATTGAGCCACGTCAAGCCGTGAATAGTAATGCGACTCGTGCTTTGGCCGTCGGATCGGATATAAGCGGTTGAGTTCGGATCTGGTTTTGCCCTAGGATCGCGCCGTTCGATTTGAGCGTCGCGGCGGTGGTAGCGCCGCACCTTCATCAATCTCGCACGACGCGTGGTTGCTGACCGAGCGAGACCAGATCCGGCCGTTGCTTTGGGGGCGCCCGCGCTGCGTCGTGCGCGTGGCTACGAGTAAATCGAGTCGCCGCGTCGGTCGCGGAATCAACCGTTGGATTTAGGCCGGCACCGGATGCGCGGCGCGTGTCGCGACGCATCTCGGTCTGCGCTGCGGTCGCGCGTGAGGATCGACCGTCGGTTTTAGCGAGCGGTGCGGATTTTGCCGCGTGTTCGCGATCGCTTACGTGAACCAAGTCCACGCTAGACGAGCCGAGCCGTGAACCCGTCCATAGACAGAGCGGCGTGGCGACCTGCAGGCGTGCCGCGTGTCGTGTTGGCGTCATCGGCGTCATAAATATTTTCATATATAAAAATATTTCGACGGAAATTCATTTCGGTGCTGACGTCATCATGAGGCATGCTGACGTCATAAATGCAATTTCAAGTATAAAAATAATTTGGAAAAATCGGATTTTCTAATTTCAGTATTTTGATTTTATTCAAAACTTCAAATGACTATAACTTTTGCATTTTAACTCGGATTTGGGTGATTCAAATTTCTAAAAATTCATAAAATTGTGATCTATTTAATGATGAATTTTATTTGAATTTTGAGATTATCTAGTCGTCTGTATTAGCTATTTATTGCATATTTTATTTTAGCAGCGTAGCGCAAATTTAGGAAGGTTTGAAGAAGAATTAGTCGCTCAAGACCAAGCTTGAACACGACCGCAGCTCTTTGAAGGCAAGTGATGCTTTGATCATTTTGATCCCAGATTTTAAAATGTAATTTATGCTTTGAAACTATGCATGCTAATTATTTAAAATGAATTTAAATTAATTTGGGATAATGTAGTTAATCAACCCATTTTGTTATGCCACCTTGAATTATTAATTGTATGCCTAGATCATTGTCACCTAAGTTTTGATTATATTAGTTGGATGTTAATATTGTGCCAACACGGGAGGCTAGGCAGTGAGTAGATGCTTAGCCTTGCAACGAATCATGAATGATCTTTCGGAAAAATGCTACAATATTGATTAAAGACATATTGAATGTATTTTGAAAAGTGGTGTGATGATGCCACATGTGGAGATTGAGTCTGACAAGAACTGTGTGGTTCCGCATCGATATTGAGTTATTCTTGGCATGTGTTGCACAATAATCAAGCTGGGTGGAAAATGATTTAGGCTGGGGCAAGTGGCAAGAGGTGTGTGCCAGGTGGGCTGTGTGGCATTGGGTTGTTGAGTGATGTGAGTCTGTGTGCCACATTGGGGTGTGTGCCCTTGTTGAGTGTTGAAAGTCTTGCCTTGGTGATTAAGGACTTCACCTTGCAAGCCTTTGATCCGAGTCAACCGTACAACCACATGTCGACATGGGACAGACCTAGTTGACTAGGGTTACGATATCTTTCCTCGATACCTCGGGGACAAGTACAGGGTGTATCTGTATGGGGGCGTACGTGCTACGGCTTGGTGCCCATCCAACGGTGATTGGCGGTCCTATACTTGGCTCTGTGTGAGGGAAGTGATAGTGAAGGCAATCTGGAGAGGTTCTTTGGTTAAGGTAGAAGTTCTGAAAAGCTTTGTTGCGGACAATCACCGTGTGGTGGCGGTGTATCTTGTGGGTAAAGTGTACAACCTCTGCAGAGTGTCAAAACTATTGAATAGCCGTGCTCACGGTATTGAGCATTGCTCGGGATTACTGATCAAGGGTAGTTTTTCATAAACAAAACATGGAAGGGTGGTGTGTGCGGTGTTGGAAATGAACCGATAAGGTGTGTGCCGAGAATCTTGAAGAAAAACCATTTGAAATTAGTATTACTTATATCATTTCAACGCTTTAATCTAAACAAGATACTAGTTTAAAAATCTTTGCTTGATGCAAAAGGATCAATTAAGCCAATCCATTGGAATAAGCTTTGCATATAGTAATAGTCTTTGCATTACATGCATTACTTGTTGAGTGCCTTGTGTACTCACCCCACCTTGCTTATCAACCCCAACATCGGTGGAGGAGACTACACGGTATGGGAGGAGAGTGCGTCGAGGACACGAGCAACTAGGGGCAAGCCCGATCGGTTGCACTGTGGCAAGATGGAGGCTTCCACGACTTTTTATGTTCATTGCTATTTCTTTGTTTTGAATAATGTAAGCCTGCGTGGTGACTTATCTGTAAGGAGACCATAAGGTTGTACAACTCGTTTTATATACATGTTTGCACTATTTATTCTTATATCCTTGTGAATGTCGTGATGTGCAACCCGTATGATTGTGTGTGCTAAGCGTGATCTGGGTAGCACGAATGAATACACAGAGGGTCGGATTTGCGATTCGGGTCCCGCAGAGGTGGTATCGAGCAGCGGTGTTGTAGGCCTTGACCTTAGTTTGGTTGTGCCTAGGAGGTGAAAACTATTTTCTAAAGACCTAATCAACTTGAGCAAGAATGTCAAAGAAATCTCGACTTATCTCTTCTCCCTTATTCATACCTATTTGAATTTTTATTATTCTCTATTTAATTTAAACAAGGTTTGTTTTGGCGGATGAGGATGATCCATACCTATGGAGAGCGCCGGAGGATACGCCGCGGAGTTATGGCGTATGATGCGATTGCTTGGAGGTTTTGACGACGACCAGCATCGAGGACTTGGTAGTACAGGCGGGACTTGGCGTCGCTGGGGCGTCAAGATCACGATGTATGCTCGGGAGAGGGCGAGGCGAGTCGTCCTATCTACATCACCGCCGGAGGTCTTCTTCGAGGCGGGATTCGGGAGGCGTCGCGTCGAGCGATGCGACGATTGCCCGCACTTACTCCGCGAGTTAGAGGCACCGTCTTCCGCCACCATCGCGTCGAGACAATCGTTTGGACAGGATGGAGCTTGTGGAGGAGGGCGCCACTATCACCCACTGGCAAGGTGCGTCATCGCCAGAGGGCGCCTTGGGCGAGACAGTCCGGGAGTTGCAGAGGACCGCGACGAGGTTATAGAGGCAAGAACCCAACAGGAGAACTTAGCTCATGCCATACGAGAAGATCCGGGAGTTGGAGATGGCTTTGTATGGACCCGAGCGAACGATCCCTGAGTTACATGATCCAGATCCGAGAGGCCGGGCGAGGCGCCGATCTGAGAGCAGCAGCCGGGACCAGCAGAGTCGATGGGGTCTTTTGCACCCGCGCGATGAGGTCACGAGACCGATTCGCCCCAATGCCACGGCACCGCGGTGTACGCTCGGGAAGCCGCGGCCGGGTTGGCTCGATGGTGATCGAGTCTAGTAGAGTGTAGTGTCGAGACTCGAATATCGAGTCGCGTCTTTGTTTGAGTTACCCTTAGGTGTGAGTTGTCATGGATTCCTATGTTTGCTTACTTGCTTTTGGTTGTGAGTGTCACGTATGTGTTGCATTGCCCTTAGGCACTTGTGAGCAACCATCTTGCTTTATATTATATCAATAAAGTGGCTAAATAATTTAAGTTACACTGTTTCCCCACATAAGTTCTTTTACTTGTCTATGCTTTCTTCTTTTCTTAACCATTGAAGCTTGCAGCAGATGGTGAGGACTCGTGGAAATGTTGGAGCCAGTGAAGTGGAGCTAACAGACGGACAACGAGAATGAAGAGCGATTCCTCAACCACCGCAGTCGATATGAGAACACAGGAGCCTTTTTGACAGCCGGACTCAACTCATGACCACGATGGTTCAAACCATGCGGCGAGATATCCAATCAAGCTGCTGCGAATGTTCAACACAGGGGCAACCATGGACCACACCCCTACTCCAGATTGTCGGAGTTTATGAGAACTCGTCCACCCACTTTCTCGTGCGCCAATCCCTTTGGAAGCGGACGATTGGCTAAGGACAATTGAAAGGAAGCTGCACATTACCCAATGTGTAGGACATGAGAGGGTACTCTATGCCTCTCATCAACTCGAAGGGCTGCCGCGAGAATGGTGGGAAAACCTGCGCGACTCATGAGGACCCGCAGAGTATCACATGGGAGAATTCACCTCGGCCTTCCGTCGGTACCATGTACCCGAGGGTATCATGGATCTTAAAAGGAGGAGTTCGAAGCCTCAAGCAAGGCGGCGATCGGTGGCGATTACGAACAAGTTCACCTAAGCGCACGCTACGCACTGCAGGGCGTGGCTACGGATAAGGCAGACAATCCCGCTTCATGAAGGATTGAATGCGAGGTTGCAGTGGGACCGATCACCCACACATTCCACGACTTTCAAGAGTTAGTTAACAAAGCCACGATCTTAGAGGACAAGCGCCGAGAGTTGGATGACAACAGAAGCGCAGAATGGCGCAACAAGGAGGTCGTCGGGGCAGAGAGGCAGAGGGCGGCACCCAACAGCTCATTGGTACCGGCCTAGAGGCAATGACGAGGCACCTGCCGGCAAATCGCCCGATGGGTCAAAATGTTCGACTCGGCGAACTATAGCGCGGTGGAGGAACCTCTCGGGCCGTGGGAAGGCGTTGCTATCATTGCAATGAAATGGGGCATTTGCCAACAAGCGCCCTAAGAAGGAGGTGTCACCCGGTTCGCTTTAACACAGGGAACACACGGCAAGGACTCCGCACCAATCATGAACGCGGGCATCAACAGCAGCGACTCCATCCCAAGGAAGCGCACGAGGCAAAGTCAACCACATCACAGCGGATGAAGTCGAGCGCCTCGGACGTTGTCTTGGGTAAGTTCTAGTAAACTCGATACCACCATCGTTTTATTTGATTCCGAGCCGCATTCTTTTATTTCCGAGATTTTGCTGTTCAAAATGATATGGAAAT
The DNA here is from genome assembly GCA_036346275.1 of Otatea glauca. NCBI lineage: Eukaryota > Viridiplantae > Streptophyta > Magnoliopsida > Poales > Poaceae > Otatea > Otatea glauca. Next base: position 45,898,359 of record CM070715.1, on the reverse strand, counting down.
AGTGAATCTTAAATGTGTGCTCATAGTCAATCCTGGATCGAACTCCGATCTAAAGTAGGATGTTACGGGGTAGGAATAATAATTAATGGAGTTGAGTTCCTAGCGAACTTAATCGTCCTTAATACCCAAACCTTGGATGTTATCACAGGAATGGATTGGTTAACCGATCACAAGGCGATATTGGACTGCGGAAAAGAGTCATATCGGTCGAGAGCCGGATGGAAAGAAAATTGAGTTTGAAGCGAAACCGATGCGAGATGGACAATTGATGGTCAACGGCATGAAGGATCGACTTAGAGGAAGTCTCCATAGTCAATGAATATCCGGATGTTTTCCCGGAAGATTTACGGAATGCCGCGGATAGAGATATCGAGTTCGTGATAGAACTAGTCGAGGACAGCTCAATAGCTAAGAGACCTTACAGGATGTCCACAGAGGAATTGGTGGAAATGAAGAAGCAAATTGAAGAAGCTGCTGGAAAAGGGATTTATAAGACCTAGTTCATCGCCATGGGGAGCACTGTCTTATTCGTTAAGAAGAAGGGCGGAAGTTTGAGGATGTGTATAGACTATCGTGCACTCAATGATGTGACGATAAAGAATAAGTATCCGCTACCGGGATCGATGATTTGTTTGACCATTGAGAGGAGCGGGAGTATTCTCCAAAATTGATCTTGATCGAGGATACCATCGGTGAAGATCCGATCGAGGATATTAGAAGGCGCATTTTCGTCAAGATATGGACACTACGAGTTTCTGATGATGCCTTTTGGTGCGACAAATGCACCAGCATATTTCATGAACTTAATGAATAAGGTTTTTATGGAAAACTTGGATAAGTTCGTCGTCGTATTCATAGATGACATCCTTATCTATTCCAAGACGAGAGAAGAGCACGCCGAGCACTTGAGGCTAGTCCTTGAAAAGTTGAGGAACAACGGTTGTTTGCGAAATTTAGCAAATGTGATTTCTGGAAAGATAAGGTGGAATTTCTTGGACACATAATGACAGCAGAAGGAGTTGCTGTAGATCCAAAGAAAGTGGAAACGGTTTTACATTGGGAACAGCCGAAGACGGTAACCCAAATCCGTAGTTTCCTTGGAATGGCGGGGTATTACCGTCGATTCATTGAAGGATTCTCTACGATTGCGAGACCTCTTACGCAATTGTTGAAAAAGAAAAGAAATTTTTATGGACACCGAGTGTGAGAAGAATTTTGAGAATTGAAAAGGAGGTTAACATCGGCACTGTATTAGTTTTACAGACGTTCACCAAGACTTTGACATCTATTGTGATGCATCGCGTCGAGGATTGGGATGCGTGTTGATGCAAAATAGGAAGGTAATTGCCTATGCATCGAGGCAATTGAGACCACATGAGGAGAACTATCCGACTCATGATTTAGAATTAACTGCCGTAGTGCATGCACTAAAAATATGGCGTCATCATCTCATCGGAAATAGATGTGAAGTATATACTGATCATAAAAGCCTTAAGTATATTTTCACACAAGCTGACCTAAATATGAGGCAAAGAAGATGGTTAGAGTTAATCAAGGATTATAATGTGGAATTCACTACCACAGGGAAAGCCAGCGTGGTGGCAGACGCCTTGAGCAGAAAGAACCACAGTGTAAATATGCTGTTGGAAACAAGTCAGGCAGAATTGTGTAAGGATTTCCAGAAACTAGAATTGGAAATGGTACCAAAAGGATTCCTAGTAACCTTGGAAGTAAGACCTACCCTGGAAGATCAGATCAGGGAAGGGCAGAAAGATGATGATAAGATCAAAAGAATTAAGGGCAAAATGGATGAAGGCAAAGCAAAAGATTTTAAACTGGATGAACAAGGTACTATGTGGTTTAAAGGGCGCATTTGTGTGCCGAACAAAAAGGAGTTGAAGCAGTTAATTCTAGGAGAGGCCCATGACTCCAAGTACTCAATTCATCCAGGAAGTGCGAAAATGTATCAAGATTTGAAGGAAAAATTTTGGTGGCCAAGCATGAAGCGAGAAGTCGCGAATCGTTGCATTATGTGACATATGCCAAAGGGTCAAAGCTATGCACCAAAGGCAGCAGGCTATTACAACCCTTAAAGATACGAATGGAAATGGGAGGAAATTGGTATGGATTTTATAACCGGATTGCCCGAGCGCAAAGTGGATATGATTCCATATGGGTCATAGTAGATCGTTTAACTAAGGTGGCACATTTCATACCGATAAAGACCACTTATTAGGAGACCGGTTAGCGAGAACTTTATATGTCGTAATTATGCATTTTACATGGAGTGCGAAAAAGATAGTGTCGGATGAGGTACCCAATTTACCTCCAGTTACGGGTAAGCTTCATGAAGCAATGGGGACTCGTTTGAACTTGATCTGACATACCATCCGCAGACGGATGGACAAACCGAGAGAGTCAATCGGATATTGGAGGATATGTTGAGGGCATGTGCCTTAGCATATTCCACTTCATGGGACAAGTGTTTGCCTTATCTTTGAGTTTAGTTACAACAACGATTATCAAGCGAGCTTACAAATGTCTCCATTTGAAGCTCAGTATGGTAGGTCTGTCGAACACCATTGAATTGGAATGAGACAGTGACGACATGTTTTCGGACGGACATTCTTCAAGAAGCGGAAGCACAGATCACCCAGTCGGGGAAAGATTGAAGATTGCACAATCCAGCAAAAGAGTTATGCCGACAACCGTCGCGAGGAACTAAGCTTTGAACAGAAGATTTTGTGTATCTTAGAGTAACACCACTCAAAGGAGTCGAAGGTTCCATGCAAAGGAAGCTTACACCGGTATGTCGGACCATTTAAAATCTTGAGCGCAAGGGTGAAGTTGCGTATCGATTAGAGTTACCGCCGTCTTTGGCGAGGAGTGCATGGCGTATTCCATGTGTCTCAAGCGAAGAAGTGTCTTGATCAGGAAGAGCAAACACCGTTAGAGACAATTGGCCGCAAGAAGATCGACTTACAAAGAACATCAGATGAAGATTACGGACATAATGGGCGGAGAGACAAGGAACAAGTCAACACGTTCTGCAGAGTTGATGGAGCAACCATTCGGAAAGTGAAGCGGCGTGGGAGCGTGAAGAAGATCTGAAGAAGGAGTTCCCTAACCTATTCCTGTAGACAACCACGAATCTCGGGGCGAGATTACATTAAGGGGAGGTTTGTAACACCTAATTTTTGCTCTAGTTTAAATTTTGAGAGTATTTTTGATTTTGTGAATTCTTGAGAATTTATCGAAATTTATTTGGAATTACTCAAAACTAGCCTTCCTTGAAAACAATTAAATAATGTATAAGTTCTAGCAAAGTTTTATTGAAAATATTTTATTTGAGTTCCAAATATCTCAAGGTATTTTCTGGAATTTTCTAGAATTTTTACGCTATTTTAAAAGTCCCAAATGAATTAAATGAATTTCTAGAATTATTTTTATTGAAAAGGTTTTAAAAATGGCTATGAGCGAGAATGGGCGAGCCCATTATTTGTGCGCGTCGCCGACCATCCGCGCGAAACCTAAGCGCCGCTTGGTGAACCGTTCGATCTTGATCGAACGCTTGCGCGTGTGCCACGTCGTTTCGCGATGCGAGCCATCCGATCCAATCCGCGCGGACGTCCAGGATTGCGCCACGTCGGTCGTCTACGCGAGATCACGGAGCTAACGCCGCCGGCCGTTACCGCTTGTTTCGCCACCTATAGCGCGCACGTCGAGGCCCCTTAAAGTGCACCGAGTAGCGCGTCTGGCAGAACTCTTCTCGCCGCGTCTTTTGACACCTTGCACGCACGCCAAGACCCTCTCTAGCGCCTGAACGAGCTCGCCGTAGTTGTTCCCCTGCACTGCCACTGTTCTCCGTCGTTTGCGTCGCCGCCGGTCCACTTCCGCCGTTGTTGAGGTCACCGGGGTACCGATCTCGTCGAGACGCGTCGAACGCGCCACTTCTTCACGTCGGAAACGCCCCGCAACGCCGCCGACGTCCTCGTCTTCCTCAGCTCCGGCGACCTGTTCCTTTCGCGCCGTCGTTGACCTCGCCAACTTCCGCCGGCCGTCCGATCCTCATCGCTCGGTTTTGGTGAGTCCACGTATCCACTTCTCTGTTTACGTTTGGATTAAATTATAGACGTTAGATCTGTAATGTGCGGCGTAGATTAGATCTGGACATTAGGGCTATTAGTAGATCTTGACCGTTAGATCTGGGTTGAACGGTAGAGATTAGATCTAGTCTCTGTAACTTGGTTACATCTCAGTCGTTGGATCGTTAGTGTATGCATAGGATTGAGCCACGTCAAGCCATGAATAGTAAGCGACTCCGTAACTGGCCGTCGGATCGGATATAAGCGGTTGAGTTGGATCTGGTTTTGCCCTAGGATCGCGCCGTTGATTTGAGCGTCGCGGCGGTGGTAGCGCCGCACCTTCATCCAATCTCGCGCTGACGCGTGGTTGCTTTGACCAGAGCAGAGACCAGATCCGGCCGTTGCTTTCGGGCGCGCCGCTGCGATCGTGCCGCGTGGCTACGAGTAAATCGAGGCGTCGCCGCGTCGGTCGCGGAATCAACCGTTGGATTTAGGGTGACCCCGGATGCGCGGCGTGTGTCGCATACGCATCTCGGTCTTATTTGCGGTGCGCGTGAGGGGATCTGACCGTCGGTTTTAGCGAACGGTCTGGATTTTGCCGCGTGTCTGCACTGTTCTGTGAACCAAGTCCACGCTAGACCAGAGCCGAGCCGTGAACCCAGTCCATAGACCAGAGCGGCGTGGCGGCCTGCGGGCGTGCCGCGTGTCGTCTTGGCGTCATCGCCGGCGTCATAAATATTTTCATATATAAAAATATTTCGACGGAAATTCATTTCGGTGCTGACGTCATCATGAGGCATGCTGACGTCATAAATGCGAATTTCAAGTATAAAAATAATTTGGAAAAATCGGATTTTCTAATTTCAGTATTTTCAGATTTTATTCAAAACTTCAAATGACTATAACTTTTGCATTTTAACTCGGTTTGGGTGATTCAAATTTCTAAAAATTCATAAAATTGTGATCTATTTAATGATGAATTTTATTTGAATTTTGAGATTATCTAGTCGTCTGTATTAGCTATTTATTGCATATTTTATTTGAGCAGCGTGAGCGCAAATTTAGGAAGGTTTGAAGAAGAATTAGTCGCTCAAGACCAAGCTTGAACACGACCGCAGCTCTTTGAAGGCAAGTGATGCTTTGATCATTTTGATCCCAGATTTTAAAATGTAATTTATGCTTTGAAACTATGCATGCTAATTATTTAAAATGAATTTAAATTAATTTGGGATAATGTAGTTAATCAACCCATTTTGTTATGCCACCTTGAATTATTAATTGTATGCCTAGATCATTGTCACCCTAAGTTTTGATTATATTAGTTGGATGTTAATATTGTGCCAACACGGGAGGCTAGGCCGTGAGTAGATGCTTAGCCTTGCAGCGAATCATGAATGATCTTTGGAAAAATGCTACAATATTGATTAAAGACATATTGAATGTATTTTGAAAAGTGGTGTGATGATGCCACATGTGGAGATTGAGGTCTGACAACTTTGTGGTTCCGTACCGATATTGAGTTATTCTTGGCATGTGTTGCACAATAATCAAGCTGGGTGGAAAATGATTTAGGCTGGGGCAAGTGGCAGAGGTGTGTGCGGTGGGCTGTGTGGCATTGGGTTGTTGAGTGATGTGAGTCTGTGTGCCACATTGGGTGTGTGCCATTGTTGAGTGTTGAAAGTCTTGCCTTGGTCGATTAAGGACTTCACCTTGCAAGCCTTTGATCCGAGTCAACCGTACAACCACATGTCGACATGGGACAGACCTAGTTGACTAGGGTTACGATATCTTTCCTCGATACCTCGGGGTGTGAGTACGAGGGTGTATCTGTATGGGGGCGTACGTGCTACGGCTTGGTGCCCATCCAGCGGTGATTGGCGGTCCTATACTTGGCTCTGTGTGAGGAAGTGATAGTGAAGGCAATACTGGAGAGGTTCTTTAGTTAAGGTAGAAGTTCTGAAAAGCTTTGTTGCGGACAATCACTGTGTGGTGGCGGTTGTATCTTGTGGGTAAAGTGTACAACCTCTGCAGAGTGTCAAAACTATTGAATAGCCGTGCTCACGGTATTGAGCATTGCTCGGGATTCTGATCAAGGGTAGTTTTCATAAACAAAACATGGAAGGGTGGGTGTGTGCGGTGTTGGAAATGAACCGATAAGGTGTGTGCCGAGAATCTTGAAGAAAAACCATTTGAAATTAGTATTACTTATATCTGTTTCTTGCTTTAATCTAAACAAGATACTAGTTTAAAAATCTTGCTTGATGCAAAAGGATCAATTAAGCCAATCCATTGGAATAAGCTTTGCATATAGTAATAGTCTTTGCATTCATGCATTACTTGTTGAGTGCCTTGTGTACTCACCCCACCTTGCTTATCAACCCCAACATCGGTGGAGGAGACTACACGGTATGGGAGGAGGAATGCGTCGAGGACACGAGCAACTAGGGGCAAGCCCGATCGGTTTACTGTGGCAAGATGGAGGCTTCCACGACTTTTTATGTTCATTGCTATTTCTTTGTTTTGAATAATGTAAGCCCTGCGTGGCTGACTTATCTATAAGGAGACCATAAGGTTGTACAACTCGTTTTATATACATGTTTGCACTATTTATTCTTATATCCTTGTGAATGTCTGTGATGTGCAACCCCGTATGACTGTGTGTGCTAGCGTGATCCTGGACTGGCACAGAATACACAGAGGGTCCGGATTTGCAGATTCGGGTCCCGACAATGATCCTACTCGGGAGAGTGCCAAATGTAAGTTCCTTTCGACCTTGTGCTTTTCCGAGCTCGAGCGAGATCTTTCTTTTCTTTCTTTTGATTGCCTCCATCTCATTCTGTCGTCCTGTAGCCCCGTCGGAGTCGTGGGTGGCGGCGCGAATGCAAGAGGTGTTCGGGAAGGTGGCCCACGCCTACACCCTCGATGACCCTGTCCCCAATAAACACTTGAGGCAGCGCAACGAGGTAATCTTCTTCTCATTCTTCTGTTTGTCCCCTTTTGGGTTCGGGCATTCTTTGACCGTGGCGAGTCTTGTAGGAGAGCCAGGAGCTGCTGGAAACGGCGAGGCTCCTATTGTCGTTGCCCGGGCTGGGCAAGGGCAAGAAGACCGCCAAGAGGCCCGCTTCGGATGCCCCGAGACAGGCCACCAAGAAGCCCCACGTTGAGTGGGGTGACCGTGCAATGGTAAGTTGCTACTACCGAGCCCGGGAACGCCTAGGCTCGACCTTGGTTCCTCGTCATTTTCCATGTGTGTTTTTTCTTTTTTGACCTTTCCACTTTTTTGATCTTTCCTCCTCCTTTTTGCAGCAAGAGCGGGCGGTGGCCACGGTCGCACCGTCGAGCCCGTGCCTGGTGCCGCAGGCGCAGGCCGCTCGGGGAGAAATCACTCCCCCAGCCGTCGTGGGCGCGGCGCCTCGTGCCACGCCCCCATCACCCAGGAGGCGGAGGCTCGTCACGCAGGTAACTTTGCTTCTTGTAGCTCGGGAGTTTAGGTCTTCTCCCTCCTTGCGAGTCTTAGGGGTGTTTTTCATCACAGATTTTGACTGTTGTTCAGGGCGAGTTCGAGGATGAGGAAGAGGACGCAGGGGATTACCTCCTAGTCCCCCGAGCAAGGCCGCAGCATCCTCGGCCCGTCGCGATGCCCACGGAGGGCAACTCGGCGGCGGTGGCGAGGGGCCATCAGGCGCCACGGAGAAGCCTAGCCGAGCGCCCGCCATGGAGCCCCGAGGCATTCTTGCCCGGGCGGGGCCGTAGGCGATGTCGACGCCGTCGGGGCGACACTAGGGTCGACGCCACCGAGCTTGACGCGGCCTGGACAGTGCTTGCGGGCGTCGATGAGCACGGCGGGGCATCAGGTACGGCGCCACCTCCCTCTTGGATTGCTTTGCCATTGGGCTTCGGTCTTTTAAGTAACCCTGCTCTCTTCGGCAGGCTTGGCTCCGCCCGAGCTGTCCCATGCCTCGGACGAGGCGGCTCGGGATGATGCCCCTGCCATCGTCGCCGACCCGGCGCCGGAGGGGTCTACAGGGGGACGCTAGGCGTCTCTGCGCTCCGCCCACGCGAGGCTCGAAGCGTACCTCGAAGGGGTTAGTTGATTTTGAGCTCCTCCTTCTTCTCCTTGGTTCGCTTTATGTTCACAAAGCCATTTGTGACGTTTCTTGCAGCTTCTCAGGGCTTGGAGCAGGTTGCTCAAGGGCTTGAGACCCTGCGTGGCCATGCCATCAGCTTCTGGGCGATATGCTCCTTGGTCGAGGGACGCAAGGAGTACGTCCTCGGCCTCGAGGAGAGCATATCGCGGACGGAGGAGGAGGTCGAGCAGCTGAAGGCCGAGCATGCCGTCGAGCTTTCGAGGGCAGTCGAAGCCGAGCATAAGCGGTCAGCCGAGTCCCTCGCAAATGTCCGTGAGAAGGCCGAGAATGCCCTCGCGGGTGACCGTACTAGGGCTGCGGAAATCGTCGAGGCTGCCCGTTCAGAGACGGAAGCGCTCCGCAAGAAGGTCGAGGAGCTCTCTACTGTCCCTCCGAAGGCTTCTGCTAATGCCGAGGCGAAGATAGCCGACCTTGAGGAAAAGCTGGGGTGAGCGACTTGGGCGGGGAAGAACGCCCTGGCTCAGCTTCAGGAGGAGCGAAGTCGGGTCGCCAATGCCGAGGCCGAGGCGTTGGCTCTAAGGTCGAGGGTCGCTACACTCTAGCAGGAAAAGCTTGCTATGGAGATGGTTGACCTGTAGATAGGTTAGTCGATAGTAAAAGAAGGGTCGAGGGTACTCGACCTCTTTGTAAATGTTAGTCATGTAAATTTTGACTTAAAGATGAAAATTCCCTTTGTGTTTGCAATTGTATGCGCCTTTTTAATGCCTGGCCGGGAGTCTTGCTCGAGAGTACATAGCATTTTTCTGCTCGAGACTTAGCCGGATAAAATCCGGTCTGAGATCGAATGGCGTTTGCTCGGGACTTAGGCAGAAATCCTGCTCAAAACTGTTCGAGACTTAGCCAGAAAACCTGCTCGAGATTGTTCGAGACTTAGCCAAAAAACCTGCTTGAGATTGTTCGAGACTTTAGCTAGAAAACCTGCTCGAGATTTTGGCTTTTGCTTTGTTGTCCTGCCTTAGCTAGTGATCCGGTGCACAAAATTGGCCGTTATGACTCGAGATTTGACCAACATTCCTGACCTAGAAAAGGGGAGACCCGCGACAAGGTTAGGTCGTTAGGTATACCTTTGACCGGGGGCGAACTTTATCTCCATCATTGGGTTGAGGTGGCCGAGCCGGGAAACGTTCGGTCCTGCCTCATCGCCGCATGCTCGCCGCTGATCCCGAGGTGCAGGGAGCGAGGTTCGGGCGGTCGTTGATGTCCTTGCTGCGAGGGGGTGACCTCGTCGACCGCCCTGCCGAGTTCCTCGGCAAGGGATCGGCGAAAGACGGTCGTCCTTACCCGGGTGGGATCGGCCATGACCCGGGCGATGGCTCGCAAGCGTTCCCCGTTGGGATCGTCCTGACGAGCAGGGCTGCGATGCCCAAGCGAGGTGTGGAGCCCCTCGCGCTCTTCCCGTCGGAGGGCGGTGATGGCCTGGTTGATGGCAACCCGGACCAACCGACGCACCTCCTCCGGTGCTTCTAGGTCATCGTCACTTGCTCCCGTGCTTGCCTCGCGGCTGCCGGCCATGAAGGCCAGGCGCTCGCGCGACGATAGGGAAGGTGAGAACATGGAGGTGGAGCCTTCGTGCTCACGAACCGCCTCCGGGTCCAGCCTCGCTGACGGTGACATGCCGTCGCTGGAGCCGAAGGTGCTGGCGACGCTAAAGCGGTGAACCCCGAATGAGTGAAACTCGGGCCCCACGGTGGGCGCCAGCTGTCGACGATCGGGACCGTCAACTGCAGAAGAAAGAAAGGGGGAGCGAGGTGTCTGCTCGGGAGCGGGACCCGAGGTCGCGCTCGTTCGGGGGCTTCAGGCGTCGTGGGGAAATCGTCCAAGAAAGGATGTCAAACACGGGGATTTATACTAGTTCGAGCCCCTAAGGTCGGTTAATAGCTCTACTCCAGTTTTGCCCTGAGGCTAAGAGTGTATTAGCGGTTCTGTGGAAGAGTACAAGGACGGGGCCCGAGCAAGAGCAGAGGGCTGCGCCGTTCTTCTTTGTTGGTGTCGTGAGTCGGGGGTTGCTCTTGTCTCCTGTTTTTCTATCTTGTGGCTACTCTATTCTTCTTCCCCCGTGTGCGACTTATCCCCCGTGGTTGGGGTGACCTACTGCTTTTGTAGCCCTCGGGAAACCTGTCTGCTTGGTCCCGAGGCCGATGTCAAGAGCCTGTGGCGATTTGACGGAGGCTCGGAAGTCGTTGCTAGACGTTGGGAGTCTGACGGGAGCTGTTGAGATCTTGACGGGAGATGTTGAGATTTTGACGGGAGCTGTTGAACCCTAGTTCCCACGCAGGGGCAGGTAGGGTGCTGATTCCCACGCAGGGGAGAGTCTTACATAAGATAAAAATAAAAATATTACAGATATCCCTTTCCTTGGTGCCTACGAGAGCGTCGAGGTCGAGGATGAGGCGTCGAGGTCGAGGTTGCCTGCCCCTGCGGCGGTGCCCGAGCTAGACCTTGCTGGCCGCGAGCCCGACCATCGAGGGGGCATCACCTAGGTAGGGAATGAGCCCCTTGGTTTGTGGAAAGCTGCCACGAGGCCAGAGGGATGCTTACACGAGGCGAGGGTACCGATCCCCGATAATTTTGTGAATAAAATCATTTAAAAGATACGTCTGTAAATTTATACGCAGGGAGTACTAATAATATAGTACCTATATTAAGAGCGGCAGTTTTCGCGATCGCTGGCTTTGCCCACGTCGCTTTTGGGCCGACGTGTCCGCTTAGCACGCGGTCGCGTCGCGTCTGGACTCGCTCGCCCACCCCGCCGTTCGTACGGCTGGCTTCGCGTTGAGCCACGTCGCCCACATGACTCAGCTGGTAATATGTGTTAAATACTATAACACTGTTAGTCCTCAACAACACGCGCGCGGCGCAGCGGTAATGCCCTCGTGTTTGTGCCTCTGGTCGCGCGTTCGAATTCCGTCGCGCGCTCGCCCAGCCGATTTTGTCCTGCGTGACGCGTGGCGCTAGGTACACACGGTTGTTTTTCGGGAACGCCCGTGATTTTTTGGAAATTACGGAGATGCCCGATTTTTTTTGGAGACACCCTTGAATTTTCCAGAGAAAAGGCCGGTTTTTCGGAAACGCCCTTCGAATTTTCCAGAAATTACGAAAAGTCCCCCAAAGCCTTCTAGAACCATTTTTTCGAAAATACCCTCCGAAATTGCATCTAGGTACAGTTGTTTTCACGTAAGCCCTCTAAAATTTCGTGGTCTGATTTTTTTGCGCTTTTTTATCAAAAATACGCCCAAAATTTCTATAGCCTTTTTTTTTGAAAAAGTCACCCTAAAAAATTACTCTGAGTTATTACATCTAGATATATGTTTTTAGCGCAGTGGCCCTTAGAACTTCCAATTTTGCTCCCATCTTGCACGGGTTGTTTTTTCCCTGGAAAGACCCTCCAAACTTCTTGGATTTTTCTCGCTGTTCTTTTCTTCGACCAGAAGATCGCCTTTGCACTACGCCACACACCTACGCAGCGCTGCGTGCCACCGCGCAAATGTATCTAGTATATATTAAGCGCGGAAGAATTCAGCAGCAAGGAGACCAGCCACGTCATCATTTTTTTCAAAAAAACCCCTGGAAAATTGGAAATCGCGAACAGATCCTTCCACTGGTAAATTAGAAATCACGAATAGGTCATTCCACCGGTTATTTTGCAAAAAGGACCTCGTAGTTCATCAAGTTCTGGTTCTTTCGACCCGAAAGATTTAAAAAATCTTGAAATCGCAAACAGATCCTTTCACCGGTTATTTTACAAAACGAACCCCGTGGTTTCGCAAATTCGACATGGATGCCGGTTCTTTCAACCAGAAAGATTTAAAAATGTTTGAAATCGTGAGCAGATACTTCCACCAGTTATTTTGCAAAAAAAACCATGTGGTTCCGTAAATTCAGTTTGCGAAAAGCTTAAGTTAATTTCTTCCTCGCCACGCGGCATCGCAAGCGGCTCTAACTAGTAATATAATACCCTCAGAGAAAACGATGGGTCGGGGCTGCGCATATGGTCGTCTCGTCGTGCCTTTTGCGGCCGCTCTCTGAACGAAAACGACCGTGCTTTTTCAAAAGAGGACGAAGGAGTTTGGCTTTTCGCCGCGCCCGTCTGGAACGAGCAAACAGCAGACGGGGCGGGGCGGACGAAAGGCCGAGAGGGGGAGCGCGTGGGATTGCAAAGCGAAGGAGAAGCGAGCGAGCACGGCACGCATCGGTGCAGCGAATCAACCAGGAAAGGGTGTTGGATGCGCCTCCAGCACGGACCTCGGCCCGGTCGTGTCGGACACGTGAAGTCTTAAGATTTTTTAGCCTCCTCTTATATTTTTTTTTACAAATCTAACTCTCATACATACGTAATTAAATTGTAAAAATAGATGTTTCTTTAACCATAGAAACGTCGGTACGTGATACACATTGACATGTAAAAATAGTTCTCTTTCTGACCGTAGAAATGTCGATAGGTGATACGTATCACCTACCGCGCTCGTGAACTATGGCCAGTAAGGTACCAAGCACCATGGCATAGCAGCGAGACAACAATGGGTCGACAGCAGGTGTGGCATAGGTGTCATGATAGGGCGGCTCGGCAGGTGGTAGTGTATGCAGGGTGGTAGGACCTGCAGCTATGCCCGAGTATGGTAGGAACGTTGCCCTAGCTCGGCAGCACCTCCTGTCGTGGTTGACTATCTACTTCTCCTTACGCCGTATATGAACACGGTAAGTGAAAAGTACAGAGAGCTATTTTTATAATTATATTCGCATGAGGCTAGATTTGAAAAAAAGAAAGTGAAGACAGGCTAGAGGCTTTGAGATCTATTAGCAATAGGCCAATAGCTAGTCCCTCTTTTGTCTCTCTAAAATATACTATGTTCAACGGAGGATTTAAAAGTAGAAAATATCACTTTTCTACTTTTCTGTGTAATGTTTTTTCAAATAACTTATGAATGTAATTGTAAAAATAACTATATCTCTGACCGCAGAAGGTGACATGTGTTACCTTCTGACGCTTACATGTCATCTTCCGTGGTTAATGATAGGTTATTTTTGTAATTCCGTTCATAAAGAGTCTAGATTTACTTTAAAAAAACTACTGTATAGCAAGAAAAATGATAATTTCTTATAAGCAGAGCAGAAGGCCGACACTTCAACTCTAAGAAGACTTGGAGCGATTTTAACACGGGACTGCAGTGATGATAGCAGTTGCAGCCGTGCAGACTAGCCAGCTTTTGACTTAGATTACAGCTGTAGTTGTTGAACGACGGATGTTTGAGGCGTTCTTTACTTTTCGGTTGGTCTACGCTCTGTACTGGCTCTTGCTTTCTTGCTGGTTAATTAGCGGCCAATAATGGCGCCATTATAACCACTGCATTGTTCCAGGAATTTGCTTTCTTGCTGGTCCATCCATTTATTTAGACTTAATGAAACGACACAACCTAAATATGGAAGTGTTGGAGGTGCTAGGAAAAAGCCAAGGGAGAGTGTGGGCGGTCCGGTTCATGAACTTGTCCAAATTCCATCATCAATTCACCGTGACAAGATCATCACGAGCAAGCAAAGCTGTTAAGCTGTTACTATTGAAGGAAACATGGGACACTTCGTTACCTGTTACTCTCTCTCTCCATGAATATTTATTGTTTTGGGTATGAACACGGTCTCCATGACCATTATTTTATGTTATAATATATTTATAAAACCTAATAAAATTATAATATTATAAAAGTATTTTTCAAGACAAATTTATACGTATAATTTTCATGTATCTAATTTAAATATTTAAAAAGATATTGACAATTAAAATTTCTACTAAAATTTAACTACACATACATAAAAACACAGGAGTAGCACGTTAATTAATCACATTCTATTCCTGGCATACAACTAGTACCAGTAAAAACAGCATCACCACTAATTAACAACAGGTAGCTAAGCCACTCGCCAACCTTACATAGCACTCTCCCAAGTCCCAAGACTTCCAACACTGCCTGGCTCTACTAGCACATACTACTAAACGACTGACTTAAGACTACTAGTAGTACCGGGCTCTCAAGACTGAACACGACCAAAAATTGCAAAACTAATACTACTAGCTACTACTAGGACAAGTGCGGTGATTGATTGTTCTGCAGCTTCTGCTACGTTGACACTGAACGCGATGCAACGCCGGGCTCCACGGCCCGCTCGGTCTAGCATCAGCTGTACTGTTCTTGACCATCGGTCACGACCTAGCTAGTCCGAACGCTGGGCCCGCGCCCAGTGCGGTGGGGCGGGGCTGAAGTGGCGCGACACGACGCGAGAGTCGAGCAGCTCGACGATAGGCGGGAAGGAGACGCAGCGGGGCACCTTGTACTGGTTGATGGAGGCCCCGCGGGAAATGGCGTAGTCCATGAGTTCCTCGAAAGTGCCGCTGCGGACCACGCGGATCTCGAGCGGCCCGATCGAACCGTCGTCCACCCTGCTCTGGCGGTACACCGCGTTCAGGGCCTCCTCCATCTCCAGGCAGCACCGGTCCAGCACGTCGCTGCCCACCACCGCGGCAGGGCCGCCGCTCTGGGGCCCCTTGGTCAGCAGCTCCCAGTAGATGACGTAGTGCCCCGGGATGCTCTTGGTACACGCGTGGCTCGTGTACTCCACCACGGCCGCACTGTGCGGACGGAGATGCGCAGATGCGCGCTCCACGGCGCGCTGCAGCTCCGCCTCGTCCGTCTTGTCGGACTCGATCGACAGCAGCACGTTCTTGCGGCGCACGAACCGGAACTGCGGCGCTGCGTTGTGGAACCCGGTCACGCACAGGATGTCGCCGACGCGGTACCGGTACAGCCCGGCGTAGGTGGTGATAACCAGCTCGTACTCTCGGCCGGCCTCCACGCGGGCCAGGTCCACCAGATGCGCCGCGTCGGCAGACGCCACGCCGCTTGTCTCGTTGACTGGGAGGAACTCGAAATAGCCCATGTTGGGCATGATGGTGTATGACACCTCCGACGGGTGGCACATCGGGCGGACGTTGAGGCCGAAGTAGCACTCCGAGGAGGCGTACATGGTGCACGCCATGGGCAGGCCAGCGCTGTAGTACTCGAGGGTGGGGATGTACTGCTTCATCGCGCCGGTGACGATGACGTCGAGGTACTTGGTGTTGGGCCAAATGCGGGTGATGACGCCGGCCCATTCGCCCCTGGAGCACTCGACGCGGACGAAGCGGGCGAGCTCGGGGTCCGGCCGGAGGATACCGGCGACAGCCTCGCGGACGGACGGGTCGGTCACCCGCGGCGTGAGGGATCCCGCCTCGATGTCAGCAGCGAGCTGCTCCCAGTGGAGCTGGAGGAAGCGAATGGCGCGGAGGAGGCCGGAGGCGAAGACGGCGCCGACGCGGAGCACGTCGTGCCGCTGGCACAGGCCGCAGACCATCTGCGCGTACATGCTCTGGAACGCGTCGGCGCAGAGGATGGCCGCCGTGGGGCTCGTGTAGTCCTGGTACGGGTCGTAGGGGCGGTTCTTAAAGTGCTCGCTCTTGTAGTAGCTCGTCAGGACGGGCCGCGCCGTGAGACCGCCCGGAGTGGTGGTCTCCGACTTAACGAAGAGGAAGTACAGCCCCTTGCCCTTTTCCAGCCCCGGCACGTACCTAGCCAAGATTTAATCAGCGCATTATTACTTCGAAATGTCCATCTCATGAGTCACGAGTAATTATCATGACATGCTTCTGTTGTACTGGCTAATATGACTTGTCGTTGCGTGTCAAATCAATTAGGGGATGAACTGTACTTACAGGTTCATGACCGGCATGAGGAGGCTGTAGAGCAGCTGCCGCCGGTCGAGCTCCTCCTTGATGGTTGGCATCAGCTTGCGCTCGCCGGCGGAGGTCCCGGAGCTTCAGGAAAGACGAGATTTTTCAGCACCGGAGCAGAGCAGAAATTAAAGCTTCCATTTTGAACCCCATGGACATGTATGGTACCTGGTGAGGAACTCGGAGATGGGATGGGCGGAGAGGATGGGGGAGCGGTCACCATTAGCGATGCGCTGGATGTCGGGCTGCAGGTCCTCGTAGGTGACGACGGGCACCCTGGCGCGGAAGGCGGCGCGGTCAGTGGCGCCGGCGAGGCCGCAGCGTGCGAGGTACTCGGTCTCCGCATTCCGGGAGAGGATCTCCGCCAGGACACGTTCTTGCACGGTGTCGACGTTGGAGGTCATCTCCTCGATGAACCTCAGCTTCTCCACATCCTTCTCGCACCCCGCCGCCCCGGTGACAGCCGCTGAAGCGGGCGCACGCAACGCCGTCGCCGCCGGCACGTCCGTTAACACCGCCATTCAGTGTGTGGTTCAAACAATCTACTACTAAAGTTCAGGAACCTGAATGGAAGCAGAGGACGATTAGAGGCTTGTGATGGATCGGTGCTGGCAATGGAACAATGCCCGGTTGTGTATGTGTGTGATGTGTGATGGATGGGTGGGGAGGAGGTGGGAGAGGGGAGGAGGGTATATATAGGGGAGGAGGGAGGGGGAGGGCACGAGGGTGACGTCGAGGGGTGTCGGGGCCGGGGCGGCAGGGTGGGCACCGATGTCTCGTCGCGAGGTGGGCAAACGCCCGGCAGGGTCGGCCACGTCGGACCCTGACAGGTCATCGCCTAGCCTTCCCCTTCTCGCATCGCGCCCGGGGACGCGGTGGGCCGGCCCCCGGCAGCGACCGCGGCCGGAGATGCGGCGCGGTTCACGCCTCGACTCCCCGCGCGCGCGCGCTCGGTGGCGGAGGGCAAGAGGGGCTTGTGCTCCCTCCCTCCTGTCCTGTACTGTCGCGGTGTTTGTCTCGTGCCTGATAAGGTGAGAGAACTAGACGGTGTGATAAGGAGTGTACAGTTCTGCTTGATCGGCCGGCAGTGTAGGCTTTTGTCCCTCCAGAAAGGAAGAAGCAAGTCAAAGAACAGAACTGGTGACGAGATTTTTCTTCAGGAGAGGATGGGAGCTTTGCTGGTAGCTCCAATGGCAATTTGAGTAGACTGCACTAGTATCCCAGCTGAGATATTTTATGGACCTAGTGCTAATAATTAGATATTACTTACTCGGTACTATAATATAAGTTAACATACTTAAAATGTGTCATTCCATAATATAAACCCACAACGGAGATTAAAGTTATACCTTTCTTTTAATGCTAAAAAGTGAATAAGTAGTTACATTATATCATTTAATAGAGACATATATGGTCCAATAACATTAAATTTTTCTTAGATTTAGTTTTTTTTTATCTGTGTGTACGGTATGGACTTATATTACAAGATGGAGGGAGCATCGCTTAAGCACGTCACTAGACTAGTAAAATGAAGATTTCTGAATTTCACAAAGAAAAGGAGTGATTTTAGTGAAGACAAGATACACCCTGATTGAGATCGACGTCTAATCGATGCGTAACGTGATCCGATCTTCATGAAACACCAGTTCAGCATCAAAATTCTTCTTCGTTTGGGCGTGATCAGCAACTACTCGCTTCTCTCTCCACTTTCTTGTATACGACAGCAAGATGATGATTTGGCCGACTGCGCTTTGCCGAAGTAGATGCAGTCCCACAGCCGTGTTCCTCCAAACTGTGGCCACTAGATGAGACACGAAGGGACCGTATAGATCCCGTGGGAACTCAAGAACAATCTGATCTGCACCAACACGAGCAAGCCTTAGATGAAAAAACCTCGTAAATACACGCTCGATATGAAAAGCCAAAACCACAGGCGATTTTCTGGTTTATTTCGCACGCGAAAACTTCTACCGATTACAGGAGGGTCGCCTGGGTTATATTTCGCCATGCATGCATGCGATTCCTAGAGTATATAAAGTGGTAGAGACGACTGCTGTCTATATACTTTTTTATATCATCTCAATTCTTTTATATATATCAAGAAAGCAAAAGGGATTGTTGCTCTCTCACAATCTCTCAATCCTTTTATGACCTTTGGATCTTAGTCTTATATAAGAATCTAATGTTAAAGAATAACTTAATCTATAATCCTCTCATATACATCTTGCTTTGGATAAGTTGGCTTGTGACTTTTTGGTTGCTTGGGTTCTCGTGACCACTCCTTAGTTCTCCTCCAAAGCAAATAGGAATCCCTCTCCTATTAGAACGTGGAATCCTAATCTTATTAAGATTTATCTAACATACATTTCTAAATCCTAAAAGACTTTATATAAGTCATCATATTTAACATTGTTCATGCAAATCTGCCATCAAACATCATAAAGATGATATGTTGGAATGTATCTGTTTACTCCTTACAAAATTTGGACGCTTTTTCCCTTTACAATATTTGATTGAATATGTTTTCCTGTGCACTCAAGAACGTCCAGACACTCGCAAGCTTACTTGTATTGCTTGAGAGGCTGCCCCGTCGCTATCATAGCCCGCTAGTTCCAAGTTCCTCCCCCAATTGCTGCTGCCACCACTCTTATATAAACAATAGGGCACAGAGTACCTAGTTCAAAAATCAATCAATTTTTTTAAAAAGAAAGTCAAAGCACAACACTTATCTTCTTCAGTTAAATTGTTGAAGATGACTGACAGATGTGAAGACTCACTCCCCTGATGACACTATATGTGAGGTATAAAAGGTATAACAAGAGCTCACCGGCGTCAACCCGGTGGAGATCAACAAAGGGGCGCTACTAGAGGAAAAGATGAGTTGCCGCTAATGGAGTCAAGGTAGCCGCACAGATGGATGTGAAGGTAATGGGTGGCGAAGATCGGTGGCATTGTGGTTGTCATGGTGATTTGGGGAGAAGGTGAGGCGACAACGGTCGCCGTTGGTAGGAGGAGCGGTGGTGTGCGATTGGGTGTAGACACGGCACATTAGTGATGTCTTTTGGCGGTCGGGATGCAGAGGTGAGGTGGATGGGCTGATGGAATGGTGGAGTGGCGGCAGGTGCATGCGAGCTCAACACACTTGTCAGGGACCTTGAAGAAGAACACTCTAGAGGTATCTTTGGCCTGTGTAGCTACAAGGCTATGGCATTCTTTTCCAAATATGGAGAAGTAGGTGGCATAATCTCAGGCATAGAAGAAAAGCAAGGGCTAGAATCAAACAAATCTATCAGATGAAGTTAACTTGTAACTCTAGGCGATCCGACCCATTTAAAAATAGACCAGTAGTTTGACTAGACATCACCCTCTAAGAGAAGTTGTACAAACCTTTGAAGCAAATAAGGAGTAATTAAGCCTCTGTCTCGGTCCGCTTCGATCGTGCTCCACTCGGTCTATATGCCACGCTCAGTCACAAGGCCCACACGCCTGATTCGGCCGCACATTGTTGTTGCCCACACACTCCATGTGCTTCTTCCCCACGCGTGCGGGCTGGCTGCACGCGCCTAGTTGAATGTAGGGGCGGAGCCACCTCCTGGACAAGATGGGTGACTATGCAGACTCACCGGCGATGAGCAATGAAACTTCAGTGTAGGTCAGGCATTATCAGGTACCATAGAAACCGTATCTTCTCAATCAAGCTCTTGGTCGTAGTTAGATTTGTCTAAACTCCTAAAATTTCTTTACTCACGCTGATTGCTCGCACTGGCTTCGCTCCCTCTCGGCCTTTCTCCCCACAACCAGCCACTCCTCCCTCACTCTCGGTTGCTTTCTTCTTGGTTTCTTCAAGCAAAACAGCAACTCCTTGCGAGTTAACTTGTGATTGGATATTAAATTCACAAAGCAAAGTACTAGTGGCACTTAGGGTCCTATCACACCCAGACCACTGTCCTGACAACATTGCTCTGTTCCCCTAATGTTCCCTTTTATGTTACTCTGTTCTCCAAATCTAAAAAGAATACCGCTTTCAGATTTCCTAGTAGAATCGAAGCAGCGGTTCTAGTATTCTGTTGGTTGAATCTTCCATGGCCTTCAATGCCGCTTTAACAATCTCGACATAATAATTATGTTTTCTTTTGCGCGAGAAAGCATAATCATCGTCTTTGTGAATTAGTGGCCGTATCGTGTGAAAGTCAAAAACCACAAGCTTCTCTTTTTTGTTCTTTTTCGCCTACGCACCGGCTAGAGTAGTAGAGAGTACGCGCTTGCGATTTGCACAAAGACCATCCCACGTCGTGTTCATGTCTGTCTGTGTGCAAATTTCCAATACCTTTCGACAGGATAAGGATCCTTGGTAGTTAGAATGGGTACTGCCAAGTTTGCATCCCCATTCAATCCAACCGTCGGATGAACGAATCGATAGTCCGGATCGAAAAAAACGGGTTGTTATATTATTTGCTACAGTGGTTTTACTACAGCATCAAAAAAAATCTTACACATCGCTTTTCGATCGGACGGTTGAATAGGGACTGTAAACTTGACAGTCCCATTCTAACCGCACAAGATCCTTGTCCCTATCGACAAGGTGCAAAGTTGTACCATACATTTGCCCACGCAAAACTTTTAAATACTCTAGGCGATGACGCATGGTTTGACTGTTTTTTGTGAGACTAACAATTTTATATTTTTATGAAGCTAACACTGCAACGGTACTCGCTTTTTTTTTTTTTTAAAAAACACTGCACTGACTGGTACAGTGGTACTCAACTCGTGGTGGAGTGGTGAACAGTGTTAAGAAACCCTAATGGTCCATGAAGACCCATGCTGGTCCCTTAAGCCTAAACCCTAGATGAGCGCTATAAAAGGAAGAGGAGGTCCCCCTATGTACCAGAAATCATTAGCAATAAAGAATTTCCGCTGTTGCTCTCCCTAAACACGTGTCTCTCTCTCTTTCTGTTCTCCAATTCAGATCTGTTCGGGAACCCCGGACTATTCGATAGCGAGGTTCCTTAACACGTTATCGATCGAAGCTCTGGGAGATCGAGGTGAAAGGTGAAAGGTGATCTAAACGCTTGTCGTTTCTATGCATGCATCTATCCTACACATCTTGTATCGTTTTCGTCACGTGGCACGAAGCCACACGGCGATCGCTTAAAGCAACTTGGCATGAAGCTACAGAATCGCTCTGATGCGAAGTTCTTGTACACACAAGAATCGCTACAATTACGAAGCTCTGTACACACAAGAAAAAATGCGCTTCGGTTCCCGCGCTCGCCGACTTGAAACCCGGCTAGCCGCCGTTGCGCTGCCGTCCCGGCCATCCGGCACGCAGCCGCTCGTCGCCTCGGCAACGCCACCGTCGGTCCGACCGATGCCACGCACGAAGTGCCTCGGCATCGCCGTCATCGACCTCCGTCGATTGCACGCCGCCGCCGCGGCTCGGCATCGGCCGTAGCCACCGCCGCAACCGCCGTCGTCGCGCCCTCGCCGCCCGGCATGAAGCCGCCGGCGCCGCGGCCCGGCCGCCCGCGGCTGCGGCACCGGTTGCAACCCTCGGCCTCGTTGCGGCCACGAAGCCCCTGCCGGAAGCCCGCCCGCGGCGCCGTGATCGCGCCATTCGGCCGTCGTGCCGACGCCACGCCCTCCGATCGCCGCGCCCTCGGTCGGCAACGCCACGGCGTCGCCGCCACGGCCTCGGCGCTCGAACTCCGCCGCCGCCGACACGGCCGAGCCCTCACCACCGCGGCCGGCTGCGCAGCCGACTCCACTCGGCCTGTAGCGCGCCCGAAGCTTGCCGCCCGTCGCGTCGCCGCCTCGGCTTGCGGCCGTCGTGCCTCGTCGCCCGGCCAGCTGCCTCGTGCCGTCGCGCCTCGACATCGCTCCGTAGCGCATCGCGCCTTGTAGCCACCTCGCGCATGTAGGCGTCGCCGGCGGCGGCGCCGCCGCCGGCCTTCGTGCCGCACGCGTCGCGCGGCGCCCGCCCGGCCGCTCGGCATGCGCGCGTCCGTGGCGGCCAGCGTCGCCGCCCGGCACTCGTCACGTCACGCCCGCCCGCGCTGCGCCCGAGCGTCGCGATGCCTCGGTTTTCTCGCCGCTGCCACCACGCGCCCGGCGAGTGGTCGCCTCGATCCTCGCGCTCGCGTGCGTCGTCGCCGAGCTGGCCCGGCCGTGCGTGCCACCGCGGCCTCGGACGCGCCGCCGCCAAGCGCCGCCCGCCGCCTCGCCCGGCGCGCGCCACGAACCGGCCGCCGGCCCGCGCAAGCGCCGCCGCGGCCAGCAGCGTCACTCGAAATGCCGCCAGCGCGCCGTGCGCGCCCGGCGGGGGTATCTTGCGCTGCCGCTGCCGTGCCGCGCCGGCCCGGGCCGTGCCACGCGCCATCGTCGTGCCGCCTTGCGATCGTCGCCGCGCCCGAGGAAGGCGAGTGGGCGGGTGGAGCGAGGAAGGCGTGCGGATGTGCGGCACTCCGTAGCAAGGGGAGCAGGCGGGTGTGCGGCGCAAGGGACGCAGGCGTGCGGCACGCTGGTGGCTAGGGTGGAAACCCTAGTCACCGGCCCATTTATGGCCCGCACTCGTGGCTGGCGTGGCCCGAAAAAAAAAGAAAAGGAAAAGAAAAGAAAGAAAAAGAAAGGAAAGGAAAAGAAAGAAAGAAAAAAAAGAGAAAAATTGCAGAAAATTTTGAAAAATTGCCAGAAAATTACAGAAAATTATTTGGCTCTGTTTTAATTTTTCTAGCTTTATTTCTCTGTTTTATGAATATTCTTTATGAATTTTGAATTCATTGCTTTATTTTATATACTGCAATGCATAGCAATTTATTTTGTGCAATTTATGCTTTTGCAACCATTTTCTATTAGATTACCTTGATAATCTAATGTCGAATTTAAAATCATGAATCGTGAATCGTGAGTTTGAAGAAGCGCCCCACTGCAGTCGAACTACCTCACTTTGGGCATCGGACGTGAAGATAGTTCTTAGGGGCAAGAAGCTCCATCTTGCGATTGGTCTAGGGTCCTCGCGGGGCGTGAAACCTCTGTCGGCGAGCGATCAAACCTAGTACTTCGTTCAAATGCATGAATCATATTTTTTTAGATTATGGTTGTTAGCATTTTCTTTGAATAATGAGCGATAAGCTCTAGAAGAGCATACTTCTTTCATGAATAAATCGCAATTTATTCTTTATTCGGTATTCTTCAATTTTGCAAGTAATATTTGGATTGTTTTGCCTCTATCGATTAGAATTATATTTCTTTTATCTAGAAATCGTGTAGCGCCCAAATGGAAGAGATATGCATTGTTGATAGTGGCACAACAAATACCATCTTAAGAGAGTTTAAGTATTTCTAGTCGATCACGAAGAACACTGGAAAGATTACTACGATCGCAGGAAGCGACTCATATGTAATCGGCTCAGGAAGAGCCACTATTATATTGCCTATGGGTACAACTCTGGTAATTGAAGAAGCCCTTTTGTACCCTGAATCAACGCGAACTCTCTTAAGCTTTAAAGACATCCGCGCCAATGGTTTTCACGTAGAAACCAATGAAGAAAATGGCAAAGAATACTTGTGCATTGTGAAGCACGCGGTATGTGGAAAAATGTCCCTCATATGAATCTGGGTTGTACTACACGAATATTCATGCACCCGAAGTGTATTGTCGGCGTTTTCGGGAGCGCCGGCAAGTAAATTTGTAAGTCTAGGGGGTCGCGCGTTCCACTCCCTGAATGGTTAGACTCGTGAGTCAAGATGTATCTTGGTTGGTGAAGGTCCCTACTCGATTCGTGTGTGGTGGTGTTGTATTACTCTTGATACGAGATAGTGCACAAAGTTTTACAAGCGAGAATGCCAATGGCTTAGCGAGATGGGTTTGATAGCGCTCTCTCCTTCTCGTTCTTGCTCGTTGCCCCACTGAATCGTTTAGCCACGCCTCCTTTTATCTGAGAAGGAAGGCGGGTTACATCGAGTTAGGAGGAAGCGAGGTGACCTCGCTAGGAGCTCGGTCCTTAAATCACGTGGATTAGTCGCCACCCGTCGGCCCATCTTTGGGTTGGTAGCCTTGGTGGTCGGGAGGTTAGGTATTTCGGGAAGTAGCGTACTTGCCCTCTGTGATTCTTGCGAATCTTTGGCGTCGAGTGCGTGGCGTTGGTTTGCCTCGGGAGGAGCGCGCGCTTCGTCTTTATGCGTGGCCCGGTTGATGAAATTTGGAAGCTTTGTCTTCTCTGATCACGGATCTTCTTGGGAAGAGCCACGCCCTCGTATAGTCGCTCGAATGACCTTATTCGAGTGCGTGGCGGTAGGCGATGAGGACGGACACGCGGCACTCGGCGTTCGTCACCTTGGTTTGGTTGGAGTCGGAGATCCGCCCGCCAAGAGAAGTCGGGGCGCTGTCAGTCGGATCGCTTCCCGGCGGTCGGGAGCGGATGCCTTCTGTGATCTCATGGCGGTCGGTCGTGCGGCCGGGCGCGCTGTTGGTGGAGATATGCTTGAGGCGGCTCGTCGCCGGGCTGTTGGGGTACCCTTTTTATTAGTATTCGTCGATAGCCCGAACTCCCAAGCGATTTGGCGGTCGGTTGGGGTTGAACTTGGGCGAAAGTGGTGGCGGGCACTGTAGGTCGGTCCGGCCGATCCGATTAGCGATTCCGTCGGTGTGCCGTTGGATCCGGCGGCTGTCTGGAGTTTGGCGGGGCATTTGAACCGCCGGGGCTTTACTTGCCTCGTTGCGCATGCGAGCATAGTTTGGCGCGCCGCGCTGCTCGTCTTCTTAGGCGCCTCGGGTTTACGGTGAAGGATGCCGTTTTTCGGCACCGCATTTACTCTGGAGGCAGCTTAGCCTCCCTTCGTCAGGATATATATATCATGTTGTAGCTTGCTTGAAGGGGCGAGCTTTTCTTTTGTTCTTTCAAATGGCTTGAGACATCCTCTAGTCTTTAGCCGGCGATGGCGTCCACGGTGGAAGAAGAAGATCCTCTGGCGAGCTTTGGGTGAGTTCGACGAGCGATGGCGAGCTCGGGGAGGAAGAAAGCTGCGACCAGCGGCGCTGCTACGTTGTGTGCTTGAGGCCGTTCGAGGCTCGAGGTGGTAAGGGGGCCCTACGAGGCGATGGCGCAAGGCGCCGGCCGTGGTTGGTGCGGCCGCGTCGATGTCGCTGAGCAGCGGCGAGAGGCATCGGCGTGTTGCCAGCGGCCGTGGCGGTGTCCGTCGACCGAGCAAGGGCCTACCGACATCTGCGTCGGTGCCACCGATGCCGCACGGATGTTTGATAGGTTCTAGGCGTGGGTAGAGTCTGCCAGTGGTGCGGCGTGGCCACTCTTGTATCATCGGTCTTGTGTGTAAAGTTGTGTAAAGTTTGAGCTGTTGGCCTATAATGAAATTTTCTTTTCTTTATGAAAATGTCTTTGCGATGAGTTTGCTTTAATTTTAATCGTTGTGGGCGGTGCCTTGGTCGACAGGCGACCGGATGCCTCTGTGAGGTTCGGGTGTCCAGAGTGCTCGTTTAACGTCGTAGCTAAGCGGTACCTTGGTGGCAGGGCGGCCGGATGCCTCTGTGGTCGGGTGTCGAGTGCTCGTTTAACGTCGTAGCTAGGCAGTCCCTTGGTCGGCGGGGCGGCCGGATGCCTCTGTGAGGTTCGGATGTCAGAGTGCCTTGGTCGGCGGGACAGCCGGATGCCTCTGTGAGGTTGGTGTCCGAGTGCCTTGGTCGGCGGGACGGCCGGATGCCTCTGTGAGGTTCGGGTGTCAGAGTGCTCGTTGCGTCGTAGCTAGGACGGTGCCTTGGTCGGCGGGGACGGCCGGATGCCTCTGTGAGGTTCGGATGTCGAGTGCCTTGGTGGCGGGGCGGCCGGATGCCTCTGTGAGGTTACGGTGTCCGAGTGCCTTGGTCGGCGGACGGCCGGATGCCTCTGTGAGGTTACGGTGTCAGAGTGCCTTGGTCGGCGGGGCGGCCGGATGCCTCTGTGAGGTTGGTGTCCGAGTGCCTTGGTGGCGAGGGGCGGCCGGATGCCTCTGTGAGGTTCGGTGTCCGAGTGCCTTGGTCGGCGGGGCGGCCGGATGCCTCTGTGAGGTTGGTGTCCAGTGCCTTGGTCGGCGAGGGCGGCCGGATGCCTCTGTGAGGTTCGGATGTCCGAGTGCCTTGGTCGGCGGGGACGGCCGGATGCCTCTGTGAGGTTCGGGTGTCCGAGTGCTCGTTTAACGTCGTAGCTAAGACGGTGCCTTGGTCGGCGAGGACGGCCGGATGCCTCTGTGAGGTTCGGGTGTCGAGTGCTCGTTTGCGTCGTAGCTAAACGGTGCCTTGGTGGCGGGGGCGGCCGGATGCCTCTGTGAGGTTCGGATGTCGAGTGCTCGTTTAACGTCGTAGCTAGACGGTGCCTTGGTCGGCGAGGGCGGCCGGATGCCTCTGTGAGGTTCGGATGTCGAGTGCCTTGGTGGCGGGGCGGCCGGATGCCTCTGTGAGGTTCGGGTGTCGAGTGCTCGCTTTGCGTCGTAGCTAGACGGTGCCTTGGTCGGCGGGGACGGCCGGATGCCTCTGTGAGGTTCGGGTGTCGAGTGCCTTGGTCGGCGAGGGCGGCCGGATGCCTCTGTGAGGTTCGGATGTCGAGTGCCTTGGTCGGCGGGGCGGCCGGATGCCTCTGTGAGGTTGGTGTCCGAGTGCCTTGGTCGGCGAGGACGGCCGGATGCCTCTGTGAGGTTCGGGTGTCGAGTGCCTTGAGTCGGCGGGGCGGCCGGATGCCTCTGTGAGGTTCGGATGTCGAGTGCCTTGGTCGGCGGGGCGACCGGATGCCTCTGTGAGGTTCGGTGTCCGAGTGCTCGTTTAACGTCGTAGCTAGAGCGGTGCCTTGGTGGCGGGGGCGGCCGGATGCCTCTGTGAGGTTGGGTGTCGAGTGCTCGTTTAACGTCGTAGCTAGGCGGTGCCTTGGTCGGCGGGGGCGGCCGGATGCCTCTGTGAGGTTCGGATGTCCGAGTGCTCGTTTAACGTCGTAGCTAGGCGTGAGTGCTCGTTTACCGTCGTAGCTGGGCGTGAGTGCTCGTTCTACCGTCGTGGCTGGGCGTGAGTGCTCGTTCACCGTCGTGGCTGGGCGTGAGTGCTCGTTTACCGTCGTGGCTGGGCGTGGGGCATCCTTCTCGAGTCCTCGTCGGGCGGGTAGGCTGCGGAAGGAATGGCGCCGTCTATCCCACATGTATACCCCATCCGCGGTGTGGGACTGGAGGATGGCGGCGCGTTTACTGCGTTGGTTTGAGCGCCGTGCTCGTGGAGCTAATAGCGGGTAGTCGAGTGGGTCTGGGAGGTCCCGCCCAGGGGACCCTTCAGGCGGACGGTCCCCAGTAGGGTGTCACAGCCTGCCGTGGGCGACCCATAAAAACCTTTCTCTACTCAATCCCGTATGGACTCTGGGTCGTCGCCGACCCGAGCACAGTGGTGTCGCTCATTGATGAGCTCCGGGAGAGTGTGAAGTATGGTCTCGGACGCGAGTAGAGGTGATTAGGCCGTCGGCCGGCCTAGCCGAGGCCCACCGTGGGGCTCACCTCATACACGCCCCTTGCTCAAGTTTTCTTTGGGCGGCTTTATACCCATCGGTGGGGTAGGCCTTTTGAACCACGGCTCCTCGGCTGGGCCCTGGCGCAAGCCACAAAGCTTTGCCGTCTTGGGGCGCGGCGGCCCAGTGGGCTTCTCGCGCGCGCCGAACAACCGTTCGGCCTAAAGCGAGGCAGAGAGGTTCTGGGACCACGTTGTTCGGGCGGCGTCTTTATGGCCCTTGGCGCCTAACAAGGCGAGGATTAAAAGCGGAGTGGTATTGGCCCAGGAGTTACGGTGGCGCGACAGAGCGAGGTGGTCGCGACGCCGCAGCCAGGCGCTGCTTGGCGGCGTTCGTTAATCCTCTACAAATCGCCCGTTAGGTGCTTTGAGTGGTCACGCTTTCTTGCCCTCTCTGTCTGCCTGCGAAACAAGAAGAGCACCAGAGAGCTAAGGAAAGAAAACCCCAGCCTTTCTTTCTCACCTTCGAGTCGTCTCCCCTGTGAAGATGTCGTGGCCGGAGTGCTCCGCGCAAGACAGCCGTGCGCTCGGCTTGGTGAAGAAGGGCTTCCTCATGCGCGAGGACCTTCCGGTGGAGGTGCCGGCCGGGGCTACCACCCCGCGCGCGTGGCGGCGAGATCGTGGTGCCCGCCTCGTTCTTCGAGCGCGGCTTTGGCCTGCCGCTGCACCCGTTCGTCCGGGGGCTGTTGTTTCATTACAAGGTGGAGGTGCACCATCTCAACCCCAATGGGGTCCTCCACATCGCCATCTTCATCACGCTGTGCGAAGCCTTCTTGGGGATCGAGCGCTTTGGCGTTGTGGAGGCACTTCTTCGAGCAAGGCTGCGGAAGGGCGGGCCGTCGGACGCCGCGGCGCCTGGTGGCTGGCCCTCGGCTTCGCCCGGTCGAACACGGAGTACACGGAGGTGAAAGCGCCTCGTCTAACAAGAGTGGCGTTCGAATGGCTCTACGTTAAAGCGTCGGCGACAGCGCCCCTCGTTTCAGGAGAGCTTCCCATGGCGGAGGGCGGTGGGCCAGGCGCGCCGAAGAGGGAGAAGAACAAAGCGGCCACGATCGTGGAAGCGGATCGAGGGCTCAAAGGCGAGGGGCTCACGGGGGCGTGGTTGTCTGGCGCCTTCATGGGGATGCGCGTGCAACCACTTGTGCCTGAGCGCGCACCTGTTCGGTATCGCGGGCCGTCCGGCCGGCGAGATGGCGAACCGAGCTGGCGCGTCGAGGTGGAGGCTCGGGTGGCGGCCGTTCTGGCGGAGCGCCAGCGTGGTGGCGCGGATGGCCACGAGCCATTCTCGCGGCTTTTCGCGAATCTGTAAGCGGTGAAATTCCTTACGCTTCTCTTTTCTTTGTCCTTCGCGCGGCCGACATTCCTGCATCCTCTCGGGGCTCATGGGGATGTCTTCCCGGCGCCGCTCGAGGATAAGGAAGCGCGGCGGCCGCCCGGCGAGGCAGCGGTGACTCCTCGCAAGAAGCGGAAGGAGGAAAGGAGGAGGAAGAAAAGTAAAGGCAGCCTTGGGCGCTTGCGAGATGTGTCGAGACCACGCCGTGGGGACAACCTCCAGCGGCGGCGGGAGTGCCTCGGCCACCCCTATGGTGGGTTTTCGACGACCGCCGCGGGCGGCCCGGCGTGGACTCGGTCGAGGCGGCATCACGGGCCCGTGGCCACGGATCCCGGTGGGGTGATCTTGCGCTTGCGGTCGTCGCGGCGTCTGGTGGAGGTGGCCGAGGAAGCGGCCGTGACTGCCTTGGCGGGGGCGGCAAAGAGGCGCGCGTGCCCGCACCCGCTTCGGCCTTGTAAGTGTATTATTATTTTATTTTGGAGCATTTTCTTTTTGGCAAAGCCGCGGCGACTCTTGAATCTTTGCAACGTCACGGCGCCTATCTTGGGGTGATCGTGGGGCGTGCCACATCGGCCCGCAAATGCGGCGCCGGTGATTTCGGTGACCCGGTTGGGTCGGCGAAGGTCGCAGCGTCGGCGTTGGCGCGATCGCCGAGGGCGAGCCCACCCGAGGTCGTGCGAAGAAGAACTTCCGCCCGCCTCCGGCGAGACCTCCGGACGGCGTGATCGTCGTTTGGAGGATGAGACAATGGCGTTGCGGTGATCGCGCCCGATCGTGGCGGGCCGGCGGCGGAGTGCCCGACCCCTTGTCGGGGAGGTGCGGCCGATGCCCCTCGGCGCGGTCGCGGGGATTCGAAGGTTGACCTCGTCACCCTTGCCCATGGTGCTTTGGGCGGGTGGCGTCCCGCGAGCGAGCGGCGGGCGCGCCGCCGGGTGTAATTCGGTCGGGCATCATGGGTGAGCGGAGGAAGCGAGTGGGCCACCGGCAAAGCGCGTTTGGGCCGAAGCCGAGATAGGGCAGATCCGTGAAGGTCTGGCCCTTGCTCTGAAGTCTTCCACCAGGGCGCTGGATATGATGGTCGGGGGAGTCCAGCCAGTCGCCCAGGTAGGTCAGCCGAAAAAGTTCTAATTCGTTGCACATTTTTGATAGTTCTTCCGTGCGACTAACGGAGTGTCCACATTTTTGCAGCACTTGCGGGCTCGCTTCGTGCGTCAGGTCGAGCTCTGCGGCGCTCAGAGCGATCGTGGCGGTGCGGAGAGTCTTGATCAGGTGCGCCTTGAGTGCGCCTAGCCGGAGGCCACTGGGCATTAGGCGGTCGGGGCGGTGGTGATCCGCCAAGGATTTGAAGAGGCCACAAGGCCCTTCATGATGGCGCCTAGGAGCAGAGGCTTTGAGGCGAAAGTGGCGGAGCTGAGTCCTCACGATGGAAGTCACGAGGCCAAGGATCCGCCGTTGCGCGGAGGATCGCGTGACGCGGTAACACGTCTGCGGACCGAGCGGAACAAGGCTCGAGGGGCCATTGCGAGTTCGCTCCGTGGTATTTGCTCGAAGGAGTGGCGGTGAAGACTTCATCTGGCCGAAGTCGGAAGGCGGCAATCGACCAACTCCGCGGCGGTAAGTGTCTCAATTCTTCAATTAAGTTTGGGGTGCGACCCGCAGGCGAACTTATCCAAAATCTCCATAATCTGCGAGCGCGCGAAGAATCGGCGTCGCCGTGGAAGCGCGAGAGCGGCCGGACGCCCGCGGCGTGGCGATCGTGGCGGGCGAGGCCGGCGGCGTTGAAGGTTCTTGAGGGCGGTCGGGCGAGATGGCGCCGGTGGAGGCCCTCGCAAGGCGGTCGGGAGGTGCGGCCGCATCCTGGGCCGGGGCGGGCGAGTGCCCTTGCCCCGCTGGCCCGAGTGCGGACCGTAGAAGAGGCGGTGGTCACGGCTGCGCTTGGAGCTTCATTGGTATTTGGTCAACACCATCTCGTACTACGACGGCATCGACCTCGCGGTGGTGAGTAAGCGGCATCGCGGGAACCGGACCGACGGCGAGGTCGGCGGGTTCGAGCTTGGTCGAGCCGCATGCTTGGGAGATCGCCCGACCACGTCCGCCCGAAGTCGCCTTCAAGATGCGAGTCCTCCTCCTCCGTGCGGTCGTACGGGAAGAAGAGGAAGAAAGAAGTTAGCCCCCTTTTTTTGCAAAGGCGTTGTGTATGCGATCGTAAGTAATTGTAAGCTCGGTTTGCCTCTTTGCTCTCCTTTGCGTTTGGGTTTGACCGACCATAGCCTCAAGGACCACGAAGTCGCTTATGCGTAGGTCGGGTCAATTTGAAGGGCGAAGAGGATAGGAGTCTTGTTTATCACGGTAATTCTGGCGCACTCATGGGGTTGGAGTGTTCCCGATCGGCCAAGGGTTTTCCACTCGGGCACTTCCTTCTTCCGCAAAGTGCTGCTTAGCAACCATAGCCGCTGGGCGTAGGCCGTGGCGCTCGGTCGAAGGGTTACAGCTGGGATAGACTCGTGACTAGTCGGGTCACCGACCCACATGAGTGCGTGAGTTAGCCGAGTTCGTGTGGGGAAGATTGTTCCCAATCGACCCGATGGGTCCCACTCGGTGCTTCCTTCTTCCGCGGAGTGCTCTTGGGCAACCATGGCCGGTGGGCGTGGCCGTAGCACTCGGTCGAGAGGGTTACCGCTCGGGATAGACCTCGTGGTCGGTGGGTCACCGACCGCCTGGACACCATCGAGAGCGGCACGAGCAGGGCGCCCCGAGGCGACCCAGAGTCGTCGCGTGGCGACCAGTGCTCGGTTGGGAGAAAGGCAAAGACTTATACGGGGAAAAAGAAAAGAGCTTAGGGATAGAATCGCCTTAACTTTTCAATGTTCGGGCATTAGGGAGGATCGACCATCGGCGTCCTTAGTCGGAAGGTGCGGTCGGAGAACTTCCACGGCGGTGAAAGGACCCTCCGAGCGTCGGCTGTGCTTATCTTTGGTTATGCGGACCCGGCGAGAACCAAGTCGCGGTGGCGAAGGATCGATCCTCGAACTTGGCGGTGTGGTAGCGCGCGCGGGCTTGTTGATATCGGCGGCCGCGGGGCGGCCACGTCGCGCGCCTCGTCGGTGGTCGATGGCGTCTTGTTGCGGCGAGCCCCGAGCCTCATCGAAGGCTTGCAATCTCGGGAGCCGTATTCGGTCGATGGGCAAAGCGGCCGTAGCGAACACCATAAAGAAGGGTGTGAACGGTCGCCCGGTCGGCGTGGTCGCGAGACTCGAGGACGGAGGCGGCTCGGCTACCCAGCGCCTGCGAAATGCTTGAGCCGGTGAAGATCCGCGGCAGAGTCGCTTGAAGGATCATGCCGTTAGTGCGCTCGACACGGCCGTTAGTCGCGGATGGGCTCTGCTGCCCAATCGACACGGATGTTGAAGTCGTCCGCGAACTCGAAATTCCTTCCCGTGAAGCGTGTTCGTTGCCGGTGATGATGGGTTTGGGACTCCAAACCTAAAAGCGATGTCGCGGAAGAAGATGGCGCTTGTGCAGGCGTGGCGCTCACGGCCGGCTTGGCCTCTATCCACTTGGTGAACTTATCTCGCGGCGGCGGTGGGTGAAACCTCCGGTGCTTTCTGAAAGGCCCGACCAAATCGAGTCCCAGACGGCAAAGGCCACGTGATGGGGATCGTCTGTAAAGCTTGGGCTGGCGGATCGTCTGCCGAGCAAAGAAGCGGCATCCTTGCGGTCGTGCGATATGCTCGGCGTCGACACAGTGGTTGGCGATGAAACCTTGTCGAAGGCCTTTCCCACAAGAGATCGGGTCTGCGTGGTGACGCGAGACTCAGCTGTGTATGTCGTCCGCCATTTGTTTTCCTTGGTCGGTCAAGATACATTTTGGAGGACCGGAGGAACTCCTTTGTAGAGTGCAGGCGATCGGGGCGAAGATTTGCCGCGGGCGGCGGCGCCCGAGCCTCGGTCGGGTCGGGGAAGTGACCGTCCGTCAAGCGGTCGATGTAGGGCCTCCTCGATCGGACTCAAGTGCTAGCACACCGCGGGCGAATCCGGCCAAGTCTACGCCCGGCCGCGCGTCGGTCGGGCGGCCGTCTTTGGATTGGTCGGGTGGCGCCAGCCGCGAGTCGGTGGGCGATGGGCGCGAGGAGGTCGAAGCGAAGATCCCGGCGGGACGGGCTCTGCTGGAGGCAAGATTGGCGGTGATCGGCCTCGCCATTGTAGCGTCGGTAGCTATGGTGAAGCTCGAAACCCTTGAACCGCTCCTCGGCGGCGTACTTCTCGGCGATGCAGCGGCCATGCGGCGTCTCGGGCTCCGCGGCCTTCATGACAGTCGACGACAAGCTTGGAGTCCCGTGGGCGTGGCCGGCGCACGCGAGGTCGGCGGCGATCCGGAGACCGTTGGCGAGCCTCGTGCTCGGCAATGTTGTTGAGTCGCGTCGAAGAGCAACCTAATGGCGTATTGAAGCTGTTCCCGAGTGGGGAGATGATGGCGACTCCGCGCGCGCCATTCTTGGTGTAAGACCGTCGAAGTACATTGTCGATGCTCGGGGTCTTGACCACGCGGTGGTGCACAGGCTTGGTCCACTCGGCGGCGAAGTCGGCGAGCCTGCGACTTGATCGCCGTCAGGGGCGTATATTATGCCATGGCGCTAAGCTCGGCGCCCATTTGGCTATCCTTCACGAGGCATCGCGATTGTGGATGATCTCGCCTAGTGGGGCGTGGTCACCACGGTGATGGCGTCTTGTCGAAGTAGTGAGCGAGTTTCCTCTTTGCGATGAGCACCGCGTGGAAGTAACTACGCACTGTGGGTGCAGAGTCTTGGACTCGGAAAGTACCTCAGCGATGAAGTAGACCGGCCGTTGCACCTTGAGCTCACGGCCTTCTTCCGCTCGCTCCACCACGAGGGCGGCGGCGGCTTGAGTAGTGGCGGCGATGTAGAGGAGGCGGTTCACACAGTGCGGGCGACGGGGGAGGCGAGAAAGGAAGGCCTTCAAGCGGGTGAGGGCCTCTGAGCCTCGGTGTCAAGCGAAGCGGTCGGATTTCTTGAGCGACTGTAGAGCGGCATTCGCGTTCGCCGAGGCGAGACACGAAAGCGGCTCAAAGCCGCGGGCATCGGTCGACCTCTGGACCCCTTTGAGGTTCTTGGCCGGGCCCATCCTTGCGATCGCGAGATCTTCTCTGATTGGCCTCGATGCCTCGCTCGAGGCGATGAAGCCTAAGAGCTTTCCTTTGGGGACCCGAAGGCGCGCTTCTGCAGGTTGAGCTTTATGCGAAACCGTCGAAGGTTCGCGAAAGTCTCTTCTAGGTCGGCGATAAGGTCGTCGACCTTCACGGTCTTTACGACAATATCGTCGACATACGCCTCAACGTTGCGGCCGATCACGGTCATTGAAGCACGTTTGCATACATCGGTGGTATGTAGCGCGCGTTCTTGGTAGAAGGGCATTGTGACATAGCGAGCAGGCGAGCGGAGTGATGAAGGAAGTCGCGGCTGGTCGGACTCCTTTAGCGCAATCGGTGGTAGCAGAGTAGGCATCGAGAAAGGAAAGAGCTCGCACCAGGTGGAGTCGATGACTTAGTCGATCGAGAGTAAGGAATGGGTCCTTGGGACATGCTTTGTTGAGACTCGCATAGTCAACACACATTCTCCATTGCCGTTCTTCTTTTTACAAGTCTGAGGTTGGCTAGCCACTCGGTGGCGCACCTCTTTCTGAACCCTGCGCCAAGAGTTTGGCGATCTCCTCCCCTATAACCTGCGCCTTTCCTCGTCGAGGCGGCGCGGCGTTGAAGCGGCCGGCTTTGAGCACAGTCGGACGCTCAGGAGTGCTCGGCGACCTCCTTTGGAATGCCGGCATGTCGGAGGACCTCCATGCGAAGACATCTTTGTTAGTGCGGAGGAAGTCGGCGAGCGCGCTTTCCTATTTGGCGGGGCGTGGCTCGACCGCGCGGTCTTGGTCGGATCACGAGGATCGACCGTGACCTCCTTCGTGTCCTCGGCGGATTTGAAGGATCCGCACGATTTCTTGGATTGAGGGCGGACTCGGCGGCTTCCCTCACGAGCTTGTTGAGTTCCGCGAGGCAGCGACCGCCGAGGCGAGCTCGCAGCCGCCGCGCTCGCGATTGAAGGCAAGGCTGGAAAAGCGATGCGCGGTAATGACTCCATGCGGTCGGGCATCTTCATCTTGAGGTAGGCGTGGCGGGGATCGCCATGAACTTGGCGTAGCATGGCCTCCCGAGGATGGCGTGGTAGGCGCGGGAAATCCACGACCTCGAAGGTGAGGTCTCGGTGCGGAAGTTTCCGGCTCCCGAAGGTGACGGGCGGTCGACTGCCGGCGGATGGGCTTCTTTGGCGGGATGGCGCCATGGAAAGGTGCCTTGCTTGGCGGGAGGCTTGGCGCGGGACCCCATGGCGTCGAGCGTCTCAGCGTAGAGGATGTTAAGGCGCTGCCCGTCCATCGGCACCTTCGTGGCGCCGTTCGACGGCGGGTGACCACGGCGGTACCTCCCGGATGTGGGGCGATCGGGTGATCGGTCCGATCAAAGGTGATCGGGAACTCCGACCACCGAAGATATTGGGGGCGCCGGCGGCGGTGTGGACCTCGCGATAGCGAGCTTGAGCGGCGGCTTGTCGGCGTAGCAGCCGATCCTCGAAGATCATGAGGCGGCCGTCGGGCTCGGGAACTCGTCGTCGCCTTCTTCTCCGCTGTTCGCGGGGCGCGAGCTTCTTTCCTTTGCCAGCGGCGTGGTGGGGGCGCTAGAGATAGCGCCTCGGGACTTGCGATCCGTACTTGTGCTTGCGGAGAACCCATGGTTCGGGCATGGGCGTCCATCAATTTCGAAGTGGTGGGGCGGCGGTCGGCGCGCCTGGCTGCTGGCGGCGGTCGGCCGTGGCGACCGCAGGTCTCACGGATCTGCTTCCGTGCGCTTCGTTTGTCGAAGCGGTCGGGAGAGACCGATTTGGGCGCCAGGCTCTGCTGGGCCTTTCCTCCGAAAATAGCCCCTCGGCCTCCTCGCGAGGCGTGGTTGATGGCGATGTCGAGGAGCTCCTTGGTAGTCTGGGCTTGAGGCGGCCCGACTTGTGCACCAAGGCCTTGCGGGAGGTGCCGTAGATGAAGGCTCCCACGACATCGGCGTCGGAGATGTCGGGAGCTCGTTACTTGGCGGGAAAACCTCGGATGTAGTCTCGGAGAGTCTCCCGGCTGCCGCTTGCAGCCTTCGAGTCAGGAGTTACGAGCGCTTATAAGTGCCACGGAAGTTCCGACGAAGAGATTCTTCAAGTCGGCCAGTTCTGGCGGTTTTGGCGGCGGTACTCGAGCGAGCTCGAGCCGAGTCCGCGAGTAGATGGGAAGGTATTGGATGATGAAGAGGTCATCCGTAGCTCCTCCCGCCGGCATGCGGCCGGTAATCTTGAGCGGACACAGGTTGGTGGCCGGTGTACCAGCAATGTTGGTGGCGCCGGAATCGGGCGAAATCGCTGGCGGATCCGCAGCAAAAAGCAGTGGTCGGGACCATCGGGGCTCGGGCTGCGATAGTGGCGCTCACCATCCGCAACACGTGAGTGGCGGCGTCCTCCGCCATCTTTCTTGGCGCCTCGAGGTGGCGCGGATGTCGTAAACATGCAGAAGGCGGCGCGCCGGGTGCGTGAGGCACTGGGTGGTTCATGGTGGGGTGCGGTCTTGGCGCACCAGGCCGGCTCCATGGCAGTCGGGGCCGATGGCGGAAGTAGCGCCGGTGTGGTAGGGCCGGAGGCTGCATGTCTTTGCGACGCGCGCGCTCCTGACCGAAGGTTACGGTAGGTAGCTCGGCCTCGGGTTTGCGGGCTCGGAAGGCCTCGGGCGGCGTGCGGCGCGACCACGTTTTGGCTCGCGTGAGGAAAAAGCGGGGCGCCGGATTCTACCCCCAACTTGTGGTGCTCTTGGCGCGCGCGCCGTGCTGCGTCGCCCGGCCTTGCGCGGGCTCGGGCTCGTCTGCTCGGGTTGGCACGGGCGGTCGGCTTCGACCCCGCTCCTCGGCTCTCGCGTTGCCGTTGGAGCTGTGCGGCGAGCTGAAGGCGTTCAAGCGCTCGCGCTGGTATTCCCCCTCACGTGCCTCGGTCGGCCGGGGCGGGGACCGTCGTAACGCGGTGGCTACGACCAAATCGGCTGTGCGCCACGTTACACTCGCGAGTGCCGCTGCGCTGGCGGGATACTCGCGTCGGGGCTGGGCCGTGGTGGAAGAGTCTTCCGGCAACTTCGTGGGCGGAGGTTGGCATGTAGCCAGCCATCGCCACCGATCGCGAGCCTACGAGGTGACATGGTCACCGCCCGGGCCTCTGGGAGTTTTCGCCGCCGCGGCGGAGCCTCCTCGGGTTCGGCCGGGGCTGCGAGCGCCCAAGCGGAGCTTAAGCAATCGCCGGAGAGGGCGCCCAAGCTCTCGAGGCGCTGTCTTCCGAGGCAGCGGGGGCAGCGTGAGCCCTCCGTCGGGGTGTGGCGAAGTCGAGAGCCGAAGCGGATCCGGTTCCCGGCGCGATCATGCCGTCGCGATGGGTGGATGCCATCGGGAGATAAGCGGAATCCGGAGATGGTGATGAAGGCGAAGTCCCTACCCGCGCGCCAAGCTAGCCGGCGTTTGAGGGGGCGGCAAGTAAATTTGTAAGTCTAGAAGTCGCGCGTTCCACTCCACTGAATGGTTAGACTCGTGAGTCCAAGATGTATCTTGGTTGGTGAAGGTCCCTACTCCGATTCGTGTGTGGTGGTGTTGTATTACTCTTGAGTACGGATAGTGCACAAAGTTTTACAGCGAGAATGCCAATGGCTTAGCGAGATGGGTTTGATAGCGCTCTCTCCTTTCGTTCTTGCTCGTTGCCACTGAATCGTTTAGCCCTGCCTCCTTTTATCTGAGAAGGAAGGGGCAGGTTACATCGAGTTAGGAGGAAGCGAGGTGACCTACGCTAGGAGCTCGGTCCTTAAATCCTGTGGGTGGTCGCCACCGTCGGCCCATCTTTGGGTTGGTAGCCTTGGTGGTCGGGGAGGTTAGGTATTTCCGGAAGTAGCGTGCTTGCCCTCTATGATTCTTGCGAATCTTTGGCGTCGAGTGCGTGGCGTTGGTGCGCCTCGGGAGGGGCGCGTCTTCGTCTTTGTCGTGGTAGTTGATGGAAATTTGGAAGCTTTGTCTTCTCTGATCACGAGATCTTCTTGGGAAGGAGCCACCGCCCTCGTATAGTCGCTCTGAATGACCTTATTCGAGTGCGTGGCGGTAGGCCGATGAGGCCGGACCACGCGGCACTCGGCGTTAAATCACCTTGGTTTGGTTGGAGTCGGGAGATCCCGCCCGCCAAGAGAAGTCGGGGCGTTTGTCTGGTCGGTTCGCTTCCCTGGCGGTCGGGAGGCGGATGCCTTGCTGTGATCTCATGACGGTCGGTCGGTGGGCAGCGCGGCGCTGTTAATTTGGAGATATGCTTGAGGCCATTGGTTCGTAAACCGGGTGTTGGGGTACCCTTTTATTAGTATTCGTCATGTATACTTCCTTGAAGACTGTTTTTAGAAGCTCTGAGTTATTTTCTTTATGGCATGGTAGATTAGGTCATCTGGTCTTAGAATGATGAGAAATATAGTGAACAACTCACAAGGTCATGGCATTAATGTTAAAATTTCCCGAATCATGAAGATTTTGTGTGCCCTGCATGTGCCCAGAAATTAATAACTAGACCCTCTATTATGAAAGTGCAAAGTGAAATCCTGCATTCTGAACGCATCTAGGGGATATTTGCGGTCCGATTCAGCCTGTCAGAGCCGTTTCGATACTTTATGGTGCTCATCGATGCTTCCTCGAAATGGTCGCATGTATGCTTGTTGTCAACAGAAACCATGCTTTTGCAAAGCGATCTCGAGATCATAAGAATTAAGAATGCTTTCACGATCATCGCGTGCGATCCATTAAATGGACAATTAGGAGAATTTACTTCAAAGGCATTTGATGATTATTGCACAACGGGGATAGCGATTGAGCACTCTGTCCGCACGTCCATACGCGAGAATGGACTAGCGAAGCACTAATAAAGAGGATTAAGTTCATTGCGGACCGCTTTGCGAGTTGTAACTTGCCCAACACTTGTTGGGGACACGCGATCTGCACGCAAGCTCTTATCAATTTCGGACCGTCGGCCTACAACATCCATTCTCCTATGCGGCTTGTGCACGGATCATCCGAAGATCTCCCATCTTAGAAAATTTGGGTGTATGGTATATGTACCTATACCACCCCTCGTGAACGACAATGTGCCCTCTCATGAAGTGCAGGATATCGTTGGTTATGAGAGTGCATCCATAATCGGCTATTTGGAACCCATATTTGGAGACTTGCATCTGACCGATTCGATTGCATTTTTGGCGAGGATCGTTTCCGTCATTAGGGGAGAAATCAACCTTTGGATGAAAAATGCCGGAAATCATATGGCATTCCACCAGGATCCCGCACATGACCCGCACTAATGAAGAAAATCAAGAAGTCAGAAGATAATTGATTTGCGAATTTAGCAAATGAAGCTGCTGATCATTTTGTGATTTGAAGGGCGTGGTTAAGTCGCATGTACCCGCAAGGAATGCACCAGAGAGGGTGGAAATACCAAAGAAAATAGAAGGTATCCCTCAACCTGTTCAGAGGCCTCAAAGAAAAAGAGCAGGAAATCTGGCTCCTTAAACCCAAAGTACCCGGAGACGTCTGGAGAAAACTGGGCGAGAGGACTTACCACAACCAATCACGAAAATGCCCCAAGGAAAGAAGGGGAGCCAATCGAGACCTGGCACTGGAAAGAAGCCAACGGAAAAGGCAATTCCAGACTTGAATCTTCCACTGAAAGAAGCCACCGGAAATAATGTGTGCGCACACATAGGCGATGAGAAGCTAAAGGAACTTGCTCCTGCGATAGGGAAAAGCAGCGAAGAGCAAGTAGAAGTGCATGAAGCACCCCATTAAGAAATGGCCATAAACTTTGTAATAACAGGAAAATCCCTGAATAGAGCAACAACCAACGTTGATGCATACTTTGCAAAGAAGATTGCCTCGATCATTGATCATGATCCCGAGCCTGCATCTCTCACAGAGTGCAAGAAAAGGTTAGATTGGGAAGAATGGAAAAAGGCAATCACTGCAGAGTTAGTCTCTCTGAACAAGAGAGAGGTGTTTGGGCCCGTATGCCGCACACCTTCCCATGTAAACCCCGTAGGTCACAAATGGGTCTTTGTTCGGAAGAGAAATGAAAACAACAAAGTTGTAAGGTATAAAGCAAGGCTTGTAGCTCAAGGTTTCACTCAACGTCCTGGAGTTGATTATGAAGAAACCTATTCTCCGGTCATGGGAGAAATTACCTTTAGATATTTGATCTCAATGGCAGTCAACTTGAAGTTGAGAATGAAGCTAATGGATGTTGTCACAGCATATTTGTATGGAAACTTGGATTCGGAGATATACATGAAAGTACCAGAAGGAATCCCTATCCCGAACCAAGACGGAGCAAATAGAAACCTGTACAGTGTGAAATTGGAGAAATCTTGTATGAAATTTCAAGCGATCGGGAAGAATGTGGTACAATCGCTTGAGTGACTTTCTCTGCAAGAAAGGCTACACAAACAGCGAAGATTGTCCATGTGTGTTTATACAGCGATCCCCGAATGGATTCGGTATAATCTACGTTTATGTACATGACTTGAACATCATAGGGACGGATGAAGAAATTGAAGAGGCATGCTCATACTTGAAGTCTGAGTTTGAAATGAAGGATTTGGGTAAAACCAAATTTTGTTTAGGCTTGCAGCTTGAACATGTCCAAGGAGGAATCTTGGTACATCAATCAACCTACACACAGAAAGTGTTGGAAAGGTTTGGATTTGAAAAAGCATATCCTGCGAAGACTCCAATGGTCGGTAGGTCACTCCAAGCAGACCTAGACCCATACAGACCTAGAGAAGAGGGGGAGGAAGTCCTGGGAGCGGAATTCCCATATCTGAGTGCAATTGGAGCGCTCATGTACCTTGCGAATAAAACTAGGCGGACATTGCGTTATTTGTGAATTTGCTAGCTCGATCTGATCTGAGAACCCACCAAAAGGCATTGGAAAGGGATCAAGGATATCTTCCGTTACCTCCAAGGAAGCAAAGACCTCGATGCATTCTTTAGAAGATATAATGAATTGAATTTGGTTGGCTATGCCGATCTTTGGTATTTATCGGACCGCATCGGCAAGTCCCAAACCGGCTATGTTTTCCTATGTGGAGGAACAGCAATTTCTTGGAAGTCGTCTAGCGGACTCGTCTCGGCGTCGACAAACCACTCGGAAATCATCGCTTTGTATGAAGCATCTCGTGAATGTGCATGGCTCGGAAGAATGGTTCACCACATCCGGAAGTTATGTGGTTTGAACATTGAGCAAACTCCACAATCATTTATGAAGATAATGCGGCTTGTGTTGCCCAAGCACGGATGGGTTATGTGAAGAGCAATCTCACGAAGCATATCAACCCCAAGTTCTTCTATGCTCATGAATTGCATAAGATGAACGAGATCAAGATATTGCATACTAATTCATGTGAAAATCTTGCAGATTTGTTCACTAAATCACTCCCAGCATCTACCTTTGAAAGGTGCGTGAAAGGAATTGGGATGATGAGACTTAGAGAAGTGCAGATTTCAGGGGGAGATATTTCACATACTCCCACATGAATCTCGAAGATGAATTATGAATACCCAACATGAATCTCGAAGATTAGTAATAGAAGTTGGGAGAATTGTACTCTTTTTCCTTAGCAAGTTTTTCATGAAGTTTTCTTGCATAAGGTTTTAACGAGGCAATTCGTGCAACATAGTAAGCGTATGCTATGTACTCTTTCTCCAAGTATTTTCCCCACTGGGTTTTTCTGGAGTTTTAATGAGGCATATGCATCTCGCGGCAAAGGGCCCAAGGGGGAGTGTTAGGAAACCCTAATGGCTCATGAAGGCCCATGCTGGTCCCTTAAGCCTAAACCCTAGATGAGCGCTATAAAAGGAGGAGGGGGGTCCCTCTATGTACCAGAAATCATTAGCAATAAAGAATTTCCGCTGTTGCTCTCCCTAAACACGTGTCTCTCTCTCTTTCTGTTCTCCAATTCAGATCTGCTCGGGAACCCCGGACTATTCGATAGCGAGGTTCCTTAACAAACATAAAGAAAGCGCGCTGCTACATGTTTTTGTCGCCGCACTGAGAAAAAGCGAACGGTCGGAGTGCGGTCAATACGCTCCCGGACATGAGCCCAATTGGGTCAATAATTGGGGTCGATGTAAGATTAAATTGTGTAGTCAGATGGTGGATTAAGCTCAGGTTATGCAGACGGCTGGCTGGCTAGCCATGTGAAAGCTTGCTTTCAATCAAAACCTGCTCATATGTGTCACATCGATCGATCTGCATGTGCGCAAGTTGTAGTTAACATGCACAGTCGGCGGCACAGCACAGGAGCTGGGCGGACGGAATGGCAGAAATTCCCCCGTACATGTTAATTGCCGTGTCAGAGAGGAAGATAATCCGAGTCAAAGGAGAGAGCAAATTCATAATTATACCAGTGCGTGGTGGCTCCATTGCAGGATCCAGCGGCCAGAGAGGTCAGAGAATTAGCTAGAGATTCGATTCGAGCAGAGGAGGAAGCATGGAATCACAGGCTGGGCTGGCTTGTACATTGCAACATGCAGGGGTTTTTAGGCGCTTTTCAATGGCCCCTAGTTCCCTTCAGTGTATTGTACATGAAAGATCGAAATAGCGATTAGAGAAGGATGAATAATTCTAACTAAATTTTTTCTCTTTTAAAGGAAATCTAGTGAAGACTCCTCTTAAAACACTAAAGAACAGAAAAGTAAAATCTTAGTTTTGGACTTGCTCGTGAGGTTTTGATGATCAAGGTGATCTTGAATAAACTCTCACTTGTCACAGCAAGCAAAAAGAAGTCTCTATGATCTTATTCGCCTTACAACTTCAGACCCTATAGATACGAGAAGAAGTCAAGTAACCTAGAAAAATACCATCAGAAAAAACGAGACTCAAACTCATCTAGGTTACCAGACTTCAAAATGAAACACTTGCAACCAAACACACGAAAATGAGAAACACTGTACTTTCGCCCATACCTCAACTCGTAAGAAGTGCGATGCAAATATGCTCTCAAGAATAAACGATTAGATACATGACAAGCAGTAGCTATAGCCTCAGCCCAAAACTTCCTAGGAGTACTGTCATTCTGGCCATCTCAACCAAGGTCATGTTCTTCTTTTTCACTATGCTATTTTGCTGAGGGGCGTAGAGAGAGAGGAGAACTGATGCTCTAAACTAGACTCCACACAGAAAATCTCAAAGTAGGAGTTCTTGAACTCTGTGCCATTATCACTGCGTATAGCTCGTAAGGTACTTGGGAGCTCAATAGACAACGTACTGACCAAACCCCTAAAGTGAGAAAAATTCTCACCCTTCGAGGCCATGAAAAATAACCAAGAATACCTAGAGAAATCATCAACAATGACAAACATACCACTTCCCTCCTTACAACACTCTAGCTGGACCAACAGTATCCATATGTAAAACTTGTCCTGGTGCATAAGTCATCACTACGATGACTAGAGGATGAGAAGCAGTAATCATCTTGCCATGTCGGTAGTGAGAGCAAACTAAGTCTTTGACCATCTTGAGTTTGTGCAAACCATGAATGAGGTCGTGACTGCTAACTCTGGTAAAATGATCAAAACCAATGTGACCAAGTCTTATATGCCATAAGGAGATATCATGGGACTCAGAAGCAATTAAACAGCGAAGAGAGTCTCCAAAAGAAGCAGAAAAATCAGCACAGAAGACCCTCCCAAATCTAGAAATACTATAAACTAACCCTCTTGATGAATCAAGGATGCTACAGGCATTACTCTTAAAGCTTACCTCGAAAGAGTCATCGATAAGTTGAGAAACAGAAAGCAAATTGTATTGCAACTTACTCACTAAGGCAATACCTTTAAGAATGAAATTATCATTAATGCA
This sequence comes from Otatea glauca, assembly GCA_036346275.1. Classification (NCBI taxonomy): domain Eukaryota; kingdom Viridiplantae; phylum Streptophyta; class Magnoliopsida; order Poales; family Poaceae; genus Otatea; species Otatea glauca. Next base: position 45,854,502 of record CM070715.1, on the reverse strand, counting down.
GATGGTACCTTTGGCAATGACTCTACCTGAAGAAGTATCCCCAAAAGTGATCAAGTCATCACCGGGGGCTCGAACTAAGAAAGAGAACCAATGAGAGTCTCCGGTCATATGGCGAGAACAACCGGAGTCAACAATCTAAATATCTCCCTTCCCCATTCGACGAACCTGATCAAGCCAAAAGAGAGAGAGATGACTCAGTAATGGGATAAAGTGAAGACCTGGGGATCCAATACTGAACCACCCGACGCCTCAGAGTACCAACTACAGATGAAGATTGGACTCGAGTGTTTCTCTGACGCTCAACTCTCACAAGATCAGTAGCAACCATAGCAGAAGATCTAGGAGTCAAAATTGGATTGGCCCACTGTGGTGCAAAGGCCGGACCATCCCAGTGACACTGCCTGAATCTCCTACTAGGAAACATCTCACTCCACTGATATGTACCTCGATGGGAAAAACGAGGAATATCAAGAGGACAGTGGGTAAACTGACCACGAGTAGCTCCAGAACTAAAACTCGAATAAACAGCATGAAAACCGAGTCCTAGACGTTGCCCAAAAACATGTGACTCTCTAACTATCTAGCAACAGTATGTGCCTTAAAAGCACTTCGGGTCTGGGGATGATCCTGAATACCTCTAATTGCAGCAACACGCTCACACCATGTGATCTTGGCGCGCCTGAAGTAGAAATCTACTAGGTGACCATCCTTCCGATAGAAGGTGCTTGAGTACTTCGCCTTACTAGAAGCAGAAGTAGTAGATGTAGCAATCTTCTGGTCAGAAGTCTCATGGACAACTCCAGCAGATCTAAACACAGTGGTACTCTTCCTGAGAGCTACCACGATCTCACCACTCTTGGAGCCACGTACAATGGTGGGAGGATATGCCCGAGCATGCTCCAAGTAGTCAAATCCTAGACCCTGATTAAATTGGCAAATCTTGGATTGGTCTAGAATGAGATTGAGCTTCATCTTGCCTCCTACAAACTTCTCAAAAGTGCTCATGAAATATTCACACTCTCGGAAGAAAGATGCACATGAAGAACAGGGAAGAGAAGAAGAAGAAGAACCAGAAGGAGAAAAACTCTCATCACATGTATTTTTCTCCCTCAGCACGGCTGCCTCAATCGTGAGGGCCTCACAATAAACGTAAGGAGCATTTCTAATCCTAAGGGCTTGGTCTTCTAGTTCCTTCCTAAGTTCGACTTGGATTTTATCCAAGTCACCCTCAATCTCAACACATCGCAAGCAACTTTCTTGTGACTTATCTAGTAAGTCCTTAGCAAGTTTAGCACACTCGATATTTAAAGATTCATTGTCAAGTTTTAGGTTCCTACAGCCCTCACATGAGCTGACTGGGTCCTTAGAAGCATGCATTTCGAGTTTATCATTTCTAGAAGAAAGCTTCCTAAGGTGAGTGCTCATGGCATCAATTTCAGCAAGCAGTTTAGGGCAATTTTCACATGATGGAGTAGAGTGAGTATGAAAAAAATTAGCATCTATAGAAATAGCATCAATATAACAAGTGCTAGCATTCTTCGACCTGAGACTCTTAAGCTCAGTAAGCACACTATCATGCATAGTCCTTAGGTTCTCTAGCTCCACAAGCAAAGCATCACATAAAGAACAATCATCAGAAACTCGAGAGGAAGAAGTTCTAAGAGAAGCTAACTCCCGAGTCAAGGTACCTACTTCCTTCTCAAGCTCCGTACACCTAACTTTAGCTCTAACATGAAATTTTCTAGTTTGCAAAAAACTTCATTGAGCTAATCATAGGAGGGTACCTCGTCCGAGTCATTGTAGAGCTCGAAGTCGCTAATGCCGTTAGCGTCCGCCATGAAGCACATGCCGGAGAAGTCATCACCTCCTTTCTTCTCTTGCACATCGTCGTCGCCTTCTTCGCTCCACGTCTCCGTGTCGGAGAGGTTGATGTCATCGAGAGCGGCGAGGACGTGGTGGAAGAGCTTCTTGTTCTTCGAGAAATTGCGGTACTTTTTCTTACCCGTCGGCTCGCGAGCTGGAGGCTTCTTCTTGTGGTTTTTGTCGGTTTAGTCGTTCTTTTCCGAACCACCGGAGTCGTTCTTGCCCTTCTCCAGCTTAGGGCAGTTCGCTCGAATATGGTTGGGGTCACCACACTCGAAGCAGGTGATCGTACCACCTCTTTTCCTCTCTCTTACCCTCTTGTATGCATGAGAGAATTTGCGAGCCAAAAGAGCAAGCTCATTTTCTAGAAATTTTTCTAGTTGGTCACCGCTTAGCTCGCAAAGGGCAGAGAGGGAGAAACCAACAGAGAAATCAGAGGAAGATCCAATGGGATCGGTGACCAAGACCATAGACTAAGATTTTATCTTGCAAGACAACGTCGATCTCATAAGTCTTGAGTCGGGAATAGAACCCGTCAAGAGTTAGAGTTGACAAGTCAGTAGTGTCCTCGATAGTGGTCACTTTCATCTCCCAAACTCGAAGATCGAGTGCGGTCAAGAAATGTCAAGCATTGTCTGAGTCAGCGTATGTGCAACCAACTGCTCGAAGGTCGTTCAGAATCTTTGTAAAACAACCAAAATACTCATCAAGACTCTCATCAGTGTGTTGTTCAAATTTGTTGTATTCACGCTTGTATTGGTCTTGTCTCACACTCTTGATTTGGGTGGTGCCTTCATGGTAAGCATCGAGCGTCACCCAAATCTCATGAGCAGAACGCAGATGAGAAATCCTACCGTACTCACTACAGCTAAGGCCCTGTATGAGGATGTTCCTTGCCTTGGCATTTGCCTCAACGTCAGCCATATTGCCGGCTGTGACGTGCTCATCGGCAGGAACCTCATACGGGAGCTTCACCTTCTGCCATATCAGGAAGCCCTGGGCAGTGATGTACGACTCCATCCGCGACTACCAAAATGGAAAATCAACTCCACAAAAGATGGGAGACTTGGTGGAATATTTGTCGTCGTGATGGCTCTCGAGACCGGTCAAGATCTATGAAAGAGCAAAACTAGCTCTGATACCAATTGAAGGACCAAAATGGCGATCAGAGGGGGGTGAATGATCCCAACTAAAATTTTTCCCCTTTAAAGGAAACCCAGCCAAGACTCCTCTTGAAACACTAAAGAACAGAAGAGCAAAATCTTGATCTTGGACTTGCTCGTGGGGTTTTGATGATAAAGGTCATCTTGGATAACCTCCCACTTGTCACATTAAGTAAGAACACAAGAATCTCAAACGCGATCTACGAAGAAGGAGCAAAACGATCGAGTTCTTGCAAAAAGATTGCCTAGATGATGACGATATGATCTAAAGAAGATTCATCCATCAATCATACATACTCGGCACAAGAAGCACAAGTAGGTAGAAGGAGTGGAGTCAAAAATGTAAATTGCAAGCAATTAAATTGCAGAATTTAAAAGCAAATAGAAGGAGGGGAGGCAAATCCAACTTGTGGGAATGTAAATTGCAAAAATTTAAATTGCAGAATTTAAAGAGTAGAATTTAAATGCTGAATTTAAGACATAATGTAAATTCTAAAATTAAATTCAGAAAAGTAAGTAAGTGAAATTTTATTTCTTTGGAGGAAGGTTTACACAGCCTCACAACAAGGTAGGCAAAGCTCAAAGGAGCACACAAAACCTTCAAGAGGTGAGAGCTACCTCTCCCTCTCTATTTATACTACTCATGAGTCATTCTAAACCCTTGGATGAGTTCTACTTGGCCCTCAAGTAACCTCTTCAAGTGTTGAGATTGATTCATCCTCCACCCTCGGATGAGTTCAACTTGCCCCTCAAGAAACCTCATCAAGGGTTGAGATTCACTCAGTCTAACTTGACCGCTACTCTATCTTCTAAACCGCAATCCAACGGCTCTCCTTGATCCAAACAGCCCTAAGTTAGCATCTCAGTCGTTCTCTTGTCTTCTAAGCTTGCAACGACTCTGTCTCCGGTGATCCTTCGGCGATCCCCGATCCGGTGAATAGGCTGCTTTTAAAATTTACTTCATGAATCTCTACAAAGCAATTCACCCCTAATTATTCTAATGCCAAAACCTTAACAATTATTAATGCGGAAGCGATAAACTAAGGTTTTGACAAATAAAGCCTAAGTTCTCTAGGCTCACTATGTGCACTAACTAATTATGTTTCTAACAATAAATTGCAATCCTAAAGACAAGCAATCAATCAATTTAATTCTATGAATATAAATTTCTTGAATATAGATAAAGAATAGAATGCAAGCACAAGAGACACAATACTTTTTACCATGGTGTTCGGAGACTTGCCGGTCTCCCCTAATCCACGTTGAGGTTAGCCTAAACACATTGGACTGGCTACACGAATTGAGCACCCACCTCGAATCCACTAGTGGTAGCTCCTTTTCCCTTTCGGGTAGGCGAGCTCCAACCTTCACAAACTTTCCTGGGGCTTCACACAAACTCCATTGAGAAGCTCACCACGCACGACGCTCTACGCCGTCTACGAGTCGGCAATCCCTAAGAGTAACAAGCTAAGCCCTCTAGCTCGAACCTCACCAAGTGCAACACATGCACAATGGTGATCTCCTAAGTGCAACACATGCACTAGGATCCTCCTCAAATGCAACACATGCACAAGAGGTCCTCAATCCACTTCCTAATTACAGCACATGCAATTAGGGCTCACTCTTAGCTCAAGAACAAAATAGGAGAAGGCAACACATGCACTTCACCCCAAGAACTCCCAAAATCCTCCAGCAACAAGCCATTGCCCCAAGGCCACCTTTTATAGCCTCTAAGCCAAAACTAGCCGTTGGGGGGGGGGGAATTCTGGAAAAACTCAGAATTCCCGGTGCTACCACCCAACTGGGCACGGTAGCACTGGAATCCAAGGCAACGGTTACAAAATTAGCCGTTACAGGAAATCCAGTAGCACCGGCCAACTGGAAGAGTGGTTAGTACCGGACCCGAGCCGACCACAAAAACACCTCCTCTGGATTTTCATACTGGCCAGAGGAGCGATAGCACTGAACCTCCAGTGCTACCGATCTACCATGAGCGGTAGCACCAGACTGCCAATCTGCCCAAAAACAGCCCTCTCTGGAAATTCTACACTAAGGGTTCATTTGGTTTTACCGCTCATCCGAAAGCACCGGACTACCATGGCCGGTAGCACCGGCCTGCCTGAAACCCAAAAACACCCTCTCGAGTTTTTATACATTGCACTGGGGTTGGTGCTACCGCTCGGCGGTAGCACCGGCCACCCAGCCTAGAAACAGATTTCTCACAAAAATCTTTTCTTTTCAAATCAAACACTAATAATGATTGATTCTTTGAGCAATGTGATGATCAACACATGATCAAGCAATTTGAAAAACACATTTGCAAACCCAATTTACACTTTCCAAAGAATCACATTAAGCACAACTTATTTGCAAATAAACTAAGAAACTATGAGATCAATGCTCTAGACTTGTAAGGATCAACACATGATCCCGACACTTTGCAAAATACATTTGCAAATGCCAACACATGCTCTAGGATCGAAACCCATAACTTACAACTCATTTGCAAATAACAAATCCATTCAATATTTTGCAAAAACATATTTTGCAAACTCAAAACACAAACCAAGCTTAGCTAAAACACATGATCAAATCACAAACTAAAACACCAAAGCATGAGCTCTCTATTTGCAACACATGCAAATCTCTAGCACTATGCAAAACGACCACTTTTCAAATTAAGTTGCATGAGCTCTCTCCTTTTCCAACACATGCAAAACTTAGCTCAATGCAACAACCAAAACAATCTCAAGTGCATGAGCTCTCTATTTGCAACACATGCAAATCACTAGCTCTATGCAACCACTTTAATCCAAATTGCTTGAGCTCTGTCCTTTTGCAACAAATGCAAAACTTAGCTCCAAGCAATAACCACATAAACAACATTGCATAAGCTATCTCCCTTTTTCAACACATGCAAATCCATAGCTAGCTGCAAAAAACAAATCAATTAAGATTCAATAAAAAAGAAACATGAGCTCCCTTATTTTCAACACATGCAAATACTTAGCTCATGCAAAATCCAATGCACGAGCTTCACCTATTCGCAACACATGCCAAATGGTTAGCTCCATGCAAAAACCAAATCAAAAGAGTGAGCTAGAGTGAACCGGCTTGAGTTCATCAACACATGATGAATCAAGCTAAATGACTCAACCCCTCTTAATAGTACGGCACCTAACTAGTAACTCGGTCTTCCATCCAAACACCGAGACCGGTAAAAGACTAGGAACACATCCTTAGCCCTAACTAGTTATACCTTTGACTCTAGCGATCCACTTGGAGCTTTTATGATTTCCAATCATCTTCTCTCAAGGATAGAATCTTCTTCTTCTTGTTCATCAACACATGATGAACCTTCTCTAGCCATTCTCTTCACTTCGGGATCACCTCTTGAAGCTCATCACCATTCTCTTTACTTCGGGATCACCTCTTGAAGCTCATCAACGCATGATGACTTTTCATTCCCGATTTTTTATCATCTTGCACTCAACCTACTTCAAACTCATAGAAGATGTTAGTCCAACAAACACAGTTGTCTCAATCATCACCTGAAGGACTATGTGGAGGTCCATCCATGTTTGTGCTGAGTATTTGACTTTATGTGATCTAGGATAGCTTAGATTTGAGTTTAGATTTAAAATGGATTTCAAGTAGGAAGTATTTTTGTGCCGACATGATAGGTTACGCCAGACCAAGTTTAATCGGTTTCTTGTTTGCGCCATACCAAATTTGCATGAGTTGCATTTGCGCCGGACCGAGGTAGAAATGATTTGCTTTTGCGCCGGACCGAGTTAGGATAGACTTCATGTTTGCGCCGGACCATATGTTGCATGAGTTGCATTTGCGCCGGACCGGGGTAGAAATGATTTGCTTTTGCGCCGGACCGAGTTAGGATAGACTTCACGTTTGCGCCAGACCAAGGGAAATGAGAAAACAGAGAGTTTTTCTTTTGCGCCGGACCAAGGGAAATGAGAAACCGAGAGTTTCCCATTTGCGCCAGACCAAGGGAAGAGGGAAACAGAGAGTTTTCCATTTGCGCCGGACTGATTTTTTCGCGCCGGACCAAGTCACAGTGAGTTTCACGTTTACGCCGGACCGGTTTTGACAGCCGGCAGTAATTAGTGTTTTTGAAGGTCTTGACTTGCTCAAGAAATTATTTGGTCTACATGAAAGGTGTAGAGAATTTAGAAATGCAACTGTTTCATGTTGACAAGTTTTTCATCTGAGCAAGATAAAAAATCATAGAAAATTGAGAAGATTACTGCTGTATTGAAAACAGGATGAAGTGTTTTGGTCCGTTTTGGTCTGTTCTAATCCCAATTCGTGATTGAATTGATGTGCTAGGTTCATGGTGGAACCAAAAAGGGTTTTATTATCTTTGTGGATGTATGACTTTATTTGGTGGTCATGGTGAGGCGAAGGGAGGATAGAACTAGGCATGGGATGGCCGGAGGTTCAAGTTGGCCGGATGTTCGCCGGAAGATGGTCGGAGATGAAGTCGGTGCAGTCCCAAGAGACAAGAGATCAGTGGAGAAGACAACCTATCACTACTTGGATCAAGGAGAGCTGTTGGGTTGCAGTTCTGGAAGATAAAGTAGTGGATAAGTATAGCTTGCTTTGAAATATGTGCAAAATCCTGTATGGTAGAGGGTTTCGGGTTTACCTAAGAGTACTTGAGAATAGTTGAGAGTGGTTGAGAGTTTCAGTGTGGGAACAAATCCTGGCTCTTGGAAGTTGGCCTAGGATTGAAGAAAGACATCCAAGGGTGGGAATTGATCCCAGGACACTATAAATAGAGGGAAAGGGGCAGCCTCCCCTGTGTGGAAGTTTTTAGAGAAATTGTTGTTGCTCTCATGAGCTTTGCCCACATGTTGTGAGGCTTTGTAAAACTTCCATCCAGAAATTACAAAGATCTTTCTCTCACTTTTGAATTTAAATTCTGCACTTACATTATGTCTTTACTTCATGCAATTTAAATTCAGTATTAAATTCTCGCTTTTACCTTATGCAAGATGGATTTGCCTCCTCTTCTTCTACTTGCTTCTGGTTCTTGTTGCCAAGGATGAGAGATTGATTGGATGAATCTTCGCTCAGATCATATCCCAATCCTCTAGGCAATCTTGGTTCAAGTTCTGCAAGAAACCGATCTTTTGTCCCTTCATGATGAATTATTGATTGATCGAGTTTTGGTGTTTATTCTTGTGATTCCTTGCTTGATGTGACTTGTAAGAAGACATTCAAGTCTATCTTGATCATTAGAATCTCACGAGCAGGCCTAGATCATAGATTTGCTTTTTGCTTGTTCTTGGTGGATTTTCCTTCTCAGGGAAAAAGGGCGGAACTTTGATGTTGATTCTTCAAATCGATGGTTGGAATAGGTTCCTGATATCCTAAGGATCACATCTAACAATTTGCATGGTCACTGGATCGTTAGATTCAAAATCCCATTGATTTTTCTTTTGAAGTCGTGCTGTTTTCTAAACACAGTTTTTACTGCTTTTTATTTTCTATAGTCTCTGTTCTTTACAAGTCGTGCTTTGTTTGGGTGGTATTTATCCAAGAGGTCGGAAAATTTGTTTTGAGATCATTCACCCCCCTCTGATCGCCATTTCGATCTTTCAATTGGTATTAGAGCCAGTTTTGTTCTTTCATACATCTTGACCGGTTTCAAGAGCCATGGCGATGGACAAGTATTCCACCAAGCCTCCTATTTTTGCTAGAGTTGATTTTCCATTTTGGAAATCGCAGATGGAGTCATACATCACTGCCCAGGGCTTCCTGATATGGCAGAAGGTGAAACTCCCGTATGAGGTTCCTGCTGATGAAAACGTCACGGCCGGAAATATGGTTGACGTTGAGGCGAATTCTAAGGCAAGGAACATTCTCATACAGGGTCTTAGCCGCAGTGAGTATGATAGGATTTCTCACCTCCATTCCGCTCACGAGATTTGGGTGACCCTCGATGCTTACCATGAGGGCACTACTCAAATCAAGACCGTGAGGCAGGACCAGTTCAAGCGTGAATTCAACAAGTTTGAACAACACACTGGTGAGAGTCTTGACGAGTGCTTTGGTCAGTTTACGAAGATTTTGAGTGACCTCCGAGCAGTTAGTTGCATATATCCTGACTCGAACAATGCTCGACATTTCTTGACCGCACTCGATCTTCGAGTTTGGGAAATGAAAGTGACCACCATCAAGGGCACTACCGACTTGTCGACCTTGACTCTTGATGGGCTTTACTCCCTTCTCAAGACTTATGAGATCGATGTCGTCTCTCCCAAGATAAAATCTCAGTCGATGGCCTTGGTCACTGATCTCACTGGATCTTCCCTTGATCTTTCTGCTGGTTTCTCTCTTTCCACCCTTTGCTAGCTAAGCAATGACCAACTGAAATTTTTTCCAAAAAATGAGCTTGCTCTTCTTGCTTGCAAATTTTCACATGCATACAAGAGGGTGAGAGAGAGGAAGAGAGGTGGCATGATCACTTGCTTCGATTGTGGTGGCCCCAACCACATTCGGGCCAATTGCCCCAAACTGGAGAAGGCAAAGAATGATACAGCGGTTCGGCAAAGAACGACTACATCGACAAGAACCGCAACAAGAAGCCTCCATTTTGCGAGCCAGCGTGAGAAGAAGTACCGCAGCTTTCCTAAGAACAAGAAGCTCTTCCACTGCGTCCTCGCCACGCTTGACGACATCAACCTCTCCGACACGGAGACATGGAGCTACGAGGGCGAGGATGAACCGCAAGAGAAGAAGAGCGGCGACGATTCTCCGACATGTGCTTCATGGCCGACGCCAACGGCATCAGCGACTCCGAGCTCTATAGCGACTCGGACTAGGTACCCTCCTATGACCAGCTCAATGAAGTTTTCCGTAAATTAGGAAAATTTCATGCTAGAGCTAGGCTAGGTGTGTGGAGCTAGAGAAGGAAGTAGGTACCTTGACTTGAGATTTAGCTTCTCTTAGATCTTCTCCCTCTCGAGTCACTGATGATTGTTCTTTGTGTGATGCACTTCTTGTGGAGTTAGAGAACCTAAGGACTATGCATGATAGTGTGATATCTGAACTAGATAGTCTTAGGTTGAAGAATGCTAGCGATGATTCTGTTGATGCTATTGCACTAGATGCTAGTTTTCTTCATGCTCACTCTACTCCATCATGCTCTAATTGCCCTAAATTGCTTACTGAAATTAATGCTATGAGTGATCACCTTAGGAAGCTTTCTTCTAGAAACGATAAACTTGAAATACATGCTTCTAAGGACCAAGTCAGCTCATGTGAGGGCTGTTGGCAACTAAAACTTGACAATGAATCACTAAATATCAAGTGTGCTAAACTTGCTAAGGACTTACTAGATAAGTCACAAGAAAGTTGCTTGCGATGTAATGTGATTGAGGGGGATTTGGATAAAACCCAGGTCGAACTTAGGAAGAAGTTAGAAGACCAAGTCCATAGGATTAAAAATGCGTCGTGCGTTTCTTGTGAGGCCCTCAAGATTGAGGCAGCTGTGCTGAGGGAGACAAATGCACGTGTTGAGAGAGCTTCCCTTTTTGGTTCTTCTTCTTCCTCTCTTCCCTGTTCTTCATGTGCCTCTTTCTTCCGGCAGTGTGAGTATTCATGAGCACTCTCGAGAAGTTTGTAGGAGGCAAGAACAATCTTATTCTAGACCAATCCAAGATTAGCAGATTTAATCAGGGTTTAGGATTTGACCCCTTGGAGCATGCTCAGGCGCATTCTCCTACCATTATGCGCGGCTCTAAGAGTGGTGAGATAGTGGTAGCTTCCAGAGTGAGTACCACTGTGTTTAGGTCTGCTGGGGTTGTCCATGGGATTTTTGATCATAATGTTGTTACTCTTGTTGCTTCTGCCTCTAGCAAGGCGAAGTACACATGCATCTTCTGTAAGAAGGATGGTCACCTAGTAGATTTCTATTTCAGGCGCACCAAGAACACTCGGCGTGAGCGTGTTGCTGCTCTTAGGGGTATTCAGGATCATCCCCAAACTCTGAGTGCTCCTAAGTCATAAATTGCTTCTAGACAAGTTAGAGAGTCGCCTATTTTTGGGCAGCGTCCAGGACTCGGTTTTCATGTTGTTTCTTCGAGTTTTAGTCCTGGAGCCGCTCGTGGTCAATCTTTCCGCTGTCCTCTTGATATTCCTCGTTTTTCTCATCGAGGTAGATATCAGCGGCGTGAGGTGTTTTCTGGTAGGAGTTTTAGGAAGCCTCATTGGGGTGGTCCGGCCTTTGCACCATGGCGGGCCAATCCAGTTCCAGCTCCTAGATCATCTACTAGAGTTGCTACTGATCGTGTTAGGGTTAAACGTCAGAGAGACACTCGAGTCTAGTCTTCTCCTGTGGCTGGTACTCTGAGGCGTCGTGTGGTTCAGTATTGGGTTCCCAAGTCTTCACTCTATCCCAGTACTGAGTCATCTTTCTCTCTTGTGTCTTGATCAGGTTTGTCGGATGGGGAAGGGAGATGTTTGGATTGTTGAATCCGGTTGTTCTCGTCATATGACCGGAGATTCTCGATGGTTCTCTTCCCTAGTCCGAGCCTCGGTGATGAGTTGATCACTTTCGGGGATGCATCTTCAGGTAGAGTCATTGCTAAAGGTACCATCTGCATTAATGACAAGTTCATTCTTAAAGATGTTGCCTTAGTGAGTAAGCTGCAATACAATTTACTTTCTGTTTCTCAGCTTATTGATGACTCTTTCGAGGTGAGTTTCAAGAGTAGCGCCTGTAGAATCCTCGATTCTTCAGGAGGGTTAGTTTGCGGGATTTCTAGATATGGGAGAGTCTTTCATGCTGATTTTTCTGCTTCTTCTGGAGACTCTCCCCGTTGTTTGATTGCTTCAGAGTCCCGTAATCTCTCCTTCTAGCATAGGAGACTTGGTCACATTGGATTTGACCATTTGACCCGAGTTAGCAGTCACGACCTGATTCGTGGTTTGCCTAAACTCAACATGGTCAAAGACTTAGTTTGCTCTCCTTGTCGACATGGCAAGATGGTTTGTCTGGACCCGAATTTGCAAATCCGGACCCTCTGTGTATACCGCACTAGTCCAGGATCACGCTAGTGCACACAGGCTCAACATAGATGCTATCATAGTCACACACAGCGAAATATAGCATAAACTTCATTAATTAATAATAACTGTTGTCTTACATGAATAATGCCTCACAGGGCTTAAAAGAGTATCAATGAGAAGCGGCGGAAATAGAATAAGCGCAGTGGCGCTCGATTCGCCACGAACAACCGACGAGGCTCGGACCTAAGCATTCGCATCCAAATAATCCTCATCCATGGTAGCGTAGATTCTTCCTCTTTCGAAGTTGTTGTTGATGGGGTGAGTACATAAAGCACTCAACAAGTTGTGCAAAATAATGCAAGTCTAATATTCTATATGTTTGGCTTAATCCAAAGGAATGGCTAGTAAGGGTATTTTGCAATAAAGCGACATTTAACAAGAATACAATAAATAGATTGGAAAGCGATAAAACAAATCTGATAATTAATAAATTCAGTATTTCAAATACACCAAGTTTCCAATCCTAAATTAATTTTCCACTTTCCATGGCACCTTGCCATCCCAACAAGTTTTTGTTTAACAAAAGTCTAACCCTTAACTGTAATTCCGAGCATTGCCCAATACCGTGAGCACGGCTATTCGAATAGATTGTACACTCTGCAGAGGTTATGCACTTTACCCACGATACAACCAAACACCACCAAGGCGAGTGATCATAACAAAGCCTTTACAATGCTACACCTAGACCCGATCTTGCTCGCTAAGGTTTCAACATCAAGGGTTAAACCACCACAACAGGCCCCTCTTGCGCCATGTGAGTTAAACCGTAACCGGGACTCACTATTCACCACGACAAGATCAAATCTAGGTTTCACAAATTATTCACTAGGCTATCCCATTCGGACATGTGGTTGCAAGAGAGACTCAGTCAAAGGCTTGCAAGGTTAAGTCCTTAAGGTGATTAAGGCAAGACTTCCACATACCCCCGCCAAACTGGCCCACCTTGGCACACCGCCCTTGCCACTTGCCTCAATCTAAAATCATTACCACCCAGTTGATTACCAAGCACCACATGCCATCAACATTTCAATCCCGATGTGTGACCTCCTCGCCACGACAACTTGATATCATTGTGTGACAACACATGACACACCAATTCATAAACATTGTTCCATATTCCATTAGTCAAGATTAAGTATCGACATTCGGACACATGTGATGACGTGGCATGGCTAAGCAATCTATGACGATCTAACTAGCCCATGTTGATTATCAACTATAATTCCACATCCTAGGGTGACAAATAGATCATGGCATATAATTGACAAGGTATGGTTTAATTCAAATAGGCATATTATCTAATTCCCAGATTAATTGAAATCATTTATACACATAAAATATCATGCATAAAGTTTAAAAGACAAAATAGTAATTTGGTGAAAATTAGGTGCAACATGATCAAAGCACAACTTGCCTTGGAGTAGGTGCTGGTCTTGATCTGAGCTTGGGTCTTGGGCGCGAATCTTCTTAGGATCACCGAGCGGTTCAACGTCTCTAAACGATGCCAAAATAGCAAATAAACACCAAACCAGAGAGCAACCAAACTCCAAAAATAAAATAAAATTCACCAATAAATAGATCTTGATTTTACAAATTTTTAGAAATTTGAAACACTCAAATCTGAGTTAAAATGCAAAAGATATAGCCTTTTGAAGTTTGAATAAATCAAAATACAGAAAATAGAATTTCGATTTTTCGAATTATTTTCTATTGGAAAAGATTTTATTGCGCAACGGCGACGTCAGCCGACTCGGACCAATCGGCCGACACGTCGCTCGTCCATGGACTCGGTCCACGGAACCGCCTCGTCCACCGTGGACGCGCCCACGCGCCTCGCACCACGCGCCCGACACGCGGCGCGATCGATTGGCTGCGGCGCCGCCCGTGCCGATGCTCGACCGCGGTGCGCGATCTGCGCGACGATCGGCGGCTAACGCTCATCGCACACGCGGCGCGATCTCACCGAACAACCTTGATCCAACGGTCACGCTTACCCGATTGTTTCTCGCGAGACGGCGGCGTGGCTCGATCTGGATGGTCGGCCGAGATCCGACGGTGTCGCGGCTCCGGCACGGCGATGTCGCGCGGCGCTGAGTTCCGGAGGCGAGGACGGCGACGACCCGACGGCGTTCGGCTCTGCCGGCGACGAAGAGGTAGCTGCTCGGTGCGGCTCGGCGTGGCGAACCAGCTCGAACCCACACGTCGAGCGGCGGCTTGCGACGGCGAACGGCGAAACGAAGCGGCGGCGCTAGAAAACTACGGCGAGCTCTCGGGGCTAAACGGCGGTGACTCAACGGCGAAGGCTAGCATGGCGGATGCGCTGCGGGATGAGGAACCTCGGTGTGCGGGCTGCGGCTTTATAGCCTCGGCATGCGCGCTAAAACGGCAACCCTAAATCGCGGCGGCGGCGGCAGCGGCGACGGATTCGAAAACCGAATCGAGGCGAAGGCGATACCGTCCGATTAACGAGCGGCGAGATTAGATCCGGTGATACGATCCGATCCGCTCTTTCCAAAATCAACGGCGAGATCTAAACTTACCAAAACAACGCGAAGCGATCCCGACCGCTCGATCTCAATCCAACGGCGAAGGCGCTAGGGTTTCGCGAAGGAGACACCGTCCGATCTTCATCCAACGGCCACGCAGAGGCGGCAATGAAGCGGTGATCGGGCGCCGACGTCGATGGGCGACACGCACAAGATTGGGCCGGCCCGAGATCGTTCACTCGATTTTCAAAAGCTTTTGATTTAAAATAATTCCCAAAATTAGATTAATCATTTAAGCAATTAAAATATCGGGAAAAATCCAAGAAAATTCTCATAAATACTTTGAGACATTCGAACTCAAATAAAATATTTTTGGTAAAACTTTATATTAACTTTATCTATATATATTTAGTTTTCACAAAGGTTCAATATACTTAATTAAATTCAATTCAATTAATTTCGGAAAAATCCAATAAATTCGAAAATCACCAAAAGCATATGAGCGAAATTATAAGCCAAATTTTTGGGATGTTACAAACCTCCCCTTAATGAATCTCGACCGAGATTCAAGGTGACTAGGAAATAGGTTTGGAAATTCGACTTGAGATCCTCTTCACGCTCCCTGTGTTGCTTCATTCTCGTAATGGTTGCTCCATGAAACTCGCAAAGCGAACCGACTTGGTCCTGGTCTTGCGGTCCATAACATCCAGATTACGATTGGTTGCTCCTTGTAGGTCGATCTTTCGCAATTCAATCTCTCCCAAAGGCGCTCGCTCACTGCACCAAGACACTTCTTGAGTGTGACACATGGAACACATCATGCACGCTTTGCTAGTGATTGCGGCAATTCTAAGCGATAAGCAACCTCCTCGACGGCTCAAAATTTTGAGCGGTCCAACATATCTTGGGGCAAGCTTCCTTTAACGTGGAACCTTTAACTCCTTTGGAGGGTAACCTAAGATATCTGAAATCATCGAGTTCAAGCTCAAATCACGCGTCGATTATCGCATAACTTTTTGTCTTGATTGCGCGATTTTCAACTGTCTCTTATCATGGCAACTTGCTCTTGACTTCCTTGAGAATATTAGGGCCAAATATCATACGTTCCCTGTCTCATTCCAATTCATGGGTACGACAGAGCACGACCATATAAAGCTTGAATGGCGACATCGCAAACTAGCACAGTAGCTGTTGTTATAATCGAACTCGCATATGGCAAACACTTATCCCATGATGTAGTATAGGCTAATGCACAAGCCCTTAGCATATCCTCCGTAATTTGATTTACCCTTTCTGTTTGACCATCGATCTGCGGATGATATGTCTTTGAAGTTCAAGCGCGTTCCCATAGCTTCATGCAATTTATCCCAAAATCTCGAGGTGAGCGGGTACCTCTATCGACACTATTTTCTTTGGTACACCATGCAAACACACGACTACGGCTATGTATAGTTACGCTAACCGGTCTCTGAGTAAGTGGTCTTGGTGGAATGAAGTGAGCAACTTTGGTCAATCGATCCACGATAACCCATATAGAATCATACCCATTTTGAGTTCTTGGCAATCCGGTGTGAAATCCATACCGATTTCTTCCCACTTCCATTCGGGACTTTTAGCGGTTGTAGCAAACCTGCTGGTCTCGATGTATTGCCTTAACTCTCGGCATACATCGCACAAGGCAACGTGCTCGCGACTTCGCGCTTCATATTCGCCACCAAAACCTCTCCTTTAAGTCTGGTACATCTTAGCGCTTCTGGATGAATTGAATACTTGGAATCATGAGCCTCTTCCAAAATCAAGCTGCTTAAGTTCTAGTCATTTGGCACACAAATCGACCCTTGAACCACATGGTACCTTGGTCGTCCACGGTAAAGTCCTTTGCTAATCCTTCATCCTTTTAGCCTTGATTCGGTTGACTTTCTCATCATCTTTTGTCCTTCCCGAATTTGATCTTGAGCATTGGCTTCACTTCCAAAGCAGCTAGGAATCCTTCTAAAACTACTTCCAATTTTAAATTTTGCAATTCTCTCGCATTTCATTGTCCTTCCGCACCATCATATTCGCCACGTAGCTCTTGCGACTTAAGGCATCGGCTACCACATTTGCTTTTCGGATGGTAATGAATTCCCATGTTATAATCCTTGATTAATTCCAACCATCTCCTTTGCCTCATATTGAGATCGATTGAGTGAAAATATATTTCAAACTCTTATGGTCGTATATATCTCACATCTATTTCCAATGAGATAATGGCGCCACAATTTCAAGGCATGCACCACGGACCAATTCCAAGTCATCGTAGGATAATTTCCTTCATGCGGTCTTAATCGCCTTGGCGATATCGACCACTTTACCCTCTTGCATCAATACGCATCCAAGACCCTATCTTGACGCATCACAAGATATATCAAGTTATTACAACATTAGGCAAAACCAAACATGGGCTGTTGTTAAGCGCTTCTTTAATTCCTCAAAACTCTTATCACAATCAAGGCCCATGAAAATTTCTTTTCCTTTTTCAATAACTGAGTAAGAGGTCTAGCAATCGTCGAAAATCCTTCTATGAACCGCGATAATATCCTCGCCATTCCCGAAAACTTGGACTTGAGTGCGGACTTTGGTTGCTCCCAATGCAACATCGCCTCCACTTTGCTTGGGTCGACAAAGAACTCCTTCTGCGATCATGACATGACCGAGAAATTCCACCTTTTCCTTCCAAAAGTCGCATTCTTGAATTTAGCATACATTGTTGCTCACGCAGCTTTTCCAACACTAGCCTCAGATGATTTGCGTGCTCTGCTTCGGTCTTCGAATATACCAAAATATCATCTATGAACACAACAACAAACTTGTCCAAGTATTCCATGAAAATCTTATTCATCAAGTTCATGAAATAGGCTGGCGCATTGGTCAATCCAAAAGACATGACCGTGAACTCATAATGTCCGTATCTTGAAGAAAATGCGGTTTTTGGAACATCTTCCGTCCGAATCTTTAGTTGATGATATCGGAGCGAAGGTCTATCTTGAGAAAACTCGGCTCCTCTCAAGCTGGTCGAATGATCATCAATCCTTGCAACGGATACTTATTCTTAATCGTCACTTCATTAAGTGCACGGTAATCAATACACATTCTAAGGCTTCCATCCTTTTCCCGACAAACAAAGCGGCGCTCCCCATGGCGGCGAACTTGGTCTTATAAAACCTTTCTCTAATAACTCGTCGATCTGTTTCTTCATCTCTACTAACTCGTCGGTAGGCATCCGGTAAGGTCTTTTTGCTATTGGTGCTATACCAGGTACTAACTCAATGACAAACTCGATGTCACGGTCTGGCGGCATTCCTGGCAGATCCTCTGGAAATACATCTGGATATTCTTTGACCACTGGCACGTCCTCAATGCTGACGGCTTTCATGCTATTAACCATTAATTGACCCTTGCGAACTGATGTCGCTCGGAATTCCACCTTTTCTCCTCTAGGGCTCTCAATGGATACAACCCTTCGACCACAATCCAATACCGTCTTATGCTTGGTTAACCAATCCATACCAAGGATAACATCTAAAACTTGGGCATCTAGAATAATTAAGTTCGCTAGGAACTCTACCCCGTTAATTATCAGCTTTACCCCCAAACATCCAATATTAGATCTTAACTCAGATCCTGGGGCTTGAACTAGCATCACACACTTGAGATTTTTCATGCTTAAACCATTTTTAGATGCAAAAGCTCGAGAGACAAATGAATGTGAAGCTCCTGAATCAAATAATCTTATTGCAGTCTTGAGTTTACAAAAACTTACCCGATCTGACGTCCGATGCTTCACAGGCTCCATCGGCGGTGATGTGGTTGACTACGCCTCGAATAGTAGCTTGAGGCGTCACTCCCGCTGTCCGGCTCCTCGATTCGCTCCGTCATCGGTGCCTTAGCGGTGTCGTTCCAAGGTTGAAACGCATGGCGTGATTCCTCCTTTCGGGACATCTATTAGCATAATGCCTGACTCATTGCAATCTATAGCACCTTACGGCGGCCGATCGCTGACTCCCCTTGAGCATTGTTACCTTGGGCGGCGTCGATAACCTTGTCACGATGGTCGCGGTGCGGTGTTGTCGGCTTGTTAACGACTTGTGGTTGGAACCTAGCAAACTATTGCGGGTCATCCTCATTCGTAGGTGGTTAGGCGTCCACAGGTTAGTCATCAAGCGTTTGCGATTTTCCCAAGCTCCTTGCGCTTATCCTCGAATCAAAGCCTTGTTTACCAATTCTTGGAAATCGGAAAGTGTGGGTAATCACCCTACTTGCGCCACGAGTTTAGTCCTTTCATGAAGCGGACTGTCTAGCCTTGTCCGTCGCTACATCTTGAGGAGCATAGCGTGCTAAGCGAGTGAATTTGTTCAAGTAATCACCACGGTTGGCCTCCTTGCTTAAGCGCCACAATTCTTCCTTTTTGGGTCCATCATTCCCTCCGCACGTGGTATGGCGAAGGCCGTTGCGAACTCTTCCCACGTGATTTCCATGGGTGCCTCATGAGTAGCACAAGAGTTCTCCCACCATTCTGCAAATTGTTCCCTCTAGGCGATGGGATGCGTAAAGAACCCTCTCATGCCCTTCACATTGTGTGATGTACAACTTCCTCTCAATGGTTCTCACCAATCATCCGCTTCCAAGGGTTGGCGTTGCGAGAATGTTGGCGGTCGGGTCCTCATGAAGTCGACAACTTGGAGTAAGGACGAGGCCCGCCATTGTTGTTACTCTTTCGGTGGGGTTGTTGATGCAGCCATATTGGTCATCTGCTGCATCATAGTGCGCATCAAGCGAGTTTTGCAATGAGAAAAGCTCCCAAGTTCTCGCATATCCTTTGGCGGTGCTTGCTGCGGTGGTACTCCTTCATTGGGATTGTTGCTGGCGTAGACCACTTCCAAGCCCCATTGTTCTTTGCGAGTGTTCACCATCCGCTTGATTGCTTCTTGGGTTAGGAAAGATAGATGTAGCATAGATAAGATGCAAGAATTTCTAAGGCGGGAAACAGGTTAAACCCAACTTAAATAATCTTTATTATTATTACTTGGTATGGTTGCTTACAATGCCTAAGGGCTTTGCAACACATCTTGCACACTCGACAAACAATTAAGAACCAACTAAACATGCAACTTTAACGTCTACTAAAAGGGTAAAGGCTAACTTAAAAGCGTGACTCAACACTCGAGTCTCAACACAACTCTAAGATCGACTCTCACTCATCCACCACCACCGGGTGAGGCGATCCGGGGCATACATCGGTGGGTGGGTGGCATGGGTGCGAACCTATCTGGTGACCCTCTGCTGGCTCCTCGGGCTCCCACTCACGCTCTTAGGGTCTTCTTCTTCTTCTTCTTGGCGACCTCATCCGGCTCTGGGCGACTTGGTCCGCTATTTCCTCGGCTACTGCAAGGCCTCCTCCACTCGCCGATGACTCGGCTGCTGCGTCGCGGGTCTTTTGAAGCTCCCGCTCGCCACTCTCAACGCCTCACACGCTGTCTCGGTTCTTGCAGTGTCCTCAAGTGATCCTCACGGGAGGTGGCGAACTCGGCAAGGTGTCTGCAGAGCACACTCTCCTTCCACGATCCGTCGACTTGCGCTTCGCACTGTCGGGTGAAGTCGAAATACGGTGTTCTGCGGCTCGAGGCGTAGTCGTGGCGGATCCGTCGTGAGAGCAAGTCTAGTAGCCTCTGAACTCCGACCTCGTAAGTGAACCTCAGGCGGTGATGTGGATCGATGCGGTGGTCTCGTCGCACTCTCGGCGAAGATGATCGACTTGCGAAGAACCCCGATGCACACCGTTGACGTTCGCTTGCTTCCTCGGTAGAGCGGACGATCAAAGCCTCCAATCACTTGAAGAACTCTCCACGGCTCCATGGCATAGCCACCTGTCTTGACTCGAAGGATCGAAGATCGGCATCTATTCAAAACAAAATTTTGAATAAGATCTCCACTCAAACGGCAGCGAAAAGAAGGTAATTTAGCAAGGATGAGAGTAGGAGGATGAGATAAGCCAAGAGTTTCATATTAGTCAATTTTATTTTCTTTAGAAAATAATTTTGGACACTCCTAAGAGATACCAACTACCTAGGGCCAAGACCTATAGTCAAGTATGGCTCGATACCACCTCTGTCGGGACCCGAATTTGCAAATCGGACCCTCTGTGTATACCGCACTAGTCCAGATCACGCTAGTGCACACAGCTCAACATAGATGCTATCATAGTCACACACAATGAAATATAGCATAAACTTCATTAATTAATAATAACTGTTGTCTTACATGAATAATGCCTCACGAGGGCTTAAAAGAGTATCAATGAGAAGCGGCGGAAATAGAATAAACGCGATGGCGCTCGATTCGCCACGAGCAACCGACGAGGCTCGGACCTAAGCATTCGCATCCAAATAATCCTCATCCATGATGGCGAGATTCTTCCTCTTCCAAGTTGTTGTTGATGGGGTGAGTACATAAAGCACTCAACAAGTTGTGCAAAATAATGCAAGTCTAATATTCTATATGTTTGGCTTAATCCAAAGGAATGGCTAGTAAGGGTATTTTTGCAATAAAGCGACATTTAACAAGAATACAATAAATAGATTGGAAAGCGATAAAACAAATACGATAATTAATAAATTCATATTTCAAATACACCAAGTTTCCAATCCTAAATTAATTTTCCACTTTCCATGGCACCTTGCCATCCCAACAAGTTTTTGTTTAACAAAAGTCTAACCCTTAAGCTGTAATTCCGAGCATTGCCCAATACCGTGAGCACGGCTATTGAATAGATTGTACACTCTGCAGAGGTTATGCACTTTACCCACACGATACAACCAAACACCACCAAGGCGAGTGATCATAACAAAGCCTTTACAATGCTACACCTAGACCCAAGATCTTGCTCGCTAAGGTTTCAACATCAAGGGTTAAACCACCACAACAGGGCCCCCTCTTGCGCCATGTGAGTTAAACCGTAACCGGGACTCACTATTCACCACGACAAGATCAAATCTAGGTTTCACAAATTATTCACTAGGTGTCCCATTCCAGACATGTGGTTGCAAGAGAGACTCGGGTCAAAGGCTTGCAAGGTTAAGTCCTTAAGGTGATTAAGGCAAGACTTCCACATACCCCGCCAAACTGGCCCACCTTGGCACACCGCCCCTTGCCACTTGCCTCAATCTAAAATCATTACCACCCAGCTTGATTACCAAGCACCACATGCCATCAACATTTCAATCCCGATGTGTGACCTCCTCGCCACGACAACTTGATATCATTGTGTGACAACACATGACACACCAATTCATAAACATTGTTCCATATTCCATTAGTCAAGATTAAGTATCGACATTCGGACACATGTGATGACGTGGCATGGCTAAGCAATCTATGACGATCTAACTAGCCCATGTTGATTATCAACTATAATTCCACATCCTAGGGTGACAAATAGATCATGGCATATAATTGACAAGGTATGGTTTAATTCAAATAGGCATATTATCTAATTCCCAGATTAATTGAAATCATTTATACACATAAAATATCATGCATAAAGTTTAAAAGACAAAATAGTAATTTGGTGAAAATTAGGTGCAACATGATCAAAGCACAACTTGCCTTGGAGTAGGTGCTGGTCTTGATCTGAGCTTGGGTCTTGGGCGGCGAATCTTCTTAGGATCACCGAGCAGTTCAACATCTACGCTAAACGATGCCAAAATAGCAAATAAACACCAAACCAGAGAGCAACCAAACTCCAAAACAAAATAAAATTCACCAATAAATAGATCTTGATTTTACAAATTTTTAGAAATTTGAAACACTCAAATCGAGTTAAAATGCAAAAGATATAGCCTTTTGAAGTTTGAATAAATCAAAATACAGAAAATAGAATTTCGATTTTTCGAATTATTTTTCTATTGGAAAAGATTTTATTGCGCAACGCGACGTCAGCCGACTCGGACCAATCGGTGCCGACATCGTCGCTCGTCCATGGACTCGGTCCACGGAACCGCCTCGTCCACCGTGGACGCGCCCACGGCGCCTCGCACCACGCGCCCGACACGCGGCCGCAGATCGATTGGTGCGACGCCGCGCGCGTGCCGATGCTCGACACGCGGCGCGCATCTGCGCGACGATCGACGGCTAACGCTCATCGCACACGCGCGCGATCTCACCCGAACAACCACGATCCAACGGCCACGCTTACCCGAGCTGCTTTATCGCAGACGGCGGCGTGGCTCGATCTGGATGGTCATTGGAGATCCGACGGTGCCGCAGCTTCAGCACGGCGATGTCGCGGCGGCGCTGAGTTCCCGGAGGCGAGGACGGCGACGACCAGACGGCGTTACGCTCTGCCGGCGACGAAGAGGTAGTGCTCGGTGCGGCTCGGCGTGGCGAACCCAGCTGGAACCCACACGTCGAGCGGCGGCACGACGGCGAACGGCGAAAACGAAGCGGCGGCGCTAGAAAACTACGGCGAGCTCTCGGGGCTAAGCGGCGGTGACTCAGCGGCGAAGGCTAGCATGGCGGATGCGCTCGGGATGAGGAACCTCGGTGTGCGGGCTGCGGCTTTATAGCCTCGGCATGCGCGCTAAAACGGCAACCCTAAATCGCGGCGGCGGCGCAAGCGGCGACGGATTCGAAACCGAATCGAGAGGCGAAGGTCGATACCGTCCGATTTAACGAGCGGCGAGATTAGATCCGAAGTGATACGATCCGATCCGCTCTTTCCAAAATCAACGGGCGAGATCTAAACTTACCAAAACAACGCGAAACGATCCCGACCGCTCGATCTCAATCCAACGGCCGAAGGCGCTAGGGTTTCGCGAAGGAGACACCGTCCGATCTTCATCCAACGCCACGCCGCGAGGCGGCGTGGTGGCGGTGATCGGGCCGCCGCGTCGATGGGCGACACGACAAGATCGGGCTTCGCCCCGATCTTATTCACTCGATTTTCAAAAGCTTTTTGATTTAAAATAATTCCCAAAATTAGATTAATTCATTTAAGGCAATTAAAATATCAGGAAAAATCCAAGAAAATTCTCATAAATACTTTGAAACATTCTGAACTCAAATAAAATATTTTTGGTAAAACTTTATATTAACTTTATCTATATATATTTAGTTTTCACAAAAGGTTCAATATACTTAATTAAATTCAATTCAATTAATTTCTGGAAAAATCCAATAAATTCAGAAAATCACCAAAAAGCATATGAGCGAAATTATAAGCCAAATTTTTGGGATGTTACATGGTTGCTGCTTCTCATTCCCGATCCTTCATTGTGATGGTGATTCACAGTGATGCTTTTACATATGGACACTGTTGGTCCAGCTAGAGTGCAGTTAGTGGGTGGGAAGTGGTATGTTCTTGTCATTGTTGATGATTTTTCGAGGTACTCTTGGTGTTTTTAATGTCCTCGAAGGATGAGACTTTTACCCATTTTAGGGGTTTGGTTCGTAGGTTGTCTTTTGAGCTCCCTGGTGCCCTACGAGCTATATGCAGTGACAATGCACAGAGTTCAAGAACTTCTATTTTGAGAGTTTCTGTGTGGAGTCTGGTTTAGAGCATCAGTTCTCCTCTCCCTACGTCCCTCAGCAAAATGGCGTAGTGGAAAGGAAGAACAGGACCACAGTAGAGATGGCGGGACGATGCTAGGCAGTCTGAGACTCCTAGGAAGTTTTGGGCTGAGGCTATATCTACTGCTTGCCATGTTTCTAATCGTGTATTCTTGAGGGCACATTTGCACCGCACTTTTTACGAGTTGAGGTATGGGCGAAAGCCCAGTGTTTCTCATTTTTGGTTGTTTGGTTGCAAGTGTTTTATTTTAAGGTCTGGTAACCTAGATAAGTTTGAGTCTCGTTCTTCTGATGGTATCTTTCTAGGTTATTCGACTTCTTCTCGTAGCTATAGGGTCTGGAGTTGCGATGCGCATAGGATCATAGAGACCTGTGAAGTGACCTTTGATGAGGCTAGCCCAGGAGCTAGACCTAACATTTCAGGCTCTTCTTCCTCTAAGACCATCTTTGTAGAGGATGAGGATGATGGAGATTATGGTGTTCCACCTGATCTAGCCCTCTACACCTGAGGTGCCTCCTGTTTCCATTTCTGCACCTCAGGAAGGACAGCCCTTGCCTTTGGACTCTCATGCAGCTAGTGGCTTTGCTCCTACCTCTTCTGTGCATGATGTAGATGAAGAGGAACGCGGTATGCTACTATAGCACAAAAAAATCTACTGTATAACCAGAAATCTACTCACAAGAAGGGGATCATAGATTAGATTACCTCTAAACATGCAGTTGCGGAATCCTTCGCGAGTCGATATAGTGGTTCGTCCTCGCATTGCCGTGGATCGTCCTCCCACGCCATAGTCGCAGCAGCGTCACCGCAGTAGTCCACACATCCGAGATTAGAACGCCGTGCGTCGGTGTGCAAGCACCTGGTCGCTCGGTAGGGTCAGCAAGAGGAGGAGGCTAGGGTTTCGGGTGAAACACTTCAAAACCGTAGGAAAGCACACACTGCGCCCACCCTCCTCCACTCCTTATATAGCCACGAGATGAAACCCTAAACCAGGGCCCATCAGTGCGCTAAGCCCACGAGGTCCATTAATTACGGATCCAATCTATATTAATGCTTTCCAACCCATTAAGTGTGTGACCCTCCAGGTTTACATACGTTTGGACATGGATTCGGAAAACTCCTTTTCAATCCAATAGTTGGTAGTGGCTCCTTGCAAAGCATGCCAACTCCCAAACATACTATGATCAAATCGGACAGAACCTATCAAAAGTACTCATGTAATAATCCCTTTGCCAAGTATATGAAGATTGAACTCAAGGCGAGAAGCATGTCATCCTTTGATGATTCAATCTATCTCTCGTATCCGTGATATAATAATAAGTTATGATTGACTCCTCAATCACGGCATGGCCATGCACTTCCTTAATCATATCACACGAGTGGCCTTGTCATATATCTCTATTTCATTGGAGTGGTAAATTCCATCTTGACTGCTCACTTCCCTCTGCATGTTTTATAGTAAACATGAAAGCTACCTTTATAACTATCCGGTTAGGAAGTAGTGTTTGATAGCCCCAAGGAAAACTATTACACATGTAGGGAATATGACAATCTCAGGTCTAAGGATCATACATCTACTATGTATGAGATACACAGATGACACATAAGAATGTAACATTCTCGTAGTGTCCCATTGCGGGTCTATCTAACCCATGTTCTTCAACATGTGTCCACAATGTATAGATGATATCTCCATATCCCATGATCTATGAAGCATGATCATCGATCACTACATGTGCTGATCTATTCATCGTTGTCCTATACGATGATATCCGATCAAAGATATTTATCGAATTACATCAAGAAGTAAAGAGCTTCATAAGCAAGTCACATACTTGTTGATCAATACAATGATATACATTCATTGGACCAATAATCATATTATTATTCATAAACATAGTCATGTTACAATCATTTAAATGATTGCCTCAAGGGCATAACACTAACAATCTCCCACTTGCACTTGATTCAATCGATTAAGTATCTAATACCAATAGACCTCGTGTGCGCCTCATACTTAGGCTGTGGCAGTGGCTTTGTCAATGGATCGGTCACATTGGCTTTCGTATGTACTTTGCATATTCTCACGTCACCTCTATCCACGATCTCGCAAATAAGGTGAAAGTGTCGGAGCATGTGTTTAGACTTCTGATGAGATCTAGGCTCTTTAGCTTGTGCAATGGCACCACTATTATCACAATAGATTTCCATTGGACTAGAGGCACTAGCGACCACACCAAGCTCTGTGATAAACTTCTTAATCCAAACATCTTCTTTTGCGGCCTCTGAAGCCGCAATGTACTCCGCTTCTGTCGTAGAGTTGGCCACCGTGTTTTTCTTGGAACTCTTCCAGCTTACTGCTCCTCCATTTAGTGTAAACACAAACTCGGATTACGATCGGAAATCATCTTTGTCAGTTTGGAAGCTTGCATCGGTGTAACCCTTTGCAACTAGATCTTCCTCACCTCCAAAAACAAGGAACATACCCTTAGTTCTTCTCAAGTACTTCAGGATATTTTTTACGGCTATCCAATGACCATCACCAGGATCCGCTTGGTATCTGCTCGTGACACTTATAGCATATGAGACATCTGGGCGCGTGGAGATCATGGTATACATAATAGACCCAATAGCTGAAGTGTATGGAATCTTGCTCATCCTGTCTCGTTCAGTAGTTGTCGAAGGACATAGATTCTTGCAAAGACTATTGCCATGTGACATTGGTATAAAACCTCTCTTGGATTCATGCATATTGAACCTTTTCAATATCTTGCCAATGTACGTTTCCTGACTTAATCCAATTTAACCTTTTTGATCTATCTCTATAGATTTTTATGCCCAAGATATAGCATGCTTCTCCCAAGTCCTTCATTGAGAAACTCCTTTTCAATGAAGTCTTAACATCTTCAAGCATAGGAATATCATTCCCGATCAATAATATGTCATCC
Source organism: Otatea glauca (assembly GCA_036346275.1). Classification (NCBI taxonomy): domain Eukaryota; kingdom Viridiplantae; phylum Streptophyta; class Magnoliopsida; order Poales; family Poaceae; genus Otatea; species Otatea glauca. The sequence goes on along the minus strand of CM070715.1, from coordinate 45,827,339 downwards.
ACATACAAAATCAGAAACACAAGTGCGCTCCCACTGGCCTTCTTGTAAACACAAGGCTCTTCGTTTTTAATAAAGTCAAATCCTTTGACTACTTCATCAAAACGAATGTTCCAACTCCGAGATGCTTGCTTTAACCCATAAATGAATCTTTGAAGCTTGCATACCCTTTTAGCATATTTAGGATCAACAAAACCTTCAGGTTGTATCATGTATACATCCTCAGATAGATTCCCATTAAGGAAGGCTGTTTTGACATCCATCTGCCATATTTTATAATCGAAATATGCAACAATAGCTAAAATGATTCGGACAAACTTGAGCATGGCTACCGCTGAGAAGGTTTCATCATAGTCAACTCCTTAACTTGTTTGAAACCCTTTGCCACCAACCGTGGCTTATAGATCTGAACATTTCCATCTACGTCTATCTTTTTCTTGAAAATCCATTTGCATTCAATGGTTTTTACACCATCAAGAGGATCAACCAAGTTCCAAACTTGATTATCAGGCATAGATTGAATTTCGGATCTCATGGCTTCAAGCCATTTTTCGGAGTTTGGGTCCACCATTGCTTCTTCATAAGTCGTGGGCTCATCATTGTCCAACAATAATATGTCATGCCCATACCTAATGGGTACATGACGCGGCCTCCCCAACCTACGTGGGGCTGGTGTCTCTTCCACAAGTTGTACAATACTTTGTACATCTTGTGAAGGTTCAATGGTGGCTTGAACATATTCATGTGATTCTCGAACTTCATCGAGATACACATCACTCCCACTTATTTCTTTTGAAAGAAACTCTTTCTCCAAAAAGACACCATTTCGAGCAACAAAAACTTTGTTCTCGTTTCTTTTATAAAAGTAATATCCTTTTATTTCTTTAGGATACCCCACAAAAAAACACTTTTCTGATTTAGGTGCGAGTTTATCTGATTGTAAACGTTTTACATAAGCCTCACATCCCCATATCTTGAGAAATGACAACATGGGTCTTCTCCCAGTCCATATCTCATATGGCGTCTTCTCAACGGATTTTGATGGGATCCAATTCAAAGTGAACGCAACTGTCTTTAGAGCGAAATCCCAGAAGGATAATGGCAGATCTGTTTGGCTCATCATTAACCGAACCATATCTAACAAAGTTCGGTTTCGTCGTTTGGACACGCCATTCCATTGAGGCGTTCCTGGCAGAGTAAGTTGCAGAACGATTCCACATAGCTTTAGATGATCACCAAACTCTTGGTTCAAGTATTCGCCACCACGATCTGATCATAAGTGTTTTATTGATTTGCCAAGTTGATTTTGTACTTCGTTCTGAAACTCTTTGAACCTTTAAAAAGTTTCAGATTTATGCCTCATTAAATAGATATATCCATATCTACTAAAGTCATCAGTAAAAGTTACAAAGTACTGAAACCCTCCCCTAGCAGTCGAGCTCATTGGTCCACATACATCTGTATGTACTAGGGCCAATAATTCACTTGCTCTCTCACTAAAACCTGTGAAAGGAGCTTTTGTCATCTTGAGAAGTAAACAAGACTCACATGTTTCAAATGATTCAAAATCAAATGAGGTTATAAGTCCATCACCATGGAGCTTCTTCGTGTGCTTCTCATTTATATGACCTAAGCGACAATGCCATAAAAAGGTAGGGTTCAAATCATTAGGCTGAGGCCTTTTTACATTAATGTTATAGACAGGTTTTTCTTCGAGTTCAAGGACGTACAACCCATCCACCATGGGGCAACGATCATAATACATATCATTCAAAAATATCAAACAAACAAAGTTCTTTATTCTGAAATCATAAGCTTCATGTTCCAAACAAGAAGATGAAATAATGTTTCTACTCAAAGATGGAACAAAATAACAATTATTGAGTTCTAAAACTAATCCTGAAGGCAAATGCAATGGGTACGTGCCAACGGCAAGACCAGCAACTCTTACTTCATTCCTCATGTGAAAATCCACTTCTCCTTTTGCCAAGTCTCTACTCTTTATCAGCCCCTGCATCGAATTGCAAATGTGAGCAACTGAACCGGTATCATATACCCATGAGCTGAGTGAAGAAGTAGCAAGATTAATTTCTATAACATTAATACCTGAAGTGGAAATCACATTTCTATTCTTCTTATCTGCTAGGTACTTTTCGTAGTTCCGTTTCCAATGTCCTGACTTCTTGCAATAGAAGCATTGGGTATCAGGTTGAGGGCTAACTTTAAGCTTCTGAAGCTTAGTTTTGAGGCTTGCGATCTCATCTTGAGCCTTGCCCTTGCCCTTGCTCTTTCCCATTCCCCCAGCCTTAGCCTTCCTCTTTTTGAATGTAGTTGTTTTCTGAACCATCATCACATGATTGGGTTTTTTCTTAATGCTTTCCTCGGCAGCCTTGAGCATCCCATGTAGTTCGGTTAGGCTCTTCTCCATGCTATTCATATGAAAATTCATAATGAATGGCTCAAAGCTCTGTGGCAGAGACTGGAGAATAACATCTGTGGTCAAACCGAGGCTAAGGGGAAACTCAAGTTTTTCCAATCCCCAATGTAACCAATCATCTTGATCACATGAGGGCTGACCGGACTGCCATCAGCCAGCTTACAAGCAAATAAAAGCTTTGAGATACCATACCTCTCAGCTCTTGCTTGATTTCCAAACATGCCCTTCAAGCCCACAATCATATTGTAAGCATCCTGGTCCTCATATTGCTTTTGGAGCTCAGAGTCCATGGTGACTAGCAGGAGACAGCTGACCTCTACAGAATCATTAACATGTTTTTCATATTCAACCTTCAAATTGCGAGTAGCATTTTTGGATGGTTCATCAGGAATTGGATTCTCTAGAACATCCTTCTTTTCAAGCTTGAGAACAATTCTCAGGTTGCGATACCAATCAACAAAATTTGTTCCATTAAGTTTTTCCCTTTCCAAAACCGATCTCAAAGCAAAACCAGGTGTAGCAGGAGCAGGAGTAGAAGGTGCCATTGAACTACAACATAAACATGCAAAGTTTCTAAGCACTATGTTTATGTAATCTTTTATTAGACATTTTAATAAAAGACACTCCTATTTTATGTCCTTTTTATAGACACATAGTGAGTATTCAAGATCCATATTCATCAAACACTAGTGAGCTTTGGCATCACTGCTAGGAATTTAATGACATAGGTAAGCAACACCTTTGTTAATTATATCTTATGTAACTCTTGTTGGTTGAGTATGAAAACAAGTAATGAATGCCTCCGTCAACTTGACTCATGGCCAGGTCAACCTACCCCTAGGGCTCACATGAGGGAGGGAGCACTTCCCGTTTTCGGGTGTCAATTAAGAAACCTGCCTCATGTGTGTTTTCCTAGACACAAATTGTCTTGTATATGTTCCTTCATTATTGAAATCAAATCCCAACCACTTATGTCCTCAAGCCCAAAACCGTTTTAATAGCTTGATTAAATCTACCATTGTTATGCGTGATGTATCCAACACATCCCTATCATCTATTAAGATAGCCATTGTGTGGAATATAAGAACCCAGGTGTCTTCATAACCAGCCCAGAAGTGCCTAAGGGAAAGACAGGGCCCAGTGGAAGGCCCAAAGGATAACCTCCGCGCTAAGCCTTGCTGCCGTGCGCAAGGAGATACATCCTAGAGACAGTTGAACATATATTTATATATAAGTGATATGATTGTAATCCGAGTTGTTAGCAGGGTAGATAAAGATATAAACTCTATCCTGTAACCGATTAGAATATAATAACCGATCGGAATCCCTTAACCGATCGGGACTCTGTAAACCGCCCCACCCCCATTATATAAGGGAGAGGGCGGGCAACAACAGAGACATGAGCAATCTTAGATCCAAGAGATCCAGATAATCCTAGCACACAGGATTAGGGTATTATCTCCTCAGTCGAGGGCCTGAACCTGTCTAAACCCTTGTCTTGTGTGACCTTCGAGTTTGAGATCTAGCGCCCGCCCCATAAATTCATTGCTAACCACAAAAGTCGACAGTTGGCGTGCCAGGTAGGGGAAGCGCTATATTCTTTTTCTACAAGCTCAATGGCAACAACTAGCGGAATCATCGCCACCTTCATCTCCGGCCAGGATTTACGCTTTGGAAGCCTGGACTTCGTCGCAGACGCACGCGGAGAACTTGTCTGCCTAGACCTGAACCAGATCCAATCTGGTAAAGATCAGGCCGACCCGTCTAAGGTACGCCACTCTGACTCAGCCATCAAACCAGTCGGCGTCGCGAGGAGTTGCTACAATCTTTGTGGCATCTTCGCAATAGAAGAACATAAGACCGATCTCCAACGCCAGCAAGAGATTCAAGAAGCGGTGGAGGAAGATCGCCTTCTTCGTAAGGGTAAGGAGGCACAAGCGCGATCGCTTCGATCTCACGGCCACAATGTCCGCGAGGACATCCTACAATCCAGATTGGAAGACCAAGCTATCTTACACATACCGCTGCAGAACGTCGTAGCCTCCAAGACGCTGCTCGACACGCTGGACCCGATGATTGCATCTGATAGCCCAGCGGCCCAGATCGTGGCCCAAATCAAGGCCATGGTGACGGTGGCAGCGATTCAGTAGAATCAGGAAAAGCCAGTAGGGGAAGCGCACTCACGCTCCCACGTAGCTACTCGCGTCGCAAGCAGTCAGACTACAACTAGTCGGAGTACCGGCAGTCGACGCCCCTCACAACCAGTCGGAGACACCCGCCGGAATCTCAACCGCGACCTCCGCCGAGACATCACCGCCATACGGCAAGAGCGGGACGAAGAAGATCAACGCTGGAGCTACGATGACTACGAACGCTTCGGTACCGGTCACGATCGACGAAGTGATCAATGGTACGACGACTACAACGACCATGGAGATCATCATCGCCGGGGTCGGAACGACAACGACGATCGCCGAGTCATAGGCTCGCTGCGCCGAACTCCACCCCGACGCGTTGAAGACAATCGACGAGACAGAGGCTCGCCTCGCCGGACTCCCCCTCATCATGACGACAGATCCATCGATGGAATCCGAGCGTTCACTTCTCGGTTACGCCGAGTAGTATGGCCTGAAGGTTTCAATCCCAAGGGCATCGTTAAGTTTGACGGGGAGCGAGATCCGAAAGCTTGGATGCAGGTCTATGCCCTGGCAGTCAAAGCGGCTGGGGGCAATCAAAACGTGATGGCAAATTATCTGCCAGTCAATCTCACCCCTTCAACTCAAGCATGGCTCACAGGTCTTCCTGCGAACTCGGTGGACTCCTGGAGCGATCTTTGCGATCAATTTATCGCAAACTTTCAGGGCACCTACGAGGCACGGCACCCGTGGGACCTATATCGCCTTCACGGTAAGAAAGACGAGACGCTGAGAGATTTCATCCGGCGTTTCATGCAGAAGAAAAACACCATCAGGGATGTATCTGATGCAGTGGTGGTAGCAGCCTTTCAGAAAGAGGTCAGCGATCCTGATTTGATCAAGAAAATGTCTAGGAAACCTCCGACCTCTATAAAGGAGATGTTTGCATTGGTCGACCGCTATGCCATGGCCTCAGACGCCCTGGCCGAGCACCAAGAAGATCGCCCACAACAGAAGAACAAAGGCGACAAGCCAGAGTCCTCCAAGCAAAAAGACAAAAAGCGGAAAGGCAAGGAGCTAGTTGCGGTAACAGAACGCAACCGGCCCCGAGCCATGCAGAGGGAGGCGCCCGATTACAATACTGTCATGGATGCGATCTGTCCTTTCCACCCTAAGGGAAAGCACACCGCCAAAGACTGCTTTACCCTGAAGCGTTTTGCGCATGAAAGCAACAAGCTACCGGCTCCAGCGAAGGATGAGGCTGCAAAGAAGAAAGACCCTCCTGGCGAGGACGATTACCAAGAGTCCGAGCACGAGCTAAACTACATATACGGGGGCTCCACCGGATACGAGTCCAAGCGGAAGCAAAAACTTACCGCTCGGGAGATCAATGCGGTGGAACCGGCAACCCCCCAGTATTTAAAGTGGTCTGAAGTCCCGATCACCTTTGACCACTCGGATCACCCCAACCGAGTTCTACATCTGGGTAAGTATCCTCTAGTACTCGACCCTGTTATTCGCAATGTAAAGCTCAAGAAAGTCTTGATCGATGGAGGGAGTGGACTCAATGTCTTGTTCGCCAAAACCTTCGACGACATGAATGTCCCCCGCTCCGAGCTAAAGCCGAGCTCACAGCCATTCCACGGGGTGATTCCTGGGGCGTCTTCATTTCCACTCAGGCATATTGCTTTTCCTGTCACCTTCGGTACCAAAGACAACTATCGGACTGAGTATATAAACTTTGAGGTAGCGGATTTCGAGACAACATATCACACTATCTTGGGAAGACCTGGTTTGGCCCGGTTCATGGCCGTCCCGCACTACACCTATTTGGTGATGAAGATACCGGGACCCAAAAGCGTCATCATGGTTCGTAGTGACATCAAGCGATCTTTAGAATGCGACCGAGAGAACTATGAACTCGCCGAGCTGCAGGAGGCAACTGCCGAGGGGAAGAATATCTAGGCAGAGGCCACCACGTTGCAGGAAGAAGGCGACATCCCATCCAAGAAGCAAGCCACGTCAGGGATAATGTCCGGCGAAGGAACCAAGAGAATTATTCTCGACTCATCCGACCCATCCAAAACGACTCTGATCGGGATAGGGCTCGAGGATAAATAGGAAGGCATGCTCGTCACCTTCCTCCAGGCTAACAAGGACATCTTTGCCTGGAAACCATCCGACATGCCGGGTGTTTCTAGGGAGGTGATCGAGCATTCTCTAAACGTCGATGAAAAGGCAAAGCCAATCAAGCAAAGACTCCAGCAGTTCGCTCCAGATCGTCGGAACGCCATCAAACATGAGATCACCATGCTATTAGCTGCAGGTTTTATCAAAGAAGTGTATCATCCCGACTGGTTGGCGAATAAAACTTGGCACATGTGCGTTGATTATACTAATCTCAACAAGGCAAGTCTGAAGGATCCCTTCAGGCTGCCTCGAATCGATCAGGTGGTTGATTCAACCCAACTCGGACGCAATGTGGAGGCATATGTGGACGATGTCGTGGTAAAGACTCGGGAGAGGAAGGATCTCATCGCTAACCTAACCGAGACGTTCGAGAGTCTAAGGACCTTCAGCATGAAGCTTAATCCTGAGAAATGTGTTTTCGGAGTATCTTCGGGAAAACTGCTCGGGTTTATCGTATCCCAATGGGGCATTGAGGCCAACCCAGAAAAGATCAAAGCCATATTAAATATGGAACCGCCGACTTGCCAAAAGGACATCCAGAAGCTTACGGGGTGCATGGCAGCAATCAGCAGGTTTATTTCCCGACTGGGTATGCGAGGTATGCCATTCTTTAAACTCCTCAAGAAGCAGGACAAGTTCCAGTGGACGCCCGAGGCACAGCAAGCGTTCGAAGATTTGAAGACCTTCTTATTGACACCCCCGGTCTTGATTTCACCGATGCCAGGGGAACCTCTGCTACTTTACATTGCGGCAACGACTCACGTAGTCAGCGCTGCAATCATCGTAGAAAGGGAAGAGCCGGGTCACGTGCAGAAGATCCAACACCTGGTCTATTTTGTCAGCGAGGTCCTGAGTGAATCTAAGGTGCGGTATCCACAAGTACAAAAATTATTATACGCCGTACTTCTTACATCTCGCAAACTAAAGCACTACTTCCAAGAGCATGCTGTTTCGGTGGTCTCTTCCTTCCCAATAGGAGATATACTTCACAACCAGGAGGCCACCGGGAGAATTGCAAAGTGGGCAGTCGAGCTTGGAGCTTTTGATATCCTATTCAAACCTCGCATAGCCATCAAGCCTCAAGCACTCGCCGATTTTACTGCCGAGTGGACAGAACTTCGAAACTCAGTGGTCATCGAGGAACTCGAGTATTGGACGATGTACTTCGATGGTTCCCTCATGCTCAGCTGCGCGGGGGCTGGAATAGTGCTCATATCACCAAGTGGAGAACGGTTGAGGTACGTTCTTCAAATACTTTTTCCCGCGTCGAACAACCCCGCTGAGTACGAGGCACTCATCCATGGGCTCCGTATCGCCATATCGCTCGGCATCAGACGTTTGACGGTTCACGGAGATTCAATGCTCGTGGTCAATCAGGTGCAAAAAGAATGGTCCTGCATCGAAGACAACATAGCTGCCTATTGCCAGGAGGTACGCAATCTAGAAGGCAACTTTGACGGCTTGGAAATTGTTCATGTGCTCCGTCGGGACAATGAAGCGGCCGACGAGCTAGCAAAAATAGGAGTCGGCCGGACCACAGTGCCCGTGGGAGTATTCGTCGAAGAAATTCATAAGCCCATAATAAACACTCAGCCAAAGTCAGACATCCCAGTGGAGAAGAACATGGAGGCAGAAGTCTTGATCATTACCCCCGATTGAACAGCTCCGTATCTGGACTATTTGACGAAGGATGAGCTACCTAAAGACCGCATGCAGGCCGAGCGAATAATGCACCGAAGCAAGAGCTACATGGTAATCGGGGAAGAACTCTATCGCAAGAGCTCCTCTGGTGTACTACGACGATGCATATCAGAACAAGAAGGAAGAGATCTTCTCAAGGAAATCCACTCGGGAATTTGTGGTAATCACGCGACGTCAACAACCCTAGTCGGTAAGGCTTATTGTCGTGGTTTTTCTGGTCGATATCAGCGATGCGAGAGGATATCGTCCGGACATGCGAAGGATGTCAATTCTTTGCGCGACAGGTGAACAAACCGGCATAGGAACTACAGATCATCCCAATCACCTGGCCATTTGCGGTCTGGGGGCTTGACATGGTGGGACCTTTGAAGAAGGCTCAAGGTGGTTATACTCATCTCTTTGTGGCCATCGATAAATTCACCAAATGGATTGAGGCCAAGCCAGTCGCCACAATCACAGCCACAAGGCCAAAGAATTCTTCCATGAAATCGTGGTAAGATTCAGCGTACCGAACCGAATCATCACGGATAACGGCACCCAATTTAGAGGTGGCATATTTCAAGACTGGTGCGGTGAACTCAGCATAAAGATTTGCTTCCCATCCGTAGCACACCCTCGAAGCAATGGCAGGTCGAACGAGCCAACGGCAAGGTGCTACAAGGCCTAAAGGCAAGGATTTTTGATCGTCTCAAACCATACGCACTCGGTGGATCAAATAATTGCATTCGGTACTCTGGGGGCTGCGAACCACCCCCAGTAGAGCAACCGGGCAGTCACCTTTCTTCCTGGTGTATGGCTCAGAGGCGGTCCTCCCCACCGAGTTAGAATTCGGATCCCCGCGTGTTCGGAGCTACGAGGAGGTCGCTTCGGAAGAAAGCCGGCTAGAAGACCTCGACCGATTGGAAGAAGCCAGGGACATTGCAACAATTCAGTCGGCAAAATACCTTCAGGGCTTACGTCGCTATCACGGTCGCAATGTAAGGAGCTGCGCATTCTACAAAGGAGATCTGGTCCTTAGAAAGAATCAGAAATGCGAGCATAAGCTCTCCCCAAGCTGGGAGGGCCCTTACATCATCGATGAGGTGATACGTCCTGGGGCTTATAAGCTCAAGCGTGAAGACGGAACATAGAGCAGCTACGTCATTTCTTTCCTTGAGCTCTGTAATTCAAATTCTTCTTTATGAATGAATGTTTACTCTTAAAGTTGTTCTTGTATAATCTTCTCAAAAATTATGCGTCCGAGTGCTTTTCTCCTACGAATTTTAAGACTCTGAGACATGCATCATGAACCATGCCTCAGAGCTTGGGGGCTGAACTAGTTGGACATGATATTTAAGATGTCAAAACTACTCGGGCAAAGCAGCATATTTACAGAAAAAATGCAAGGCCAAAGAAACACTTTCAAACATTTGTTTATAGGTCCAAAGTCTCTGCGACAGTCGAAGAAGCACCCTTAACTTCCTCCCAGAGTTTGGCTGCCCAGTTTTCATCCACGTTACAGGCATAGCCATCCTTAATAGCTTCAAGATCCACTCGGGGATAAAGCGACTTGGTGATCTCTAGAGCCTGGCTAGCGCCATTGGTCGTCGTTTCCTTCAAGAGTATCTTAAGCTCCTTGGGGGCTTCCTCCAGTTGGGAGATAACTTGGTCCCTACTGAGTGGCCTCTCGCCTTCGGGATGAAGCAACCTCAGTAACGGGTCAGTGGCCTCATGAAGCTGAGCGCAAGACGTTTCAAACGAAACAGATTATCAAGAAGAACCAAGAAGACAATGAAGGCAAGGGAGGGCTGAGCTGTTGAGCGTACCTTCCAGCTCCTTCTCTGATTTCAATTTGGAGATCTCCGAGGCCTTAAGTTGCTCTTGGAGCTTTACAATAGTAGAATCTCGAACTGACACAAAGATGAGGAGATCAAAAGACCAGACGATTAAACGAGAACACGGGATGGTCCAGGAAATATTTACCTCGAAGGGAGTCAACAACATCCAGCTTCTCCTGCCACAGGGTTTCCTTCTCCTCCCGCAGGGCTTGGACCTCTGACCGAAGATTTTGTAGCTCAGCTGCATGTTTAGCTTTGATCTGCTCCAACTCGGCCAGATATTCTTGCCGCGTCCTGACCTTCGGGAGCATCTTTTGGAGGTATTCGATTTCTTTGCAGAGCGTTCTCCCAATTTCTGTAACCATCGCAAGGACAGATGACGACATGCTAACCAGCACAAGCAAGAAGGTGACAAGAGTAGAGAAAATATTACTCGGTCCAGGCGAGCGCAAGCGGCGACGTGACTATAAAAGTCATTCCTTTCTTCCTCCCCCACCGGGTCGTCAAGGGACTTCAAGCCGTCTTCCTCATCAACCCACGTGGTTTGCATTATGAGTTGAGGGCGAGCAAGAGTCGGCGGAACTCGGGGAATCTCTTCAACCTCGGGGGATGGACGGGAGATGGGCTCTTGAGCAGCAGGACCCGATGCCGAAGCATGGGGTGTCGTGAAAGCTGCTGTGCCTCGGAGGGCGCCCCTGTGTCCCCGGGCGAGGCCTCCTCAACCAAGACATGTACATCTTGGGGCTCAGTTTCATCAAGGGCCCCGGACGGTGTCTCGACAGGAACATCGTACGAAGGATTCCTATAAGAAGAATGATCAGTGAATAAGCTGGCAAAATCCATCGAATAAGAGTCGATAGGACATCCAACCTATCGGACCATTCTCGTTGGGGGTTTCTTGCGAGCGGCAGAACCACTTTTGGAGGGACCAGTCGGGGTGCTATGATCTGGAACCCTTGGCTCTTCCCGAGCGCTCGAGTCACTCGGAGTTGGACTTGGCTGGACCACGGGCTTATGAAGGGGAACTGAAGGCACTGGGGCTTGCGCTGATGGTTCCTGGATTTTGGGACCACCAGTCGGGCGCCGAGGCTTCAGGGAATCCTTGACAATTGTTTTCTTCCCCTTCTTAGCAGCCGGGTCTCCAGCTTGGGAGCTCGCAAGTCGCTTCCAGTGAGCGCTCTTATGAACAGGCATCTCTGGGAGAGGCGCGTCACTGAAGAAAGCCAATCGATCCTGGAAAGGAGTATTATAACTATTAAGAGTTATTCAGAGACGAACGTGGGAGTCTATCAGCTAAACTTTCTTACCTCAGGAGGAGGATTTGATGCAGTGAAGGACTTCGGGCATCTGGCGCTGGACATCTTTACGCTTGGGATGAAAAAGTCGCCTACCCGAGCATATACTTGCTCCTTTGATGCTAATTTGGGCAATTCCCGGGTCTGATCATCCTCCCTTCAAATTCATAGCCCAGATGGACTTGCTCTTTTAGCGGTTGTACCCGGCGAGCGACAAAATAGAGGGCTAGACCGACTCCCGTGAGACCGTCTTCCTTTAATTTCTCCATCAGCGCCAAGAGGTCCTGCACCTAATCCATGTCGCCAGCATTGGGAGCAGATACCCAGGAAAGGGACACCTTAGGCCGACGCCCGACAAAAGAGGGGAGAGCAGGATCAGGATTGGCACAGTAGAACCATTCCTGGTGCCAGCCTTTATTTGAAGATTTGAAGGGAATGGTGAAGTAATTTTTCTTTAATCCTTCCCGTAATTGGAATACGTCTCCCCCGATTACCTTGGGGTCGCTTTTGAGGGATAAGGCTTCAAAAGGTAAAAGTGGCGAAAGAGATTGAAATGAGGGCAGATGCCCAAGAATGCCTCGCAGAGGTGAACAAAGTGGGAGATTTGCAAGATAGAGTTGGGATTCAAGTTCACCAATTCAATGCTATAGGAAAAGAGAAGACCGCGAAGAAAAGCGCAGGCAGGAAGCCCCAGGCCGCGCTGGAAGAAAGATTCGAAGACCACAATTTCTTCTGAGCGAGGGTAGGGATGGATTCACCTGCGGCCGGTCGTGCGGAGATCAAAGTCAAGGCTGGAAGAACCCCGTCATCTGCCATGGATTGCAACCGCTCTTCCGTTGTGATCGAGGTGGTCCAATCTTGAGGCAAAGGCTGCGAGGAGGTGTCTCTGGAAGAATGAGAAGACAGTTTAGAGGAAAGATCAACGACGACGCAAGAATGCGGGCGCAACAGCAGTTAACCCTAGTGACGGAGAAGTCGGAGAGACAAGGAAGCAGAAAAGGCAGGAGTGTGCGACGGGAAAGATGAACCATCGGCTTAGTCTTAAAGGGGAAAAAATTAGGTTTTCGCCGAATCGGCGGGAAAAAGATTGTAGAACACCTCACCCTGCTCTATGCTTCGTAATGATTTGCTAGCCCGGTGTCTTGACATACAGAGGTAGTCATGATTTGACCAAGTCATATTTGGGACACGTTTCTCCCCACGATGGGATGTTTAACCACTTATCAAGCTAAGCGAGACGTGGGAATGCTCCAGTTTGGATTAAAAATATCTTCTTGTGATATGCTCCATGATGGGTCGCTAGTTGGTTACCGCATGGCGGAATCATATATCACGGGTTGAGCCTGATAAGGCACGGTTCCAATGGTATGCCCCAAGATGGGTTGATAAGCTGTGCGTCGTGATAAACGAGTACGGATACCGTTCGGATGAACCTAGATATGTCCCAAGATGGACCAGAGCTATATCCTACACTAGTCGGATATAGGTATCACTCGGCCATGAGCCAAGAAAATCCTGATACGCTCCAAGTTGAGCCTAAGCTATATCCTACAGCAGTTGGATATGGGTATCACTCGGCCAAGAGCCACATGAATACGATACGCTCCAAGTTGAGCCTAAGCTATATCCTACAGCAGTCGGATATGGGTATCACTCGGCCAAGAGCAACGTAAATATGATACGCTCCAAGTCAAGCCTAAGCTATATCCTACAGCAGTCAGATATGGGTATCACTCGGCCAAGAGCCACGTGAATATGATATGTCCCGAGTCGGACCAGAGCTATATCCTACAGCAGTCGGATATAGGTATCACTCGGCCAAGATCCGCGCAAATCCTAATATGTCCCAAGTCGGACCTAAGATATATCCTGCGACGATTGGATATGGATACCACCCGACCAAAAGAACCATGCAAGCTTCGATATACCTCAAGCTGGGTCTAAGCTATGTCTAACGATAATCATGGACATCGCTCGGAAGGTATTTTCTTTATTATATATAAATTCCCCAGGCATTATGCCTGGGAAAATATTTTCTTACATTTACAGGGGTCTTATACTTCTCCACGGTGCACGCGACCAAGCGCCTCCATGAGAGCCTCCTTAGCCCTATAAAGGGCGGGGAAAATCTTGAGGAAGGCGTCGATGGTGGCGCGGTCGAGAGCGGCGACTTTGTACTCTGCCCATTCAGCCATGGCGAAGTCAAAGAACACCCACTCTTCGGCAAGTTCTGGATCCTGGCGGTCCATGAGATCCCTCGGAAAGAAGGTGGAGCTTGGTGCAAGAAATGGAGGACTAAGCATGAGAGAATAAGTTCTAAAAGCGCTGGTTCACCTTTTATAGCTAATACGGCAAGGTTCAAGTAAATGCGAAGATGTAAAGACATCAGAAGCCGAGGAGACTTGGAGTTAAGATGGTTCAGAAGCCAAAGAGGTTTTTGGAAAATGAATTGACACAAGAAGTCAAAACAACTTTGAAGACTGTCCCGGGTTATATTCGAGTCCTTCATAATCCCCTTGCCGCAAGGAGAAGCATTCAAATCAAAGAAGAAACCAGTCAGAGGTTTATGTTGAAAGCTGAGAACGTTGATCTAAAGGTTGAGACCCAGATAAAGACGTAGCAATCGGATCATGAATCACTCGGGGGCTACTGTGGAATATAAGAACCCAGGTGTCTTCATAACCAGCCCAGAAGTGCTTAAGGGAGAGACAGGGCCCAGTGGAAGGCCTAGAGGATAACCTCCGCGCCAAGCCTTGCTGCCGTGCGCAAGGAGATACATCCTAGAGATAGTTGAACATATATTTAGATATAAGTGATATGATTGTAATCCGAGTTGTTAGCAGGGTAGATAAAGATGTAAACTTTATCCTGTAACTGATTAGAATCTAATAACCGATCGGGACTCTCTAAACCGCCCCAACCCTATTATATAAGGGAGAGGGCGGGCAACAACAGAGACATTAGCAATCTTAGATCCAAGAGATCCAGATAACCTAGCACACAGGATTAGGGTATTACCTCCTCCGTCAAGGGCCTGAACCTATCTAAACCCTTGTCTTGTGTGACCTTCGAGTTTGAGATCTAGCGCCTGCCCCATAAATTCATTGCCGACCACAAAAGTCGACACATTGATATACTACTTTGGCAATCATGTCAATAACGATCTAAATTCTTGATAGGTGCAACAATTGGATGGATATTTTGATTTAAAATTTTAACTATAGGGATGAACAATATCTACTATGAACATGGCATCACATACAAATAGGCATAAAGAAAATAGCAAGGATTAAACACACATCCACAAAAAATCAAAATTAAGCTGTGTGAAATAGCATGGCCCTTAGCATTAAGATCTCCATCATCATGCTTTTTTGTTCACCTAGCCACCTTGCTTGATAGTTCACCTAATCATAATGCTTGGTACCATCGTCTTCATCATTATGGATGCAACGCCTTACAACTTTTTATAATGAATTTTACATGAGGGTTTGAAGCATCACAAGTCAACACGCAGGTTGTTATACAATTTAAATAGCCTTATGGCTTGACATGGCAGGCAGGCCATGTGAAAATTACATGCATCACATACACATAGGCCATACTATTTCACATAATTTCCTGCAAAAACGAGTTAAACAAAAACAATCTTACAACCCCGGGGTCCGAGGGGCAGCGCCCTTGGAAAAATTTTTAGAGGCATGTCTTCCATCAAAGGAAAACAGCCTCCAAATTTCCATGGATCAACCAGATTGACCCAATCCGATCTAATCTGATTGGCTTGGTCCCATATGGTTACATTTTAGAAACCCTGATGGCGGTAACCCGACCGGTAAGGGCAACGTCATACCATGAACGGACTCACCCAAATCAAGATTGAATCGGTTTGCACTTTCCATGGATCAACCAGATTGACCCAATCCGACTCAATCTGATTGGCTTGGTCCCATATGGTTAAGTTTCAGAAACCCTGATTGCTATAACCCGACCGGTAAGGGTAACGTCATACCATGAACAGACTCACCGAAATCAAGATTGAGTCAATTTGCACTTTCCTCAAACCCTAAACCGATCGATCTCATCGATGGTTGCCGTCTCCAATTCATCACATGAACCGGCTGAACATGTAATAGATCCAATCTACTAACCTCACATCATATGTGCAACATCCAGATCACAAATCTATACGAGATGGCTCTGATACCACTGAAGAGGAACGCGGTATGCTACGCTAGCACAAAAAAATCTACCGCATAACCAGAAAGCTACTCGCAAGAAGGGGATTATAGATTAGATTACCACTAGACGCGCAGTTGCGGAATCCTTCGCGCGTCGATGTAGTGGATCATCCTCTCCTCGCCGTGGATCGTCCTCCCACGCCGCAGTCACAGCAGCGTCACCGTAATAGTCCACACGTCCTGGGCTGGAACACCGTGCGTCGGTGTGCAAGCACCTGGTCGCTCGGCAGGGGCAGCGAGAGGAGAAGGCTAGGGTTTCGGGTGAAACACTTCTAAACCGTAAGAAAGCACACGCTGTGCCCACCCTCCTCCACTCCATATATAGCCACGAGATGAAACCCGAAACCAGGGCCCATCAGTGTGCTAAGCCCACGAGGTCTATTAATTACGGATCGAATCCAAATTAATGCGTTTCAGCCCATTAAGTGTGTGACCCTGCAGGTTCACGTATGTTTGGACATGGATTTGGAAAACACCTTTTCAATCCAATAGTTGGTAGCAGCTCCTTGCAAAGCATGCCAACTCCCAAACATACTATGATCAAATCGGATAGAACCTATCAAAAGTACTCATTTACTAATCCCTTTGCCAAGTATATGAAGATTGAACTCAAGGCGAGAAGCATGCCATCCTTTGATGATTCAATCTATCTGTCGTATCCGTGATATATTAATAAATTGTGATTGACTCCTCAATCACGGCATGGCCATGCACTTCCTTAATCATATCACACAAGTGGCCTTGTCATATATCTTCGTTTCATTGGAGTGGCAGATTCCATCTTGACTGCTCACTTCCCTCTGCATGTTTTATAGTAAACATAAAAGCTACCTTTATTACTATCCGGTTAGGAAGTAATGTTTGATAGCCCCAAGGAAAACTATTACACATGTAGGGAATATGACAGTCTCAGGTCTAAGGATCATACATCTGCTATGTATGAGATACACTAATGACACATAAGAATGTAACATTCTCGCAGTGTCCCATTACGGGTCTATCTAAACCATGTTCTTCAACATGCGTCCGCAATGTATAGATGATAACTCCATATCACATGATCTATGAAGCATGATCATCTATCACTACATGTGCTGATCTATTCATCGTTGTCCTATACGATGATATCCGATCAGAGATATTTATCGAATTACATCAAGAAGTAAAGAGCTTCATAAGCAAGTCACATACTTGTTGATCAATACAATGATATACATTCATTGGACCAATAATCATATTATTATTCACAAACATAGTCATGTTACAATCATCTAAATGATTGCCTCAAGGGCATAACACTAACAGTAGAGGCCACTTTTGCTTCTGGACCTCCTCATCATGTTCAGCGTTCTCATCCACCTTATCAGATCATCAGCAATCTGTTTGAGCGAGTCAATCGCTCAGAATCAGGTTTGTCCAGTTTCTGCATTCACTCTGCCTTTGTTGCCTCTTTTAAGCCGAAGAATGTGACTCATGCATTATCTGATGAGTCTTGGACTAATGCTTTGCATGAGTAACTTGAAAACTTCGAGAGGAACAAAGTCTGGCAGCTTGTAGAACGTCCGTCTAGTCATAATGTCATTGGGACCAAGTGGGTGTTCAAAAACAAGCAGAGTGAGGATGGGGTTGTCATTCGCAACAAGGCTAGGCTATTTGCACAGGGCTTTTCTCCGGTTGAGAGTCTTGACTTTGAGGAGACCTTTGCCCTTGTAGCTAGACTAGAGGCTATCAGGATCCTGCTTGCATTCTTTGCTTTCTGGGGCTTCAAGTTCTATCAAATGGATGTCAAGAGTGCATTCCTCAATGGCTATATTGAGGAAGAGGTTTATGTCAAACAACCTCTAGGATTTGAGAACTCCAAGTTTTTGAGTCATGTATACAAGCTTTCCAAAGCTCTGTATGGACTCAAGCAGGCCCCCAGAGCATGGTATGAGAGGCTCAAGTCTTATCTTCTCAGCCATGACTTCAAGATGGGCATAGTAGACAAGACTCTATTCATCAAACACCATGAGTCGTATTTTCTTCTCGTCCAGATCTATGTGGATGATATCATTTTTGGTGGCTTATCTCATTCGCTTGTGTCTCAGTTTTCTGAGGTGATGAGCACAGAGTTTGAGATGAGTATGATGGGCGAGTTGAGCTACTTTCTTGGTTTCCAAATCAAGCAGACTCGGGAGGGTACTTTCCTGCACCAAGCTAAGTACACTCGGGACCTCCTGAGGCAGTTTGATATGTCTGATGGTAAGCCGGTGATGACTCCTATGGCCACCACTGCTGTCCTCGAGCCTGACGAGGATGGTGAGCCTGCTGATCAGAAGGAGTACCGGAGTATGATTGGCTCCCTCCTATATCTCACCGCTTCGAGGCCGGACATACATTTTGCTATGTGTCTGTGCGCTCGATTTCAGGCCTCTCCTCGCGCCTCTCACCGCTAAGTGGTGAAGCACATCTTCAGATACCTTCGTGCTACCACTGATTATGGTATTTGGTACTCTTCCTCTTCTTGTCTATCTCTTAGAGCATTTTGCAATGCTGACTTTGCTGGCTGTAGGATAGATATGAAGAGCACTTCTGGCACTTGCAAATTCATTGGCACTTCTCTTGTTTCTTGGTTGTCTAGGAAGCAGTCCAGAGTTGCACAGTCCGCCGTTGAGGCTGAGTATGTTGCTGTAGCCAGGTGCTCTAGATGAGATCGACCTTGTGGGACTTTGGGTTAGAGATAGAGAGGTGCCACTTTTTTGTGACAATACTTCTGCTATTTGCATTGCTAAAAATCTAGTGCAACAATCCCGGACCAAGCACATTAATATTAGATATCACTTCCTTAGAGACCATGTGGAGAAGGGGGATATCGCGCTTCAGTTTGTAGAGAGTGACCTCAAGTTAGCCGATATCTTCACCAAGCCTTTGAATAGCTCCAGATTTGTTGTCTTGAGGAGTGAGCTTGGAGTCGTGAGCCCTTACGACCTATCGTGAGGAGGAGCTGGTTTGTATATTATATATAATATATTCTCTTCCAGTTTTTCCTTTTCTTTGTGTTTCTTTTAGGTGATCTTGGGCTTATTTTCTTGAGTTGAGTTCACTCACTTAGATTCTGGCATGCCTTGCATGGACCTCTTATCTTGTGCTTTAGGTTGCTATCATGCATGATTAGTTGTTTTCTCTTCTCTCTAGGTTGAGTTCCCTCACAGTCTTATAAGTCTAGCTGGTGTTGGGCCTCCTGGGTAGACAGGGTCTGTGTGCATCCTTAGTTGTGATCTAGAGTCAGCTTCCCTATGTCAGTCACTGGGGAAGATAAGAGCGAGTCTGAGTCGTAGTGAGTCTCTTCTATCTTTTCTATGCTGAATAGCCACTCAGTTTGCAGTTTTCTCGACTTCTTCTCCTCAGTCTGTTTTTCTGGTTGTTCTTGAGTTCATTTGGATTTTCTTTATGCCTAATCTTGATAATAACTCAACTTTAACCAGATTTGGGCTTAAAATTGATTCATTTGTTGAGGGGGAGTTTGGGAATCTGTTAATGCATTGCATTTAGACTGCATTTTCTATTTTATGAGATTTGTCTATTATGCAATTGACTCAATATTCATGAAATACATCATGCTATATCTTTTGAAGAAAATCACTAGCTTAGATTTGTACAAGTTCATTTATCATGCTAAGCTTAATTAAAATCTGAAAAACTTGAAAGCTTTAAATGAAAACTTGATAAAACATTTTGCTTTTACTTACTAAGTTTCCTCTCTAGGGCCTTTTACCATGAATTGTGAAATTTTGGATTTCTCTAGAATCCCTATAGCAACTTAGGTGAAATTTGGTTGATCCATATTTGAGTCCTTCAGAATTGCTCATATGTGCTAAATTGAAATCAAGAAAAATTTGACTCTTTTGTGCAAAATTGATCTCAACACTTTATATTCATGAGACTGCTTCCCATTGCATTTGGGATGAACTTGGATTATATTGTGTATGACCAAGATCATTCTCTTAAGAGTTACTCTTGAGATGATCGAAAATGGCTTGAGTCAATCAATAAAAAAATGCAAATATCAAACACATAAGTGGGTAAAGAATGCAAATAATGTCAAACATTTGCACCCCGCTATATTTTTCAATGTCTTAAAGAAAATTTGCATAAATTGAAAAATGAGCTCGAAGGACCTTATATGCACTTCAAAATTCCCCAAAGTATTGAGTGGTTGAACTCTAGGTTTTCCATTTGATCCTTGAGTGGTTTTGCTTCTAGCTTTGAAACTTTGCTAAGTTTTGCACTTGTCAAATCTTGCTAAAAATGACACATTTTCAAAACTAAGCTTATGAGCAAAATTTGTTATTTGCCCTTGGACATGTCTTAGACTAGTCTAATATGAAATTGATAAACTTGGTGTCATAT
The DNA here is from genome assembly GCA_036346275.1 of Otatea glauca. NCBI lineage: Eukaryota > Viridiplantae > Streptophyta > Magnoliopsida > Poales > Poaceae > Otatea > Otatea glauca. The sequence goes on along the minus strand of CM070715.1, from coordinate 45,807,140 downwards.
CTTGTCATTATGATCATTTGGATAATCTTCAAAGCTCCTTAGGTTGCATTTCATGCATACATAAAAAGGGGGGAGAAAATTCCATTTTGATGCTTATATTGACAAAAGGGGGAGAAAACGTAGAAAAGGCATCATTAAAAATGTGAAAGCTTATTTGGTTCTTATGATCTTTGTAAAATTTTACTAATTCTTATGGATCATAATCACATTTGGCACTTATGATTGGATTTTAGAGCTTTTTGTGGAAAACTTGCTCTCTCCTTGATTTAGCTCTAAAATATGTCTTACTAACTTGGTTATGTTCTCAGTCTATTCTCTCTGGACCATGTGTGGTTTTGCAATCAAATTGCTTTCATCTTCTCTTACTCAAACTCAAATTTATGCCTTTTGTGTGGTTTGTCAATATACTCATCAAGGGGGAGATTGAAGGACCATGTGGAGGTCCATCCATGTTTGTGATGAGTATTTGACTTTATGTGATCTAGGATAGCTTAGATATGAGTTTGGATTTAAAATGGATTTCAAGTTGGAAATATTTTTGTGCCGGCATGATAGGTTACGCCAGACAAAGTTTAATCGATTTCATGTTTGCGCCGGACCAAATGTTGCATGAGTTGCTTTGTGCTGGACCGGGGTAGAAATAATTTGCTTTTGCGCCAGATCGGGTTAGGATAGACTTCACATTTGCGTCGGACCAAATGTTGCATGAGTTGGATTTGCACCGGACCGGGGTAGAAATGATTTGCTTTTGGACCGGACCGAGTTAGGATAGACTTCACGTTTGCGCCGGACTAAGGGAAATGAGAAAACAGAGAGTTTTCCTTTTGCGCCGGACCAAGGGAAATGAGAAACAGAGAGTTTCCCATTTGTGCCAGACCAAGGGAAGAGGGAAACAGAGAGTTTCCCATTTGCGCCGGACTGATTTTTTCGCGCCGGACCAAGTCACAGTGAATTTCACGTTTACGTCGGACTAGTTTTGACAGTCGGCAGTAATTAGCGTTTTTGAAGGTCTTCCCTTACTCAAACAATTATTTGGTCTACATGAAAATTGTAGAGAATTTCGAAACGCAATTTTTTCATGTTTACAAGTTTTTCATCTTAGCAAAATAAAAAATCATAAAAAATTGAGAAGATTACTGCTGTATTGAAAACAGGATGAAGTGTTTTGGTCCGTTTTGGTCTGTTCGAACCCCAATTCGTGATCGAATTGATGCGCTGGGTTCATGGTGGAGCCAAGAAGGGTTTTCTTGTCTTTGTGGATGTAGGACTTCATTTGGTGGTCATGGTGTGGCGTAGGGAGGCTGGAACTAGGCATGGGATGGCCGGAGGTTCAAGTTGGCCGGATGTTCGCCGGAAGATGGCCGGAGATGAAGTCGGTGCAGTCCCAAGAGAGAAGAGATTAGTGGAGAAGCTAGCATATCACTACTTGGATCAAGTAGAGCTGTTGGGTTGCAGTTTTGGAAGATAGAGTAGTGGATAAGTGTAACTTGCTTTGAAATATATGCAAAATCCTGTATGGTAGAGGGTTTCAGGTTTACCTGAGAGTACCTGAGAGTAGTTGAGAGTGGTTGAGAGTGTCAGTGTGGGAACAAATCCTAGCTCTTGGAAGTTGACTTTGGATTGAAGCAAGACATCCAAGGGTGGGAATTGACCCCAGGACACTATAAATAGAGGGGAAGGGGTAGCCTCCCCTGTGTGGATGTTTTTAGAGAAATTGTTGTTGCTCTCATGAGCTTTGCCCACATGTTGTGAGGCTTTGTAAAACTTCCATCTAGAAATTATAAAGATCTTTCTCTCACTTCTGAATTTAAATTCTGCACTTACATTATGTCTTTACTTCATGCAATTTAAATTCAGTATTTACATTCTCGCTTTTACCTTATGCAAGTTGGATTTGCCTCCTGTCGACTTTTGTAGTCGGCAATAAATTTATGGGGTAGGTGCTGGATCTCAAACTCGATGGTCACACAAGACAAGGGATTAGACAGGTTCAGGCTCTCAGCGATGAAGGTAATACCCTAATCCTGTGTGCTGGGATTATACGGATCTCTTGGATCTGAGGTTGCTCAAAGCGCAATATGCTCTGGACGATATGAGGTGTGTTATGCTCTATGGCCTGATTGCTCTAGACTTGGATGATCCGATGCCTATGTTGTTGCCTGCCCTCCCCCTTATATACTGGAGGTGGTGCAGCTTACAGAGTCCTGATCGGTTTGGAGATTCCGATCGGTTACAGGATAGAGTTTACATCTTTATCTACCCTATTAACGACTCGGATTACAACCGTATCTATGATATCTAAATATAAGTTCAACTTTCTTTAGGATATGCCCCCTTGGCACGACAGCGGGGCCTGACGCGGGGAGTATCTTCTGGGCCTCCCTCTTGGGCCTGTCATGAGGGTACCCGGGTTCTTATATTCCACACCTCCTCTTCTTCTACTTGCTTCTGGTTCTTGTTGCCAAGGATGAGAGATTGATTGGATGAATTTTCACTCAGATCATATCCCAATCCTCTAGGCAATCTTGATTCAAGTTCTGCAAGAAATCGATCTTTTGTCCCTTCATGATGAATTATTGATTGATCGAGTTTTGATGTTTATTCTTGTGATTCCTTGCTTGATGTGACTTGTGAGAAGACATTCAAGTCTATCTTGATCATTAGAATCTCACGAGCAAGCCTAGATCACAGATTTGCTTTTTGCTTGTTCTTGGTGGATTTTCCTTCTCAGGGAAAAAGGGCGGAACTTTGACGTTGATTCTTCAAATCGATGGTTGGAATAGGTTCCTGACATCCTAAGGATCACATCTACCATGTTTCATGGTCACTGGATCGTTAGATTCAAAATCCCATTGATTTTGCTTTTGAAGTCGTGCTGTTTTCTGAACACAGTTTTTACTGCTTTTTGTTTTCTCTAGTCTCTGTTCTTTACAAGTAGTGCTTTGTTTGGGTGGTATTTATCCAAGAGGTGGGAAAATTTGTTTTGGGATCATTCACCCCCCTCTGATCGCTATTCCGATCTTTCATCACCGCACTCCATTAACACCTAATAGATGCCTCCAAGATCGATTTAGCAAAACCCAAATCAATTTGAATGTTTAATTGTGTCTTGAGTACTTTGATTCAACTAATGCTTCATTATACTCAACAACTTTTCGCTTTTCTTTAATAAAAAAAAAGTCACCATCAACACATGATGAAATATTCTTTGATTGATTGGAAGTCAACCGAACTCAATTTAAACATCATTTAAATTGACATGAGTATATATAACTACACAAGTTTCATATACTCAATATGATGATTAGTAATGATTCAAATATGTTTGAGTGATGGAAGGGGATCAATACATTTAGGCCATCAACTATATAACAAATTTCATTAAGTATGTGCATATAACTAATTGAACATGGAATCAATATGCACATAATTAATCTTAGATTGCATATGAGTTTATCCTATATTAACGTGAGTATACTACAACTACATAAGTTATATATACTCAAAAGATTGTTTCAAAGTCTTGATCCTTTATATTATATGACAAGAGGATATGGATCAATACAATTGAAACATCAAGTTGAATTATCAACTCCTCCTAGATGTGTTCATTCATGTATATATAGATTTGAAAATATAATGCACATATTTAGACTAAGGTAATGGAAGAGTTTATCTTTTAACTTGAAACCTATGTATGCCTTAAAACAATAGAGTGAATACAAGTGCATACCTTGGGTTTTCCATTTTCTATCCAAACTTCAGACGAATAAGAATGAAGCTCAATAAACATGTTAGTCTCATAATGATTAGATTTGTCGTTAAACAAGGATTAAACATTAATATAAAACCAATCACCAAAAGTAATGAAGCTTGAACTTACAACCGTCCGGACCTCTGGTGCACCTCGCCTAGTCCTGGTCATCCTCCGCCTCACCATGACCTGGCACTGTCGTCCTGCAACCATCAAAAACAAGGAAACCCATCACATAGCAATGTCCAAAATGATATACAATAATTATCCAATTGCTAAAAATAAATTAGATTCCTAACTCAAATATAGTCAAATACTCGTCATCAACATGGGTAGACCTCCACATGGTCTTTCAGTACATAGATCGCCGACCGCTGCGTCAGGCAGGCCGGTGGGGTGATGGATTCCTCTATTCCTGACCAGGTGCATGCATGCCGTGCAGCTCCGTTAAGCTGGCCACGCGCACTGACCATGCACGCAGCTGGGCCGACGCGCCGGTGATTAATGTGGCATGCGACCAAGCTAGCGCACCTGTATGCATGCTGCTGTTTGCTCAGTTCATGAATGTTTTTGTTAGGACTTAGAGTACTATATACATGTACAGTTTGGACCTTGGTGGTATTATAAATAGTGACTGATTACAGACCACCGAGATGGTCTGGCATGGCACAACACCCACCTCTAGTTAGGAGTACTATATATGTGTACAGTTTGGATCGCGGTGGTATTATAAATGGTGACCGGTTACAGGACACCGAGATGCCGGTTCGTGCATGTCCAAAATGGATCGAGGGAGCACTACTACAAAAGGGGTTATATTAGACACCCCATCACTAACTCTCGTTTATAAAAACCATCAGACATGAGTATCGGGCACATCACAAACGGTTTTTAGCCAAAAACCGTCTGTGATGACCATTTCTTGTAAATAAGAACAGAGAGCCCCGACCTTCTCTATATTTTTAGGGTTTCTCGAGCTATTTTTGAGGTGGCTGTGATTAGAGGTAGGCACTCGGGCCATGCCTTTGTGGACCGGCCCAAGGCACAGCGGGGACAGCCCGGTCCAAAGCCTGGCACAACGGTGGAATGGAGGCATGGACGGCATGCATGGAGCACGAAGAACGGAGGTGGACACGTGCCTGGACCGAAGGAGATGACGTGCTTGTAGGCGTCCTACGCGAAGATGACGGGGGTGTACTCCTCGGCTGGCTCATGGATCTCCCCAGTGGCGGTGGCCTTGGCCCCAGCAACGGCTTCTTGGACGAGTACATCTTCTTGATGCTCCACCCCTTTTGCCGCTCAAAATGCTCGGCGTGTGTCACCCGCACCGCGTATGCCACCCCACTCGTTAGCGACCGCTCGAACGCTGTCCTCTCCGCATACCTCGTGAACATCACCTGCAACCGAACAGGCCACCCACCACCATCCATCATCCATAGTGCGTGCCTAATTAGCCACGAATCAAAAAGACAAAGCAAGAAAAGATTGTGCCTTTAAGTTACAGGCACATGTACCTGGTCGATGGAGGATGGGTTCTTGGAGTGGTGGAAGGTGGGGACGAGGATGGCGAGGGTCTGGAGGTGGTTCATGCTGACGTTGAACTGGTCCTGAAGCATGCAGGAACGCTCGTCGCGCATGCTGGCGAGCGACTCCTGGCGCTTCTTGATGGCCTGGGAGTTCATGAAGAAAAAGATCCAGATGGAGGCGAGCGTCCAACCAACGACCCAGAGCAACAGCAACTAGCGCCGCCACATCTCCCGCACCCACAACCCCATGAAGTGGCTGCACTGTCATTGCTGTCACCTGCCCGCCTCCTGCGCTCCGTTCTTTTCGTCTTTCTTGGCGTCTCTGCTGCTTGCCTGATTTGGGAAACGAGGGAGGAGAAGAGAAGAGAGGGGATTGGGTTTGGACTTCGAGGCGAGATGGACGAGACGAAACGACAGAGGGGGAGGAAAGGTGGGAAGGGTGGGGTTGGGCCGGGCGGACCCCAAACGCATGGTTCAATTCAGTTAATTTTGTGGTTTTGAAAGCCGACTCTTTTTTCGCAAAGAGGGAAAAGAGAGAGAGAGGAGGGAAAAAGAAAAGGAGAGAGGGAAAAGAGAAAGAGAGGAGGGAAAAAGAAAGGGAGAGATTCGCGGGTAAATCAAAGAAAGCCAGTGTATGTCGGAGCAACGGGTAGAACGAGTATTGATATGATCCCATCCCGTGTGATTGGGGTTCCCGATGATTTGAATTTGCACAGATGATAAACCTGACTAACTCTGAGTTTGACGTGGGATGCTGCCATGCTCCCCGTATAGGCTTGGAAATTGGGTAATGTATATAAAAGGCTGATACAGAATCTAGTGAGTTGGGGTCATCACTTCACAGCACGATATAGTGGGACATGCTAGGTCTAAAAATTAGACCCAGTGGGTGTCACGGCGTGGCAACTCAGGTTGTTCTTGGGCCAGTCCGGCACAGAAAAACGCATTTTAGATATAAACCTAGCCCATTAAACATAATAACCAGCCCATATATCTCCTCCTACTCCTCTTCACCTCTCCCACGCCAATGTCATCGACCCCTCTTCTATGCTCGTACCACCATCTCCACAGACGTCGTCCACTACCGTCGTCCAACACCTCTGATGACGCGTCCTTCTTCTAAGCTTGTGCTACAGTTCCATCGATGACATCTTCTCCTCTCCCACACCCCCGCGCTACCGACCCCTCTTTCACGCCCTCATCGTCGTCGATGCCGTGTCCCTCTTCTGCGCCAGCGTCGTCTTCACTTCTCCCACACCTACTCCGCCGATCCCTCTTCTGCGCCGTCACCTCCGTCTCCACTTTTACTGTTCGCCATTGTTTATGACTCCCACGTTGGCTGGCCATGCTCATTCCAGCCTGGCACGAAAACCGCTTGTGTGCCATCACACTGTGCCTGGACCTCGCGGTGGCTACTGGTGTCGACAAATTTGTGTACATTGCCTCAGCTTCGTGCATCTCTAGGTCCGTTCCTCTCGTCGTAATAGTGCAAATGGGTTGGGCCTGGGCCGGCACGGCACAAAGTAGACACGAAGCGCAAATGGGCGGTGCCTGGGCTCGCCGAAGGCGAGATGGGCTAGCACGGCGGGCACGACGGGCCATCGTGGCCCGGCACAGTTCAGGCACAAAGCACGATGGGCCAGTGCCGGGCCGGCTCGGCACGATGCCCACCTCTAACTGCAATTGATAGGCGATCTGGTGGAAAGAGACCCTGGATTTGGAAGTGTGATTGTAGGTTCTTCTATTCTAGGTCATCTAAGGTTAGTAATTGGTTCAAATTTGCATTATATTTAAGATCTAGCTTGGTAAAGAGTAAAATGAAGATGGTTTCTAGATCTAGCTTTGTATAGATCTATTTGTTCTCTGTGATATAAAGTAGTAATTGGTTTTAATTGTATTATACTTAATATGTAGATAGTTACTTAAAGGAAGGTGATCTATGCTAATAATTGGTTGTAATAGCATTACATTCAAGGTATATACATCTAGCTTGGTAAAGAGGGAATTGAAAATGATTTTGATATAGCTTGGTGTAGATCCATTTGTTCTTTTTGATCTAAAGTAGTAATTGATTCTAATTGCATTATACTCAAGATGTAACTAGCTATGTAAAGAGAGAATTGAAGATGTTGTGATGTAGAATTGTATCCCGATCTTTCGATGAGAGCGATAACTTCGATTTGGTGGAACTGACTTTGACGATCTGACTACAACGTACAATTACGATGCACCTAAGCAATCGCTAAACCAACTCTGGAGGGTTATTGATCTTGCCATGGGAACGATCAACCTAAACACGAGGTTCAATTCCTGCAAGCAACCGAAGAACAAGCAAGAACGATAGTAAAAGCAATCTGAAATTGCAAAGAAGAATTGAGGCTCACGATAATATAGATCAAAAGGTAGGGTTCTACGAAGTAGTCTCAATAGGCGGTCGTTCGAAACGTCTAGTGGACAATATAGTTTGGCCCTAGGCTAAAACTATGCTCAACAAAAACCCAAGTAATTTTGGGGGACTCTCTAGCTATATATAGGTAAAATGCGTTTAAATTTAGCTTACACATGTTTATATATCCATTTATTCTTTGTGATGTAAGGAGCTATATAAGTTAATTGGCAAGTTTAAATGTAGCTTATATGCAACATATGTGTGCATGTGCACTCCTAATGTACTTAATTCATTATTTAACACCTATTGTTATATACGTATCATAGATGGACCGAAGTTGGATGTACGCTGAGAACCGTGCTAGCGCTGAGTACATTAATGGCGTCTCTGCTTTTAGAAGAGCTGCAGAGGAGGATATGTCGAACAAGGGAGTGGAATTTATGCCTTGTCCATGCATTGACTACGAAAATCTGAGGATGTTTTGAAACCCAGCACAGATCGAAGCACACTTGATTCTACAGGGTTTGAAAAGGGGGTATACATGGTGGACCAGTCACGGTGAAGAGCAGATTATGCAGGAAGCAGGTAGTATTAACATCGTCGATGAAGTCAACAATACGCCAGATGATATCGACTGTGCTTTCTATGAGGATAGGTTTCACGATGACAATCTGGATCAAATGCTGTAGGATGCAGAAAGGAAACATGATGAGCAGGAGTATGTAAAATTCCGGGGCTTGATGGACGATTCGTAGAAACCTTTGTTCCTGGACTGCAAGTCCAAATACACAAGGTTGTCATCTGTGCTTCAACTGCTGAAATTGAAGGCAAACAAAAGTTGGTCCGACAAGAGTTTCACAACGCTGTTAGGTCTACTAGCGGACATGCGTCCAGAGGGAAACGAGTTGCCGACAACCACCTACAAAGCCAAGAAGGTTCTTTGTCCCTTGGGAATGGAAGTATAAAGAATACATGCCTGCCCAAGCGACTGTATCCTCTATCGCAAAGAGTACGCAAACTTGCATGTATGTCCGGTGTGCAATGCATCCCGATACAAGCGTAAAGATAGATTAGATGACGATGACGAGAGCATCGAGGTGAAGAAAGGACCTCCTGCTAAGGTGGTGTGGTATCTGCCAGTAATTCTCCGTTTGAAGTGTTTATTTGCGAATCCAAAGGAGGCAAAACTACTTCTGTGGTACTCGGATGAGCGTAAGAATGACGGAATGCTAAGGCACCCTGTTGATTCCACCCAGTGGAGAAACATCGATAGGAGGTTTCAGGAATTCACTGTGGATCTGAGGAATATAAGGTTCGGATTGAGTACGGACATAATGAATTCTTTTGGTAACATGAGCAGCCGTCATAGCACTTGGCTCGTGAATCTCTGTATCTACAACCTTCCTCCTTGGTTATCTATGAAGCAGAAGTACATTTTTCTGTCTATACTAATCCAATGCTCGAAGCAACCTGGGAATGATATTGATGTGTACCTAGAACCATTGGTGGAAAATCTGAAAACACTGTGGGCTACTGGGGTACAGGTAAGGGATGTTCACAAACGAGAGTACTTCACTTTGCACTGCCTGTTGTTCTGCACCATAAATGATTATCCTGCCCTTGCAAACCTGTCGGGCCAGAGTACAAAAGGAGCCAAAGCCTGTACTCACTGCTTAGATGATACCGAGAGTGTATGGCTGAATCACACATGCAAAACCGTGTACATGCGTCACCGTAGGTTCGTCCGGAGGAATCACCCATACCGCAAGATGAAGAAACACTTCGACGGAATGAACGAAGACGGTTTAGCTCCAAAGCCTTTAAGCAGGACATACATTCATGATATGGTAAAGAACTTGGATGTTGCGCTTGGAAAGGGACGAAAATCGAGGACCCGTGAGAAGAGCATTTTGAAGAAGAGATCATTATTCTGGGACCTACCTCATTGGGAGCACCTCGAAGTTCGGCACTGCATCGACGTCATACATGTAGAGAAGAATATATGTGACAGCTTGATTGATCTCTTATTGAACATTAAGGGCAAAACAAAGGACGGTATCAATGCACAGCTTGAGTTGGTTCGTATGGGCATCAGACCTGAGTTAGCACCAAAAGAGACTGATAAAGACTGAACGTACTACGAACCTGCTTGTTACACTCTGTCCAAGGCCGAGAGAACTGAACTGCGCCAGTGATTGCATGGTGTGAAAGTTCTATCCGGTTACTCCTCCAACATGAAGAGACTTGTTTTGATACAAGATTTGAGTCTAACTGGCATGAAGTCTCATGATTGCCATGTGCTTATGATACAGATGCTCCTGTGGCAATTAGAAGTATCTTACCGAGCAAGGTCCGAGAGATAATCACAAGGTTGTGTTATTTCTTTAACACAATTGCTTAGGAGGTCATCGATCTCGAAGGACAAGATGCTCTGTAGGCCGAGATGGTAATGACTATGTAATCTTGAGATGTATTCCCCTCCATCATTTTTCGATATCATGGTCAATCTCATTGTTCACCTTGTGAGGGAGATACAGATGTGCAGGCCCATGTTCCTACATAGCATGTACCCATTCGAGAGGTATATGGGAATTCTCAAGTCTTACGTACAGAATCGATCCTGACCGGAGGGTAGCATTGTCGAAGGTTATGCAACCAAAGAGGTCATCAAATACTGCGTGGATTGCATGGCACAGGTAGAGCCGATAGGTGTGCCTTGATCCCGCCTTGAGGGGAGGCTCCAGGGTATCGGGACCATCGAAAGAAAAGCTATCATGCCTGATCCAGCTACGTGAGCTAAAGCCCATTTCACGGTTTTGCAACACATGGCTGTTGTGGCCCCGTATATCGACGAGCACAAGAACTGGCTATGGTAAGAGAATCCATCATGGTAGGAGTCCTGGATCATCAGTTACCATCACTGGAAGCTCGGCTGGAGATACGCTGACATGGTTGGCAAAAGGGCCAGCATTTACGGTTGTAACATGGAAAGGATACGACTTAAATGGGTACACATTTTACACGAGAGATCAGGACATGAAGAGCACAAACCAGAACAACGGTGTTCACATAGATGCGCTAAATGCTGCTGGGTCGACGAGGAGCTCATACTATGGGTTCATTGAGGAAATTTGGGAGCTTGACTGGATACTATTCAAGATCCCCTTATTTTGGTGCTGTTGGGTTCATTTGCAGCACGTGAAGGTTAACAAATATGGTGTCACTACTGTGGACCTTGAACGTGTCGGATACACGAACCATTTGTTCTCACTAACCAAGTTGTTCAAGTCTTCTATGTAACTGAACCGTTCAACAAGAAGCGCCACGTGGTTCTTCAGGGAAAGAGGAGGATTGTCGGAGTTGAGAATGTGGTATATGAGGAAGAATACAATCAGTTTGACGAGTTGCCTCCTATCGGTATTAGAGTCACAATCTAGGAAGATCAACCTGAGGAAGTTAGCTATACCCGTGTCGATCATCGTGACGGGCTAATTTTTATACAAATGAATAAGCAAGTGGAGTTATAATGAGGTCGTCATGTACGTATTATAATTAATGAGATGAAATTACTATAATTAATGAGATGTATGTATTGTAATTAATGGGATGTATTTATTATAATTAATGAGATGTATGTAGTAATTTATTATTAACTTAAGAAAGAAATTAACTTGAGTAAAAAAAGGAAAAAAGGAGTCATCACATACATGAGATATATGTTTTATAAATTGTAAATGTATGTATTCTAATACATACATGCTATATATGTATGTATTATAATTAATGTGATATATGTATTAGAATTAATTATAATTAATGAGAAGTATATACTATAATTAATTATAATACATGAGATATATGTATGTTTTATCAAAAATGTTTATTTATTAAGTCAATGTGTAATCTGAAAAGAAAAAAGAGCCACAAAAAAAACTAGTCATCCCAAACGGTTCTGGGCTTGAACCGTCTGTGATGACTTCATCCCAGACGGTTCAAGCCCAGGACCGTCTGGGATGAATCTTGGGCCTTTCTCCGGGCCATTCAATTGCCCTCACCCTCGCCCGCCGCTCACTTTCCCCACACTGTGATGTAACCGCTTGTGCATAACATAAAATGCTTTCCCTAGAATTCGAACCCAGGACCCTACGTACGTAGGCCAAGCCTCTTGCCAACTGAGCTAATTACCACTTGTTAAACTTCATACACATTTAATATATGAGGCAGTTTGCATCACAGATGGTTCAATCTTTGAACCATCTGGGATATGTCCCCCTTACGGTCTTACCCGCAACCCACTACCCTCATGACCTCACACTTGCCATTCGCACTACCCGCACCCTATTGCCTCACACCCCCGCCAGTCACCTCTGCCCTCGCCTTCCTTTGGTCACCTCCGCCCGCGCCTCTGTCCGCCCCAACTCCGCCCGTGCCTCCGTCTGTCCCACCTTCGTCGGCCCCCTCCTAAACCCTAGGCGTCGTCCGCCCCCTCCTAAACCCTAGCCATTATTCGCCCCCCTCTGGACACCACCCCCTCGGCGTTGCCCTCGGCCAGCCTCCCTCTGGTGCTTCACCTACTCCCCGTGGACACCAAGTGGGACACGTGCTTGCCTCGACCTCTCCATCCGCCACATCGCCTACTCCTCCTTCGCCAGCGCCTTTGCGGGCCCTTCTCCTCTTCTGTATGGAACCCCCTAATGCCGATTTACGTTCACATTGCTTTCATCTCGTCAAATCTGTTTGTGGCATGCTTGGTATTTTGGTCCATTTTGTTCCATTTTTTTCTGTCTATTAAGCTGCATATATGTGTTCGTATTGTGATGTAATATGCCAAAAGAGCTAGTTAGCTACTTTGCTTGAAAAGAATATATATGGCGATACTCCACTTTGTTGCGCCACTTGAAGCTATTCACCACAGATCATGCATGTCGTGGTTCTATGGAAAAAACTTGTCAGATTGAAGGTTAGATAACATTTTAATTACACTTCCAGTTCAATGCAATATGCAATTTTAGTTCATTTGCAGGCAATGTCATCATAACTTTTCTCAAAGTTGTCCTTTTAAAACATTGGTCTAGTCACTTCTAATAGGTGTAAAATCTGATTGTGTTTCATTGTTTTTTTCATCACAAGAAGTAGTAACTAGATCATCTAGTTCACATTATTAGTGCCGTTTGTTTTTTTGAATTTGCTCATCTATTTCCATATCTTTCCTACATGATACTCCAAATTAATTTGTTGTTATATGATGCACTTTTGGAGTAACATTGTGCCGTTTGCTCTTTGGTCACAAAATTATCGCACAGCGTGTTGCAAATTCCATAGGTCTAGGCGCTAATGTTTTTGTTGTACTATTGTGTGAAGAATAAGTCCTATGTTCCAAAAGAACGTGTATTGTTATAAACAATTTTACATACAATCAACGGCATCTAATGTTCTTTGTATATTAATTAGATATTGGTAGCAGGAGTTAGAGCTGGTGTTGGTCCCGTGGAATAGAGAAAATAGAGAAAGAGAAAAGGATAATTGTTTTTTGAAGAGACAATAAAGACTATGTTTTCCAAAACATGAAGAATTTGGGTGTCGTCGCCGAGGGCTAAGTGACGTCTTGGTTTTGGCATAGAAATCATGAAGTTCTCAGTCCTCACATGTCTACTGTCTCAATTTTATTACTTAGTAAATTGCAATAGTATTGCTCACTACAAAATCAAAATCTAATATTGGGCATCTCCTAAACTAGTTTGTTGGGAAGATCTTGCTTTGCAGGTAGAAGTAGTCCGTGGTGACATCATCAATGTGACATACCGAATTCGAACTATTTTCCAAATTATAGCTCCATAGTGTATGCCTTCTCTGGCTATTGATGGATATTGACTGTATAGATAAGGAAGATACCTAGCTATAGCTAATGTTTTTACTTTCAAGTTTTAACAACCCCTTTTCAATTAGAAACTCCCTACTATTTAGTATTTATATATTCTTTTCCTTGCCAGCTAAGTGATGTGCTCTCTATAGTATATCTGTATATGACATCAATAATGACATGCTGCAATGGTGTGGATATGGGAAATCTACATTTGTTCTATGAACTTATGCTATAAGGGCCATTGGTGTTATTTTACACTGTTATTTTTTATTTTGTACCTTTTCTGTTTGAGTTATGGAAACTCCACCTTGTTTTTTGTACTACTAATGTTGGATTGTTGGCTATTGATTGCATGGTCATGTTTTGTTGAGTATACATCCAGATTGCTCTCTCAATCTTCTGTTGCCTGTGGGAATTGCTCTGTGATGATATTTGGTAAATTGATGATAATAATAATTAATTTTGTGAACTAGGCCTTGAACTAGTAGACTTTATACTGTTTTGCTTAGTCTGATCAGTATTAAATATCTACCATTACTCACCTTCATTGTTACTTCATTGTCTTTATACTGCACTGTTCAGTTGATTAGTTGGCTACTGATCTGAATATTTGACTTACTGATTCGATTGGTTATATTGCTGCTGATCTGAATAATAATTGCTTGGTAAAATTGCTAGCTAACTAATTTGAACTTCATTTTATGATTTGCTTAGCAAATATTCAATCCGCTGATCTGAATGTGCATGTTATTTCAATCGTTCCCACATGTCTTTAATGTACATGTTAAGGTGGTAAGGGTTCGAGGCCTTATTCACTTAATTAATTATTTAGCCCATTTGTGATTGAGGTTAAAGTTTTATAATCTTCAATCGAGCCATATTTCTGGGAGCAATATAAAACAAATTCGTTATCAATTTGTTGTATTAGACATGGTTCACTGCATGAATGACATAAATTTCATAATATGCTAATAACAAGCACAACCATATTGCATGAGTGAATTCTCAATGTTTGTTTGTTCTCCTGAAAACTTATAACTAAAATATCATGAATTGTTTTGTATATTGTCACATGTAACCAATATTGATTTTCTTAACTTTGCTTCTCTTAACTAACCTTCTCTTAACCTTGTATGTACAAAACAACTCTTAACTTACCTTCTCTTAACATTGTATCGTACAATTACAAATGTACTAAACAACGCTTAAATTTACTTTCTTTCCTCTTCTATGACCCTCTATGAGTTGTTGATTTACCAACTTGCCTCTTCTACGATCTTCATTACAAGATGTCGTCCCCTCATTCCTCGTCACCGAATGTATTTGATGAGGCGCCCAACATAGGAAAACAGAGGCACGGTCCAAAAGGGCTTAGTAAAAGGTCCTAGAGCTAATATACCATGACGACGGTCGATTCACAGGATGGGGCCCCTACTGCACCTCCTAAGGCCGCGGCAGCATTACAAATATTGTGCAGGATCGTTGGGCGTGAAAGGGTCCCCATCACGTATCCATCATGGAAGACGTTGATATATGAGGAGCGCAATAGCCTGGTGATAGAAATTTTCGCGTCGTTCGAGCTCCCATAAGACGACATGCATGCACTGCAACGGTATGCGTTGCTAGTGGGAAAGGCATGGAAGAACTTCAAGAGCGTCCTCGTCACTAATTACGTGAATATGGAAATGAATCTGTTCCAAAAGTACGGGTTAATCACTGAAGATTTGTGGAACGATTTGTTGAGATGAAGACGACGGAAGAGTTCGTTAATCAAAGTGCAGCGCACAAAACCGTCTAGTTAAAAAACACTCACCCGCACAAACTCGGCTCCATTGGGTACACGGGCAAGATCACACAATGGACGAGGGAGGATGATGAGGCAATCCAGAAGGAGGTCGTGCAGCCGTTTGCCTCAATCTTGGACCCGTGCGCCCGAAACTGGGTAAGAGCGAGGTCATGTCTTACGTCTTCGGGTGGTGTGTTCTTTGCCAATCCTGTAGATGAGGAAGTGTCCCAATGCCTAAAATCGTTGAGCACGGAATCTACCCTGGGCTCTTTCACTTTTGACAGAGAGAAAGATATACTCTCCACTGCCTTGGCAAACAAGGAGCACCCGGGTCGCACCCGAGGCCTATGTGTTTTCGTTCCCTGGAAAATGGGATTCCCACAAGACTCCGACACATAACGGAGTAGGAAGAGAAGCAAAGCCATGCATAAGGAATGGCTAGTAGCCCTGATTGAGGAAAGGTTGAGAGCACAATTCAATAGTCAGCTAAGAAGCTTTGAGGAAAGGATGGAGCAAAGGGTGGCTGCTGAGAGGCTAGCATGGAATGTGCAAGCCCAAGAAGCACAAGCGAAATTCAGCCCAACAAACCGTCAAAGCAGTTGTGCGTCCGCCCTTGAGACGGACGTGGATGACGCCAGATTTCCTGCCGACGACACTTGGGTAATATACATGTCTGCAATGCTCCTTACATAGACCTGTTTGATGTGTTAACTAACTATGTATCCTCATGTAGGTGGTCATACTGTACAATCATCAAGTGAGGCTTCCCAATGGCTCTGTTCCCCTGCAGGCTGCTTGGGGGCGCATGTATCCATCCGGTTTAGGGTCAGTGGTGCACGGTCGCACAGTAGATTCGGGCTACCTGAAGGTCTAGGTCGACGGTGCACACAAAATTTGCAAGGCTATCACACTGGAGATGCCCCCAAATGACGAGATCATCATACTTGGAGATGCCATCGACACATTCATCTAGTGGCCCAAGAAGGACATCTTCTTCGACGCCTGCCTTGCAACATCGAAGCTACAAGCACTACCGGAGCCACATGATGGGCTGGAGCTACCAGCACTACCGGAGCCATGTGCTGCACCGAAGGAGCCCACAAAATCAGCTATCATGTCTCATCAGGCACAGGTCGTTACTGCAGTTCGGGCCAAGTCGTCTCCCGTGAAGACGATATTTGTTAAACAGCGAGGCGGCGACAAGGGCAAAAAGAATGGGACCATGTCAGCCCACGACTTTTCGTTTGCCCCGTTGGCACAACAATTCGAGATGGGATAGCCGTTTGTATCGAAAGAGCAATTAGGAGACGTTTACATTAGCCTGCATTAGATTGCAAGATTGGTGCATGGAACAAGCCAACAAGCCGGTGGCACAACGGGCATCGAGTATCTCAGTCAGCTTCAAGGAGGAGCATTTCTTACACCAATTTTTAGATGGCATCTTCGTGGTCGGCTTCAACGACTTGTTTGATCTCTACAAACTCAATGCTCTCGATGCCTCACTCATGAGATGCTGGACATTGTAAGTGTTTGCAATCATGGTCTACATTCCTGTCGTACCGATAAATATCATATATATGATCATTGATTTTATCTATGTAGATACATGATCATGGAAGCAAAAGCAAGGGAACAACCAGTGGGTTTCCTTGACCTACATATGGTGTCCAAGCAAACCATGGACAAAAATTTACAAGTCATCCATGAGTACGTAAAAAAAGTATTGCCTGCTCAATGGGACAAAAAATTCATACTTTTACCCCACAACCCGAGGTAAGTGCTTCGTCTAGTTGCTATAATTATTGATTTGTACTATATAACGTAGCTCGAAGTTAGGTTTAATGACCTTGGTGATATACTTGTGTAGGTTTCACTGGGTTCTACTCGTAATTATACCAAGACATAACCAGGTAATTTACCTTGATTCCAAAAAAGGGAGGCACCCACGACTTGGCGTCTATCAAAAATTTACTCGACGCATCGTTCAGTGTCTACAAAGCTTGTGGAGGTCCACACAAGAAGGATCCTACAAAGCTGAAGCATATTTATAAGTTTCCGGTATCCGCTAGTATGTAATAATCCTTCACACTCCATATAATACCTCCAGAACTAATTAACCTATTATATTTTGGCAGAGCCACTAGCAGCTAAAGGGCACTAACCTATGTGGATTCTACATTTGCCACAACATGCAACTCATCATTGGTTCACAGAAGACCAATGATAGAGGTTTGTCAATCTTACAACAATTGTTTCCACTTATCAATTTATATACACACAAGACTTTACTCTTCCCATCGACAGGCTTGGAAATGCACTCAATCTGCATTGGAACAGGCTGACCTGCTAGGTATTCGAGGATAACTCTGTGCCTTCTTGATGCGTGAGGTCGTAAATCCAAAATGCCACTCAAGGCTCACCTGATAAGTTGTGAATTTGTTAGTTACCATTTGGATTAATTTGTGAACCTTGTATTGTGAATTTGTGAGTTGTAGTTCTGAATTCAATTGGTTAATATATCTGAGTTGATTTCTGAAATGAATACGCATACACGTTGTAATGAGTGATCTGAGTTGATTTCTGAAATGGATGCTCTGTATGTTGTAATATGTGATTTGAGTTCATTTATGAAATGTATGTCATAATAATATGCTGATGATGCTTTATAATGTCTTTTGTTTCAGAGGGCATGGCTAGCATTTTAGAGGGTATGTAGCATAAAAATGTTTACTTATTCTTAGGATCTGCATATAGTCTAAGGCGAGATTTCAAATAGTTTAACTTCCAAAAAATGCATTGCATTCAGCTTGTCAGTCTACTTTAATTTCATTCACTGAATAATGTTATTCGTGCTAAATATGCATTGCAAGTGTATTTTTATGATTTGTTATTCCATTCTAACCAATAGCTTCAATAGGAGGATGACTTGTTGGTTGTGAAACAATTATATAAGGAATACCAGTATATTACTTTCCCAATTAAATGTTCATTGCAAATACATGCTGATATGATTTGTTATGTCTTAAAAGTTTAGTAATAGCATTTTACATTTTGCCATTATTGTGAAGATGAAAAATTAAGGATCAACCTTTTTTGTTTTCGAGGGTATGATTAGCATTTCCTAAGGCTAGCCAATAAATAAAAAATTGTAAAAACTGAAAATTAATCATCACAGCAAACTATCTGTGATCACCGAAGTCATCACTGATAGTTGCTCATAGACGGTTCGCAAAACCATCTGTGATGACCCTTACGAACAGTCTGTGAAGTGCCTGTGTGCAGTAGTGGAGGGACAAGTCAGCTGTGTGACTGTTGAGTCGACTGCATACATTTGCACTGATATGCACGCTAGTCGCTAGATGGATGTGAGTTCTGCCAAATTGTGTAAGCATCTCTAGCTTTAATGTTCCCTTACTTATGTTCAGGGTTCACAATATCAATATCGCGGTAATCGACCATATCGAGATTTTTGAAAATCGGAAAAATCGGGTCGAAAATTGATAGAAATCGAAGGGTTTCGAAATCAAACTTTTTGAAGAAAAAATAAAAAAAATCGATTTTCAACGATAATCGCTCGATATGTCTCAATAATCGATCGAAATTTTGTGAACTTGACTTCTTTGGCGGTCGATTTTGTGAGCGATTTTCGCTCGATATTCATTGATAATGAAGAGATATTCAGCGATTATCGCGATATTTACGTCGCATAAATCTTTCCAAATTTTATTTTTTTAATTTAATCTATCTACCGACCGATATTAGATACCATACCGACTCGATATGATCGATAATTGCGATATTCGAGCGATTATCGACGATATTGCGAACCTTGATTATGGTTGAGCTTCTCTGGCCAAGCCAAGGGGTCTGCACCACCAAAACAGACATAGGACAGATCTTCTACGTGCCACTTTTGTGAATTTTGACACTGTTTCCTGAATTTTCAGAATTTCCTCATGATCTCTCTACGTACAGATTCCGTTCTCGTAGTTAACTGGAGTATTTGGTTACCTTTCAAACGGATTCGAACACAGTAATATACTACGCTTTTCAACACGAAGAGGCTGTCAACATTTTTCTCAGGATCATCCTAATCTACAGACATGCATGCATGATTGGCCCTGCCCGACACTGTCCAAGAATAATCCCTGACGATGAGAGCCCACACTAAGCCTAGTTACGTGATGGGAATGGTGGCCCGATCTTCCGACAAGAAGTAATGAATCGATTGGTAGAGAACTCGACGTTGACGATCTGGCTTTCAATCAGAACTGATTCGAACCCTGCAATCGGTACACTACGGCTCCGTTGATTATCAACCATGCACAAACACGGTTGACCTTGCCAAGAAGGTTTATCCCTACATGCAAATCGATAACACAAGCAAGAACGTAGAAGATGCAATCTGAAATTGCGAATAATATTAAGCACATGAGTTGGGGTTCCACAAACCGATGAACGGCGAAAAACTGACAAAGTATCTAGTTGTAATCTAAACAAAACCCATCTATTCTAGCGACGGCTACTGAATATGTATGAGGGAGAAGACAAAGGAGGTGGCCAAGGGGGTGGCCGTGAAACCCTAGGTCGTACAAGGCCTTTAAGCCCAAGTGGAGGTATCGCAGCACCTGTCAGATTCTGTTCGTCAAATTGTTTTGATTATTTCCATTAATCTAGAAGGAGTTTGGACCTGAAACCACTTCCGTTGGAAATCTCTCGTCGTGAGCTTGTCCGTAGAGTCTAAGAATGCCTCAATTGGACTTCGTATGACACACATATGGTCGTTTTATTGACTGCTGTCCTGAGGCTCCGAACCGAAGTTGGAGTCTGACTTGAGCTCGACTTTGAGACCAAGTAGACTTGGGCTTTGAGGGATGACGTCTAGGTAAGCTTGCGATGCTTCTCCCATATTCCTAAGCAACAAAACATCACAAGAATTTAGTAGCAATCCATCCAAGAAAACATGAACAACGAGGAATGAGTTCATCTGGTGGTTTAATTGTCGCGCGCGTGCTCTTGTAATTGGACCTTCTATATCTTGAGGAGTCGTGTTGCGCACATTCGAAGGAGTGATGTCCTCATCATCCTCCCCCTCTTGAATTGTAGTTGTCCTCGACTCAAGCTCATCTTCCTCTCCCAAGTATGGCTTCAAATCTGAAATGTTAAATGTGGGACTAACCTTAAAATCTGCAGGTAGATCCAATTTGTATGCATTGTCATTGATTTTCTCAATTATCTTAAATGGACCATCAGCTCTAGGCATCAACTTTGATTTTCTTAATTTTGGAAACCAATCCTTTCTTAAATGCAACCAAACCAAATCACCTGGTTCAAATTTTATTTCTTTCCTACCTTTACTTCCAGCAATCCTATACTGTCATGCGCTCTATATTCTCTTTAGTTGTTTCATGCAACTTAAGAATAAATTCAGCATGCTTCTTAGCATCCAAATTAAGTTTTTCAGAAGTGGGCAAAGGTAGTAAATCAATAGGATCACGGGGATTAAAACCATACACTACCTGAAATGGACTTACCTTGGTGGTGGAGTGTTTTGACCTGTTGTAAGCAAACTCAATATGCGGTAAACACTCTTCCCACATCTTCAAATTCTTCTTTAAAACAACCCACAACATAGTGGATAATGTGCGGTTAACGACCTCTGTTTGTCCATCAGTTTGGGGATGACATGTAGTAGAAAAGAGCAGCTTCGTCCCCAATTTGTTCCAAAGTGATCTCCAAAAGTGACTCAAAAACTTTGCAACTCGTTCCGAGACAATAGTATTAGGCACTCCATGTAGTCGAACGATTTCCCTGAAAAACAAATCAGTTATGTTTGTAGCATCATCGCTCTTGTGACAAGGTATAAAATGTGCCATTTTAGAGAAACGATCCACAATAACAAATATGCTATCCCTCACCTCTTTGTCCTAGGCAACCCTGAAATAATCTATAGAAATATCCTCCCATGGTACACTAGGAACAGGAAGAGGCATGTAAAGACCATGTGGGTTTAAACGGGACTTAGCTTTATTGCAAAAAGTGCAGCGTAACACGTAGCGCTTGATGTCGCATCTCATCTTTGGCCAAAAGAAGTGGACGGCCAGTACATCTTCAGTCTTCTTTGCCCCAAAATGTGCCATCAAACCTCCTCCATGCGCCTCCTGCAACAATAAAAGATGAATGGAGTTAGCTGGAATGCATAACTTGTTAGCACGATAGAGCAAACCATCATTCAGCACATATTTATTCCATGTTTTCCCTTCTTTACAATGTTCATGCACTTCTTTAATGTCCAAATCAACAGCATATAAGTTCTTAATGGTCTCTAATCCAAAAATCTTATGATCAAGTTGAGATAACATGGTATAACGCTTAGAAAGCGCATAAGCAATCACATTATCTTTTCCTTTCTTATGTTTTATGACATATGGAAATGACTCAATATATTCTACCCATTTAGCATGTCGTTTATTCAGTTTAGCTTGACTTCTAATATGTTTTAGCGATTCATGATCAGAATGTATAACAAATTCTTTGGGTCATAGATAATGTTGCCAAGTTTGAAGCACACGAAGTAAAGCATACAATTCTTTATCATAGGTAGAATAATTGAGACTTGGCCCACTTAATTCCTCGCTAAAATAAGCAACTGGTTTACCTTCTTGAATTAGCACACCTCCAATTCCAATCCCGCTAGCATCACATTCTAGCTCAAAAGTCCTACTGAAATCTGGGAGTTGGAGCAATGGAGCGTGGGTGAGCTTTTCTTTCAACAACTTGAATGCTTTTTCTTGTGTAGGTCCCCATTTGAAAGCTACTCCTTTCTTTGTCAACTCGTAAAACGGGGTAGCAATGGTGCTGAAATCCCGTACAAAACACCGATAGAACCCCGCAAGACCATGAAAGCTTCTCACTTGTGTGACAGTCTCAGGTGTTGGGCAGCTCTTTATGGCTTCAATTTTTGCTCCATCCACCTCTATTCCATGTGGAGTAACAATATCACCAAGAAACGAGACTCGATCCGTGCAAATGGTGCACTTTTCGAGGTTACCATACAAACGTGCATCTCTCAAAGCTTTAAAAATAGCACGTAGATGATCAAAGTGTAGTGCATGTGACTTGCTGTAAATCAAGATATCATCAAAATAAACCACAACAAATCTTCCAATGAACGCACGTAAAACTTTGTTCATCAATCGCATGAAAGTACTAGGTGCATTAGTTAACCCAAAAGGCATCACTAATCACTCATACAAGCCGAACTTAGTTTTAAATGCAGTCTTTCATTCATCTCCAAGTTTCATTCTAATCTGGTGGTATCCACTTCGCAAGTCAATTTTAGTGAAAATTATAGAACCACTCAACTCATCAAGCATGCCATCTAGCCTAGGGATAGGATGACGATATCTTATGGTAATATTATTGATGGCTCTACAATTAACACACATACGCCAATTACCGTCTTTCTTAGGAATCAAGATCATGGGAACATCACAAGGACTAAGGCTTTCTCGCACGTACCCACGGTCCAAAAGGTCTTGGACTTGTCGCTGAATTTCCTTAGTCTCCTCCGGGTTGGTTCTATATGAAGCATGATTTGGCAAGGTTGCTCCTGGGATCAAATCAATTTGATGCTCAATCCCTCGAATAGGTGGTAATCCCGGGGGTATCTCATCTGGAAAGACATCCATGTACTCCTGCAAAAAGTTAGAAATAGAAGGAGGCAAAGAGCTAGATATATCTTCAAGTGAAACTAAAGCTTCTTTGCATATCAAAGCAAAGCATAGCATGACAGCTCATTCTCAGTAATTGCAGCAAGATCAGATTTTGTAGCAAGCATAACACCACCTTTCAATGAATTCCCCTGGACTTAGAACTAGGTGCTTTCTTGTCTTTCTTAGCTGGGAAAACGTTTGTAGCTATTTGTTAATTTTTAGATTCTGAAGCACTCTTTTTATTCTCATTTTGAGATCTCTCTTTATCACATTGCACAATTTCAGCAGGTGTCATAGGAAGCAAAATGATTTTCTTTCCTTTGTGCATAAGAGTGTATTTATTACTTCTACCATGATGAGTTGCATTAGTATCAAATTCCCATGGACGGCCTAATAAAAGTGAACATGCTTGCATAGGTACTACATCAAAATCAACAAAATCATGTTATGTTCCAATTGAAAAATGCATTCTCGCAGTCTGTGTTACCTTCACCTTACCACTATTGTTGAACCATTGAATATGGTATGGATGAGGATGTGAACGGGTGGTCAAGCAAAGTTTCTTGATCAGATCTGAACTCACCAAGTTATTGCAGCTTCCACCATCAATTATCACACGAACACGACAGTCTTGGAAGATGAAATAAATTTGAAACAAATTATGGCGTTGTAGGTTCTCCGCTTGCTCCACTTGAGTGCTCAACACTCGCTGCACAATTATGGTCCTGTATTTCTCCGTGGCAGCGGTCCCTAAAATCTCCTCACCATCACCGTCCATCTCATTGTCATCTTCATTATTTGCAAGGTTAGCTGCAAGAGCATATTCATCCTCAATATCACTAGCACTAATGTACCCATCTTCTTCCGTGGCGATATATGCTCGCTGACTTGGACAATCCTTCATGATATTTCCCATTCCCTTGCAACGATGGC
Source organism: Otatea glauca (assembly GCA_036346275.1). NCBI lineage: Eukaryota > Viridiplantae > Streptophyta > Magnoliopsida > Poales > Poaceae > Otatea > Otatea glauca. The sequence goes on along the minus strand of CM070715.1, from coordinate 45,783,174 downwards.
ACACAATGCCACTCGTACGACCCGTGGAAACAACCGATGTAGAGCTCTTTGTTGGTGCTTGCACAGTAGTAGATTTACTCACCTCGGGTGCACGTGACGGTGGTAACGGTGCTGCTGAACGCGCCCTACTCATGGAGGGGGCAGCAGGCCGATTAGTAGGAGACGGGGTTGATTTGGCTTGCCCCGGCATCGATTTTGGTGTAGATGCACTGCCGAAGTTGTTTCTTGACCTTTGTTTTCTTTCCTGCAATTCTTTTTCTGCCAACATAGCAAGCTGAAAACAATCTATTGATATTATTATATTCTTTGTAATCAACTATGTCCTGAATTTCACGTCGTAAACCTCCATAAAAACGAGCCATCTTATCTTCTTCATCCTCAAATACCTCACAACGCAACATGCCTATTTGTAGCTCTTGATAGTACTCCTCTACATATCTATTTCCTTGATTCAAGCATTGCAATTTCTTACGTAAATCACATTTATAAGATGGAGGAATGAATCTATTACGCATAGCTCGCTTTAATCTATCCCATGTATCAGGTTGTAAGCCAGAATTAACTACTTCATTCCACCACATGATAGCAAAATCTTTGAACTCACTAGTAGCTTGTCTGACTCTATGTACTTTAAGAACTAGATGGGAGTTAAATTTTTGTTCAACAGTCATTTCCCAATCTAAATAAATTTTTGCATCATATGCACCAGAAAAAGATGGTATGGTAAATTTGACTTTAGAAAAAGGATCAACGTATCCACGACCATTGCGCTGATTAAGATTATTACCTCCCATACCATGACGATTGTGATTCAGGCATTGTTGTTGTCATACATTCTGTGCAGCGGCACAAGCAGCGAAGATGTCGCAGTTTTCTCCATCCACATCATCTCCTACGACAGACTCTTCATGATCGTGGGCTGCATCATGCTCCTCCACTCTTCGAGCCCCATTGAGAGGCGGCGGTCTCTCATAGTTCTCCATCCTTGCAAGAAGATTGGCGATGCTTCGTTATTTTCTCTCCAATCTATGCTCATTGTCTCGACCGATCTTTGCGATGTTTGCATTAATGTCATTTAGCATGTTATTTAGCTCATTTTTTGTAACACACTCCAATCCATCCTTAGCTTCAGCTTGCGAACCTGTCATGGTTAGTAGAAGATAAAAGACAACACAAGAGTATTATCCCTATCAACTACTAGGTGGTGGAAGGAGGAAACACTCACTCTCAAGCGTCTTACCACGCTCTTACAAATGTTCTTACCAAAGCAGCAGGTGGTACAATCGGTGGCTAGTTCGTGATACCGTGAGGGAGTGAGCGAAGCGATTGCAAAGGAGAACTTGAACTGATAAGAAGTATGTGGAGCTCGGAAGGCAATATTTAGTAGCAAGGAATAAGCAATATCGAACTCAGATTAGCAAGCTGAATAAATGTCCAACGTATTTGTCACAGTTGCTGGCTTAAACGTGTTCGTAGAACTAGTTCAACCTAGCAAGGGATATATCAAAGCACATAAGACTCAAAGGATACAAGCAATTCTGATTATCAGCTTCTCTTTCCCTCTTTTTGCTTCTTTTTTTTCCTCTAATTTTTTGTTTTCAGCTCGGCTCTTTTTTTTGTACTTGCCTTTTGCTTTCCTTTTTTTTAACTCAAAGGCAAAACAAAAATCTCACATTTTGGAACAAGAGATGACGTTAAACAGATGACCAAAACAACGGTAAAAATAGGACATCAAACTTCTAGGGTCCAGAACTTGGTCTTAGAGGCCGATTTTGAGGGTCAAAAATGTTGGAAAAATAACATGGCATAACATTAATTAATTCCATAGATACGCAATAAGAACACGAAGATAAATATTGCATCTACAACATGGTTACTAGCAGCCAGCAAAATGACAAAACATGCTAGTAAAGAAAACATGCCTACAGATGCTAGATAGCCCAAAAGATACATATATGTAAACAAAACTATCATAGCAGCATGCATTCTCAATAGACCTAATCACAAAAGGGATCACTTGGACTAAGAACAACTTAGTCCAGAGCACTCACTGAGGGCTTGATGAAGAACAGGAAGCAGTGCAGAAGCGACTCGATGCGATGATGAAGATGAGCAGTCACGCGGTGAAGCGCTTCCCACAAACCTGATCGCCGGTCTCCCGTGCAGGGCGCTGGCGTCGGATCGGAGACACTGCTCTCCCTCACACACGTTGCACGATGGATGAAGGGATGGAATGGCTTCGAAGGCTGCAAGCACTGAGGAAGCAGAGATCGCCAAAGAGAACAAGATGGTTTTTTGTCGCGTATCTTCCCACGAACAGGGACGTCTCCCTTAAGAAACCACGAACCGAAACCGCCTCGCAAAAAAGGAGTTGAACTGCCACGATTCCAGGAACCGCCCCCTGGAATCTCTCAACGTGGGCGAATGGACTAACCGCACGGAAACGTGCGTCTCCCTGATCCGCGATGCCACATCAGCAGTTGAGGTGTAAGGTGATGTGGCATAGCCGGTACACGTGGCAAAAGGTTAAGTACACTTAGCACGTCTCAAGTCACACGATAAAGACGCGAAATATGCGCGCGTGCATGTGTGCGTGTGTGTACATAGCCTAACAAAGCCAACCATATGTACCTCTAGCCTTTCCACCAACTCATACTAGAGTCCATGCATGAACTCCCCTTATAAGTTGGTTGCACTCCACCTAGCTAAGCAATATGGTACTGAAGACCATACACTCAACTCAACACCCCTTTAACTTCTTCTATTGAATTAATTCAGTATTAATTCCAAAAATAAAATTGCATAGGTCTAAAGACTTGTGGATTTTTCAAATGCGTGTCGTCGTCCTCTTCGAAACAAAAAAAAAATTCATCCCGATCAGAGTTCGTATGCAAAAGTTATGCCAGTTTTACTGAACACTGCACAATTGTCTGCGACTTCACTTCTTTCTTCCGGTTAGGGCTAAAATAGCAATAGGATCGCGGGTGAACAAGGGTGGCCAGTGGTGCAGGGCGATTGGTACAAGGCGACTCGCAACCTATCTAGGGCTTGCGGAGCAAAAAATATAATGTAGAGCGACGGCAAGGGCAAATCGGAAAAGGACCACTAGAAACTAGGATCACGACCTCGAACCAACAACACGACGATGACAATGGACATGAACTCAACAAGCGAAATTAAAAACGAAAATTGCAAAGGCACAAGGGGTTGTAGGAAAGCGGAACCGATGAAGAACTTTTTGTAGGGCAATTTTTTTTCTGGACTCTAGGACGATGGCAAAACAAAAGTGGGGATACAAGAATTACCTATCAGGCACCTGAGGCTCTGATACCACTTGATGGGAACGGTGCCCGATCTTTCGACAGGTAGTAATGAATCGATTGGTGGAGAACTCGACGTTGACGATCCGACTTTCAATCAGAACTTATTCGAACCCTGCAATCGCTACACCACGGCTTCGTTGGTTATCAACCACGCACAAACACGGTTGACCTCGCCAAGAAGGCTTATCCCAGCATGCGAATTGAGAACACAAGCAAGAACATAGAAGATGCAATCTGAAATTGCGAATAATATTAAGCACACGAGTTGGGGTTCCACAAACCGATGAACGGCAAAAAACTGACAAAGTGTCTAGTTGTAATATAAGCAAAACCCATCTATTCTAGCGACGGCTACTGAATATGTATGAGGGAGAGGGCAAGGGAGGCGGCCAAGGGAGTGGCCGTGAAACCCTAGGTCGTACAAGGCCTTTGGGCCCAAGTGAAGGTGTCGCAGCACTTGTCAGATTCTGTTCGTCATATTGTTTTGATGATTCCCGCTGATCTAGAAGGAGTTTGGACCTGAAACCACTTCCGTTGGAAAGTTCTTGTCGTGGGCTTGTCCTTAGAGTCAAGAACGCCTCAATTGGAGTTTGTATGACCCAGATATGGTCATTTTATTGACGTGCAGTCCTGAGACTCCGAACCGAAGTTGGAGTCCGACTTGAGCTCGACTTTGAGACCAAGTAGACTTGGGCTTTGAGGGATGATGTCGGGACCCGAATATGCAAATCCGGACCCTCTGTGTATACCTCACTAGTCCAGGATCACACTAGTGCACACAGGCTCAACATCAGTAAATATCACAATCATACATAGCGGAAACATTATGAAAGACATCATATATTATATACTACTAGTTGAATGACCTTATGGTCAACTTACATGATTACGCCTCACAAGGCTGAATGTCATATTAAACTACAGCGGAATGAAAACTTAGACAACCCGTCAGTATACCACAGGCAACTGACAAGGCTTGCGCCCTAAACATTCGTCTCCTCCTGGAATCCTTCCTCCAGCATTGATGTAGACTCTTCAACTGGTGATGTTATTGTTGGCAAGGGTGAGTACTTAAAGCACTCAACAAGTTGTGCACAGAATGCAATTCTAACATAGCTATATGCAAGGCTTATTCCAAAGGATAGGCTCTCATGGCTATTTTGCAACAAAGCAGCATTTACAAACAAATACAATAAATAGATTGTAAAGACTGTAAAACAAATAACAATAATAGATAGATTCAGCATTTCTCAAGTAAACCAAGTTTCCAATCCTAAATCAATTTCCATCTTCCACATGGCATTCTGCCATCCCAACCAAGTTGTCCATTTAATTAAGCTAACCCTTAACTGTAATTCCCGAGCATTGCTCAATACCGCAAGCACGGCTATCCGAATAGGTATCACACTCTGCAGAGGTTGTGCACTTTACCCATGTGACATGATCGTCTCTTGGTGCCTTCCGGGTTAACACTTCCTTTGGTGTGTCAGCGGAGAGATCATGACAAAGCCTTTACAATGCTCTGGCTTAATCCAGTACTACCCGCTAAGGTTTCAACACTGGTGGGTCTAAAAACCACAACCAGGGCCCCCCTCTTGCGCCATGTGAATTACTCCATAACTTGGGAACTCACACCGACCAAGATAGTACCAAAGTTAAGACATTGCAAATTACTCAGCTAGGCTGGCCCATACCAGACATGTGGTTGCATGATTGACTCAGGTCAAAGGCTTGCATGGTTAAGTCCTTAGAGTGATCAAGGCAAGACATCCACATACCCTATGCCCATTGGGCCCACCTTGGCATACTCGCCCCTTGTCACTTGCCCCAATCTAAGTGATTATCAGCCAGTTGATTACCAAGCACCACGTGCCATCAACAATTCAACATCGTTGCGTGACATGACTCGCCACCACAACTCAATCTCATCGTGTGATCCCACATGACACACAAGTTCATACATTGTTCCATATTCCATTAATCAAGATTAATTATCAATGATTCTGACACATGTGATGACGTGGCATGGCTAAGCAACTAATACGGTCTAACCATCCCATGTTGATTATATTTACTAACCAACTATATTGAACCAATCTAGGGTGACAATGAATCATGGCATACAATGACAAGGTAGGGTATAGATCAATCTGGTATTTTAACTAAGCCCAATTTAATTTGAAACAATTGTATACATGAAATATATGCAATAGTGTAAAACAAATATAGCAATTTTATAAACATGGGTTCAACATGATCAAAGCACAACTTGCCTTGGAATAGGTCCTGATCTAGTTTTGGAACCTGCTCTCGAGTTGCTGGATCTTCCTCCGAAGCGTTGCACAATTCAACGTCTACCCGTACCATAGGAGAAAAGCGAATAAATACCAAAACAGAGAGCAAATGAACTCCAAAAATCAAATAAAATTCACCATTAAATAGATCTCAATTTTACAAATTTTTACAAATTTGAATCACTCAAATCCGAGTTAAGATGCAAAAGATATAGCCTTTTGAAGTTTGGATAAATTCTGAAAATAAAAAAAAATAGAAATTCGGAATTAACAGATTTATTTTTAAACTGAAAACAGATTATTGCGCAAGCATGACGTTATGCTGATGTCAGCCCTGACTCAGACCAACCAAACACTGCCACGTGGTCACCGGTCCATGGACTGCGTCCACAGATCTCCTCGGGTCCACGGTGCACCCGTTTCACGCGGTTCTGGCCACTGACACGCGGGTCCCACACTGTCGACCGACGCCATCAAGGCCGCTTACCGCACGCCACGCGGCGCCACGTCACCGCCCGATTCGAGCTGGCTGCCACGCGGGCGACACACGGCGACGAACTAGCAAACCACGTCGACGTCGACGGCGCGGAGACCTAGGGTCATCGGCAGCGAGGTTGGGAAGTACCTTCGGACACGCCTCAACTTTGCGAAACTGGTGACGCTGTCAGACGTTTCTCTGGATCACCGGAACGACGGCGGCGAGGACTTCTTCAACGGCGGCGATGACTTCCACAGGGTTCTTTTACTCCGGCGTTCTTCTGGCAGGACCAAGGTGCGCACGGACTTCTTCTCGGCGAGGCGGATCTAAAGATCCTGGTTGTGTGCCTCGAGCTCCACGGACGATAACGGAATCGAAGAAAAACGACGGCGGCGGCGCTCGGTGCTTAACCTGAAATCCCGACGAACGGCTGTGGTTTTAGGTCTACGCGCTTAGGGCTTTTGCTCATGGTCTCCTGGAGAACGCGGCGCGCTCCTTATAAAGCCCTAGAGTCCATGAACCGCACGGATTGACCTCCGAGTTCCTGACGAGAGTGGCGGCGGTGCTAGAGTTCGGCTCGGACACGATTCGGAGAAGATGACGCGGAGCCGTCCGATGCTCAGATCAACGGTCACGAACCAATCCTCGCACGAAAAGATCTGGACCGCAACTCGGAATCTAACGGAAATATATCCGACACGATCTCCACCGCTAAAACAAGATCCAACGGTCTATGCTTATTCTTCTAGAACTTGGGCCAACAGGCCTGCAGTGTGAAGCATTGGGCCGCGCAGAAATGGGCCCCATGCAGTACCTGGGCTCGCCCAATACCGATTATACGAATTTCCGATTTTTAACAATTAAAATAATTGCAAAAATTCCTTTAATTACTTTTAGGCAAATAAATGATCATGAAAAATCCAAGAAAATTCTCAAAAATACTTTGAGACATCCTTGACTCAAATAAAATATTTTTGGCAAAACTTTATTTTAACTTTGCACAGATTTAAATAGTTTTGGACAAAAGGTCAATATTCATAATTTAATATTAATTTGAATAAATCCAGAAAACTCCAAATAAATTCCAGAAAATCATAAGTGCACAATTAAGCAATAAAATAATATTTGGGCAAATTTTTGGGATGTTACAAACCTCCCCCCCTTAACAGAATCTCGACCCCGAGATTCAGTGCTAACTAGAGAATAGGTTCGGGAATTCTGACTTCAAATCTTCTTCTCGCTCCCAAGTTGTTCCACTTTCAGAATGATTGTTCCACTGAACTCTGCAAAAGCGAATAGACTTGCTCCTGGTCTTGTGTTCCATAACATCCAAAATTCTGACCGGTTGCTCTTTGTAAGTCAAATCTTCTTGCAGCTCTATTGCATCCAACGGGGTTTGCTCCGTTGGCACTCTGAGATATTTCTTGAGCTGCGACACATGGAATACATCATGTACTCCTGCCAAAGACTGAGGCAACTCTAACTGATAAGCTACTTCTCCTCGACGGCTCAGAATCTTGAACGGACCAATATATCTTGGTGCAAGCTTCCCTTTAACGTGAAATCTTTTAACACCCTTAAGAGGGGTAACCCTGAGATACACATAATCTTCTGGTTCAAAACTCAAATCTTGGCGTCGGTTATCGGCGTAGCTCTTTTGCCTTGACTGTGCTATCTTCAACCTTTCTCTGATCATTGCAACTTGATTTTCAGCTTCCTCAAGAATATCTGGCCCAAACACCAAACGTTCTCCTGTTTCGTTTCAATTCAACGGAGTACGACAAGCACGTCCATACAACGCCTCAAATGGTGACATCTGCAAGCTAGCTTGATAACTATTATTGTACTGAATTCTGCATACGGCGAACATTTATCCCAAGGTGTAGCATAAGCTAATGCACAAGCTCTCAACATATCACTGCAGGCTTCTCGGCCATTCTCAATGCTAGGTATCTTATTACTGATTTGCCTCTTACTTCCACTCAGAGCTCTGCATCGGCTGTAACAAACTTGCTGATCTTTGATGCACTGCTTTCATTCTCTAGCATACGTCATACAAAGCGATACTTTCAGCAACTTCACGCTTCATCTTAGGCTACCAAAACCTTTCCTTGAGACCTTGATATATCTTAACACTTTTCTGGATGGATTGAGTACTTAGAATCATGAGTTTCTTCCAAAATCAACTGCTTAAGCTCTTCCTTATTCGATACATAGCTTTGACCTTTAAACTGTGTGGTTCCTTGGTCATCCACGGTAAAATCCTCAGTTATGCCTTCATCCTTCTGACCCACTTTGATCTGATCTTCAAGCCTTGGCTTAACTTCCAAAGCAGTTATAAATCCTTGGGAAGTAAACCACTTCTAATTTCAACTTTTGAAACACCTTGCACAATTTTGATTGATCACTTGATATTAGTGTATTGGCACTATGGCCTTTACGATTTAAGGCATCGGACACCACATTAGCCTTACCAGGATGATACAGATCCCAGCCTTATAATACTTAATCAACTCCAACCATCCTCTTCATTCCATATTCCGGTCTGTACTTCGAACTCTTATGGTCTGTACATATCTCCAGCAATATAATGACGCAATAACTTCAAAGCACGCACTACAGTAGCAATTTCCAATTCATGCGGAGCATAGTTCTCTTCATGTGGCTTCAATTTTCCCGATGCATAGGCAACAACTTTGCTTTTCTGCATTAACACACATCCAAGATCTTGTTTTGAGACGTCACGGTATATATCAAAACTGTTCTGCACGTCTGGCAACACTAAGACAGGTGCTGTCGTTAAACGTTTCCTCAATCACAGAAGACTCTTTTCGCACTGCGGCGTCCATGCAAACTTCTTCTCGTAATTGCCTAAGCAGTCTCGGTTGCTCCTACGTAACATTGCTTGTGGTTAGATCCACGGTAACTCCTTTAGCAGTAATCTCATGGCAAGAAATTCAACTATCTCCTTCCAAAAGTCACATTTGCTAAACTTAGCATACAGCCATTGGTCTAGCCTCCTTTCCAAAACTAATCTCAACTGTTCTGCATACTTTCCTTTTGACTTGAAGTAAACAAAGACATTGTATCCAAACATCATAACAGCTTGACTAAATTCTCCCATGGAACTCCATTCGTCATGTTTGTAAATTTGATGATAACTCGATCGAAGATCTATCCTTGAGAACATTCCAGCTCCTTTTTGACTGATCAAACAAATTACGATCCTGGGCAACGAATACTTATCCTTTAATCATTACTTCATTAAATGCTCGACGGTTGATGCACATCCTTATGCTCCCATCTTCAAACGGGATAGGCGCTCCTTATGGTGACAACTGGCTCAAGCGAACCATTTTTCTAACAACTCTTCAATCTGTTTCTTCATCTCAACTAGCTCATCAATAGGCATTCGACGAGGTCTCTTTACTTTTGGTGCTGTACCAAGTACTAACTCAATAACAAACTTGATCTCTCGATCTGGTGGGATTCTTTACAAAACACATCTTGATACTCTCTGGCAACTGGCACCTCAACAAAGCTGACAACTTCCACACTACTGACCTTTAGCTGACCAACACGAACCGCAGTCATTTGAAATTCCATTTTCCCGCTTTCAGGGCTTTTAGCTGACACAATTCTTTGACCAAACTCCAGGATAGCCTTATGTTTGGATGACTAAACCATTGCTAGAGTAGCATCTCGGGTCTGGTATCCAATATGATCCACTAGGAACTTTTCTCTAACAAAAAGTAGCTTAACTCCATAACATTCTAGGTAAGGTCAAGCAATACTGTCCTTCCTGACAACGATAATTCCTCCAGCCTGACAAGCTTTACAAACACCACTGAACTGATCATTCTTTCACACGCAACATCTTTAGGTGAACCATTGACACAGGTGATACTCTGGGAACATCTGGCCCTTTAATCATCATCAATGCTGTTATCCCAACACTTCACATTCCAACATCTCAGCCATCTTTACTTTATTTCTTTAAGCAAGGAAATCCTTACATGGAATTCGTCACTAGTCACCTTTCCTTTACAAACGAGGATATGGCACTTGCATATGGTAAAATAATTGATCTAAACTTCCTCGATTGACGTTGGCGCTGAAGTTTTGACTGGAACAGAACTGAGATTGACTTGAACTGGCGTGTTTACTTTCTTTTGAGGGCAATTATTGGCAAAGTGCCCGGGCTTGTTACAGGTATAGCATAGCTTAGGGCCAACTCTCTTCCCTGAGCATTCATCGACCAGGGGAGTGTCTTTATTCAGACGCCTCTTCTTCAATTGATTCTTTGCACAAACTTCTCTTGCAACCTTATTGCTCTCGTTTGGCGTTATGAACTTGACTGAGGTAACTTCTGGGACATCCATGGCTGCAGTCAATGATTGTCCTCTCTGGGGGCATTGGTTGGCATAGTGGCTCTCCTCGTGACAGTTGTAGCACACACGTGTTCGCTGTTGTGCAGCCTTCTGAACGTTGTTGTCTTCTTGTTGCGTCAGAGCTGATTGCTTCGTAGGGCATTCCTTAGCCCAATGACCTTCTTCATCACACAGGAAACATGCTGTTGGTGATTGCCAATTACTACTTTCTTGATGAGGGTCAACAGGATTAAGGTATTGTGTCTTTAGCTCTTCATGCAGCACCACTTTTGTCGCTGACGTTCCGCCTCTTCTTGACAACTCTTGAGCAACTATGGCTCAAAGATTCCTTTGCTGATGCTGAATTATAGCAATAACTATTGGATCCAAGGGACATTGAGCTGGAACATGATCTCGACCTTCACAAAGATAACATGTGATGTAACTCATAGGACACTCTCCAAAAGAATGATTTCCTTCACAGCTGGAGCAATTGATCGCATGCTCGTCAGCGGTATGTCCTATTTCTCCACAACGAATGCATGCACGATCCTCTGACTTGTTTGGTTGACAACACTTTAGAGAGCAACGCTTAGATGTTGAACAAGGTGCAGGGATAGTATTCTGCTCCATATTTTCCGTGACCATACTGTCTCCAGGTGAGGCAAAGAGATTACGAAAAGCAATAACAAATTCATTCCAATTGATATTCCGCGGGGTTTCATGAACAGCACAATACTTCTTCCACCATTCAGCAGCAATTCCTTGTAATTGATACCAAGCATACATGACTTTCTCATCACCTTTACACTGAGAAATAAGCAGCTTCCTCTCAATGGTCTTGAGCCAAACATCCGCTTCCGAAGGTAACACATTTCCTGAAAACGTCGGCGGACGAGTCCTTATAAATTCTGATAACCTTGAGTAGGAATGGAAATCATTGATAGCAGCTTGGAACACTTTGTTGACATTGGCTGGGCCAGTCATATTCTGCATCTGCTTCATCATTGCATGCATCAACTGAGTCTGAGCAGTCAAGAACTCTCTGAAACTCTGCATATCCATCTGTACTGACGGTTGAAGAACGAATCCACTATTGAGATTCTTACTGGGTTGATTTTTGCTTCCACTGATTATGTTGTTTCCACGAATCTGAACTATCTGCTCGATTGCTTCACTTGGTTAGGGAAGAGGGAAATAGCATAGGTAAGAAGCAGGAATCCTAAAGCAGGGGAGATAGGTTTAACCCAATAACTTAAGCAACCAAGATAATAACTTGGTGCAGTTGCTTATGTAAGCCTAAAAGCTCTGCAACACATACTGCACACTCAGCAATCAAGGAAGAAACAATTCATCCTATACACACAAAACTACCGCCTACAGGGGTAACACTTTTATCTTAAGCAGACGCGACTCCCACACATGAGTCCCAACTGACTACTCAAAGTATAGATCTTCTAGCTTTTGGAACACTTCATGGATCTACTCCTTCCTTGAGCTCGATAATTAGTCCTTCATGATTTCGGGGTTGACAAAGAAGCACTTGATGCTTTCTCTAAGGTGTGGCACGTCAACTACCAAGACAACTCAGATAAGGTTCTTAACTCGATCCAGCAAGGGAGAGAAAAAGAAATTCAGCAAGGGAAAAGAGAGAAATTTTGATTTAGGAAAGGAGCAGGAAGAATAAGATAAGTCAAGAACATATTATTCTTCCAGGTTAATTCTTTTCTTTAGAAAATAATTTTGAAGTTCCGATAGAGACGACCAAACTATCTAGGGTCAAGGCCTACAACAAGATGGCTCGATACCACTACATCGGGACCGAATATGCAAATCCGACCCTGTGTATACCGCACTAGTCCAGATCACGCTAGTGCACACAAGCTCAACATCGATAAATATCACAATCATACATAGCGGAAACATTATGAAAGACATCATATATTATATACTACTAGTTGAATGACCTTATGGTCAACTTACATGATTACGCCCGCAAGGTGAATGTCATATTAAACTACAAATGAATGAAAACTTAGACAACCCGTCAAGATACCACAGTAATCGACAAGGCTTGCGCCTAAACATTCGTCTCCTCCCGAATCCTTCCTTCGGCATTGATGTAGACTCTTCAATGGTGATGTTATTGTTGGCAAGGGTGAGTACTTAAAGCACTCAACAAGTTGTGCATGTAATGCAATTCTAACATAGCTATATGCAAGGCTTATTCCAAAGGATAGGCTCTCATGGCTATTTTGCAACAAAGCAAAGATTTACTGAACAAATACAATAAATAGATTGTAAAGATCAGAAACAAATAACAATAATAGATAGATTCAGCATTTCTCAAGTAAACCAAGTTTCCAATCCTAAATCAATTTCCATCTTCCACATGGCATTCTGCCATCCCAACCAAGTTGTCCATTTAATTAAGCTAACCCTTAACTGTAATTCCCGAGCATTGCTCAATACCGCGAGCACGGCTATCCGAATAGGTTTCACACTCTGCAGAGGTTGTGCACTTTACCCATGTGACATGATCGTCTCTTGGTGCCTTCCGGGTTAACACACTTCCTTTGGTGTGTCGGCGGAGAGATCATGACAAAGCCTTTACAATGCTCTGGCTTAATCCAGTACTAGAATCCGGCGTCCACATCGGGTCCCCTTCTGACCGCTCCGACAAACGGAAGCGGCACGGGAAGCAGATCCGCGAGACCAAGTGGTCGCCACCGCCGACCGCCTCGCCAAGCAAAGAGTGCGACCGACCGTCGCGCCCACCACTTCGAGAAGTTGATGGACGCCCGCGCCCAAACCACGGGTTCTCCGTCAAGCACAAGTACCGGATCGCGAGGTCCCGAGGCGTTACCTCTCGGCGCCCCGCAACGCCGCGTGGCAAGGGAAGAAGCTCACGCGGCGCTGGTCGCGAGAGAAAAAGGCGCACGACGAGTTCCTCTGAACCCGACGGTGCCTCATGATCTTTGGAGGACCGGCTCGCTATGCCGGCAAGCGCCGCACAAGCTCGCTTATCGCGAGGTCCACACCGCCGCGCCATGCGTCCTCCAATACCTCCGGTGGTCGAGTTCCCGATCACCTTTGATCGGACCGATCACCCGACCACGCCCACGGCCGAGATACCCCGTGGTCGGCCGTCGTGGGGAAGAAGCGCTTTCAAAGGTGCCGATGGACGGAGGCGCGCCTCAACATCCTCTACATCGAGACGCCGACGCTATGGGGGGTCGCGCGCCGACCCTCCGACCCAAAGAAGGCGCCTTTCCATGGCGTCATTCCCGCCAGAGCCCATCCACTCGGGCAGATCGACCTGCCCGTTACCTTCGGGGAACCGGGAAACTTCCGCACCGAGACCCTCGCTTTTGAGGTCGTGGATTTCCCCGGTTCTTACCATGCCATCCTGGGAAGGCCGTGTTACGCCAAGTTCATGGCGGTCCCCAGCTACGCCTACCTCAAGCTGAAGATGCCCGGGCCACGAGGAGTCATCACCGTGGCATCATCTTTCCAGCTTGCCTACAACTGCGAGCGCAGTTAGCTTGAGCTTGCCTCGGCGGTCATCGCGTCTGCCGAGCTCGACAACCTCAAGAGGGAAGCCTCCGAATCCGCCCTTGAGTCCAAAGAAGTCGGGGCGGATCCTTCAAGTCCACCGAGGACACGGCGAGGTCGCGGTCGATCCTCGTGATCCGACCAAGAACGTGCGGATCGGAGCCACGCCCCGCCAAATAGGAAAGCGCCGTCGACTCCTCCGCACCAACAAAGACGTCTTCGCATGGAGGTCCTCCGACATGCCAGAATCCTGGGAAGTCGCCGAGCACTCCTGAGCATCCGACTGTGCTCAAAGCCGGCCGCCCAACGCCGCGCCGCTCGACGAGGAGAGGCGCAGGATCATAGGAGGAGATCGCCAAACTTCGGCTGCGCAGGTTCGTAAAGTGGTGCGCCATCCCGAGTGGCTAGCCAACCCTGTACTTGTAAAAAGAAAATGGGCAATGGAGGATGTGCGCTGACTATACGAGTCTCAACAAAGCGTGTCCCAAGGATCCGTTCCTTTGCCCCAGATCGACCAAGTCATCGACTCCACCGCAGGTGCGAGTCCTCTCTTTTCGGATGCCTACTCGGGCTACCACCAGATTGCGCTAAGGAGTCCGACCAGCTCGCGACTTCCTTCATTACTCCGCTCGCTCATTCTCGCACGCTACAATGCCGCTCGCCTAAAGAACGCGGGCGCTACATACCGCGATGTATGCAAACGTGCTTCAATGACCGGATCGGCCGTAACGTTGAGGTGTACGCCGACGATATTGTCGTAAAGACCAAGAAGGCCGACGACCTTATCCCCGACCTAGAAGAGACCTTCGCGAACCTTCGACGATTCCGCATAAAGCTCAATCCCGAGAAATGCGTCTTCGGGGTCCCCAAAGGGAAGCTCCTTAGCTTCATTGTCTCCGAGCGAGGCATCGAGGCCAACCAGGAGAAGATATCGGCAATCGCAAGGATGGGCCCAATCAGCAACCTCAAGGGGGTCCAGAGGCTGACCGGATGCCTGGCAGCTTTGAGCCGTTTCGTGTCTCGCCTCGGTGAGCGCGGAATGCCACTCTACAGGCTACTCAAGAGATCCGACCACTTTAGCTGGACCCCGGAGGCTCAGGAGGCCCTCACCCGCCTGAAGGCCTTCCTGTCCTCGCCTCCAGTCCTGGTCGCCCCGGCACCAGGTGAACCGCTGTTTCTCTACATCGCCGCCACTACCCAAGTCGTCAGCGCGGCCCTCCTTGATCTCCGAATCGTGTTTTCAATGCCTTCTGCTTTGCTCTCTATGCCTTCGCGTAGCTTATTGTATACTGGAACCTCTGTTGTATTGCGAGTACGATGGCCCGTGGCTCTAAATCTAGGTTGCCTACAATCTCTCCAGATATTGCATTGGCAATAAAGCTCGATGATATGTTCGATGTATTGCGCAGACTCCGCTAGTACACATGTATGTGGGACGACTATAGAACACTTCCAAATGGTGTCCCATTTAGGCTGGTACGCATGGACACGCCACGGGCAACCCTCCATCTGGCATCTGACATCATACACCCACTGATCGGACTTTACAACCTTGAAGGTTCTCGCACAACCTGACCGCCCATGCTATTATCGCTTCTTGAACCTCACTCTTATTCTTGTAAATTGCACCTTGTCTCACCTCATTTCGATCATATCGCGAATGGAACTGTTTCGTCATCGCTCACCACCACCGTCGAACGATACTCATCCCACTCTGCAGGAATAGATCTTCACGCTTCATCATTACTTAAAGCCTCATAGTCCTCATTCTCTGTGTCCATCGCTTCGACCACTGATTCAATGTTTTTGCCCTCGTCTGCCATACCCATTGTTTCTTGAACCTCTCCCATTGCAACATCAGCTCTCTCACCTTGCACTTCGTACTGACCCGAACCTACATCCTGCTCTACTAAGCCTTCTCTACTTCTACTGCTCTCCCCAACTTCCTCTGGTTCTTCATCAACAACCTCTTTTTGTGTCGCATGCCCGGTATTGACTTTCTCAAATGCTTGTGCCAATAACACTAATGGCCATCCTTTCTCAATTGCAATTCTTACGTACGAACTTCAAGATTTCGGCCCTCTCATTTCCATTAACTCCCAGTACGTGCAATCTATTCTCCGGCAAACTACTCCGTGTAACTTCAGATCATGCAATTCACGGTCCAAAGAGAACATGTGGTACAACTATCTCATAATCGAGCCCATGAACGCTTCCACAGCGTGACAAGGCTAGCCTCTACACTTGCGAAATGACTTAGATCTACCCCTTCAACACCCATTTGCGAAACTCTTTCTCCATAATATATTTTAAATTTCACTCTATCATCCATACCTGTCAACACACATTTCCTCTACGACATTTTATTCTGTACCGAACGAATTATTAATTACTAACTAAGTCATATAACTAAACATCTGTCCATACCCAACATAACTATAAATTCCTAACTAATTCATCTAACTAAACATCTATCCTTACATGCATCAGGCACTCATTCCTAACTAAGTCATCTAGCTAAATAACTATTATTACTCTATTTAATCTGATTACTACATTACATATTTAACATTTAAATACTTACAAAAAAATCTGACGAAATGCAGATCTCCTTCTCTCCCTTTCTCCTCCTCCTCCTCCTCCTCCTCCTTCTTCTCCTTCTTCTTCTCCTCCTCTCCTCCTCTCTGTTTTTTTCCTGTACGCTCGGTGGTTGGCTCGAGTGGGGCGTAGGCCGCGCGTGGCTTTATATAGGAGCTATCTGTCACCAGTTCAAATGGCGACAGAGAGTCTGTCGCCGTTTCAAATGGAGACGGACAGACTGTCGCTATTTAAATTGGCGACAGAGGTGACGGTTGCTCTTTGTCGTCATTTGAAACGGCGACAGAGAGCCTGTCACTATCTGAAACGGCGACAGGCTGTCTGTCGCCTTTTGAAATGGCGACAGACTCTCTGTCGCCGTTTGAAATGGCGACAAGTGGGTAGTTTTGTAAAAAAAAAATCGGCATATTATTTTTGTAAAATAGAATAAAAATAGTATTATTTAAAAAAAAATTCTTCCCTACACACGCAGAGGCGGCCAGCCGGATTAGAGACCGCTGTACCCCCGCGCGCGTAAAATCCCGCACCTCCTTCTTCGCGCCTTGACCGGCCACGCGCGTGGTCCAAGAAAGCGAGCCACACGCGCGACCGTTTGAGGTAAACCAATTAACCAAACCAACCATTTTGTCAATTTCTGCCCGCTCCTGATCGCCTAGATTTTACTTTTATAGCTTTTGGCGTAAATAATACATAGAAAATAGAAGCATGAGACACGAATTTTACGTGAAAAATCTTTCAAAAAAAATCATAACACACACGAACTTAAATATCACTATATAAAAAAATATTTGCAATGAGACTCGCTCTATCCTATGAACTATAGGTAAACTTTAAGGGCATATAAAGGACTCCGTATAGGAGTAGAACTATAAGTTAGAGTAGAAAAAAAATTATATAACACTCAGACTCAACAATTTCCACCTTAAGACAATATCCTTCTATAGCCAAAATAAAACGCAAATCGCTTTTGAGACAACTAAGCATGAACACCTTGTGCGCCGAATATCACCTTGAGCAATGACATCTCAAATGTAGTGATATCTGACATTAATGCGCTTCGTTCTCTCGTAGAACATCTGATCCTTTGTAAGGCAAATAACACTATGATTGTCACAGAACGTTGTAATGCAAGACGTACTTCCACAAAACTCAGTAAACAAACATACATTACTACAGAAAAGCTTATCACAGACGGTTCGGAACCGTCATCACAGACGGTTTCCCGAACCATCTGTAACCATGTGTAAGTGATGTTACGGCATATATATCACAGATGGTTTTAAACTAAAACCGTCTGTGATATTATAACATCATAGACGGTTTTATTTAAAAACCGTCTATGATGTGATGATATCACGAGCGGTTTTGTTTGAAACGATCTATTACATCATTACATCACGAGACGGTTTTAGTTTTAAACCGTCTGTTATATTTTATATCACGCATCGGTTTTAATTAAAACCGTCTGCGTGATAAGACTTCCAATGCACAACTATTTTTCTATTTGTTGGCTAGCCTCAGAAATGCTAGCCACGCCCTGCGGAAAAAGGAGATTACGAATAACTAAACTCATGTTACAAAAACATTACAACCATTTCAGACATGGGCATTACATCCAATTTATCAATCAACTCAGTTACATCACGGTAGCGAAGCATATTACATATAGATTAATATTGCACGGCACATCTCTTTCGTAAATGAACTCGTATATATTAACCAAATGTAACTCAATAGCATTAACCAATTAATAGAATACACAACTACAATTTACAAATCCACAACACAAGTTTGACAATTAACCCAAATGGTAATTCAGAAAAAATACGACTCCTCAAGTTATTAGGCAACGTGGAACTCGCCTTTTTTGTTTAAGACTTGACTGGGCAAGAAGGCACAAAGCTGTCCTCGAATTCGCTCCAGATCAGCCTCTTCCAACGCAGTTGTTACCTGATTGGGCGTTTTCTTAGTGACAAGGAGTTCCATGCTGTGGCATACGTAAAATCCACAACGGTTATTTCCCTTTCCCTGCTGGTGGTACTGCAAATATAGATTTGGTTAGTTCCAGAATCATTATTACATATTTTACATAGGATTATTGTGTACAACGGATACCGGAAACATAAAATCGTGATTCAGCTTCGCCCTGTCCTTGCCAGAAGGCCCTCCATAAGCTTTGTACACTTTGAACGCGCTACGTGATTGCAAGAGGTTAGCCTCAGCTATTCCAGGAGAAACATACACGTTGAACAACCTAAATGACCATGTTATCTTTGGAGGAAACGTGATTAATTACCTGGTGATTAATTTTGCGATAGGTTGTAAGTCGTGGCTGCCACTCTGTAAGGAATCAAGGTAAATAACCCGATTCGTCGATGGATGAATTACAATGAGAACCCAGTGAAACCTACACAGGTATGTCGGCATGGTTAATTAACAGAACAGAGTTGCGAGCATAGTGCAAATCAAACTAGCACTTACCCTGGGTTGTGGGGTAAAAGTATGAACTCTTTATCTTTTTTAGCTGCCAAGGCCTCTCCGACGTATTTATCGACAAATCCTAAATCGTTGTCCATTGTTTTCTTGGATACTATGTGTGGGTCCAGGAAATCTACCGGTTGTTTGTTCTGTTTCGCTTCCTGGATCATGTATCTAAATATACGAAAGCATTGAGTCATATATATATATATGACTTTTATCGATATTACACGAATGTAGACTGTGAATGCACACACCTACAATGTCCAGCATCTCAAGAGTGCGGCGTCGAGGGCGTCGAGGTTGAAGACGTCAAAAAGGTCCTTGAAGTTGGCTGTGAAGAATCCCCCCGATGACTCGTTGAATAGATGCTCAGGCTTCAAACTGACCGAGATACTCGTTATGCGGTCTTGCACTAGCTTTTTAGCTTGTTCCATGCTCCAATTCTGCAATCTAACGCAAGTAATAGAAAGGTTCTTCATGCGCTTTCCTGTTACAAAAGGCTCTCCTAGCTGGTATACTCGGGTCAGCGGGGCAATTGGATAGTCCAATTTCTTCGTGATCTGCTTCGCTTTGCCCTTGACTTTTTTTCTGCTATAAGGAGTCTGCATGGGAGACGAATGGGCACCATCCCACTGAATGTCCTTTGATGCATGGGGCACGGGAGCCGATTTGGTGCCCTGCTGAGGTGCAACATATGACTCAGGCAGTTGGGGAAGCTCCGGTGAGGGAGGACGGGCGTCCAGGGAGATGTCACTACTGGGTCACTGGATAAAAGTGAGAATGGCGTCCCCCAGTGTCACAATCTCGTCGTTTGGGGGCATCGGTAGTGGGATGGTCTTGAAATTATCGTTTACACCGTCCACACTAACCTTCGTGAATCCCGGTGCCACAAGGGTGCCGTGCACCAACGCCCCTTCAATAAACGGATACGCGACCCCCGAAGCAGCCGGAATAAGAATGGCACCATGGACAAGTCTCACTTGGAGAGTGCACCGCGTGGCCACCTACATAACGGTACACAATTAGCTACTGCGTGCAACATCTATTTGTTTGTAGCATTCAAGACATATATATAAGTACCTTGACATCACAGACAGGAGATTTCCCATGTTCATCTGTGGGAGTGGCGGACGCACAGCTGCTCTTTTTGGCAGTGGGGCTGATTTGCCCACATACAGCTGGGACTTGCGCAGGCTGATTATTGAGCCTTTCCTCGAGGCTTTTTATCTTATTGTTGAATTCTTCTCTTAGTCTTTCCTCAATCCTTTGTACCAGTCATTCCTCTCGCTCTGCTTTGGTTCTCTTCCTACTCCGGTATTTTCTGAGTCACCTGGAAATCCTAACTTCCAGGGAACAAAAACCCTAACGCCACGCGTGCGACCAGGGTGTTCCTTGTTTCCTAAGGCTGTGGAGAGTACATCTTTCTCCCTGTCTGGCAAAAAGTGCCCTCGAAAGATTGTGTACTCAACGCTACCTGCAAGATCCCAAAAACTTAATTCACTTACGAAATTACGGACTAATTACGTACAAAATTGGAAGTCCGATATCTTACCAGTCGTTGGCAGACTTCCTCGTCCACGGGGTTTGTAAAGGAGACGGTGCAGGAAGACGTGGCACTTGACCTTGCTCTCAGCCAGTCTCTAGCGTGTCGGTCAACGATACATGCAAATGGCACACAGGCCTCCTCGTCCTCCCTCTCCCATTGGTCCCTCTTACCCGCGTACTCAGTGGTGCCAAGTCTGTGGGGGTGTGTGCTACTTGCCTGTAGGGCCTTGTGGGCTTCACTTTGACGCACGAATTCATCTGTCGTCTTCGCCTCAACAAAATTTTGCCATACGTCCTCAGTAATGAACCCATACTTAGAGAAGGGAGTCCTGTCCTTATTGACATATTCCTTGACAAGCGTGCTCTTGAAATTTTTCCATGCCTTTCCCGCCACTAGCAGTGCATACCGTCGCATTAAGCTCACAAAGTCTTCTGGGATATCAAACGAAGACATAATTTCTGTCACCAAGTCGTTGCGGCTCTCATCAGTCAGTGACTTCTAGGATGGACAAGTGATGGGGACCCGTTCCCGTGCGACTATCCCGCACAATGTCCTAAATGCATTCACCGCCTTTCTTGGTTCAGTGGGGGCCCCATCCTTTCGATCAACCGCCGTGATGGTATATAGTTCCGTGGGCCTTTTATTTGCTCCTCTTGGACCTCGAGGAGGTTTTCTTTTCGATGACTCATCACATCCTTCAGACGGCGAATGAGGGGACACCATCTTGCAATCTAAGCTGGTTGTCGTGGCTCAACAGGAAAGAAAAGTAAACAAACATGGAAGGCTACCAATTGATGGCTGTTTTTATTTAATGGGTACAAAGGTAGTTCAGAGAAGGTAAGTTCAGAGAAGCAAATTTAAGAGAAGGTAAGTGAAGAGAATTAATACTGCTTACTAGTGACAACATACAAAACAATTCATGATATTTTAGTTATAAGTTCTCAGAAGAATTAATACTGCTTGAAGTGGTCATTACTGCAATGTTAATCTGAAATGTCAAGCACAAGCAAGAAGGCAAAGACCACATGCAGGTTCTCATGGAAATCTGCCATTCCAACCAATTAATCTGCTATATATTTTTTTTGTTCTATTGCTTACAATTATACTAAACAACTTGCAAATGAGCTGTGCAACATGTGATTAGGATAGTGACCACTTTATGCCCAATCTCAACAACACCAACACAAAAATGGTCGAGATGCAAAACGGAGCAGTGCTACTACCACTAATGCTTGAGCGAGTTCATCTGCAGCTTGAGCACATCACTAGTAGCTTCAGTTACACTACTGCAGAATTCCAAAAGCTATGAAACTTAAGCCTCAGCATGAATTCAGCATAATCTGGCACCAACAGATCTAACCCTAAATGCCCAAATGAATCAGTCCAATATAGATGAAGAGAGGGCCGGGGTTTCGGGAGAGAGGGAAGAGAGGGGAGCCATATCTCGGCTCGGCAACGGGGATGAGGCGTCGCCGAGGGGGTGGCGTCGGCGATGGGGAGGGGTCGACGAGGGGGCGGTGTCGGCGATGGGGAGGTTTCGATGAGGGGGCGGAGACGAAGCTAGGGTTTTGAGCGCGTGAGTGGAGAATGAATGATTTGCAAGAGTGGCAATTTTATAGATCTCCCATATCACAGACGGTTCTAGTTTAGAACCGTCTGTTATAAAAACATCACAAACGGTTCGTAAATAGAACCGTTTGTGATATTATTTTAGCACAGACGGTTCTATATTAGAACCGTCTGCGATAGTTTTTATCGCAGACGGTTATGTATTAGAACCGTTTATGATATAAAATATACCAGACGGTTCTATTATAGAAACGTCTGTGATGAAGATTGACACAGACCTTCATTGCTAAGGTAAATCCATAGTTTGGCCTTCTTGACATAATGTATAATGTATATGAAATTGTAGATGAAACAATATCAGTAAAGGAAAAAAAACTATATTAAATAAATCCGATGCATATATACACAAAGTTGTTTTTAATTTCGAGCATCTCATTACAAACAACTCTATTATCTTCTAGTGATTGTCTCCTGGATCTTGACTGGCAAAATACTTCTAATTGCCACAGGGAGCATTTGTGTCATCAGCACATGACAATCATGAGACTTCATGCCAACTAATTTCAAATCTTGCATCGAAACAAGTCTCTTCATGTTAGAGGAGTAACCGGACGGAAATTTCACACCATGCAAGCACTGGCACAGTCAGTTCTCTCGGCCTTAGACAAAGTGTAACAAGCAGATTCGCAGTATGTTCGGCCTGTATCTGTCTCTTTCGGTGCTAACTTAGGTCTTATGCCCATATCGACCAAGTCAAGGCGTGCATTGATACTGTCCTTTGATTTGCCTTTAATATTCAATAAGAGAAAATCAATCTATCACAGACATTCTTCTCCACGCATCACGCCGATGCGCAAAGGTAGAACTTCTAGGTGCTCCCAATAAGGTAGGTCCCAAAATATTGATCTCTTCTTCCACGTGCTCTTCTCACGGGACCTCGATTTACGCCCCTTTCCAAACGCAACATCCAAGTTCTTAAACATATCATGGACATCTATCCCACTTAAAGGCTTTGGAGCCGAACTGCCTTCGCTCGCTCCATCGAATTGTTTTTTCATTTTGCGGTATGGGTGATTCCTCCGAGGAACCTACGGTGATGCATGTAAACAGTTTTGCGAGTGATTTAGCCGCACACTCTCGGTATTATCTAGCGGTGAGTGCGTGCTTTGGTTCCTTTTACTACTGCCCGATAGGTTACCAAGGGCGGGTAATCATTTATGGTGCGAGAACAAAAGCGGTGCAAAGTGAAGTTCTTTCGCTTGTATGCATCCCATACATGCACCCAGGAACCCATAGTGTTTTCGGATCTTCCACCAATGGTGCTAGGTACACATCAATATCGTTCCTGTGTTGTTTGGTACTTGGATAAGTCAGATAACAAAATGTACTTCCACTTCATACACAACCAAGGAGGAAGGTTGTAGATACAGATTCACGGGCCAAGTCTTTGTCTTGCATTTGCTCATGTTACCGAAAGGATTCATTCCATCTGTACTCAATCCAAACCTTATATTCCTCGGATCCTCACTGAATTCTTGAAACCTCCTATTGATGTTTCTCCATTGGATGGAATCAGCAGGGTGCCTTAGCATTCCATCGTTCTTACGCTCCTCCGAGTGCCAACGCAACAGTTTTGCCTCATTTGGGTTCACAAACAAATGCTTCAAACGAGGAATTATAGGTAGATACCATGCCACCTTAGCAGGAGGTCCTTTCATCACCTGGATGCCCTCGCTGTCATCATCCGAATGACTCTTACGCTCGTACCGAGATGCGTTGCACACAGGACATATGTGCAAGTTCTTGTACTCTTGGCGGTACAGGATACAGTCGTTCGGACATACATGTATTCTTTCTACATCCATTCCCAAGGGACAAAGAACCTTCTTAGCTTTTTAGGTGGTTGTCGGCAACCCGTTTCCCTCGGGAAGCATGTCCGCCAATAAACGTAACAGCGCTGTGAAACTCTTGTCGGACCAACCGTTGCTTGCTTTCAATTTCAGCAGTTGAAGCACGGATGACAACCTTGTGTATTTCGACTTGCAGCCTGGGAACAAAGGTTTCTCCAAGTCCTCCGTCAAGCCCCAGAATTTACCATATTCTCTATCATCACGGTTCCCTTCTACATCGCGCAGCATCTGATTCAGATTATCTTCCTACAAACTATCCTCATCGGAACCACAATCGATATGATCATTCGACATATCATTGACTTCGTCGACCATGTTAATACTACCTGCTTCCTGTATCTCCTACTCTTCGCCGTGACTGGTCCAACATGTATACCCCCTTTTGAAACCCCTCATAATCAAGTGTGCTTCGATCTGCGAAAAGTTTTGAAACATCTTCAGATTCTCACAGTCAATGCACGGACAAAACATAAACTGCACCCCCTTATTAAACATATCCTCTTCTGCAGCTCTTCTAAAAGCGAAGATGCCATTAATGTACTCGGCACTCACACGGTTCTTAGTGTACATCCATCTTCAGTCCATCTACGCCAAGCATATAACATTTAGTGCTAAATATTAAAGTACACTAGGTGTCCTTATGCATACATTGCTAAATTATAACCAATTACTACCTTCAAACAAAACAAACAAATGCATCTACAAGCTACATATCTAATTAAACACAATCTTTAAATTAATTCTCTCTTTACCAAACTAGCTACCTAAATCTTATATATATATAATAATGTAGTTAGATTTAACCAATTCCTAACCTTTGATCACAAAGAACTTGCACATGCATGGACCTACAAGCTAGCTAGTTCTAAACAATCTTCAAATTTCTCTTCTAAGTAATATCTTTAATATAAAGCAATTAATTAGAATCTAAGAAATTATATACTAATTAACCTGCTTAAATATAGACAAGAACAGTACAAGGATCTACAAGCTACATCTATATACAATTAATCTCTCTTCAAATTATCTCCTTACCAAGCTAGATCATGAATATAATGCAATTAAAATCCATTACTACCCTTACATAGAAAGAACACATGAATCTACAAGCTAAATCTAAAAAATCATCAAATTCTATCCTTACCAAGCTAGATCTTGAACATACTGCAATTAGACACCATTACTAACCTTAGATCACCAAAATCAAATAGATCCTCAATCACCTTCAAAATCAACAGTCTTCTTTTACCAAATCGCCTCACAGCCGCAGCCAAATGAAAATAGATCCTGAAACCCTAAAATGCACCAAGTGGCTCGGGACTCTGTATTTTATATTGCTGAGAGAAATCACAGACGGTTTTATAAAAAAACTGTCAATGATAAACATAGCATTCCGGACGGTTTTATAATAAAACCGTCTGTGATATATGACAGACGATTTTATTACAAAACCGTCTGGGACAATACGTGATATTACAGATGGTTTTATAAAACAACCGTCTGTGATATCTTCCCAGACGGTTTTTAACTAAAACCGTCTGTGACATTGATGTATATCACTGACGGTTTTTGTAGAGTACCGTCTGTGATAGTATCACTGACGGTTTCAATATAAAACCGTCAGTGATGTTTATCATCACAGACGGTTTTGAGGAACCGTCTGTGATGAGGCGTCTAATATAAGCCTTCTGTAGTAGTGATACTAGTCAAACAACTTGTTTGCAAGCTTCAGAAATGTCATATACTCAGCTTTTGCAGTAGACTAGACAATGGTAGCTTGCAGACTTGCCTTCTAGCTAACGACACATCTTCTAACAGTGAACACATAACCAGTAAAAAATATTCTCTTATTCAATTCTCCAACAAAATCTGAATCCACATAATGAACGAGTCCATCTCTAGTCTTCCCAAACTATAAACAAGCATTATAAGTGCCCCACAAATATATGAAAATCCACTGAACTGCTTTCCAATGCTCTTTTGCAGGATTCGTCATGTATCTACCGATAATACTCCACTACTACAGGAATGTACATCACAATCGGTTCTTTTTCGTCATCACAGTCGGTTTTGGTGGTGATACAAAGTCATTAGATAGTGATGAGGAGGCGCTATAACAGTCGGTTCTCACCTGATTGTGATAAATTATCATCACAATCGATTCTTGCTCAGATTCGATTGTGATGAGGGCTTGGGGCTTTTGTACATCCTCCATAAACATACAGATTACACACAAATTACACAATATATATATATAGAACACAAAAATTTTACAATATACATCACATTCACAATATATATTACAGATTACACACAGTATGCATATCACAGTCACAATATATGTAGAACACAAATATTTTACAACATTCGTTCACAATATAGAACACAAACATATATGCTTAATATTCAGTACACATATCACATTGTTTACATATGAACTAGTAGGAGCCTGTCGGGTCTCTAAACCTACCGTCCTCCGCTAGAAATTCTGTCCAGTACCACTGGCATATGTGGTGTCATAATTTGTTGAGTTCTTTGCTTTGTAAGCTCCTGAGGGGGATATCGATCTTCTGCAAAATAGAAATAAGTACACTAATTTAAGTTTTAAAATTTGTATGTAAAAGCCTGCGTGTAATATGGATGTACATATATCTTAGGGAAAAGGTGTGCGCCGCTAACTATGATCAGCATGTGATGCATGATGTAGAAGCCGCTCAGGTCGTCACTGCCCTGTTGATGACACTGTGAAAAAAGAAAATGAAACCAAAAGACGAAAAATAGATGTTAGAAAAAATTAATCCTATGCTAGGCACTTGTACATTGAAGCGCTTCCACTTCAGCTGGTTGCCTCGTTTGTCAATGTGTCGCCCTCCTTCAGCAACGTAGGACGAGAAACGTCTACATACATTGAAGAGATACCATTGCGTCAAAAAAATGAACGTAGTTAAATACATAAAGTGTTAGGTTAGAGGAATGTACTTACTTTTGCAAAACAGGCTTGATCGCGTAGGCCTTCGGTCTCTTCTTGAGCAACTTAAAAGTGTAGACCTTGTTTTCACTCAGAGCGAGCACGAGTAGAACCCAATGGTTTCTTATTAAATGGTATGCAGTGCAAAAAAATAAGTTCATATACGGTTTAAGTGAGTACAAGTAATTGAAGGGTAAAGTACTACTTATTTCTCGTAGTAGGGAATAGAATGAAGTCCTTTTTCGACTCAGCCTACAATGACTGCTTGATGTAGTCAGCAAGGAACTTTGATTGAAGCATAGCCATGGTCGTAGACACAAGCTCGTGGTCAATGAAGCCAACTAGGTGTTGACCCATCACGGCTCGCTGCCTCATTATCTTGCAACTCGTGTTGAATGTAAAAAAATACAAAATCCTATAAAATTCATAGGCTCATGCTGTATGGTGCGATACACACAGCGTCTAGGATCGTACAGTAGAAATATCGATGGCTATCAGTTGGTACTAACGGAACAGATCCTCAAAAATGACTAGGAATGTCCTATAGTCCTTGCGGTGGAAATGTCCCCCTCTATACCACACATTGATATCGACATGTCGCATGGACTCAATCACCTTGTCAATGTACCATCCATAGAGCAAGCGAGTCCACTTGCCTAGAGCATTCAATTCGTTGCTACGCAAAAGGGGCTTTCCATATACGTACACCTTAAATTCTTGAGGGTGATCTTTGGCTTCTACCAACTTTTCTTTCTGGATAGAAGGAGTCTCCAAGATTGGGACAAGGGGTTTTCCATGTATTTGAGGGGGCGTTGTGGCCTCGTCAACTTTGCCTTCTTGACAGAAGGAGTCTCTGAGGCCTCCTGTGGTTCTTTGGCTATCATGTTAGTCATTTTGTGCAACAGCTCTGCACTCTGCATAGGACTCGTCATAGTGGGGGGAACAGGGGCAGGAGCATGCACAGGTACGATAGGAATCTACAAAGCACATGTATATGTAACGTGTTGCAGTGTTAGAATGATGGAGAAGACACGAGGGATTTTTACATTGAGTAGTACGACACCCGTCGTGTGCCACTTGATGAACGACATCCATGCTTGCTCGAGAGTGGTGATATTTTCATTCGAGGGGAACAACAACATGTGAGATATGGGGAACTTGCACCCTCATGTAGCCCTTCCCCAAAGGCTAACCATGCACCGTGTCACTCTCCTTGCATGGAAATGCAACCCCGCGTCCAACCTCAACAGGAAATTCGCCTTCCGTCACGGTGAGCTAGCACTTGGCAGGCACCTTAAGAAGTGCGCAACTTGATCAGAAACATTGTAGGAGTTGCTCTTGTACCTTTAATTCAGGAAAAATTATTACCTTTAGTTGGGGACTGGATTGATCATTCTTGGAATCGCAGCTACTAGGGCGGGGCACAGATCTTTCTACGAGAGGCGAGGCCATCTGAATCTGACTCTGGGAGATCATCAACATCATCTCGGTCCTCAAGCGCTCCTCACGTTCCATCATCTCCTCCTTGATCTCCGCCCTCAATTCCTCCCTCAGCATGTCCTTGAGGCGCTCCGCACATGCCTCCTAAGATCTTGATCTGGCACTAGCAACGTCCTCTTAGAAGAATGACCTCTTTCTATGCCCCGTCCCTGCGACAAGCACCCAGCCCTTTTGGTCTGGCTTTCCGATCGCCGAAGACAGGATGTCCTTCGACCATTGGCTAAAAAATGTCACCCGCTCTTTTTGCTGGCTTACCTCCTACAAGAAGTGAGTACAAATTAGTTATAAAATACAACGGGAAGGGTCAACTACAATGTACTAAATTAGATGTCTTACGATGGTGGAGGCGATCTGCGCAGTCGTGGAGTTTGGAACTACAAGCCGACCGTTGTAGGTTTTCTTCGTCCTCGCTAACACCTAGTCGCGTGCCTGCTCCTCACATATGTGGGTGTAAGGCATCGTCGTCCCGGAGTTCACGCACCCCTTGGCTAGTCACGCCCACTCTGCCTTCTTCCCTTCATAGCCAGCGCAACCGAGGTGGTGCGCGTGCATGTTCTGCCTCTGGATAGCGATGTTCTTCGCTCTCAGCTCCTCAGCCTCGGGTGTACTCTTCATCCTTGTGAACTCCTCCCAAACATCGGGAGTCACAAACGGATACATCTCGAATGGAGTATGGCCTTTCAGCACGTGCTCACCGTGCAGGATAACCCTAAAGTGCCTCAAAGTCACACCCATTCTCTTCAAGTCGTACCACCTCACATTGCTTTCATCTTCCTCTTGTATAATCCAGTTCCCCATAGCCGATTCTTCTGCTCGGCGCTGACTTCCTTCCTCCAATCCTTAATCATGATCTGCACTCTCTCCCTCACCAATTGGCCGAGAAAAGACCGGTAGCGCCCCTTGTACTTGGGAGGACCTGGGCAAACCCCTGTGGCATTGAAGTGGAGAACCTGCGGCGCTCACCCTGTGTCCCCTTTATTCGGTTCATGGACCTTTCTCACCTTACTCGGCCCCTCAACATTTGAAACCTTGCTCGGCCCCTCAGTAGCACCTTCTATTCTGTCTGGCTATGAGTTGATGCTTTGTACTTGCGACATTTTGAATATGTATATCTGACAAGTTCATATATTTGACTTAAGAGAAAGCAATTCATAGCTATTGTGTGGACTTGACAAAGAATCATGTAAAGTAAGAGATTGTCGGGACCCGATTCTGAGAATCCGGACCCTTTGTGTATTCTGTGCCAGCAAGGATCACGATAGCACACACAGCCTTTGCAGGGTTGCACTTTGCAGACATTACAGCGATAAATAGTGCAAACGTTTATATAAACCGAATTGTACGACCTTACGGTCTCCTTACATAAATCAGCCACGCAGGGCTTACATTATCAGAGTAAAAGGGAACAGTGGAAAACAATAAAACTTCGTGGAAGCCTTCATCTTGCCCTAGGCTACCGACTGGGCTTGCCTCCTAATTATCCGGATCTTCAATGAAATCCTCCTCCTAGGCCGGTGTAGACTGATGTTGGGGTTGATTGGCAAGGAGGGGTGAGTACTCAAGGCACTCAACAAGTAATGCACAGAATGCGGTACTATTACAACATGTAAGGCTTATCCCAAGGAATTGGCTTACTTGTTTCTTTTGCATCAAACAATATTTTTAAACTAGCATCTTGTTTAGGTTAAAAGCAGTGAAACAGTTATATATAATGTTAAGTTCTTCAAACAGTTTTTCTTCAAAGATTCTCGTCACACAGCCTTAATAATTCATTTTCACACTGGCACACAACCACCCATTCCATATTTTATTTTTGAAGATCTACCCCTTGACTGTAATCCCCGAGCAATGCTCAATACCGAGAGCAAGGCTATTCGAATAGATTTGACACTCTGCAGAGGTTGTACACTTTACCCACAAGATACAGCCGCTCACCACACAGGTCATTGTCTTCAACAAAGCCTTTCAGGAACCTTTATCTTAACCATTGAACCTCTCCGGTATTGCCTTCACTATCACTCCCCTCACACAAAGCCGAAGTATAGGACAGGCCAACACCGTTGGATGGGCACCAAGTCGTAGCACAGGTACGCTCCCCCACACAGATACACCCCCATATACTGTCACCCTGAGGTACCAGAGGAAAGATATCAGAACCCTAATCAACTAGGTCCGTCCCATACCGGACATGTGGTTGTACGGGTGACTCAGTTCAAAGACTTGCAAAGTGAAGTCCTTAGTTGACCAAGGCAAGACTTTCATCACTCAACAGTGGCACACAGCCCAATGTGGTACACAGACTCACATCACTCATCAACCCATTGCCACACAGGCCCACCTGGCACAAAACCTCTTGCCACTTTCCCCAGTCTAAATCATTTCCCACCCCGTTGATTATTGTGCAATGCCAGCAATAACTCAACATCGGTACAGAACCACACAGGTCTCTGTACCTCAATCTCATCATGTGGCATCATCACACCACTTTCAAAATAAATTCAATATTTCATTAGTCAACATTGATATATTTTCCGAAAGATCATTCATGACTCGTTGCAAGGCTAAGCTTCTAATCACGGTCTAGCCTCCCATGTTGGTATCATATTAATATCCAACAAATACGAATAACCTTAGGGTGGACAATAATTTAGAGGCATACAAATAGTAATTTCAAGGTGGCGATAACAATATTGGTTGATTAGCTACCTAACCCAAATTAATTTAAATTCATTTTTAATTAATTTAGCATGCATAATTTCAAAGCAAAATACATTTAGAAGAAACTGGGATCAAAATGGTCAAAGCATCACTTGCCTTCAAAGAGTTCCTGGTCTTGATCCGAAGCTTGATCTTGAGCAATGAACTCTTCTTTGAAACTTTCCGGCAAATTTGCGTCTACGCGTAAAAATTACATATGCAATAAATAACCAAAACAGTAGACCATGTAACCTCAAAAATTCAATTAAAATTCACCGTTAAAAATAGCACAATTTTACAAATTTTTAGAGACTGGAATCACCTCAATCGGAGTTAAAATGCAAAAGTTATAACCTTTTAAATTTTTAAATAAAATATAAATCAGGAAATCAGATTTGTTTTAATTATTTTTATACGGAAAAATTGGGATTTATGAGGTCAGCATGACCTAATGATGACGTGAGAACCGAAATGAATTTTGGCTGAAATATTTTTATATATAAAAATATTTATGACTTCAGCGATGACGTCAGCATGACACATGGCAGCCTTCTGGTACCGCCACGTCGCCTCAGTCTATAGGCTCGGTCCACGGCTCGGATCGGTTCCACCATGGACTCGGTCCACCAGCACAGTGCCTCCACGCGGCAAGATCCGAGCCGTTCATTGAATCAACGGTTAGATCTCATGCGTCACACCGCACTGCCTCGAATCCACGCGACACGCGTCGCGCATTCGGCGGGTCTCCCGGATCCGACGGCTGGATCTCGCGCATGTTCAGTGGTGACTCAGTTCACACGCAGCCACACGGCAAGATCGCAGTGGTGCGCCTGAAAGCAACGGTCGGATCTGGCCTCCGCCCCGGTCAACGCGTACACACATTTGCGCGCGATTCGGCGAGGGTACGGCGCCACACCGCCGCATATTCAAATCTGAATGGCGCGGATCCTTAGGGCAACCCGGATCTAAACTCTGCCGTTTAGATCTAATCCGACGGCGCAGGTTACCACAACGGTTTACTGTGCACAAGGAAACGTGGCACAATCTCAAGCGTCCACCGTAGATCTAACAGCTAAGATCTACTAAAAGACCTAATTTCCAGATCTAATCTACGCAGCACATCACAGATTTAACGGCTACGATCTAATCCGAACGTAAAACAGAGAAGGGCTACGTGGACTCACATACGCGGTGCGATGAGGATCGAACGATCGACGAGGTTCGACAAGGTTGACGGCGGCGAAGAAGGAGGGGCTGTCAGAGCTGAGGAAGACTGCGTAGACGACGGTGCTACGGTGATCCTCCGGCGTGAAGAAGTTATCCAATCGACGCAGCTTCCTTCGGCGAACTCGGGATGGGGTCGGAGCACGGTGGAACGGCTCGGACGACGGCGAGAGGAAGCAAAAACAACGGCGGCGAGAGGAAGCAACTACGGTGAGCTCACACGGGCGCTAGAGAAGGTCTCAGCGTGCGTGCAAGGAGTCTAAAAGGAGCGGCAAGAAGAGCTCTACACAGCACAGCAATCGACACTTTAAAAGGAGCCTCGACGTGCGCGCAAACAACGGCGAAACGAGCGGAAACACTCAGCGGCGTTAACTCCGGCGATTACGCCCGGTCGGACCGACGTGGCTCCATCACGGCCGTCCAAGCAGCGACGATCCAATGGCGCACGTTCGCGAGCGACGCGGCGCAACGGTGACCATTGGATCTCGATCCGACGGCTCAATTGCGCGGTGGCTAGGGTTTCGACGAAGCGGCTACGCGGGCCATCGGCGCGCGAGCTGATTTGGGCCGGACCGAAGGGTTTCGTCCCAAACACTATTCATCCAATTTTTAATTCATTTTCGAATTAAAATAATTCAGATAAATAAACAAAGCCAAAATAAATAGCAAAAATACCCAGAAAAAGTCTGGA
Source organism: Otatea glauca (assembly GCA_036346275.1). Classification (NCBI taxonomy): domain Eukaryota; kingdom Viridiplantae; phylum Streptophyta; class Magnoliopsida; order Poales; family Poaceae; genus Otatea; species Otatea glauca. The sequence continues at coordinate 45,749,970 of CM070715.1, read as the reverse complement.
AAATATTTTGGAACATTTAGAACTCAGAAAAAATATTTCCAATAAAATTTTGCATAAACCTTTGTATGAATTTAATGAAATTCAAGAAAGGTCAAAAATGAATAAATCCAATTAAATTCTAATAAATTGTCAGAAATTCTCCAAAAATAAAAAATACTCCAAAAATTTAAATTAGAGTAAATTTCAGGGTGTTACAAACCTCCCCCTCTTAACAGAATCTCGTCCCCGAGATTTAGGGCTGACTACAGATACAGGTTAGGAAACTCCTTCTTTAGGTCTTTTTCGTGTTCCCACGTTGCTTCACATTCCAAGTGGTTGCTCCACTGAACTCTGCAAAAACGCGTTGACTTGTTCCTTGTTTCTCTGTCCATTATGTCCAGAATCTTCACCAGATGCTCTTTATAAGTCCTTTGCTCTTCCGGTACTCGAAGGCATTTCTTCAATTGAGACACATGGAATACATCGTGTACTCCTGCCAATGACTGCGGCAACTCCAATTGGTATGCAACTTCACCTTTGCGGCTCAAGATCTTGAATGGTTTGACATATCTGGGTGCGAGCTTCCCTTTTGCATGAAACCTTCTGACTCCTTTGAGTGGGGTGACTCTGAGGTACACAAAGTCTTCAGGTTTAAAGCTCAATTCCCTGCGACGATTGTCAGCATAGCTCTTCTGCCTTGACTGAGCAATCTTCAATCTTTCTCTAATCATGGCGATCTGCTCTTTCGCTTTCTGAAGAATGTCCGGTCCAAAAACATGTCATTCACCTGTCTCATTCCAATTCAATGGTGTTCGACAGGATCGACCATACAGAGCTTCAAATGGAGACATCTGTAAACTTGCTTGGTAGCTGTTATTATAGCTGAATTCAGCATAAGACAAACACTTGTCCCAGGAAGTAGAATATGCTAAAGCACAAGCCCTCAACATATCTTCCAATATCTGATTAACTCTCTCTGTTTGACCATCTGTCTGAGGATGATATGTGGTGCTGAAATTTAGACGAGTACCCATTGCCTCATGCATATGCTATTACCTTTCGGTTTTGCATTAACACGCATCCCAATCCCTGACGCGATGCATCACAATAGATGTCGAAGCTTTGATGAACGTCAGGTAAAACTAATACAGGTGCTGATGTTAATCGTTTCTTCAACTCCTGAAAACCCTTCTCACACTCAGGTGTCCACAAGAATTTCTTTTCTTTCTTTAACAATTGCGTAAGGGGTCTCGCAATTGTAGAGAATCCTTTAATAAAACGACGGTAATATCCCGCCATTCCAAGGAAACTACGGATTTGAGTTACCGTCTTCGGTTGCTCCCAATGCAAAACTGTCTCCACCTTACTTGGATCTACTGCGACTCCTTCTGCAGTCATTATGTGTCCAAGAAATTCCACCTTGTCCTTCCAAAAATCACATTTGCTAAATTTAGCAAACAATTGTTGTTCCCTCAATTTCTCAAGGACTAGCCTTAAATGCTCGGCGTGCTCTTCCCTCGTCTTGGAATAGACAAGGATATCATCTATAAACACGACAACGAACTTATCCAAGTATTCCATAAAAACCTTATTCATTAAGTTCATGAAATAAGCTGGTGCATTTGTCAACCCAAAGGACATAACTATGAACTCGTAATGTCCATATCTTGAAGAAAACGTAGTCTTCAGAATATCCTCTAATCTAATCTTCAATTGATGGTATCCCGATCAGAGATCAATCTTGGAAAAGACTCCTGCTCTTCTCAACTGGTCGAATAGATCATCGATCCTTGGTAGCGGATACTTATTCTTTATCATCACGTCATTGAGTGCACGATAGTCTATACACATTCTAAAACTCCCGTCCTTCTTCTTAACGAATAAGACAGGTGCTCCCCATGGCGATGAACTAGGTCTTATGAACCCTTTTTCCAACAGCTCTTCAATCTGTTTCTTCATCTCCACCAATTCGTCCGTGGACATCCGGTAGGGTCTCTTGGCTATCGGAGCTGTTCCTGGAACAAGTTCTATAACGAACTCGATATCTCTATCCGGCGGCATTCCAGGTAAATCTTCCGAAAAAACATCTGAAAATTCATTGACTACGGAAACTTCCTCCAAACTGACGGCCTTCATGCTGTTGACCATCAACTGTCCATCTCGCACTGCTGTCGCTTCAAACTCAATCCTTCGCCCTTCCGAGCTCTCGACCGATATGACTCTTCTTCCACAATCCAACACTACCTTGTGCTTAGTTAGCCAATCCATTCCTAGGATAACATCCAGGGTTTGGGTATTCAGAATAATTAAGTTCGCTAGGAACTCTATTCCATTAATTATTAGTCTTACCCCATAACATCCTACTTTAGATCGGAGTTTTGATCCAGGGGATTGGACTACAAGCACACATTTGAGATTTACCATATCCAGATTGTTTTGAACAGCAAAATCTCGGGAAACAAATGAATGTAAAGCTCGTAATCAATTAAGGCGATGGTGCATCGAGTTTACTAGAAACTTACCCAGTACAACGTCCGTAGCATTCTGGACCTCATCTGCGGTGATGTGATTAACTCGGCCTCTCGCAGTTGCTTGAGATGGAGTTGCTGATGATGATGCCCCATGGTTCACATTTGGTGCTGGATTCCTTGCAGGTGTGTTCCCCAGATTAAAGCGAACCGGGGTAACACCTCCCTTCTTATGGCAGTTGTTGGCGAAATGCCATATCTCGTTGCAGTGATAACGTCTTCCCGCTGCCTACGAGTTTCCTCCAGACTGTACTACCATTCTGGCCAGAGTTTGAGTATTCTGGCCCACTGGACAATTGCCAGCAGTGGTGCCCTGTCACCGCCTCTGGGCTGGAATCGAACAAATTGTTGGGGTGCTGTCCTCTGCCTCTGCTGGCCCGGACGACCTCCTTGTTGCGGCATTCTGCGCTTTTTGTTGTCATCCAACTCTCGGTGCTTGTCTTCCAAGATAAGGGCTTTATTAACCAGCTCCTGGAAATCCGGGAATGTGTGGGTGATCAGTCCCACCTGCAATACGGTATTGAGCCCCTTAATGAATCGGGACTGCCTTTCCCTGTCAGTTGCTACATCCTCTGGTGCGTAGCGTGCCAACTGGGTAAATTTGTTCAGATAATCGGCCACTGACTGGCCCCCTTGCTTTAGGTTAATGAATTCTTCTTTCTTCAATTCCATGATACCTTCCGGTACATGGTACTGACAGAAAGCACCAGCGAATTCCTCCCAAGTGATTTCTTGGGGATTCTCGTGTGCAGCATAGAGATTCTCCCACCATTCCGCGGCGGTTCCTTCCAATTGATGAGAGGCATAGAGTACCCTTTCATGTCCCATACACTGGGTTATGTGCAGTTTTTTTTCAATAATTCTCAGCCAATCATCCGCTTCCAACGGATTGGCATTATTGACAGTCTTGAGTAGGGGTGTGGACCTTGATTACCCCCTGGTTGGGCATTTGCAGTAGCTTGATTGGACATCTGCTGCATAGTTTGCATCATGGTGCTCATCAACTGAGTTTGGGCAGCTAAGAAAGCTCCCAAATTCTGCAAATCAACTTGCGGTGGTTGAGGGATTGGCTCCTCATTCTGGTTGCTTGCCTGGTTAGCACCACTTCCACTAGCTCTAGTGTTGCCACGAGTCCTCACCATCTGTTGAATGCTTCCAAGGTTAAAAAAAGAAGAAAGCATAGACAAATAAAAGAACTTATGCGGGAGAAACAGGTGTAACTTAAATTATTTAGCAACTTTATTAATATAATATAAAATAGTATGGTTGCTCACAAGTGACTAAGGGCCATGCAACACACACCAAACACTCACAAACAGAAACAAGTAAACAAACATAAGACTCCACAACGACTCACACCTACTGGCTTTTGGAAATGACTCTTGCCTCACTATCGCTCAGTGTCTCTCTGAAGAAGCACTGAAGTGCAGTGAACAAAGAAGGCTACTAAAGCTCGACGAAAATCTTGCAATACGCGATTACACGCACACCAGGAAGACTAAAACAGAGCTAGTTTTGTGCTGCACTAATCTGTAGCCTTTTGATCATTCTTCTCTTAATTTATTCTCATCTTTCACATGGGTCTGTTACATGCATAAGTGGAAACTAATAAATCGGATCTAACTTGAACATGTTAACCCACGACTCAAGAAACTGGACTCAACTGAATAACGAAAAACCTACAAACTAAATACCCGGCTGAACCGGTCTTACCTGAGACTTCCCTAAACAACTAAGTGAACTTAAATACAGAAAGTAAAACAGAATGCACACAAGATTACAGAATAACTTCAACATTTCACCCCCTAATCTTGATGCGCCTGGATCTGAATTAAACCCAACTTGCTCCTCAACTCCGAAAACGATTGGCCGAGAGGCTTCGCCAATATATCTTTAAGTTGTTCCTCGACTGATATGCTCCACCTTCATCTTCTTACGCTCAACACACTCCCGTATGAAATGGAATCTTGTGTCAATATGTTTGCTTGATCGTGGAGCACGGATTCTTGCGAGATTTATAGTGATTTATCCACCTTTAGGACTACACAACCGGTTCCTTCTCCCGCATTCACCAATCAATCGCCCAAGCCAAATTCCTTGGCACGCCTTGTTGTTGTAGCTGCAATATACTCACTTCACATGAGGATAATGCCACGCCTTCTGCTTTTGCGATCGCCACCGATCGATTGCCGTCAAGGACAAATAGAACACTGTTGTGCTTTTCCTATCATCAATGTCCCAAGCCATATCGCTATCACTATAGCAGACTAGATGGAGCCTCTGGCCTTCCCTTCTTTTAAACTTTACACCGAGATTTAGTGTTCCCGCAACATATCGCAATATATGTTTCATCGCAGCCCAGTTGTTGATGAGTTGGCTTCTCCATAAACCGCCGACATAACCAACCGAAAAGGACAAATCAGGTCTAGTATTAACCACATACCTCAAGCTGCCAACTATACTTCTGAATTCAGTGGGATCAACACAATCTCCAGTGCTTTCTTTGCTCAATTTCAGTTTGGGTTCCATTGGAACCTGAGTTGAGTTGCACCCTGCCATCTTGGCCTTCTCAATAATCTTTGCTGCATAACTTGACTGAGACAAAGTAATGCAATCCTCAGTCTGACAAACTTCCATTCCAAGGTAGTAAGTCAGCAATCCGAGATCGCTCATGCTGAATAAAGTCTTCATTTGCTCCTTGAATTTGTTAATCTCTTCTTTGTCAGTTCCGGTAATCACCAAATCGTCAACATAGACACCCACAATCAATCTTGACTTTCCTGAACCACGGATATAGACAGCATTTTCCGTGACTAATCTGACAAAGCCTAAGTCACTCAAACTAGTGTCCAATTTGATATTCCAGGCCCTGGGAGCTTGCCGCAAGCCATACAACGCTTTTCTCAGCTTGAGTACCTTGTCTCGATTCTTGTCATCAACAAAACCAGCAGGTTGGATCACATATAATTCTTCTTCCAATTCTCCATTCAAGAATGCAGACTTTACATCCATATGGTGTACTTCCCAGCCTTCTCGTGCTGCCAATGCTATTAACAACCGTACTGTCTCCATTCTTGAAACTGGTGTGAAGACTTCGTCGAAATTGACTCCGTGTTGCTGAACGTAGCCCTTTGCCACCAACCTGGCTTTATACTTGACAATCTCACCGCTTGCATCTCTTTTAATCTTGAAAACCCATTTCAAGCCTATTTGATGATGTCCTGGCGGCAAATCAGTCAGATACCAGGTGGAATTGCCTTCAATTGAACGCATCACCTCAATCATCGCCTTCCTCCAACAACTCAACTTCTCAGCTTCTACAAAACTTGCTGGCTCTTCTTCAGTCATTAAGCACTCTTCGCTGTAATCAAAATCAAGTATTAGCACTGTTGTTTCTAGTATATTCTCAATTGTGCGAAAACGTCGGGGCCCTTCATCAGTGCCTTCACTTGCTTCAGTCAGTGGAGAGCAGAATTCTACCCCTGTAGGAGCTTGGGGAGCTGAAACATCCAGTGTTGACGACGATGCAGCTGGAGTAGCCTGCGCTGATTCCCAATCAGCCGCGAGGTGCTCCTCTGTCGTCGCAGCAGTGTTGCCCACGGGAGCCGCAAAAAACTCTACCATGAACTCATCTTTCTTCTGGACTGCACTAGAACCACTCTAATCCCAGCTTGCTGCCTCATCAAACACTACATCCCGTGACACGCACACACGCTGTGCCACTGGATCGTACAGCCGGTATGCCTTAGAACCTTCGTCATACCAGAGAAACACCATTTTTCTCCTCCGGTCATCAAGCTTCTTAGCGTTTGGTTTCGTCGTCATCACATTAGCAACACACCCGAAGGTGCGAAGGTGTTTGACCGAGGGGCGTCGGCCATGCCACGCCTGATACGGTGTCTTCTCATCAAGACTCTTTGTCGGCGATCTATTCAGAATGTATACCGACGTTGTAACCGCCTCTCCGCAGAAATACGATGGCATATTCATCGCCTTCATCATGCTTCGTGCCATGGCCACCACCGTCTGATTTCGCCGCTCAACGATGCCATTTTGCTGCGAAGAGTAGGGAGCGGTGAGGTAGCGTTTGACACCACGATCGGCGTAGTACTCAGTAAATTCCATCGACGTGAATTCTCCTCCACGATCAGTGCGTAGAGCCTTCAGTTTTCTTCCTGATTCCACCTCGACGCCGACCTGGAAACGCTTGATCGCTGCCATCGCTTGATCCTTCGAGGACAATAGTCGAAGCCACATGTATCGACTCATATCATCCACGAGTAGCAGGAAATACTTCTTGCCTCCCGGTGTCTCGGGCGCAATTGGACCACACAGGTCTCCATGCACTAGCTCGAGCGCCTCCTGTGTCCAGAAGGTTGTCTCGATGGGAAACAAATTCCGCCGCTGCTTGCCGGCCAGACAACCATCACACAGCTGATCAACGTGATCAAGTTGAGGCAGTCCCTTAACCATCTCAGCCTGCCACAGTTTGCACAAGGCCTGGGAATTGAGGTGGCCGTAGTGGGCATGCCACTGCCACGCTGCCTCACTGCTCGATGTTGCCAGACAAACAGGTTGTGCAATCCTTAATTTCAGAATGTACAAACGATTAGTCCTGCGAGGTACCTTAGCAAGCAGAGCACGATGTTGGTCACGAATTGACAGAATCCCATCTTCAATATGGACCTTGTACTGTTGCTCGTCCAATTGCCCAAGACTGATAATACTATTATGCAGCTTGGGAATGTAATACACTCCCTCGAGGGCACGACGTTCGCCATTCTTGCAGACGTATAGTACACTCCCACACCCGAGGATCTCCACCACAGAGCCGTCAACGAACTTCACAGTGCCTGTTATATTAGTGTTAAGCTCGGTGAAGATGGACCTGGTGCCAGTCATGTGATTTATGGCGCCAGTGTCCAAGAACCATTCATCGGAGATGTGATCAGCATCCCTGTCATGGAGATCCACCTCCTTGGCCCTTGTCTCATTGAGATGAACCTGCTCATTCACAGATACTCGATCCAGTGTTGCAACACCAGCCGTCGAGAGTGCAGAGACTTGCGCCATGAGCAGTGTTTGTTTGTCCTCCGCTTGGACCATGTTTGACTCCTCCTGCGCCGCTGTCGCGGCATGCGATCGCCAGCATAGTGCCCGTAGTGGTTGCAGTTGTAGCACTTGACCTTGGTGATGTCTCGTGTGCCCCCGCTCGCCGCTGTCTCCTTGCCTTTCAGCGAAGCAGAGCATATCGGGTGCGAACGACTCGCCTTGCCACCGAAGCCACCTCCTACGCCCTTGCTGCCAGATGACTTGTCCCGGTCGCGTTGCTTCATACGAGCCTGCCACTCTTCCTCCGTGAGCAGCAGTTGGCCGTTGGGGTGTTCGTCACCAGCCCCTCCATCATCACCGTAGTGCTCATCCACAGAGAATAGGCGCCCGATGAGCTCCTCCATTGGCATGGTTTTCAAATCGAGCAATTGCTCTATTGCAATAGCCACTTGTCGGTACCTTCTTGGCACTACCCGAAGGAGCTTCTTGACCACATGTTCGTCTTCAAGTTCTCCTCCCATGTCTCGAATGTCACTGAAGAGACTGGTGAGACGAAGACCGAAATCTTCAATGGTCTCCCCTTCCTTGAACCGGATTGCTTCATATTCTTGGAGTAGGGTCTGCTCCTTGGCTTCCCGAACACGATCAACACCGATGCGCATCACCTTCACAGCTTCCCACACATCCTTGGCCGAGTCCTTCTTTGCAAGAGTTCGTAGCATCTCGCGTGGTACAGCCTGAAGGATGGCTGAAAGCGCTACTCTGTCTTCCTTGTAATCTCCACCACCGGGTAGAATTGCACCCCAGACTCCCAGAGCCTCAGGGTCACTCGCATCAACAGCGCCCACTCTGCATAATTGGTCCTCGTCAGCATTGGATACCGGAATGGGATCCCGAATCCTGGCGCTGCGCGGCGCCACCGGCATCATCCAGATCGTTCTTTGGTCCGATCGACGAGGCTTCTGTCTTTGTTGTGTCGTCCCGGTGCCATGTACCGATCTCCACGATCGGATGACATGGTGGATGAATCGTGAACCGAGGCTCTGATACCAAATGTTAGAAATGACTCTTGCCTCACTATCGCTCAGTGTCTCTCTGAAGAAGCACTGAAGTGCAGTGAACAAAGAAGGCTACTAAAGCCTGACAAAATCCGGCAATACGCGATTACACGCACACCAGGAAGACTAAAACAGATCTAGTTTTGTGCTGCGCTAATCTACAGCCTTTTGATCATTCTTCCCTTAATTTATTCTCATCTTTCACAGGAGTCTGTTACATGCATAAGTGGAAACTAATAATTCGGATCTAACTTGAACATGTTAACCCACGACTCAAGAAACTGGACTCAACTGAATAACGAAAAACCAGCAAACTAAATACCCGGCTGAACCGGTCTTACCTGAGACTTCCCTAAACACCTAACTGAAATTAAATACAGAAAGTAAAACAGAATGCGCACAAGACTACAGAATAACTTCAACACTGGCGACTCAAAAACAAAAGACGCGACTCAAATAACTTGACTCCACATTTGAGTTAACTATGAAGGAAAAAGAACTCTCAGTCACTAAGCCACCCGGGTGCGGTCCTCCTGGTAGATTCTGCGGTGGATACGGTGACATAGGGGCAAACTGGTCCTGGTGACCTACTGTAGCCGGTACAAACGACCCTATTGACTCGACTGGTCCCAAGGTTGCCTGCTCCTGCTCCTCCGGATCTGGGTCATGCAGCTCCAGAACTGGCTTAGGCCAGGTCCATACAGAGCCATATCCAGCTCATGAATCCTCTGCATAGCATGAGCTAAGTTCTCCCGCAGCTGAGTTCTAGCCTCCGTGACCTCGTTGCGAGCTCTCTGCAGCTCTTGGACTGTCTCATCCATGGCCTCCTCCTGGGCGATAACATATCTCGCCAGGTGAGTGATCGTGGCGTCCTCCTCTAAGAACTCCATCCTGTCGTGGCGATTATCTCGGCGCGGGTGGTGACGAAAGACAGTGCCATCCAACTCTGCCAAGTAGGTGCAGGCGATCTGCCGCATCGCAAGACGTGCTGTCTCCTGAATCCCGACCTCGAATGAAGTTCTTCTGACGATGATGTAGATAGGACGGCTTGCCCTCGTCCGCTCTCGAGCATAAATAGTGATCTTGACATCCCAGGCGATATCAAGCCCTGCCCGCACTACAGTGGTCCCCTGATAAAGCGGTCTGTCGAAGCCTCCGAGAAGTCGCATCATACGCCATAGCTCAGCGGCGAATCCTCCAGTGCACTCTCCATATGTGTGGATACTCCTCATCTGCCAAAACAGACCTCGCTTAAAAACCCAACATAACAACAGAAAATGCAGCATAGGTATGATCAAGAGAGAAAGGATAAGTCGAGATTTCATTGATATTCTTGCTCAAGTTGTTAAATTCTTAGAAATTAGTTTTATCCACCTGGGCACAACTATCCTAGTTAGGGTCAAGACCTACAGTCAGCCTGCTCTGATACCACCTCTGTCGGGACCCTATTCTAAGAATCTGGACCCTCTGTGTATTCTGTGCCAGTCCAGGATCACGCTAGCACACACAGCCTTTACAGGGTTGCATTTTGTAGACATTACAGCGATACAATAATAAATAGTGCAAACGTTTATATAAACTTAATTGTACGACCTTATGGTCTCCTTACATGAATCAGCCACGCAGGGCTTACATTATTAGAGTATAAGGGAACAGTGGAAAACAATAAAACTTCGTGGAAGCCTTCATCTTGCCACAGGCTACCGACTGGGCTTGCCTCCTAATTATCCGGATCTTCAATGAACTCCTCCTCCCAGGCCGGTGTAGACTCCTCCACTGATGTTGGGGTTGATAGGCAAGGAGGAGTGAGTACTCAAGGCACTCAACAAGTAATGCACAGAATGCGGTACTATTACTACATGCAAGGCTTATCCTAAGGAATTGGCTTACTTGGTTCTTTTGCATCAAACAGCATTTTTAAACTAGCATCTTGTTTAGGTTGAAATTAGTGAAACAGTTATATATAATGTTAAGTTCTTCAAACAGTTTTTCTTTAAAGATTCTCGGCACACAGCATTAATAATTCATTTTCACACTGGCACACAGCCACCCATTCCATATTTTATTTTTGAAGATCTACCCCTTGACTGTAATCCCCGAGCAATGCTCAATACTGCGAGCATGACTATTCGAATAGATTTGACACTCTGTAGAGGTTGTACACTTTACCCACAAGATATAGTCGCTCACCACACAGGTGATTGTCCGCAACAAAGCCTTTGAGGAACCTCTATCTTAACCAATGAACCTCTCCAGTATTGCCTTCACTATCACTCCCCTCACACAGAGCCGAAGTATAGGACAGGCCAACACCGTTGGATGGGCACCAAGCCGTAGCATAGGTACGCTCCCCCACACAGATACACCCTCGTGTACTATCACCCTGAGGTACCAGAGGAAAGATATTAGAACCCTAATCAACTAGGTCAGTCCCATACCGGACATGTGGTTGTACGGGTGACTCAGTTCAAAGACTTGCAAGGTGAAGCCCTTAGCTGACCAAGGCAAGACTTTCATCACTCAACAGTGGCACACAACCCAATGTGGCACACAGACTCACATCACTCATCAACCCATTGCCACACAGCCCACTGGCACAAAGCCTCTTGCCACTTGCCCGGTCTAAATCATTTCCCACCCCGCTGATTATTGTGCAACACATGCCAATAACTCAACATCGATGCTGAACCACACAGGTCTCTGTACCTCAATCTCATCATGTGGCATCATCACACCACTTTCAAAATAAATTCAATATTTCATTAGTCAACATTGATACATTTTCCGAAAGATCATTCATGACTCGTTGCAAGGCTAAGCTTCTAATCACGGTCTACCCTCCCGTGTTGGCATCAATTAATATTCAACAAATACGAATAACCTTAGGGTGGACAATGATTTAAAGTCATACAAATAGTAATTTCAAGGTGGCGATAACAATATGGGTTGATTAGCTACCTACCCCAAATTACTTTAAATTCATTTTTAATTAATTTAGCATGCATAATTTCAAAGCAAAATACATTTAGAAGAAACTGGGATCAAAATGGTCAAAGCATCACTTGCCTTTAAAGAGTTGCTGGTCTTGATCCGAAGCTTGATCTTGAGCGATGAACTCTTCTTCGAAACTTTCCACCAAATTTGCGTCTACGCGTAAAAATTATATATACAATAAATAACCAAAAAAGTAGACCATATAACCTCAAAAATTCAATTAAAATGCACCATTAAAAAGGGCACAATTTTACAAATTTTTAGAGACTAGAATCACTTCAATCGGAGTTAAAATGCAAAAGTTATAGCCATTTAAAGTTTTAAATAAAATATAAATCAGAAAATCCGATTTGTTTTAATTATTTTTATACAGAAAAATTGGGATTTATGACGTCAGCATGACCTAATGATGACGTCAGCACCGAAATATTTTTATATAAAAAAATATTTATGACGTCAGCGATGGCGTCAGCATGACACGTGGAAGCCTTCTGGTACCGCCACGTCGCCTCGGTCTATGGGCTCGGTCCACGGCTCGGATCGGTTCCACTGTGGACTCGGTCCACCAGCACAGTGCTTCCACGCGGCAAGATCCAAGCCGTTCATTGAATCAACGGTTAGATCTCATGCGTCACACCACACTGCCTCGAATCCACGCGACGTGAAGAAGTGATCCTCCGGCGTGAAGAAGTGATCCAATCGACGCGGCTTCCTTCGGTGAACTCGGGATGGGGTCGGAGCACGGTGGAACGGCTCGGATGACGGTGAGAGGAAGCAAAAACAACGGCGGTGAGAGGAAGCAACTACGGCGAGCTCACACAGGTGCTAGAGAAGGTCTCGGCGTGGGTACAAGGAGTCTAAAAGGAGCAGCGAGAAGAGCTCTATACGGCGCAACAACCGACACTTTAAAAGGAGCCTCGACGTGCGCGCAAACACCGACGAAACGAGCGGAAACGCTCGGCGGTGTTAACTCCGGCGATTACGCCCGGTCGGTCTGACATGGCTCCAACACGGCCGTCAAGAAGCGACGATCCGATGGCGCACGTTCGCAGGCGACGCGGCGCTACGATGACCGTTGGATCTCGATCCGACGGCTCGATTGCTCGGCGGCTAGGGTTTCGGCAAAGCGGCTGCTCGGGCCGATGGCGCGCGGGCTGATTTGGGCCGGACCGAAGGGTTTCGGCCTAAACACTATTCATCTAATTTTTAATAATTTTTTAATTAAAATAATTCAGATAAATAAACAAAGCCAAAATAAATAGCAAAAATACCCAGAAAAATTATGGAAAATATTTTGGAACATTTAGAACTCTTTGTATGAATTTAATAAAACTTTGCATAAACCTTTGTATGAATTTAATGAAATTCAAGAAAGGTCAAAAATGAATAAATCCAATTAAATTCTAATAAATTCTCAGAAATTCTCCAAAAATAAAAAATACTCCAAAAATTTAAATTAGAGTAAATTTTAGGGTGTTACAGAGATTAATGGATAATTCATAGCATATAATTGTTCTAGCATATTGTAGTAGAGTAACAGATTAATGGATGATCTTAAAGAAAAGTGTATCTGTTGACCAATTAAGTACGTACCAACGATAACTTCTAATCTCTAAATAGGTTTGGTCCTAATCCCATTCGAGGAAATGTTGTTCGGGCAAGTTCCTAAGCTATTGTATAACTCTAGAGAATATTTTGATAGCATCTCCCCAGTGTTCTACAAATACATATCTCGACAACAAGTCAAGAGGGGAATGTATCCGAAAAACACCAGGGAGATGCTTCTGAAACCTTCTCTGGAGTTGTACAACAGCCCATGATCTTGCCCGAACCACATTTTCTCGAACTGTCCAAAAAACGTGGATAATTTGAGACTACTTCCTTATAAATATGCCATTTCGGCATATTTATAAACAAGCACCCTCGAATGAGAGATGTAGGTTACACAATATAAACTCTAACATTGATCATATTGCAGCAACAATAATGAATAACCATAAGACATCCTAAAATGAATTGAAAATGCGGTATTAGCAAATTTCTTATTACTTTAATTCGAAGCATAATGAATAACCATAAGACATTGTCATAAAAGCTAGTGAAAGGAAAGCTAATGAAAGGATACTGAAACATGATATTCAATAATATCAAAGCATGTAAGCTCATGGATGTACACAATACAAGAAATGCAGGTGCACAATATCAAAGTGTATGACTAGTACACAATACAAGAAATGCAGGTGGTTGAAAAGGAACGAATGTCATTTTAAGGATATTATTCAGGAATCCGCTACAGATAAAAAGGAAAATACCATGTAGGAAATGACTTGATTCCAGATGCAATGCACTATGTAAATTTTAGAGCAACAATTGTTTTTGACAAAATCTAGTTATTTAGGCCCTGTTTGGTATAGCTCCAGATCCCAACTCCACCTCAGAGCTGGAGTTTGTAGGCTAAAATAAAGTGAATTAAGTCTATATTTTTAGTCTAAAATGTATAAACAAGATGACACATCTAAACACTCTTAATGTACCCACAGCTCCAGCTCCATAAATTTCTGGAGCTAGGAATACCCTGCTCCACCAACTCCACGGATTTTGGTGGAGCTGGAGCTGCCCCAAACACCCCCTTAGCATCCTAATAGTATGTCTGGCAGATTGTGTATGCAAGGAATTTATAGTATTCAAAGATAGAGAGTGTGGACGAAAGGAGTTTCTAATATTCACAGATAGACAGTAGATCAACCGATTCTAACTATTCTTTACGCAGAGAAAGTAACATAGATAGATAACAGTCACATAGAAGAGAAGTGATAGGGACATCGCATAGTAATCCAAGTAGCATACGATATAGTAAAAAAGTGATGGTTCGTGACGATTGATTGCTAAACAAAAGTAGTTGTATGCACATATCCATTCATGTCATAAACAATGTCTATTGTCTTGAGTATCATGCATGGCGTACAAAGATTTATTTGGGAGAGTGTAGATATTGTATGGTAGTCAATAGCTTCAGCAAGATACATGTCATATTCACAGTAGAAGTCATAATTGCATATGATTAATAGAACTAATATTGAGCCATCGATGCAAGGAAGATAAAAGGTTGTAGTTCGGCAATGGAAAAGGAAACACGGTCAGAGGCTAATTTCTTGTGATATAACAATAGTTGGTTATACCTTTTAAGCAACACCAAGTTAGAGAATGTGTGTAAAGGCAAAAAAAACTTTATTTTGGTCCGAAGCCTAAGAAAAGCACTAAGTGTAATCAATCCATAATAAAATGAACACTTAGAACAAATTGATGAGTAGAGTAATGAACTAAAGATGACACAAATTGATGAGGCGCATAGGGAGATGGACCGAGGGGGCCTGGAGGTGCAGAAGTGTAGATCCTAGTATGGCCGGGCGCTCGTGAAGTAGGCAGCGTGGCCAGGGCGCTAGGGATAGGGGGAGTGGTCGGGGGATGGGGGCCGGGGGGGGGTAGGGAGGGGCCAGGGCGCAGGGCACAGGGGGCGCGGGGGGCAAGGGGCGTAGTGTGGGGCGGACCGGAGGTGGAGGTGGGTCGACGGCACAGAGGAGGAGCAGTCAGAGGTGAGGACTTGGTTTAGCACTTGCGGGCGTAGTGAGCTGAGCTGCTGAGGAAGTATCCTTATATACAGATGATAAACACATTGCTATCATTTTTTGTGAAAACTGACACAGATGATTTAGCCATTTCTATTGTTTTTTTGTGGAACCGACACAGATGCACAAAAATTTCAATCGGTTTTTCTAGTGGAAACGATACAGACGAATAAGACAGTGCTACTAATTTTTACTAGGAACTGATACAGATGATTTAGCCATTGCTATCGGTTTTTTGTGAAACTGACACAGATGCACAAACATTCCAATCGGTTTTTCCAGTGGAACCGACACAAATGAATAATATATTTCTATCGATTTTTACTAGGAACTGATAAAGATAAATCTGCCATTCCAATCGGTTTTTTCTGTGAACTGATACAAATGTTCCATCTAGTCCCATCGGTTTCATTTCAAATCGACAGCAAAAAGGAAATCACAATCGGTTCCACTGGGAACGATTGTGGTGTAAATTTTTTTAAATCTTTCAGAAAGAAATGGAAAACTCCAATAAGAAACAAATCAATATATTTCAGAGCTGAGTAATGTTAGGAAAAGAAGGTTGTTGACATGAAAAAGCTATGGAAAATAGTATCTATATGCATGTCATAAACTGAATAAAATCCTCAAACCTACATCGACCATTCTAGTAAATATGTTCTAGTTTCTTTACATTGCATGATCTAGCTAATGTAATCTCGTGTTTCAACCAAATATTTGAAACACATAGCATCATTTACATTGACGTAGTCCCTTTATTTACAATACAACCCTTCTTGATGATCTACACGCATGTAATTTGTTCCATGTGTGTTGTCATCACCGCTAAGACTTGCAGTATCTGTAAATGGATGTATTTCATCGAATTGGTCGTACTCTTGTTCATCTACGATATTTTCAACTCCAACGATCCGTCTCTTGCCATGAAGGATGACGTGCAACCTCGGATTGGCCAGATCACGCATGTAGACGACTTGAGTTGCTTGCTTCGCAAGGATGAATGGTTCATCTTTGTAGGCGAGTCTATTGAGATTCACAAGAGTAAAACCTCTCTTGTCGACCTTCACTACGTGTGGAAGTCTCACCCACTTACATCGAAACAATGAAACTTGGTATATTCCGTAATCGAGCTCTCAAATTCCTTCGATCATCCTGTTGTAGGAGTTAATTGCGGTTGAGGATCCTCTTTACTAGTTTTCTTCGAATAAAGCATCTATGCTCACACCACTATTTTGAACAGTATTCTTTGCATCTTGACATTCAGCGTAAAAGGTGTTTCCATTAATATCGTACCCCTGCCATGTCTGTATATTAAATCTTGATCCATCAGCCAACTATTTGACATCCTCACTAATGGAGCCCTTCGCCTTTTCTTTGAACTATGTGACAAATCGATCATTGTGTTCTCACGTGGAGAAAAGCTCATCCATATGTAGATTCTCTTCCCGTAATATCAACTTGTATTGCTCGATGTATGGATGAACTTCTGCGTTGTACTGTAATACTATCAATGAGCTTTATAATACATATCAAGCTATGAACTTGTCAGTTTGGACCCAATGGTTCATTTGCCACTAAGTCTGCCCTCATGACAAGATAAAGGAACACCAATTGCCTGTCTTCCACCTAGATATTCCACACAGAACGTAATAACCTCTTCAGCCCCAAAACCTTCAACAATACTTCCCTCATTATGGAAACGACAGCCCGATCTTCCGACAGGTAGTACTAACTCGATTGGTGGAGAACTCGACGTTGACGATCCGGCTTCCAATCAGAACTGATTCGAACCCTGTAATCTGTCGGGACCTGAATATGCAAATCCGAACCCTATGTGAATATCGCACTAGTCCAGGATCACGCTAGCGCACACAGGCTCAATATAGATGTTATCACAATTATACACAGCGGAATATAGCATAAACATCATTAGTTAATAATAACTGTTGTCTTACATGATTATTGCCACGCAGGGCTTAACTAAGAAATAATAAATAGGCAGCAACGAAAATAAAGTAAACGTAGTAGCTCCTCAGTTTGCCACAGGAAACTGACGAGGCTTGGACCCTAAGCATTCGCATCGTCACGATACTCCTCCTGCAAGACTGGCGTAGCCTCTTCCTCTTCTGAAGTTTTTATTGTGGGGTGAGTACATAAAGCACTCAACAAGTTGTGCACAGAAATGCAAGTCTAATATTCTATATGCATGGCTTATTCCAGGGAATAGCTTAACATGGCTATTTAGCAGTAAAGCAGCATTTATAACAGATTACAGTAATTAGATTGAAAAACAATTAAACAATAACAATAGATAATAGATTCATCTTTTCCAATAAACAAGATATCCAATCCTGAGTCAAGCTCCAACTTTCCATGGCAATCCAGCCATCCCAACAAGTTTCTTTTAATAAGAATCTAACCCTTGATTGTAATTCCCGAGCATTGCCCAATACCGCGAGCATGGCTATCCGAATAAATTATACACTCTGCAGAGGTTATGCACTTTACCCACACGATGCAACCAAACACCACAAAGGCGAGTGATCGTTACAAAGCCTTTTACAATGCTATGCCTAGACCCAGTACTGTTCGCTAAGGTTTCAACACTGAAGGGTTAAACCACCACAACAGGACCCCCTCTTGTGCCATATGAGTTGCTCCATAAACCCGGGACCCACTATACACCCCAACAGCACCGAAATCTAAACATTACAAATTAGCCAGCTAGGCTGTCCCATTCCAGACATGTGGTTGCACGAAAGACTCAGGTCAAAGGCTTGCAAGGTTAAGTCCTTAGAGTTAATAAGGCAAGACTTCCACATACCCTTTGCCATACGGCCCACCTTGACATGCTGCCCCTTGCCACTTGCCGCAATCTAAATCATAACCACCCCAGTTGATTACCAAGCACCACGTGCCATCAACAATTCAACATCGTTGTGTGACATCCTCTTGCCACAACAAGTTAATCTCATCGTGTGACCACACATGACACACAAGTTCAAAACATTGTTTCATATTCCATTAGTCAAGATTAAACATTAATGATTCTAGTACATGCGATAACATGGCATGGCTAAGTAACTAATACAGTCTAACCATCCCATGTTGATTATCAATATTAGTCAACTATAGTTAACCAATCTAGGGTGACAATAGATCATGGCATACAAATGACAAGGTAGGGTATAGATCAATTTGGTATAATAGCTAGGTCCCAATTTAATTGAAAACAATTGTACATGTGACATAATATGCAATAAAGTAAAGCAATATAATGATTTTATAATCCTGGGTTCAACATGATCAAAGCACAACTTGCCTTGGAATAGGTTCTGATCTTGTTTTGGACTTGGGTCTTGAAGTGACGAATCCTCCTCTGGAACACCGAACAATTCAATGTCTACGTGAATCGAGACAAAAATAGCAAATAAACATCTAAACTGAGATCAAATAGACTCCAAAAATCTTATAAAATTCACCATTAAATATATATTGATTTTAAAAATTTTTAGAAATTTGAATCACCTAAATCTGAGTTCAAATGCAGAAGATATAGCTATTCAAAGTTTTAATAAATTCCGAAAATACTGAAATTAGAAATTCCAATTTTCCCGAATTATTTTTATAAAGAAAAATCACATTATTGCGCAAGCGACACGTGGACCAACCAGAGGCTGACACGTGGTTTCGGCACATGGACCCGGTCCACGAAACTTCACTGGTCCATCGTGGACTCGAGGTACTGTGCTCGTGAACCGGCTGAAGTCAACATGACGTCATCGCGACACGTGGTGCCTCCAGATTGCGCCACATCGCTCGGTCTACAGACTGTGTCCACAGCACAGTGCCTGCCCACCGTGCACCCAGTGCATGGCACCTTGACTCCACAGCCGACACGTGTCACGCATCCGCGCAACGATCGAACGGCTATGGATCTATATCCACGTGGCTGAATCCTGAGCATTACCTCTGATACAACAATTCGCATTACCGGTGACGTTCACTGAAGATGAGGTGATGTGGCATGATCGCAGTCATTCGATGATGATTCGACGGTCGACGAAGCTCGATCCCAGTGATGACAACATGGCGACGCAACTTCACCAGGCACGAAGAAGACGACGCACCCGACGTGAAGAAGTGGTAGAATCGACGCATCTTGGAACGGAGACTCTAGATCTAAAACCGAAGCGGCGGCAAATGGTTTAGCGGCGGCGAACGATGAAGAAAACAAACAGTGGCGCCTTCGGGGACTTCGGCGAGCTCTAGCGCACGAATGACGGTGACACAGCAATGGCGGCTGAGGCTACGGATGCGCAATGAAATGGCGATTATCAGCATGCGGGTTGTGCCTTAAATAGCCTTGGCATGCACACACAAAAGGAAACCCTAAATCATGCGATGGTAGAGGCGAATCGGCGGCAGATTCAGAAACTCGATCGTAGACGACGACTAAGAACCATCCGATTTGCAATGAACGGCTACGATGACTCCCGAGGGGATACGAGCTGATCCGCACTTTCCAAAACCAACGAATGCGATCCACTCTTTCCAAAACACCGCGATGCAATCTCCACTGCATGATCTTGATCCAACAGCTCCTAGGCGCTAGGGTTTCTGACCCCATCTTCAAATCACAAGCGTCCCTTCGCGATCCAACGGTCCATCCAACGCCGCGACATGGCTTGATGAAACGGCCGACGCTAACCCTAACCGGAACAGGCCAAATGGGCCACACGATAAATAATGGGCTGCACATGCAGTGCCGGGCTTTGGCCCAGTACCGTTTGCAATGATTTTTATCAGGTTTTTGATTTAAAATATTGACAGAATTTTGTTTAATTAGTTTTAGGCTATTTAATAATCAGTAAAATTCAATAAAATTCTTACAAATTCTTTGAGATATTTTGAACTCAAATAAAATATTCTTAGTAAAACTTTATATTAGCTTTGACTATATTTAATAAATTTTTACAAAAGGCCAATATACATTATTTGAATTAGCTTCAAATAAATTCTAGTAAAATCCAATAAGTTTAAAAAAATCACAAACGCATAATTAGCAATAAAATAATATTATAGGTAAATTTTGGGATGTTACAAACCTCCCCCTTAACAGAATCTTGACCCCGAGATTTAGGGCTAACTAAGAAATATGTTTGGAAATTCTAACTTCAGATCCTCCTCATGCTCCCAGGCTGCCTCATTCTCAGAATGATTACTCCGGTGAACTCTGCAAAAGCGAACAGACTTATTCCTATTCCTGCGATCCATGACATCCAAAATTTTGATTGGCTGCTCCTTGTTGGTCAGATCCTTCCGCAATTCAACTGTTTCTAATGGCATCTCCTCCGCTGGCACTCGAAGACACTTCTTAAGTTGTGACACATGGAAAACATAATGCACACCTGCCAACGACGATGGCAATTCCATCTGATAAGCAACCTCTCCTCGATGGCTCAAAATCTTGAATGTACCAACATATCTTGGAGCAAGCTTTTCATTGGCATGAAACCTTTTAACACCTTTCAAAGGGTAACTCTAAGATACACAAAGTCATCTGGCTCAAAACTCAAATCACGACGTCGATTATCAGCATAAGTCTTTTGCCTTGATGCGTGACTTTCCAACTTTCTCTTATCATAGCAACTTGTTCTTCGGCTTCCTTGAGAATATCAGGTCCAAACACCAAACGCTCTCCCGTCTCATTCCAATTCAACGTGGTATGACAAGCACGACTGATGGGAATGGTGGCCCGATCTTCTGACAGGTAGTAGTAAGTCGATTGGTGGA
The DNA here is from genome assembly GCA_036346275.1 of Otatea glauca. Taxonomy (NCBI): domain Eukaryota; kingdom Viridiplantae; phylum Streptophyta; class Magnoliopsida; order Poales; family Poaceae; genus Otatea; species Otatea glauca. The sequence continues at coordinate 45,728,937 of CM070715.1, read as the reverse complement.
GAACTCGACGTTGACGATCCGGCTTCCAATCAGAATGGATTCGAACCCTGCAATCGCTACACCACGGCTCCTTTGGTTATCAACCACGCACAAACACGGTTGACCACGCCAAGAAGGCTAATCCCTACATGTGAATCGAGAACACAAGCAAGAACGTAGAAGATGCAATCTGAAATTGTGAATAATATTAAGCACACGAGTTGGGGTTCCACAAACCGATGAACAGTGAAAAACTGACAAAGTGTCTAGTTATAATCTAAGCAAAACCCATCTATTCTAGCGACGGCTACTGAATATATGTGAGGAAAATGGCAAGGGAGGCGACCAATGGGGTGGTCGTGAAATCCTAGGTCGTACAAGGCCTTTGGGCCCAAGTTGAGGTGGCGCAGCACTTGACAGATTTTGTTCGTCATATTGATTTGGCGATTCCTATCGATCCAAAAGGAGTTTGGATGTTAAACCACTTCCGTTGGAAATCTCTCGTCGTGGGCTTCTCCGTAGTGTCCAAGAACGCCTCAAACAGACTTCGTATGACCCAGATATGGTTATTGTTATTTGGACTGCTCCTGGGGGCCGAACTAGACTCGTGAACGAATTGGGCTTGATCTTGGGGTGGGCTTGGAGCATCAGAAGTTGTTGGGCCCTTGTCTTGCCTTGAGATAGAAGCATGGCTTGCTGGGCTGGCATGGTCTCATCATACTTCCGCAATGCCAAATCAAGTTCAACCAATTGATGTGGATGCGAACGAGAATGATCAACAAGTTCAAACCCTACCTCAAAGAGTCAATTATGGACTCTCCAAAGATCATCCAATAGATCAAATATTGGGTGACGTAAGTTAGGGTTTTCTAACTTGATCTCGTGTCATTTCTTTTTGTGAGCATTACTCTTTTGTGTCTTCTCTTGAACCTACTCATGTAGATGATGCTTTAGATGGTCCGGATTGGATGAACTCAGTGCATGACGGGCTCAACAATTTCACTCGAAATGATGTATGGACACTAGTCAAAAGACCCAAGGATCACAACGTCATCGGCACAAAATGGGTATTTCGAAATAATCAAGATGAGAATGGTATTATGGTAAGAAATAAGGCAAGATTGGTGGCACTAGGTTTCACACAAATCGAAAAACTAGATTTTGGTGAAACCTTTGCACCCATGGCTAGATTAGAAGCCATTTGAATCTTGCTTGCATTTGCATCTTGTTTTGATATTAAGTTATTTCAAATGGATGTGAAGAGTGCTTTTCTAAATGGATAAATATCAGAGTTGGTATTTGTTGAACAACCTTCCGGTTTTGAAAGTACTAAATACCCAAATCATGTATACAAACTCTCTAAGGCGCTATATGGTCTCCAACAAGCTCCTAGAGAATGGTATGTGCGACTTAGAGATCTTCTACTTTCAAAGGGTTTCAAAATTGGGAAGGTTGATACAACTCTCTTCACTAAAATAATAAATGAAAAATTCTTTGTTTGACCAATCCATGTTGATGATATTATATTTGGCTCTACTAATGAAGATTTTTGCAAAGAATTTGGTGGATATGATGTCTACGAAGTTCGAGGTGTCCATGATCGGAGAGTTGAGTTTCCTCCTTGGGCTTCAAATCAAGCAACTGAAGAATGCGACATTCGTGAGCCAAACCAAGTACATAAAGGATCTACTCAAAAGGTTTGGCACGAAGGATGCAAAGCCCATCAAGACTCCAATGACATCCAACGGGTATCTAGACCTAAATGAGGGAGGTAAACTGGTAGACTTAAAGCATTATTGTTCCATGATTGTTAGTTTGCTTTTTGTTACCGCATCTAGGCCCGATATCATGTTTTGTGTGCAACTGGCACTACCGACCTAGAAGGGCGGTAATGTCACTCGGTCGGCACTACCGACCTAGCACGGGCGGTAGTGCCGACCTCACAGTAACGGCTAGTCTGTCAGTGCATTTAATGCTGTGGGACCCCAGATTTGCTATCCAGAATCCCTGTGTATTTCTGTACTAGTCCCAGATCAACGCTAGTACACACAGTTCACAGTGATGAATCATAACCGAAAAGCACAAATTGAAAAGATAAATACTGAGTACTGGCAAAAAAAAAGCTATTATTACAAAACCAGGCCACATGACCTTTAAGTTTACAGCAGTGGAAAAAAGAAGCAAAATGGTAAAGCCAATAAACTCCACAAGCAGTCGACTGAAAAGGAACGTGCGCATAGCTCTCTGGATTGTCTTCATCATACTCCACATCGTAGAACTCACCGTCATTCGTAGCATCTTGGAGAGCTTCTGACGAAAGAATTTATTGTAGCATGTGAGTACAAACGTACTCAGTAAGTCTAGGAAATATGCAGGATGCAAGGCCTTCCAAAGATGGCTTAATATGGTTCTTTTGCACAAAGCCTGATTTAACAAACATTATTAATAATAATTTTCACAAAGCAGTTTTAACAATTATTTGTACAATTGAAATTATTTATAACTCTAGTGAAGGTTCCATCCACCAACACTAGTATACAGGCTCTATCCGCCCAATTAAAAGATCTTGTTTAACCATCACATGACTCCATCCGTCATGATTCAAAATAGGTTCCAACCACCTGACTGGCTCCAGCCGCCAGGAATACATCCGGAAGTTCTAACCACTCCCAGACCCCAAAACATCAGTTTTTAAAACCAAAAACAAAGTCTACCAATATGAAAGCATTCTTTGCTTGCCCTTGACCGTAGGCACGGCTATTCGAATAATTTTACACTCTGCAGAGGTGTACAGCTTTACCCGCAAGACATGATCGTCTCTTGTTGCCATGCGCAATAAGCACACTTCCTTTGGTGTGTTGGCAGAGAGATCATGACAAGGCTTTTACAATGCAATAATCTAACCTGACTCTACCCGCTGAGGTTTCACCGCTGTTAGGGTTCCATCTACCCCGTACAGAAGCACCCTCTTGCGCCTTGTGGGAAAAACAAACTTGCCTCCATCTGGCACCCACATTCCACCATCTCGCGAGTCTAAGTTAAATTATTACAAATTATTCAGCCAGGTCATACCCATTTACACATGTGGTTGTACGGTTGTGCTTAGAATGGACAATCAGAAGTGTCGGTCCTTAATTGACTTGGGCGGCACAAACACAACAGAAACCAGTGCTCCATCTGCACCCGCCAGACAAACCGATGCGCCCAAATCTAAATTATTTTCATTTTTATTTTACAAATACAGCGGCATACATATTGCCACAACTTTTCAAATTCATAAATTTTCACAGTTTCAAAGTAACCCATCCATAGGTATTTGATCGACTTTGCATTTAAGCACATCTAGCGCACTAAACAAAATATATCATAACATATTATTATTATGACATATCACAGCAACCTAGGGTTACAACAATCAAGGATTTCAATATCAAGGTGGTAATAACAATTGGGATTAATTACCAACCTAAATTTTAACATCATCTTTTAAATAATAGCGATGCAAGTTATAAAACATTGTAAAGCATTTATAAAACATGGGATCAACATGCGTCAAGTAGACTTGCCTTCGTTGATGAGGAGGGAAGGGTCACTCGGCAGACCGACACTTACTTCGGCGACGGCAACAGCTTCTTCGACTACGCGCAAAACGGAGCGACCGATAAATAAAACAAAATAAATAAAATCTAAAAAATTATAAAATTAGTATTGACAGAAATAAATTGAATTTATATGAATTTAAGAAGAAGAATGAGGTCAATCGGACTTAAGATGACAGAGATCGGATATTTTGAATTCAAAATTTGACCTTTCGCCGGGCTTAGAGAAGAAATGGTTGCCGATAGAGCTCCTATTAGAATTTTGAAAATATGATTTTAACAGATGTAAAGGACACTCAGAGGAAGCTCCAGTAAATATTTGAGGACAAATGGAGGTCGGGAGCAACCGGGAGAGCTCACCGAATGTTCGTCGGAGTTCGGAAAGAATGGCTTCCACAGGGAGATCTATTGGATGGATTGGAACAACTCAAAGCTGAGGATGTGAGGAATGAGAAGGGGAACTAGGGGTTCAATTTATAGGACGATCGGACCAGTGGATCGCTAGAATAGTAACCGAGATCGCCGGAATTTGAAAAGCTCAAACAGCTGAATAAATGCGGGTCGGGTTGCTTCGGGTACTGTAGCGATGGGTCCACTGTAGCTTGCGGGCGGGAAGAGAAACGGATCGGATGAACAGTAAACAAAATTATTAATTCCGAAAATAATTAATTTTCCACTGAAAATTCATATTAAATCCGAAAATGTGCAAATAAATTTTATTAAATATGGGGATTTGAAGAGATACCGGTTTCAGCAATAAAAGCATAAATAAATATTTTTAAATAATAAAAAATTACTATTTATAGCACAATAATTAATTTTTAAATGTTGAATATTAAATAGGCTTGGGAAAAATAGTAAAATCGTTCTGAAAATTCTGGGGAAAATCTCAAAAATACTTTAGAATATTTTTATCCTAATAAAATTTGTTTTGGAATGTTTAGAGAATTTTTGAATTGGATTTTAATTTTGGATATCCGGATGAAAATGGAATTTCCGAATGCGAATGGAATAAATTCTATTTTTGGATAGAAATGAATTCCAGGTTAACTAAAACTCCGAAGAAAACCCAAATTCTTGAATTAATTATTTTTAATTAATTTTTAAAAAAAATCGAAAATGGGATGTTACAAATGCTCACAGTAAACCGTTGGACCTAAGACCAGCAGTACCGAACCCAAATGGGCGGTAGTGCCGGCCACCCTGAATTTTTCAGGGGTTTGGTAGCAATGGCTAGCACAATTGATGAGGGCTATAAATACACCCCGATATGCAGCATAGAGCTTCTTCTTGACTCCTATTGCATATTCTTGTGCTCTATTGTGCATCCCTTCTACTCAAGTGTATTAAATTCACATTTGAGCAGTTGTTGAGTGAAAATCAAGTAAGAGCATTAAATTGAGCCATTTAGACACTTGATTCACCTCAAGTGACCGTCAAAGTTTTGTACTCTTGGAGGTTGCCACCTCCTAGATGGCTTGGAGGCGTTCGTGCACGGTGAGCTTCACAACGGAGGTTGTGAGGAGCCCTGGCAAGTTGTGATCAAGGAAGGCTCTTGAGGTTGGAGCCGGCTTGAAGTTGTTCAAGTTATCTCAACGTGGATTAGGGGAGACCGGCAAGTCTCCGAGATCACAAGATAAAATTTTGTTTCATTCTCTTGTGGTTTGTATTTATCATTCTTGTGCTTAGATCTATCTGTTGTTCATACTTGAATTGTTAGAGTGCTTAGTGATCACTAGAATATTTGGTTGAAAATATCCATAATTGCTATTCTAGACTAGTAATTTTATGAATTGCAATTAGAGCCAAAAAATTTGGAAACCTCCTATTCACCCCCTTTTAGTCGGTTATCCTTGATCCTACACTGACCACGAGCAGCATGTGATGCATGACATAGAAGCCGCACAGGTCATCGTTGCCCTGTTGATGACACTATGAAGAAAGAAAAAGAAATCAAGAGACAAAGAATAGATGTCAGAAAAAATTAATCCTATATATGTTAGGCGTTTGTACCTTGAAGCGCTTATACTCCAGCTTATCGCCCCTTTTGTCATCGTGTGGCCCTCTTTCAGCGACGTAGGACGAGAAACCCCTACATATATTGGAGAGATGCCATTGAGTCAAAAAAATGAACGTAGTTAAATTCAAAAAGTGTTAGCTAAAAATAGTGCACTTACTTCTCCAAAGCAGGCTTGATCGCGTAGGCCATCGCTCTCTTCTCGAGCGAGTTAAAAGTGTAGACTTTGTTTTCACTCGGAGCGAGCATGAGTAGAACCCAATAGTTGCTTATTAAATGGTATGCAGTGCAAGGAAATAAGTACACATACGGTTTAAGTGCGTACAAGTAATTGAAGGGTAAAGTACTACTTACTACTCGTGGTACGGGAATAGAACGAAGTTCTAATACCCCAGCCCGTTAATGAGAAGGCTCATGTGACCCATGTTGAGCGGTGGTGGGATTAGTCCCACATTGCTTGCACAAAGTGAGTTGTAGTAGTATACTAGTCATGTGCCCGTGCGTTGCAACGAAAACTCAATTTGCGATAAAAAATTTATTTGCAAAGAACACTAACTTTAATTATATTTCAATAGTAGAAAAAGTTTGTTCCTCCAAAGAGATTTGACTATCGGGTTAAATCCTCTTCAATCTCAACCGTTCATGTTAGATCCAACGAATCAAGTACTATGAAGGAGAACAGATAATCTTCACCAACTCTTAATTAGAATTAGTAGAGATATATCAATCCTTACCATTGAAGGAGGAGAAAGTTGTTAGTGTTATGCCCTTGAGGCAATCATTTAGATGATTGTAACATGACTATGTTTATGAATAATAATATGATTATTGGTCCAATGAATGTATATCATTGTATTGATCAACAAGTATGTGACTTGATTATGAAGCTCTTTACTTAATGATGTAATTCGATAAATATCTCTGATCGGATATCATCGTATAGGACTACGATGAATAGATCAGCACATGTAGTGATCGATGATCATGCTTCATAGATCATGGGATATGGAGATATCATCTCTACATTGTGGACCATGTTGAAGAACATGGGTTAGATAGACCCGCTATGGGACACTGCGAGAATGTTTCATTCTTATGTGTCATCGTGTATCTCATACCTAGAAGATGTATGATCCTTAGACACGAGATTGTCATATTCCCTACATGTGTAATAGTTTTCCTTGGGGCTATCAAACACTACTTCCTAACCGGATAGTTATAAAGGTAGCTTTCATGTTTACTATGAAACGTGCAGAGGGAAGTGAGCAGTCAAGATGGAATTTGCCACTCCAATGAAACGGAGATATATGACAAGGCCACTCGTGTGATATGATTAAGAAAGTGCATGGCCATGCCGTGATTGAGGAGTCAATCACAACTTATTAATATATCACGGATACGAGAGATGGATTGAATCATCAAAGGATGACATGCTTCTCGCCTTGAGATCAATCTTCATATACTTGGCAAAGGGATTATTACATGAGTTCTTTTGATAGGTTCTGCTCGATTTGATCACAAGATGTTTGGGAGTTGGCATACTTTGCAAGAAGCCGCTACCAACTTTTGGATTGAAAAGGATTTTTCGAATCCATGTCCAAACGTATGTGAACTCGCAGGTTACACACTTAATGGGCTGGGACACATTAATTTGGATTGGATCCGTAATTAATGAACCTCGTGGGCTTAGCATGTGGTGGGCCCTGGTTTAGGTTTCATCTCGTGGCTATATAAGGAGGAGGAGGAGGGCGCAGAGTGTGCTTTCCACGGTTTAGGTTTGATTCACTTGAAACCCTAGCCTCCTCCTCTCTCGCCCCTGCGAGCGACTAGGTGCTTGCACACGCGCACGGCGTTCCATCTCTGGACGTGTGGACTACTGCGGTGACGCTGCTGCGACTGCGGCGTGGGAGGACGATCCACGGCGAGGCAAGGACGATCCACTACATCGACGCAACGACTGCGGCGAGGACGAACCATTACATCGACGCGCGAAGGATTCCGCAACTGCGCGTCTAGTGGTAATCTTATCTACGATCCCCTTCTTGCGAGTAGCTTTCTGGTTGCGCGGTAGTTTTTTTTTTGTGCTAGCGTAGCATACCGCGTTTCCCTTCAAAAGTTACTATCTTCCTCTTGCAGGAAATCTTCTTGCTTCTTGCACGTAGCCTTTCTCTTCTCTTCTCTTCCTGCGTGTGTCTCCACTACCGACTAGCCTGTCCTCCTAGAGATTAGAGTGGGTGCCCTCTAATAGGGAGTAGATGAAAGCAGAAGGCAGCGTACGCAAGCGGATGGAAGCTAGGTCTCCCCGACATCTTCGTGATTGGCACGTGATTTGGTTGCGTGATTCTTTCTTTTTAATCTATGCATTTCCATATATGATGAGTATTATCATTCCCGTATTATGGGATATGGTGAGTATATCATTCTATCCATATAGGACATGATAAGAAAATCCTTCCATTTATAAGATATACAGGACATATTCCATAGTAAGAACATATGAATAGAGATATGCTGAAATAATATTTCTATTAAAAAAAGATATGATAAAATCCTTCCATCTAAGATATGATTAAATCATCTTCTATCTCAGTCATTCATGTCAGATCCAATGAATCATATACTCTAGAGGAGAACAAACCACCGCCACCAACTCCTAATCAGAAGTACTAGAGATAAAGTCTGTTGGGTCCAAACATAATACCTCCGGGTTAACCCTTTTACACGAAGCGAGGATGAAAGTGTAAGTGGGGTGCTATGCATGCATAGGTCCGCCCTACGATAGGCTGGACTTTGAGCTAATTTGAGCCAGGGTGTTACAGATGGTATCAAAGCATCAACCTTCGCTGCACGGGCGCGTGTGGGACAGGGGCACGGGCATATGGCGCATGGTGCATATGGGCCGGAGTGGCCACATGGCATGGCATATGTGCCAGCATTGGACACACGACCGTGTACTGAGGGTTGGTTCTGGGTATCGGCCGTGTATATAGTGTGCTGCCGAGGGCGTCGGCCCTTAAGGGGTGTGAGTGTAACACCCCGGCCCGTTAATGTGAAGGCCCATGTGGCCCATGTGGAGTGGTGGTGGGATTAGTCCCACATTTCTTGCACAATGTGAGTTGTAGTAGTATATAATGCCTGTTGGGTCCAAACATAACACCTCTGGGTTAACAAGTCCTTCTTCGACTCATCATGCAATGCCCCCTTGATGTAGCTGGCAATGAACTCCAGTTGAAACCTCTCCATGGTCGCAGACACAAGCTCGGGGTCGACAAACCCAACTAGTTGTAGACTCATCACGTCTCGCTGCCTCATTGCCCCGCAACTCGTGTCGAATGTTAAAAAACAAAATACGAAATCTGAAGGATCGAGATGGTGATTAGAGGGGGGTGAATGATCCCAAATTAAATTTTACCCCCAAAGAACATCACAAATGCAATTTTTCACCCAAAGAAACCAAGCCAAAATAATTCGGTGTCAAACGGAGGTGGAAGAATCAGTTTTTCTCAAATTTTACCATGAGGCCGGCACTACCGCCCCTGTAGGGGCGGTACTACCGAAGTTACTATAGTTACAGTAAAAATAGGTATATGAACAGTGATTCCAGCACGAGTTCAAAAAGAAAAATCAAGGAATCTTTTGATCCATTGATCCAAACTCAATAAAACTTTGTGGACACCTTCCTATGGATGTCAGGAACCTACTGCATCCGGTGATTGCAAGAATCGACGTCAAAGTTCCAACCTTTTTCAAATTTACGGAAGGGTACACAAGAACGGGTACAAAACCAAAAGCTGAGCCCCAAACTTGCTCGTGGGTTCTTGATGATCAAGATGATCCTAGATGACTTCTCACATGTCACAGCAAACTAGAACACAAGACAAGAATGCACAAAAACCCGATCTTCCAAGATTGATCCTCTCATGAACAAAAATCGGTTTCTTGTAAGAAAGAACACAACATTTGCCTAGATGATTGGGATATGGTCTGAAGAAGAATAATCCATCAATCATACATCCTTAACAAAAGATCCAAAAGCATTTAGAAGGAGGGGAGCCAAATCCAACTTGCATGAAAGTAAATTGCATGAATGTAAATTACGGAATTTAAAGACTGAATTTAAAGCATAATGTAAATGCAGAAAGTAAATTCAGAATTGAGAGGAATGGATTAAACATTCATTTCTGGAAGGGAGGTTTACAAAGCCACACAACAAAGTGGGCAAAACTAAAAGAGCACAACAACCTCAAAACCTTCAAGAAGGGAAGGCAATCCTACCTCTCTATTTATACTACTCTTGGGTCATCCTCCACCCTTGGATGAGTCCTAAACCCTAAGCCACAACATCAAGGGCTAGGATTGACCCACTCATACAGCCATGCAAGGGCTAACCCAAAACCCAACAAGCAAATGGATTTTTGCACGGTTTTCAAAGCATACTGACTAGACCCGCTAACCTATCAACTAGACCAAGATCCAATGGCCCTCATTGATACATGCAGCGCCTAACTAGCATCTCGTCCATTCCTTGTATTCACGGCTTACCACGACTCCGTCTCCGATCATCTTTCGATGACCCTAGATCGTCTGAACCTCCAACACACCTCGCCTAGTCCCGATCATCCTTCGCCTCACCATGATCTAGCATCATCGACCTGCAACCATCAAAAACATGGGAACACATCACATAGCATTGTCCAAAATGATATGCAATACATAACACACAATTCCAAAAATCAATTTCAACATTCGCTCAATAGGCCGGCACTACCACCCTCTGGGGCCGGTAGTACCGCTCGGCCGGCACTACCGCTCCCACATGGCCGGTAGTGCCGCTGGCCTAAAACCCCAGCAAATACCCTCTCTGGAATATAACTACCGCTCACCTCGGTCGATACTGCTGCTCGGCCAGCACTACCGCTCCCACATGGCCAGTAGTGCCGCCTCTAGTAGACACAACTCAAATTGCTCCAAATTGAAAATCCAATTCAAATCAAACTCAAACCAGAGCAAACCAAGATCAAATTCAGTCAAATACTCATCACAAACATGGGTAGACCTCCACATGGTCTTTGCTCATAAGCTTAGTTTTGAAAATGTGTCATTTTTAGCAAGATTTGACAAGTGCAACACTTCGCAAAAGTTTCAAAGCTAGAAGCAAAACCGCTCTAAGGATCAAAAGGAAAACCTAGAGTTCAACCTACTCAACACTTTGAGGAATCTAGAAGTGCATACAAGGTCCTTCGGGCTCATTTATCACTTAATTCAAATTTTGCTTTAAGGTCTTAAAAGACATAGCGGGGTGCAAATGTTTAACATTATTTGCATTCTTTACCCACATATGTTTTTTTGCATTATTTTTTAAATCAATTGACTCAAGCCATATTCGACCATCTCAAGAAGAACTCTTAAGAGTATGGTCTTGGTCATACATGACACATTCCAAGTTCATCCCAAGTGCAATGGGAAGTTGTCTTGTGAATGCGAGGTGCGGAGTCTAATGTGCACAAATTGAGTCAATTTTGGTTAATTTTCATTTTAGCACATTGATTTATGAGCAAAAGAAGGACTCAAGTATGGATCAAACAAGTTTCACTCAAGTTGTTATAGGGACTCTAGAGAACTCCAAAATTTCACAAATCATGGCAATTACACCTAGAGAAGAAACTTAGCAAGTAAAAACAACATGTTTCATCAAGTTTTTCTTTCAAAGCTTATTTTCAAAACTAATGGGCTGACATGAAGAGAGAAATGGGCTGAGGCCAAATGGGTTTCGGCCCGAATCTATTTTACCAATTTCAAATGCTTTCTCGAAATTAAAAAATTCACGAAATTCGAAGAACTCCAAATAAATAGCAAAAATATCAGGAAAAATCCAAAAAATGAAAATACTTTGAGACATTTAGAACTCAAATAAAATATTTTTGAAAAAATTTAATAACAATTTTCATATATTTAAATAATATTCATAATATGCATAATTAAAATATTAAATAAACTTTAGAAAATTCCAACAATTCACAAAATTCACAAAAACCATAAATAGCACTAAAATTTCAATAAAAACAAAAAATTGGGATGCTACAATTGGTTTAGTGGGTTAGCCGTTGAGTGTGGATGGAATCTACTTTGTATCCAAGTTATGGTTTTTGTGGTGTGCCTGTCGACTTTTGTGGTCGGCAATGAATTTATAGGGCAGGTGCTAGATCTCAAACTCGAAGGTCACACAAGACAAAGGTTTAGACAGGTTCGGGCCCTCGACGGAGGAGGTAATACCCTAGTCCTGTGTGCTGGGATTATTTGGATCTCTTGGATCTAAGATTGCTCGATGTCTCTGTTGTTGCCCACCCTCTCCCTTATATAATGGGGGTGGGGCAGTTTACAGAGTCCCGATCGGTTAAGGGATTCTGATCGGTTATTGGATACTAATCTATTACAGGATAGAGTTTACATCTTTATCTTACCCTGCTAACAAATCGGATTACAATCGTATTTCTTATATCTAAATACTTGTTCAACTATCTCTAGGATATATCCCCTTCCGTACGGTTAGCAGGCTTGGCGCGAAGTTTATCCTCGGGCCTTCCACTCGGCCTTGTCTCTCCCTTAGGCACTTCTGGGCCGGTTATGAAGACACATGGGTTCTTATATTCCACAGTAGCCCCCGAGTGATTCATGATCCGATTGCTATATCTTCATCTGGGTCTCAACTTTGGATCAACGTTCTCAGCATCCAGCATAAACCGCTTGACTGGTTTCTTATTTGATTTGAAAGCTTCTCCTTGCAGCAAGGGGATTATGAAGGACTAGAATATAACCCTTGATTTTTTGCTCCAACTGATTATAATCTCCCGTCTGACAGGTTTATTATGGGTAGCATCGTGGATCTGGCCCATATCTCATATGAAGATTAGATATTTCTTCCCGCTCGAGGCGAAACCCTAATATCCTTCCTCTTCATGGATCAATACTAGACAGTTTTCGAAGTTGTTTTGACTTCCTGTGCCAATTCATTTTCCGAAAAGCTCTTTGGCTTCTAAAACTATCTTAACTCCAAGTCTCCTCGGCTTCTGATGTCTCTACATCTTCGCACTTACTTCAACCTTACCATATCAGCGATAAAAGATGAACCAGTGCTTTTAGAACTCATTCTCTCATGCTTAGTTCTCTATTTTCTTGCACCAATCTCCACCTTCTTCTTGAGTGCCCGCGCAATTTCAAAATTGATTTTTTATCTTCAGGCAACCTTATTTATTTTTATTAACTCATGGACGGCCAAGATCCAGAACTTGCCGAGGAGTGGGCGCTATTCGACGCCGCCATGGCCGAATGGGCTGAAGAAGAGGTCATTGCCCGTGACCGCGCCGCCGTTAACGCCTTCCTCGAAATCGTCCCTGCCCTTTATAGGGCTAATGAAGCTCTTGTGGAAGCGCTTGGTCGTGTAGGCCGCGGAGAAGTATAACACCCCTGTAAATGTTAGAAAATCTTTTCCCAGGCATAATGCCTGGGGAATTTATATAATAAAAAAATACCTTCCTAATGATGACTGTTGTTATACATAGCTTAGACCCAACTTGGGGTATATTAAAGCTTGCATGGCTCTTTGGTCGAGTGATATCCATATCCGACTGACGCAGGATATATCTTAGATCCAACTTGGGACATATCATATTCACGTGGCTCTTGGCCGAGTGATACCCATATCCGACTGTCGTAGGATATAGCTTAGGCTCGACTTGGGGCGTATCATAATTTTCTCGTGGCTCATGGCCGAGTGATACCCATATCTAACTGTTGTAGGATATAGCTTAGGCTCGACTTGGAGCGTATCATAATTTTCTCGTGGCTCTTGGCCGAGTGATACCCATATCCGACTGCTGTGGGATATAACTCTGGTCCATCTTGGGACATATCAAGGTTTATCCAAACGGTATCCATACTCGTTTATTACGATGCACAGCTTATCGACCCATCTTGGGGCACACCATTGGAACCGTGCCTTATCAGGATCAACCTATGATATATGATTAAGTCATGCGGTAACCAACTAGTGACCTAACGTGGGGTATATCACAAGAAGATATTTTTAATCCAAACTGGAGGACACCCACGTCTCGCTTAGTTCGATAGGTGGTTAAACATCCCATTGTGGGGAGCAATGTGTCCCAAATATGACTTGGTCAAACCATGACTACCTCCGCATGCCAGGACGCCGGGCTAGCAAATCATTACGAAGCATAGAGCAGGGTTAGGTGTTCTGCAATCTTTTTCCTGTCGATTCGGCAAAAACCTAATTTCCCCCCTTTTTAAGACTAAGCCAGGTATTGATCGATGGTTCATTCTTTCACAGCGCGCTCCAGCCCCTTCTGCTTCCTTGTCTCTCCGACTTCTCCACCGCTAGGGTTAACTGCAGCTGTGCTCACATTCTTGCGCTATCATTGATCTTTCCTCCGAAAATGTCTTCTCATTCTTCCAAAGACACCTCTTCGCTGCCTTTGCCCCAAGATTGGACCACCTCGATAACGACGGAAGAGCGGTTGCAATCCATGGCGGATGACGGGGTTCTTCCAGCCCTGACTTTGATTTTCGCATGACCGGCCGCAGGTGAATCCATCCCTACCCCTCGTTCCGAAGAAATTGTGGTTTTCGAATCTTTCTTCCAACGCGGGCTGGGCTTTCCTGCCTGCGCTTTTCTTCGCGGTCTCCTCTTTTTCTATGGTATTGAATTGGTGAACTTGAATCCCAATTCTATTCTGCAAATCTCCCTCTTCGTTCACCTCTGCGAGGCATTCTTGGGCATCCGCCCTCATTTCAATCTCTTTCGTCACTTTTACCTCTTAAAGCCTTATCCCTCAAAAAACGACTCCAAGGTAATTGGGGGAGCTGGATTTCAGTTACGGGAAGGATTAAAGAAAAACTACTTTGCTATTCCCTACAAATCTTCAAACAAAGGCTGGCACCAGGAATGGTTCTATTGTGCCAATGTTGATCCTGCTCTCCCTTCTTTTGTCGGGCGCCGGCCTAAGGTCTCACGGGAGTTGGTCTGGCCCTCCATTTTGTTGCTCGCCGGGTACAACCTTTAAAGGAGCGAGTCCATCTGGGATATGAATTTGAAGGAAGGGACGATCCGACCCGGGAACTGCCCAAATCAGCGTCGAAGGAGCAGGTATATGCTCGGGTTGGCGACTTTTTCATCCCGAGCATAGAGATGTCCACCGCTAGATGCCCAAGATCCTTTACTGCATCAATTCCACCTCCTGAGGTAAGAAAGTTTAGCTGATAGATTTCCACATTTGTCTCTGAACGACTTTTAACAGTTGTAATACTCCTTTTTAGGATCGGTTGGCTTTCTTTAGTGATGCGTCTCTCCCAGAAATGCCTGTACATAAGAGAGCTCACTGGAAGCGACCTACGAGCTCCCAAGCCAGAGACCTGGCCGCTAAGAAGGGGAAGAAAACAATTGTCAAGGACTCCCCGAAGCCTCAGCGCCCGACTGGTGTTCTCAAAATCCTAGAACCACCAGCGCAAGCCCCGGTGCCTTCAGTTCCCCTTCCGCATAAGCCCGTGGTCCAGCCGAGTCCAACTCCGAGTGACTCGAGCGCTGGGGAAGAGCCTAGGGTTCCAGATCGTAGCACCCCAACTGGTCCGTCCGAAAGTGGTTCTGCCACTCGCAAGAAACCCCCAATGAGAATAAAGAAGTCTGACAGGTTGGATGTCCTATTGACTCTTATTCGACGCATTTTGCCGGCTTTTTCACCGATCATTCTTCTTATAGGAATCCTTCGTATGATGTTCCTGTCAAGACACCGTCCGGGGCCCCTGAAGAAACTGAGTCCCAGGACGTACATGTCTTGGTTGAGGAGGCCTCAAAATCTACCTCGCCTGGGGACACAGGGGCGCTTTACGAGCCACAACCGCTTTCATTGACACCCCGTGCTTCGGCATCGGGTCCTGCTGCCCAAGAGCCCATCTCCCGTCCATCCCCCGAGGTTTAAAAGATCCCCCGAGATCCGTCGACTCTTGTTCGCCCTCAACTCATAATGCAAACCGCTTGGGTTGATGAGGAAGACGGCTTGAAGTCCCTTGGCGACTCGGAGGAGGAGAAAGAAAGGAATGACTTTTACAGTCATGCCGCCGCTTGTGCTCGCCTGGCCTGAGTAATACTTTCACTACTCTTATCACCTTCTTGCTTGTGCTGGTTAGCATGTTGTCACCTTTCCCTGCGATGGTTACAGAAATTGGGAGAACGCTCTGCAAAGAAATCCGAATACCTCCAAAAGATGCTCCCGGAGGTCAGGACGCGTCAGGAATATCTGGCCAAATTGGAGCAGATCAAAGCTAAACATGCAGCCGAGCTGCAAAATCTCTGGTGAGAGGTCCAAGCCATGCGGGAGGAGAAGGAAACCCTGCGGTAGGAGAAGCTAGATGTTGTTGGCTCCCTTCGAGGTAGATATTTCCTGGACCATCCCTTGTTTTCATTTAATCGTCTGGTCTTTTGATCTCCTCATCTTCGTGTCAATTCGAGATTCTACTATTGTAAAGCTCCAAGAGCAACTTAAGGCCTCGGAGGTCTCCAAATTGAAATCGGAGAAGGAGCTAGAAGGTACGCTCAGCAGCTTGGCCCTCCCTTGCCTTCATTGTCTTCTTGGTACTTCTTAATAATCTGTTTCGCTTGCAGACTACAAGTTCAAGACGCGGGCGCAATACACCTCTTATAACGAGAAGGTCGAGGCCCTTGAAACGTCTTGTGCTAATCTTCGCGAGGCCTCTGACCCGTTGATGAGGTTGCTTCATCCTGGAGGAGAGAGGCCGCTCAGTAGGGACCAAGTTATTTCCCAACTGGAGGAAGCCCCCAAGGAGCTTAAGATACTCTTGAAGGAAATGACGACCAATGGTGCTAGCCAGGCTCTGGCAATCACCAAGTCGCTTTATCCCCGAGTGGATCTTAAGGCCATTAAAGATGGCTATGCCTATAACGTGGATGAAGACCGGGCAGCCGAACTCTGGGAGGAAGTTAAGGATGCTTCTTCGGCTGTCATGGAAACCTTGGACCTGTGAACGAATATTTAAAAGTGTTTCCTTGATCTTGCAAGTTTTCTTTAAATATGGTATTATGCTCGATGAGACCATCTGAGTAGTTTCGACTTCTTAAATATCATGTCCGACTAGTTTAGCCCACAGGCTCTGAGGCATGGTTCATGACGCATGTCTCAGAGTCTTAAAGTTCGTAGGAGCGAAGCATTCAGACGCGTAATTTTGAGAAGATTATACGAGAACAACTTTAGGAGTGAACATTCTTTCATATAGAAGCAATTGAATTACAGAGTTTAAGTGAAAAAACGACGTAGCTATTCTATGTTCCAGGTGTTGTTGACAATTGTGCCGTCTTCACACTTTAGCTTATAAGCCCCAGGATGTATCACCACATCGATGATGTAAGGGCCCTCCCAGCTTAGGGAGAGCTTATGCTCACATTTCTGATCCTTTCTAAGGACCATATCTCCTTTGGAGAATGCGCGGCTCCTTACATTGCGACAGTGATAGCGACGCAAGCCCTGATGGTACTTTGCTGACTGAATTGTTGCAACGTCCCTGGCTTCTTCTAGTCGGTCGAGGTCTTCTAGCCGGCTTTCTTTCGAAGCGACTTCCTCATAGCTCTGAACCCGCAGGGATCCGAATTCAAACTTGGTGGGGAAGACCGCCTCTGAGCCATACACCAGGAAGAAAGGTGACTGCCCGGTTGCTCTGCTGGGGGTGGTTCGCAGCCTCCAGAGCACCGAAGGCAATTCTTAGACCTACTGAGTGGCGTATGGTTTGAGACGATAAAAAATCTTTGCCTTTAGGCCTTGTAGCACCATGTCGTTGGCTCGTTCGACCTGCCCATTACTTCGGGGGTGCGCTACTGATGCGAAGCAAATTTTTATGCTGAGTTCACCGCACCAGTCTTGAAATATGCCACCTCTGAATTGGGTGCCGTTATCCGTGATGATCCGGTTTGGTACTCCGAATCTAACCACGATTTCATGGTAGAATTCTTTGGCCTTTGCGGCTGTGATTGTGGCGACTGGCTTGGCCTCAATCCATTTGGTGAATTTATCGATGGCCACAAAAAGATGAGTATAACCACCTTGAGCCTTCTTCAAAGGTCCCACCATGTCAAGCCCCCAGACCGCAAATAGCCAGGTGATTGGGATGGTCTGTAGTTCCTGTGCCGGTTTGTTCACCTGTCGCGTAAAGAACTAACATCCTTCGCATGTCCGGACGATGTCCTCTGCATCGGTGATAGTAGTCGGCCAGAAAAATCCCTGACGATAAGCCTTGCCGACTAGGGTCGTTGACACCGCGTGATTCCCACAAATTCTCGAGTGGATTTCCTTGAGAAGATCTCTTCCTTCTTGTTCTGATATGCACCGTCGTAGTACACCAGAGGAGCTCTTGCGATAGAGTTCTTCCCTGATTAACACATAGCTCTTGCTTTGGCGCACTATTCGTTCGGCCTACGTGCGGTCTTTGGGTAGCTCGTCCTTCATCAAATAGTCTAGATACGGAGCTGTCCAATCGGGGGTAATGACCAGGACTTCTGCCTCTACGTTCTTCTTCACTTTGATGTACGACTTTGGCCGAGTGCTTATTGTGGGCTTATGAATCTCTTCGACGAATACTCCAACGGGCATTGTGATCCAGCCAGATCCCATTTTTGCTAGCTCGTCGGCCGCTTCATTGTCCCGACGGAGCACATGAACAAGTTCCAAGCCGTCAAAGTTGCCTTCTAGCTTGCGTACCTCCTGGCAATAGGCAGCCATGTTGTCTTCGATGCAGGACCATTCTTTTTACACCTGATTGACCACAAGCATTGAATCTCCACGAACCGTCAAACGTTGGATACCGAGTGATATGGTGATACGGAGCCCATGGATGAGTGCCTCGTACTCGGCGGTGTTGTTCGACGCGGGAGAAAGAATTTGAAGAACGTACCTCAACCATTCTCCACTTGGTGATATGAGCAATATACCAGCCCCCACGCCGCTGAGCATGAGGGAACCATCGAAGTACATCATCCAATACTTGAGTTCCTTGACGACCGCCGGGTTTTGAAGTTCTGTCCACTCGGCAGTAAAGTCAGCGAGCGCTTGAGACTTGATGGTCGTGCGAGGCTTGAATAAGATATCAAAAGCTCCAAGCTCGACTGCCCACTTTGCAATTCTCTCAGTGGCTTCCTGATTGTGAAGTATATCTCCTATTGGGAAGGAAGTGACCACCGAAACAGTATGCTCTTAGAAATAGTGCTTGAGTTTGCGAGATGTAAGAAGTATGGCGTATAATAATTTTTGCACTTGTGGATACTTCACCTTGGACTCACTGAGGACCTCGCTGATGAAATAGGCCGGATGTTGGATCTTCTGCACATGACCCGGATCCTCCTTTTCTACAATGATTGCAGCGCTGAATACGTGAGTCGTTGCCGCGATGTAAAGTAACAGAGGTTCCCCTCGCATACCCAGTCGGGAAATAAACCTGCTGAGTGCGGCCATGCACTCTGTAAGCTTCTGGACGTCCTTTTGGCAAGTCAGCGGTTCCATATTTGATATGGCCTTGATCTTTTCTGGGTTGGCCTCAATGCCCCGTGGGGATACGATAAACCCGAGCAGTTTTTCCGAAGATACTCCGAAAACACACTTCTCGGGATTAAGTTTCATGCTAAAAGTCCTTAGACTTTCTAACGTCTCGGCTAGGTCGGCGATAAGGTCCTTTCTCTCCCTAGTCTTTACCACGACATCGTCCACATATGCCTCCACATTGTGTCCGAGTTGGGTGTGAAAATACCGCTGTATTGCGCATTGATAAGTTGTACCTGCATTTTTCAACCCGAACGACATCGTGATATAGCAAAAGGCCCCAAAGGGCATGATCAGGCCGACACATCGTGATATGATCTTCCGCCTTTAGGCGAATCTGGTGATACCCTGAGTAGGCATCAAGGAAACTCAGGATCTCACACCCGGTGGTTGAGTCAACCACCTGATCAATTCGAGGTAGCCCGAATGGATCCTTCGGACATGCCTTGTTGAGATCAGTATAGTCAACGCACATGCGCCAATTTTATTCTTCTTTTGAACTAGTACAGGGTTTGACAACCAGTCGGGATGATACACTTTTTTGATAAAACCTGTAGCTAATAGCTTAGTGATCTCCTGCTAGATGGCGTTCCGTCGATCTGGAGCGAACCGCCGGAGTCTTTGCTTGACTGGTATTTCCTTTTCATCGACGTGCAGAGAATGCTCGATCACCTCCTTAGGAACACCCAGCATGTTGGATGGTTTCCAGGCAAAGATGTCCTTGTTAGCCCGGAGGAAGGTGACGAGCATGTCTTCCTATTTATCCTCGAGCCCTATCCCGATCAGAGTCGTTTTGGATGGGTCGGACGGGTCGAGAATAATTCTCTTGGTTCCTTCGCCAGACTTTATCCTTGACGTGGCCTGCTTCTTGGATGGGATGTCGCCTTCTTCTTGCATTGTGGCAGCCTCTTCCTGGATATTCTTCCCCTCAACGGTTGCCTCCTACAGCTCAGCAAGTTCGTAGTTCTCTCGATCGCATTCCAAAGATCGCTTGATGTCGCTGCAAACCGTGATGACACTTTTGGGTCCCGGCATCTTCATCATTAAAGAGGTGTAGTGCGGGACGGCCATGAACCGAGCTAGACCGGGCCTTCCCAAGATAGCGTGATACGCTGTCTCGAAATCCGCTACCTCGAAATTTATATACTCGGTCCGATAGTTGTTTTTGGTACCGAAGGTGACGGGCAAAGCAATCTGCCCGAGAGGAAACGAAGACGCCCCAGGGATCACCCCGTGGAACGGCTGTGAGCTCGGCCTTAGGTCGGAGCAAAGGACGTTCATGTCGTCGAAGGTTTTGGCGAACGGGAGTTGAGTCCACTCCCTGCATCAGTCAAGACTTTCTTAAGCTTTACATTGCGAATAACAGGGTCAAGCACTAGAGGAAACTTACCCGGATGCAGAACTCCGTTGGGGTGATTTGAGCGGTCGAAGGTGATCGGGACTTCGGACCACTTTAGATACTGGGGGGTTGCCGGTTCCACAACATTAATCTCCCGAGCAGTAAGCTTTTGCTTGCACTTGGACTCGTATCCGGTGGAGCCCTCGTATATATAGTTCAGCTCGTGCTCGGGTTCTTGGTAATCGTCCTAGCCGGGAGGGTCTTTCTTCTTGGCAGCCTCATCCTTCGCTGGAGCCGGTTGCTTGTTGCTTTCATGCGCAAAACGCTTCAAGGTAAAGCAGTCTTTGGTGGCGTGCTTTCCCTTAGGGTGGAAAGGACAGATCACATCCATGACAGTACTATAATCGGGCGCCTCCCTCCGTGTGGCTTGGGGCCGGTTGCGTTCTGCAACCGCAACTAGCTCCTCGCCTTTTCGCTTTTTGTCTTTGTGCTTGGAGGACTCGGCCCTGTCGCCTTTGTTCTTCTGTTGCGGGCAATCTTCTTGGTGCTCGGCCAGGGCATCTGAGGCCGTGGCGTAGCGGTCAGCCAATGCAAACATCTCCTTTACGGAGGTTGGTGGTTTCCTGGACATTTTCTTGATCAGATCAGGATCGCTGACCCCTTTCTGAAAAGCTGCTACCACCAGTGCATCAGATACATCTATGATGGTGTTCTTCTTCTGCATGAAACGCCAGATGAAATCTCTCAGCATTTCGTCTTTCTTCTGGTGAAGTTGATATAGGTCCCATGGGGTGCAAGGCCTCTCATAGGTTCCCTGAAAGTTAGTGATAAATTGATCGCAAAGATCGCTCCAGGAGTCCACCGAATTCGCGGGAAGTCCTGTGAGCCATGATTGGGTTGAAGGGGTGAGATTGACTGGCAGATAATTTGCCATCACGTTTTGATTGCGCCCAGCCGCTTTAACTGCGAGGGCATAGACCTGCAGCCAAGCTTTCGGATCTCGTTCCCCGTCAAACTTAACGATGCCCTTGGGGTTGAAACCTTCGGGCCATACTACTCGGCGTAACCGATCTGGGCCACGATCGGGGCCGTCGGGCTATCAGATGCAATCATCAGGTCCAGTGTGTCGAGAAGTGTCTTGGAGGCGACGACGTTCTGTAGCGGTGTATGGAAGACAGCTTGGTCTCCCAATTTTGATTGTAGGATGTCCTCGTGGACATTCGGCCGCGTGATCGAAGCGATCGAGCCTGTACCTCCTTAGCCTTACGAAGAAGGTGTTCTTCCTTCGCAGCTTCCTGAACCTCTTGTTGGCATTGGAGATCGGTGTTTTGCTCTTCTATTGCGAAGATGCCATGAAGATTGTAGCAATTCCTCGCGGCGCCGACTGGTTTGCCAGCCGAGTCAGAGTGGCATACCAGAGATGGGTCGGCCTGATCTTTACCAGATTGGATCTGGTTTAGGTCTTGGCAGACAAGTTCTCCGAACGCATCTACAACGAAGTCTAGGCTTCCAAAGCGGAAAGCCTGGCCGAAGATGAAGGTGGCGATGATTCCGGTGATTGCTGCCATCGAGTTTGTAGGAAAATATTATAGCGCTCCCCCTACATGGCGCACCAACTGTCGACTTTTGTGGTCGGTAATGAATTTTTAGGGCAGGCGCTAGATCTCAAACTCAAAGGTTACACAAGACAAAGGTTTAGACAGGTTCAGGCCCTCAACGGAGGAGGTAATACCGTAGTGCTATGTGCTGGGATTATTTGGATCTCTTGGATCTAGGATTGCTTGATGTCTCTGTTGTTGCCCACCCTCTCCCTTATATAATGGGGGTGGGGCAGTTTACAGTGTCCCGATCGGTTATTGGATACTAATCTGTTACAGGATAGAGTTTACATCTTTATCTTACTCTGCTAACAAATCGGATTACAATCGTATTTCTTATATCTAAATACTTGTTCAACTATCTCTAGGATATATCCCCTTCCGCACGGTCAGCAAGATTGGTGCGAAGTTTATCCTGTGGGCCTTCCACTCGGCCCTGTCTCTCCCTTGGACCGGTTTTGAAGACACCTGGGTTCTTATATTCCACAGTGCCTCCTCTATATAAGCGGTTAGGATGTAGAGGGAGGTAGAGAACTAAGCCTTGTGAGAGAACTGACCTCCTAGAAGAAGAGAGGAGAGTGTGTGCTCTAGAGGGAGTTTTGCCCTCCTTGTAGAGACTTTGTAATCATTTCTCCGAGAAGAAATAGAAATCAAATTCATGCTTAAGTTCTTGCTCAAGTTTTGGTCTTTCCCCTTTCTTGAGCTTTTGATCTTTCTTTGGTTTCCTTCTTTCTTGATCTTGGTTGGCAAGGATGAATGATTGATGGATGAATCCTCTGTAGATCATATGCTAAATATCTAGGCAAGATTTATCAAGATCTTCAAAGTTCTTCTCAAGAAATCGGTTTTTGGGTTGAAAAGAAAGGATTTGTAGTTGATCTTGTTCTTGCACACTTGAGGGTTGTTTCTTTTATTCTTGATTACTGTGACATGTGGGATATCATCTAAGGTCATCTTAATCATCAAATCCCCAAGAACAAACACTACTACAAAGAAGGCTATTATAGACGGTTCAAAAATGTCATCATAGACGGTTTTCTTAACCATCTGTAAGCATGTGTCTGTGATAATACGACAGATATCACAGTCGGTTTCCAAACCGACTGTGAAAACACATATCACAGACGTTTTTCAAATAGAACAGTCTGTGAAATGAGTTGATCACAAATGGTTTTTAAATAGAATAAACTGTGATATGAGTTTATCATAGATGGTTTTTAAATAGAACCGTCTATGATATGTATTTTCCCTAACTCTCTTGGCAGAACTTCCATGATTAGTATATGTTGTTCAAAATTTTATTATCCTTAGATATTTCTACAATGACATTTACAAGGCACAACTAGTTATAGATTTTGCAATTGAATATCTAAACATACTAGATGCATTGAGGCAACAACTTGTCTGATGAGGATGGTTTTAAAATATGAACATTTGTAGCACTTTCATCTCCTTTCTTATTTTAATGTTGAAGGATTTCAAGGCAAACTCCAATTCCATCCACAGCTCGTCCTGAAAGTTGTTATGCTCTGATTTATCTTCCACTTCATCACCATCCCCGAATGAGAATACCATAGGTAGCCTATTTTCACTCTAGTCTTGTACAGGAACAGGACCAGAGTGATCCTATTCCTATACAAGACCAGAGTAAAAATAGGCTGCAAATGGTATTATCATTCGGGGATGAGGATGAAGTGGAAGCAATAAATCAGAGCATGATAACTTTCAAGACAAACTGTGGATAGAATTGGATTTTACCTTGGAATCCATCAACATTAGAATAAGAAAAGGTGATGAAAGTGCTACAAATGTTCATATTTTAAGACCATCCTCATCAGACAAGATGTTGCCTCAATGCATGTAGGACATTTTGAAATTCAATTGCAAAATCTATAAATGGTTGTGTCTTGTAAATGTTGTTGTAGAAATATCTAAAGAGAAGAAAATTTTGAACAACAGATACTAATCACGAAAGTTTTGCTGAGAGAGTTAGGAAAAAACATATCACGGATGCAAACGAATCAATCGGGCATGTTCTTTACTTAGTAGATGTTTCAATAGATGGAAGTTTTGTTGATGGAGGTATTATAGGAAAAACATTTGGTTCCAACAAGCAAGACACCATTCAGTCATTGGATTCAAGATGAGTAAATAGTATGGATAATGTCAGGTGACAATACATTAACAAAATATGATACCACAAATATCAACAAGCGTACATTGAGAAACCACATTATTTCATAGTTAAAGACAAGAAGACCTTTGGGTTTTTTATGTCTAGCATCATATGTGCCATAGCTTCCACAACAGAGTTTTTTCGGTTCTCTCTGAAGTTCCACAACTCCAGTAGTGGCAATGAGAATTTCAATGTTTTGCATAAAATAAATTCACAAGCAATAAGTACTACAAATAATTTTACTAAGTTTTGCCATGTCAAGTGCAGTAATCTTGCAAGCAAGCATAAGAGTGATCAATTTGACAATGTTGCATCAGCATTTAACACAAGGTATTCCTATATATCATTTACTATCTAATTCCATGCATTTTTCCCAGAAAAAGGAAATGGTAACCCCGGTATGAACTAAATGACAAAAAATGGTCCAGGGAGATGATATGAGAAAGAAAATTAGATGTGTTGGGAAATGATGAGGATAATGGAGGCCTGATCTTTTGGTGAGATGGATAACTCTCGATTAGTGGAGATGACCCTCACAATCCAGGCTACCGACCGAAACACGACCGTCGCCAAGCAATTGCTGAACCAAACTCTAAAATGTTATCAACCGTGCCAAAACTTGGTTGACCTGGTCACGAAGATCAATTCCTATAAGCAATCGAAGAACAAGAAACAACAAAGGAAAAGCAATCTGAAATTGCAAAATATAATTGAAGTATTGATGTGGGGTTCTGAAGCACAGTATTACTATTGATCGAGCCAAACAAGAGAATACCTAATAGTTTCACCAAAGAAAACTACAAGTAAACAAAACCTAAGTAATTTTGGGAGACTCCCTAGCTATATATAGGTAAAAGAGAAGGGGATTTGGCCAGCACAAATAACTGGCCGAATAGGTCTCATACAAAGCCCAAGGCCCAAGTTTGACTAGGACTGCAAAGTTGACCCGACTTATTTTGGTGATTGCAGAGTCCTCCGAAGGAATTTTTAGGTGGGGTCAAATCCATTGGAAAGACCTGGAAGTAAGATTTTCATCAAGTACAAGAACTCACCAATCAGACACTGTATGCAAAAGTTATACTCGCTTTACTTCAAGCTGGTATCCGTAGGCCGACTTAGATTCCAAAACATGATGGATTTGATATCTCTTTCTTCTTGGCCCATGGATGATGTGTTGGAGTTAGTCGTCCTCGACTCAAGCTCACCTTTTAGCTTGTCCTCAACACAGAACATCCTCATATAGGTCCTACATTTAATTAAATAAAATAGTAGCTCTGCCTCTTTATATATTTTATACACAAGAAAGATATTCAGAGGACTCACCTGATAATTATCCACATAGTTCAACACTTCTCTCCAGCATATAAAAGCATAATGAAAGCTAGCACTCTTTGATGCTTCCTCCCCTCCTTGAAGGAAAACCATCCTCGATTTTGGACAAGCTGGAGAAGAAACAAGCAACAAAAAGAACAATGTGTTTGTAGCATATATGTATATATCCAATATTTCATTGTTCTTTTGGTTTCGTGTAATGATATTTACATAACAGCAAATGAGGAAATCAGGTTTAAGCAAAGCACCTTTCCTCACAATTTTGCAACTCAATTTGTGATTATAAGTGAAGCATATAACATAAATATTAACATGATTCAGTTTGCAACTTAATTTGCAAATATAAGTAAAGCACATATCTATTACTGTCCTTGGATAAAGGATACTCATGTTTTGTAAGCCTCGTTCAATAACATAGATGGGCAAATCTATAAGTTTTGACAACAAGCATAGCTCATTCATATGATCAGATTGTAAACAAGCAATATCAAACCATACCAACAATGGTGACAAAATTTTAATGGGTTTTCGCTCATCAACTACGACATGCTGATTTGTAATACAAGTCAATGTACTAAAATTCGAACAATGAGGTAGCAAACTATGGGGTATCACACATATCAGGTAAATTTGATGGTGCCTCATTGGAAACAAACTATTGCATACAACTTGGATTGCCCAAAATAGCAAGCTTCAATTCAACAAGTTTATCACAAGTTATGTATATTCTGTAAACAAGAAACTTGCCATCTATGCCATAATCCCCAAATAAATTGAATTTAAAACAGTAGGTGTAAGATCGAGGATGCAGACTAGAGGGGGGTGAATATACTGCTATAAAAACTTCTTCTACGAATAATTAAAATCTCACCTAAGTGCTCTTATGTCAAAACCTAAATGATAATAGATGCGGAAGTGATAAACTAAGGTTTTGACAATTAAAACCTAAGTCAACTAGGCTCACTAAGTGCACTAACTATTTAAGTCTCTAACAATAATTTGCAATCATAAATACAAGCAATCAAACCATCAATTCTATGAATATAAATTACTTGAGTATAAATAAAGAATAAAATGCAAATCACAAGAGACACACCGATATTTTACCGTGCTATTCGGAGACTTGCCGGTCTCCCCTAATCCACGTTGAGGCTAGCCCAAACCACTTTGGATTGGCTCCATGAATTGAGCACCAGCCTCGATTCCACTAGTGGTATCTCTTTTCCGCTCCGGGTAGGTGAGCTCCGACCTTCACGACCTTGTCGGGCCTTCTCGCAATATGCTTGAGAAGATCACCGCGCACAACGTCTCCATACGACGTCTAGGTGTCGGTAAACACCAAGAGTAATAAGTCAAGCCCTCTAGCTTGAGCTCCACCAAGTACAACACATGTACAATGGTGATTACCGAGTGCAACACATGCACAAGGATTCCGTCAAGTGTAACACATGCACAAGAGGCGCTCTCAATCCTCACCTAATTGCAACACATGCAATTAGAGCTCACTCTTAGCTCAAGAACCAAATTTGGGAATGCAACACATGCACAAAACCACACAAATGCTCAATAAAGTCAACAACTACCAAATGCTAGCCCCCAAGGCTTCTTATATAGTCTCCACAAGAAAAACTAGCCGTTGGGGGGAAAATTGGGCATAAATGCCCGAGAGGCCTAGTCATATCGCCCTAAAGGCCAGTATGACTGGTCTCTGGTCCAACGGCTAGAAAAAACTAGCCGTTACAAAGAAAATCCGGTCATACCGCACTCCAAGTCGGTATGACTGCTCTACGACCGGTATGACCGGAGGGGGTCCGGTCATTCCAGGCTACATCCCCCAAAAGAAACTTAGGTGATTTTTTATTCTATACGAAGCTTATCACGAGGGCTACAATCTCCACCCATTTTAAAGATTTAAGCAACCATAGATATTTTTAAATATCACAAAAACAAAACTCTAATGTAGTCATTCATTTCTAAAATATGATTTTTCGAAATCCCTCACATAGACATGATCAAGGGCATGACTACAAGCTAGCAAGAGTCAATAAGAACAAATATTGAGCCATATGATGAACAACTCATGATCAAAACTATTTTGCAAAACATATTTGCAAAATCTAATCTCATGCTCCAATATCAAATGCATGAACACCAATATTTTGCAAAACACATTCGCAAATATAAATATTGTAAACAAGAGCAATCAAGATCATATCTTTAAGCCATGTGATAATCAACATATGATCAAACCAATTTGCAAACTCTATTCACATGCTCCAAGATAAGATTCAATTAAACTATATTTTGCAAACACAAAGCATAAACCTATCTTAACCTTTGTAATGATCAACACATGATCAAGTCACAAGCTAATACTCCGATGCATGAGCTCTCTATTTGCAACACATGTAAATATCTAGCTCCACAAAAAAAACCACTTAAACCCACTTGCATCAGCTATCTCCCTTTTGCAACACATGCAAATCCATAGCTCTGTACAAAAACCAAATTGATTAAGATTCAATAAGAAGCAAGCATGAGCTCCCTTATTTGCAACACATGCAAATACTTAGCTCATGCAAGAACCAACTAAGAGAGTGAGCTAGAGTGAACCGGATTGAGTTCATCAACACATGATGAAGCTCAAGCTCTAAGACTCGACCCCTCTTAATAGTACGTCAACCTATACAAGCAACCCTGTCTCCCATTCAAACACCGAGACCAGTAAAAGACTAGGAACACATCCTTAGCCCTAGCTAGTTATACCTTTGCCTCTAGAACATCCATTTAGAGCTTTTATGATTACCGATCATCTTCTCTCCAATTTGGGATCTTCATCTTGTTCATCAACACATTATAACATACTTGTCCCGTTTATCCATCTCAACCTTGGACTTAACCTATTTCAAACTCATTGAAAGTGTTAGTCCAAAACACATTGTTGTCTCAATAATCAATGCACTCCATTAACACATAATGGATGCTCCCAAGATCCTTTGATCTTTTCCTTCGATGATTGATCACAACCCAAAGACAATTGATTGAAAGATTAATTGGAATTTTTTTTAAATAATATATTTTATAATTCAAATTTCAAAAATATACCACGGAAATTTTTTTTGCAAAAATGTGCTACTGTCGCCCGTTGGTTGGGCGACTGCCACGTGTCGCCCAACCATTGGGCGACAAGTCTTGCGTCGCCCAACCGCAGCGCGACAAGTGTTGGTTCGCCCTCCCGTAAGGCGACAGCGAAAAAATCGCTCCCCCGTAGGGCGACAGGTGCGAGCGCGCCCCCTTGTCGCCCAACCACGGGGCAACTTGGCGCCAACTAAAACCGCAGCTGAGCTCGGCCGAGAGAAGAAGAAAGGGAAGGAGAAGAAAAAGAAAAGAGAAGAGGAATAAGAAGAAAAGGGAGGGAGAAGAAGAAGAAAAGGAGGGAGAAGAAAAGAGGAGGGAGGAAGAAGAAGAAAAGAAGAGCGGCGCTGCACGCAGTTAATTTGTTTACCGCTAATTTTATTTAGTGCTTAGGTTTAGGTTTAGGTTTAGGGCTAAGGTTAGAACTAATCATTTTCACGGTTGGTTTTGTTTAGTGTTTAGGGTTAGAGTTAGGGTTTGATCTAGTTATTTTCGCAATTTATTTTGTTTAGTGTTTAGGGTTTGGGTTAGATATAGTTATTTTTGCGGTTTATTTTGTTTAGTGTTTAGGGTTAGATTTAGTGTATAACAAGAAATGATTGTAGTGTTTATGAACAAAATGTAGTTAAATGTAGTTATATTTTTAGTCGGTTTGCGGAAATGCATGTAGATCGATATGTTTTTGTACATATAGAAGTGCACATATATATATTGTTAGGGCTGTAGATGTTGTTTAGAAATAATTGTAATGTACATATTTTTCGCATAGTTTTCAGAATCTATTTTTGATCCATAACAATAATATATGCTAATTGAACAACTTAAAAATTTAAGGCCGTAATAGTTATTTGCATCAGAAATGGGCACACTTAGTTTTCAAGTAATGATATTTCTAGGAATGTAGATGTTTTTAGAAATAGAAGTAGAGAGATGTATATTTTTAGGAATGTAGATAGATATATATTTCTCGAAGTACTTTTTACCAAGAGTAATTAATTCGTGTGCTAATGAATAGGTTCGCAGATATGTCAGAACGAGTTCCATTTAGAATCTTTTATGGAGAAGGGGTTGTCATGTATGGTTTGGATGGTGCGGATCTGAGTAACTTTCGGTATGTGGATAGAAGTTTAATGATACGGGCAGCATAACATCATCATCATTTCCTTCCCCTACTATTGGTCAAGATAATCTAAAACAATTCCAAGGACCATTAACACGTGCCCGTGCTAAACAAATCAATCAACAGGTGAATTTGCTCTTTAATAAGAACTACTTTTCTTGTGAGAGTCAGCTGCTACCTAATGCAACTATTTTAACTACTCTCAGGTATGAACGTGATGAAAGGAAGTGTGAACACCCAAGAGAAGATCAAGAGAAGCAAAGACAAATTACAATGCAAGGTGGGAATACGAAAGAGCTTCACTCGGCCTTCAATGACAAGTCTGAATTCAAATGGACCTAGAGAATGCAAACGGACTCGGTTTGGGGCGTGTGAGTACTTGATTGAAAGATAATTTCGTGCCCTTTCCAATGGATCCAGCCTCATAATTAAATTCCATTCGAGCTGGCCATAGTATTAAAAATGTGCGACGGTCTCCTCTTGTGTTGGGTGCTGCGCCACCATTATGTTTGGTTCTTGCCAACCTTTTGTCTTCCTCTCCTCTCCTATATATAGAGAGGCACCCCTTTGTGTTTTGGTCAGACAATCTGAATATTGAAATAGATATGCTATGCATGTTCTTGGGTTTTCATGCCACCGGCCGAAACATCTCTGAGATTGTGCATTCCTTCCCGTTGTTCTTGCAAACTCTTTGTGATTGCAGCGAGGATTGTAATCCGCTTGACTTGGTTGAGTGGACAACGTGAGGTTGGGCGAACTCCGTGCTGCAGGTTGTTGCACTTGTAACGGTTGGCTGCACAAGATTTGTCAGGTTTCACGAGTATCTTTGATTCTACGCCGTGAAGGTCGGGCACCCCTTGTATCATTTAAGTAGGGTCGAAGAGCGTACATTTGCTGCTGTGTTGAATTGGTTGTATTATACGTTTCGCATGGAACAAGAGAAGTGCCAGCTGAAGTTATCTTGCCTTTGCACCATGCGAGATGATACTGTTTATTGGGAGTTAGTTGAGCTGAAGGGAACTGCAGCTTGGAGGTCATATGTGAGAGGGGCCGAGCAACGTGGATGGTGTTGGGTGCTTTTGGTGCAAGCGTATGAAAGGGTTGTTGCCCATGACACCTGGCGGACGCCGTGAGTGTAGTGAGCCTCAAAATGAATTCACTTATGGCGACCTTTGAAATTGGAGAGTCTAACAGGAGCCGCATGTTCGGGGTTGCAATGAGGATATTAGCTACAGTGGTGAGCAAGTTGAGATTGGGAGGATGATGGAAACATTGGGCAAGATCGCGAGGGCAAGTAGGCGAAGGTGAGGAAATTGAGGAAGTAATAGCACAGATGGAAGAGGAAGACCTTGAATATGAACAAGTAGAAGTGTAAGACGACGATAGCTCGGATGACGAAGATGACGATGTTGAGCCACTTGCGCTAGCAGATTGGAGCACGCATCAATTTAATAACCTGGTTGTAAATGAAGGCAGTGATACACCTTGGCAGTATAGCGACAATGAGGTGAGACCTAATAGCATGTACCCCACAAAAGAGGCAGTGTAGGATGCTATCAAAGATTGGGCCTTATCACTAAGAAGAACTTTCAGGGTTAAGAAGTCCACCCCAACCTACTACGACGTGGTGTGCGAGATACAAGGGTGCCCCTGGAGAGTGCACGCGTACAAGCCCAAATGGGGCACCCACTGGCTATGTTCGAAGGTTGAACAACATAGTTGTATGGTGAGAAACCACAGTGGCTCACAGAACACGTCGTCGGGTATATCACGAGTGTCATGTACCGGAGATAGTTGAGAACTGAATTTTGAGCCCGTGCTATTATCAGAGCAATTGAGAACAGATTTGATACACAATTAGCTACGGAAGGAATGGAGGGCGAAGCGAAGGCCTTGGAAATGAGATTTGGGAAATTTGAAGACTCGTACCATAATCTGCCCGCCTTTGCTCGATTGCATTCGGGGAAGAAATCCTGGTACTTTTATGATTATCGGATGTCCGTCAAGGAAGTGGCGAACAAGAGGCATTTGAAGAGAGTTTTCTTAGCATTGGAGCTTGCATTAGGGCGTTCTATCACCGCCGTCCATTGTTGTGTGTGGACGGCACATTCCTGACTGGGAAATACAAAGGACAAATAATGACAGCTGTGGACGTCGACGCGAATAACCAGATTCTGCCTGTTGCCTTTGCCTTCATGGAAAGTGAGAACTATGAGAGTTGGCTGTGGTTTCTGCGGAACTTGAAGATCGGGGTGGTGAAGACTCGCCAACATGTGTGCATCTTGCATGCGGGCATGCGGTGCGCTTAGTGCCATCAGACAGTTGGAAACAGGGGAAGAGGAGCCATTTCCCTGGACTGACTTGCAGAGCCGATGGTGGATGAGGCATTTGGGCGCGTACTTCTATAAGCAATTCAAGAACAAGGAACTGATGAACATGTTCAAGAGGCTATTTAAGCAGAACCAAGATAGCAAGTTCCGTACTCTTTGGAAGAATCTTGATGAGCTAACAAAAAAACACAAAGAGACTACTAGCGGTGTAACACAGGAGCAGGCAAAGCCTTTATTCCCTCTGGCAACAGAAGATGAGGTGACGAGTCGTTGTCGAAGGCAAAGGCCGATCAAATGTTTCTCGGACTGGATAAAGCACGAGCCCAAAGAGATGTGGTCATTGTTACATGACACACATGGTGCTAGATATGGTGTCATGATGACCAACTTGGCGGAGGTGTACAACTGGGTAATGAGAGGGATGAGGTGTCTCCCGTTGGTAGGAATTGTCGACGGAGTGCTGCAGGGTACAACCAAGTATTTTGTGGATAGGCATAAAGCTACAGAAGTAGTAATGAGAGATGAGAATGCCTTGTACTCAAGCATGATAAGTAAATACATGGATGAGAAGAGTAAGAAGGCGGGCAAGCATAGAGCTATCAAAGTAGGTTCACGAATCTCTGCGCTCGAGGTGATATGCAGGATAAAGGGGGCTGGGAACAAACCGAAGGTTATCACCCAAGAGTGCATCTTACAGGCTGAATGTCAATGCTCTTGTAACAAACCCCTCCTGTTGCATAGGCCATGTTCTCATGTGATAGCTGCATGTGTATTATTTGGAATGCGACCCGGTACATATCTATTTGAATATTTTACAAAGGAAAAGGTGATGGCAACTTGGGGTGAGGAGCTATATGGTTATAGTGTTGTCGGTTCTTTCACCACAACCCCTAGTGTCGACGAAAGGTTCTAGGTCCCTGACTTTGATGCAAGATCATACAAAGGAGGCCGTCGCAAAACAAGGCATATCAGGAATGATATGGATGAGTCCGAAACTAGTAAGCGCGTGAAGAAATGTTCATTGTGCAAGCGAACAGGTCACACGTTCAAGAACTGCCAGCCACATAACGAAGAGGACGAAGGAGGAGATGGCAACCCGACGGCGGGGGAAGGATCGTCATCTGCAAGGCGTGGTGGACGACGTCATCGGACTACCGGAGAAGCTATTTGAACTATTAGATTCTATATGTCAAATTATTATTTTGTTCATGTAATGTGCATCGTAATCTGTTTTAATATAATTTGATGATGTAATGTGCGTTGTAATCTGTTTTAATATAATTTGATGATGTAATGTGCATTGTAACCTGTTTTAATATATTTTGCTGATGAAGTGTTCGTTGTAATCTGTTTTAATATATTTTGCTGATGAAATGTTCGTTGTAATCTGTTTTAATATATTTTGCTGATGAAGTGTTCGTTGTAACCTGTTCTAATATATTTTGCTAATGTAGTGTGCATTGTAATCTGTTCGATTATATTTTGTCGACGCTTGTGTATTTATTTGTACGCATTTGGTTCGACGTATTGTTCTGCTGCTTCTGTATTTATTTGTAC
Organism: Otatea glauca; assembly: GCA_036346275.1. Lineage (NCBI taxonomy): Eukaryota > Viridiplantae > Streptophyta > Magnoliopsida > Poales > Poaceae > Otatea > Otatea glauca. The sequence goes on along the minus strand of CM070715.1, from coordinate 45,695,142 downwards.
TCATTTGGTTCGATGTATTGTTCTCATGTTTGTGTATTTATTTGTACGCATTTGGTTCGATGTATTGTTCTGATGCTTGTGTATTTATTTGTATGTAACTTTCCTTTTTGTAATTTGCAGGTATGGCTCACCAGGCTGTAGATGACGACTGGCCCTTTGAGTTGGTAGACCCAGTCGTTGACGGTCGTCACCGTGCACACTTCGCCACCGCTTTACCAGAGGAGGGACAGGACCCTTAGGAGCTGTGCGTACTACGGCCGAGGCCACCGCGGGAGCTCTGGACCCTCGATCCACGTTGGATCCCCAGGTAACGTAGTTATCTTTTAATTCCAAAATATTCCCGATGCAGTATCATAATCTGTTTTAATTAACTAGTGCGGTGCTCATATTAATTTAATATTTCTGTTTTGTAGGCTGCGAGCAGCAGGATTCTTGCCAGCGCACGGATGGTGGAGGCGCACGCAGTGCGCAGGGAGGGACGCGAGCCACGGTTCCCATTTGAGTCCCTTCTCACGCTCTGGTGGATCGGTGGAGGCAGGAGACGCACACATTCCACTTACCGCCGGGAGATGGCGATCACTTTGGAGGACGTCTCCTACCTCGTCGGTCTCCCAATCGCTGGTGACCCTGTGGTGCCGCAGGACGTCGACCAGTTGTGGCGGGATGAGGTACTTGCGCGGTTCCATGGTGTGCTACCGCCTGCTGCGTACCGAGTCTTCACCAGCACCCATGGTCCGACACACGGGTGGCCGGCGGTTCGTGGTAAGCAACTAACCTTTCAAACTTAACCGTTTATATATATTGGCTAGACTAACAAGAAAACTTAAATTTCTGGCGGAGCACATCATCGAGCCTGAGGACGAGCACAGGGTGAGCCGCCACCTTGAGGCGTACCTGCTCTGGCTGTTTGGCTGGTGCATGTTCACTAGCTCCCACGGGGATAGCGTGGGCGAGCACCGTCCGGGCCGCGAGGGCGATCGCGGACGCACCCATTGACGCCGTGCGCGGTACTCACGGGGTCGGCGGTCCTCTGCGCGATGTACCGTGGGCTCTGCGGCGGCGTGGGCGGATCACCGGCGGTCGATCCTCACGGGTGTCCACCGCTTATGCGACTTTGGGCATCTGAGAGGTTCGGATCGGCGCCCGAGATTGACACGAGTCCTCTTTTACACGATGGTGGCGATGATGTCGACGCGCCGACTATGGGCACCATCTGGTGCTACCGACGGGTAAGATATTGCAAACCACGGTTGTGAAACCTATGCTTTAACATTTCTCAGTACTAATGGTAATGTTGATTTTTCTTTCGTCACTTCAGCCTAGGTGGGCTCACAGCACGGTGCGGCTTAGCTACCCGCAGTTCGTCGCTGCGTTCGACCACCTCACCGAGGACCGCGTACGCTGGACGCCTTACCGCGTACGCTGAACGCCGTACGCTGGACGCCTTACACGCTTAGCTACCCGCGTACGCTGGACGCCTTACACAGCGTTCGACCACCTCACGAGGGACGCGTCTGTTGGGCGCCTCCTCTTGTTGTGCCGCTACTGTAAACTGCTGGTGTCCATACAATCTGAGTAACATTACCATTTCATGCATCGTTCTTTCTTTTCTCAGCACAACGACCGGTGTTGCTTCTTCCAATGGATCGACGGGCCGGAACAACGTGACTACAAATTTATCTACAACTGCCACGACGCCAACCCCGCTTCACCCGAGAACTTCAACAGGTGGGAGAGGCGCGGAGATCGTCCCGTTCTAGAGCGACGAGTTGGGGCGGTGGGCAAGAGGCCAACCAATCGATGAGTTTCATGCGGCGAACTCATGCTTCACTCACAAAGTAGTAATTCTAAACCAGTTCATCATACGGGAGTTCAAAAAGAAAATTGCGAAATTGCTCGAGTCAAAGGAGAAACCTCCTCGGGGCCACCGAAAGCCCGACTTTTGCGAACACGGCCTTGAGCGGTGGTTGATTCTGCCACGATGAACTAGCGGACGGAGATTCTACGGTGCCCCTTGGCCGAGATGAATGGTGCGGCTACTTCAAGCTGGGTGGACCGAAGGCGTACCACCCACATCTCAAACTTCCGTATGGGATAGCGGGGAGCAACCCTCCCGTGGTGCTACTACCGCCGGAAAAGCGGACCTCGAGTGCGCCTACGGTGTTATTCAGCGACCACGGCGGGCATCTTGTATTGATTGCAGGCACGCTTCCGGTTGTACAAGGACAAGCCCAACACACACCTCTGCACCATATAGTGGAGTGCGAGCCGAAGCAGGCGGCGTCTCGGCAAGTCTCCGCTAGCGCCAATGCAACAGAGTTGCAAGAGGGTACCTCCTCTCGAAGAGGAAGGGACAAGGGAAGCGGCCGGCGAGGTCCGCACCACGCAACAAATCCTTGATGCGTTACGGACCATCAGGAACCGGGTGGTATTAATATAGGGATCCGAGAATCGGGATGACCAAAAATTACATCTTACACACCGAGGCGCACGGCATAGGCCACCCATTCGGCGACACAGGGAGCACTGCGGATCCCCATGGAGTTCTTTCATAGTGGGGATTGAGCGGTGTCCGAGGACAGATCTTAAAATTTACACGGGTCAGGTAATATGCAGAAAATGTGGGACATCATTCTGGCTGTACCCAGATAGGCGGAACAATCATTTGTTCCACCATGACAAACAATGCTTTCGTTAGTTAGTTCGTCAAGCAATTTTGTCACTGTTGTAATGCCCTTGTAATATAATATAATCTATTGCTTATTTTATCATCTGAACTTTCGGTGCATCTGCCCTTATGTATATTCAACAAATAGTTTAAGTGGTACGTACTAAATATACATAACATGAGTTGTCGTCGACTATAATAATTATGGGTTATTGCACTAGTGGAAAATACATGCAAAGCAAGGTGTAAATGTATTCACATGCAATAACGTGATTTGTTCACATGCAATAACGCGATTTTGTCCACATGCAATAACGCACAAGGCTACGAATTGTTCACATGCAAAAACGCGATTTTGTCCACATGGAATCACGTAGAATGCTGCGAATTGTTCACATGCAATAAGCGTCTGATTTACAATTGTTAGAGTTAATTAATCCTGTAACAAGAGAGGAGTCCGAACTGAAATATGAAACAAAAGAGTTTGATCTTGATTTAGTTTTGAATCGTTTACGATTCTTGAGCTCATTGGTTAAGAGTATAAATTCCTAGGTAGTCTGAAATTTATAAGCAAGTGAGCAAGAGAACGACAAAATGTGATAGTTGTGTTATACTATAAATATTATTCTCTATGTGCAATTGTGTTATTCCTTGTGTACAGGTGTGTTTATAATCCATGTGTTGTACCATAAATAATTTACTTCAATCCTAAATCTGTTTATCCAAATATTTTCACCTTTTTTGAAGTCTGTGAGAAATTTTTTCAAAAATTTGGAAATTTCCTCCCATGTCGCCCTTTCATTGGGCGATTTCTACATGTCGCCCTACCATTGGGCGACATGATCCCATGTCGCCCTACCATGGGGCGACTTGTGCACGTGTCACCTACTGTTGGGCGACTTCTCCTCTCGCCCGGTGCGGTCTGAATAAGAAGTCCACCTCCGCCCGATGAGCAAGTCGCCTATGGTAGAGGCGACGATGCTTATTTTGCAATTTTTTGATTTCGTGGTATATTTTTGAAATTTGAATTATAAAATATATTATTTTAAAAAAAATTCGATTAATTGTGTCTTGTAACATCCCAAATTTTGCTTTCATTGGATTTAATATGATTTGTCTGTGTTATTGAATTTTTGAGGTTTTATTTAATTTATTTTGGAATTTTTGAAGAAAGCCTTTTGCTATCTTTAAATCATACAGAGAAAATTTTTAATGATCTTTGGTTGGAAATATATTATTTAAGTTCCAAATGCCCAAAGTATTTTCTGGAATTTTTCAGGTATTTTTGCTATGTATTATGGCTTTATCTATTTATCTGAATTATTTTAATTCGAAAATGATTTAAAATTCGCCGCACAGTATTGGGCCGAAACCTCTCGGTCCGGCCCATTTTCTTTGCACTGCAGCCCAGCACGCTAGCCGACGCAACCTGCTACGTCGAAACCCTAGCCGCGCGACCGTTGGATTTTGATCCAACGACTGTGATCGTGCCGCATTGCCGCTCGCTGTCAGCTGTTCGATCGGATCCGCGTGGACGCCTGAGATTGCGCCACGTCGCCTCGCCTTAACGCAGTCAGATTGGCTGCGCCGCCGAATCCCCAAGATCTCGGAGTCCGTGTCTTGCCCTTGCACGCCTCCGAAGCTACCTATTTAAGGCGCCGCCAAGATTTTTGGGACCGCCGTCTCGAGCTGCACATTTCGCCTCTAGTCTCATCGTCCGTGCTACCATCTGTTGCCCACAAGATCTCGTCGTTGTTCCAGAGGAAGCCGCTGTCGTTTTTTCGCTTGGGACATTATCGTCGGTCTGCTTCCGCCGTAGACAAGGTCACCGGTGTATTTGCCTAGTCAAGCCGCGTCGATTCCATCTGGAAGCATCGTCGGGGAAGCTCTTTAGCACCGTCAGCCACGTCTTCGTCTCCATCTCTGGTTAGCAGCGCCGCCGTTCCTCCGTTGTTCCTCGCCATCAAGTCTCGTCCGTCTGATCTAGAACGTAGGGTGCAGATCTTGCAACGTGTCACACACAGCGCCAGCTGCGTCCTTGCGATGCTTCTCCTCTACTGTGTAATGTCCACCATCGGATCATGATCGCATGGCCGTGATTGCCCCACGTGTTACGCAAACCGTGGCCGTCCGATAGGATCTATGCACACCAGATCGCACCGACACCGTGGCCAACTGCATGCCACCGTGTGTCAGGCGTGGCTGTCGAGGCGCCATGCGCTGCATCCATCGTGGACCGAGCTGTCGACTGTGGACCGAGTCCGTAGACCAGGGGACGTGTGTCGTGCTGCGGTGCTGCCGCGTGTCAATGATGTCATATATCGCTTTTTCTGTAGGAAAATATTCAACTGAATTTTATTTCTTTGATGACGTCATCGTGAGGTCATGCTGATGTCATAAATGCTATTTCCAGTATAAAAATAATTCGGTTAATTCGGTTTTTCCAATTTTGTGATTTATCTTTTATTTCAAAACTTCGAATAGCTATATCTTTTGTATTTGAACTCTGATTGAGGTGATTCTAGTTTCTAAAAATTTGTAAAATCATGATCTATTTAATGGTGTATTTTATTTAATTTTTGGAGTTGATCTTGCTCTCTTTATTTGATATTTATTGCTTTCTCGCTGGTTACACGTAGACGTCGAGTTCCCTGGTGAGTTTGTGATTGAGGAGGAAGCACCCGAGCAAGGTCCAAAGCAGGAGTCAGAGCTATTTGAAGGCAAGTTGTGCTTTGATCATGTTGAACCTATGCTTTAAATATTATATTGTTTCAAGGTATTGCATATTAATTCAAGTATCGTTATTTCAAATATGTTGGGATTAGTTATCGTCCACTTTGAGTTATATCCACCTTGCCATGTCGTATGTCGTATTTCATTTGTCACCCTAAAATGGTTTAATACTAATTGGTAGCTATAATTGCCAATATAGTTGGTTAGAACGCAAGTAGAAAGCTTAGCCGTGCAACGAGTCATCACTTTATGTAAAGATGATTAATCTTGCTTAATGATTATAGAACATGTTTATTAAATTGTGTGTGGGCACCCAGAAACACAAATCGATCCTTGCTCGTGCGTTGAACTCAGAGGTGACACCCATACTCCACTTACGTGTATGATCACTGTCACCCAAAAGTCCCGTGCATGGAGTATTAACCAGATGGCCCTCACTCAAGCAAATATGAGCCACCTAGTTGCACCGTACACACTTACGCAACCAAGGGAGTTTCGATTCCATTCCGAACAACCATACCGGGATTGAAAGCAACTCATCCAAGCATAGTACTCCCCGTCTATCTCAGAACCTTGGTATCACCCACACTCACCAAGGGGAGCGTGAGCAATAGTCAAAGAACGACGACCGCTCGAGTTTATGCATTAGATGGTTGAAAACAATTCCAGGTACCCGGATATGTGTCTAGTGCTAGTTCCCAAGATCAACGCCTAGCACCCACATATCCCACATTCGAGGTAAATCACAACACATACACATGAAACTAAGCAGTTGTTATAGTATAAACATAAAGTAGATCTAGTACAACTACTTACTATTACAAGTAGTGGCCGAGTGGCCAAATATTACAAGTCCAAAAGTAAAACGCAGCGGAAATAACGAGTTTAGCAAAAATTGGACAGTGGTATGCCCATCCCTACCCAAAGGCAACCGACTTGGGAAAAACCCAAGTTCATTCGTCAACATGATCATCGGTCCCCGGAGTATAATAAGCGTCGTCGGGGCATTCTTCCATTTCGTCTTCTATATTATATTGATTAAGCAACCGTGAGTACACGTATCTACTCGCAAGACTTTAGTGTATGGAAATATTGTAAATGCAAACTAGAGCAAGGATAATAAGTTTCTACACTAGTCTCATTTTCAGCACAAAGCAGATTTTGTTTAACAAGTGAATGTTGCATAAAACGGTAACGGAATTGTAAAGAGCATTTAATAAGAAGCTAATAACAGTAAGTACAATTCATATCCATCATTCCACAGCCCTCCTTGGCTGCGAATAGAGAATAAAAACGGCCATCCTTGGCTCCCATAGTTTTCCATACCAACCCAACACCGTTCCCAAACGTTTTGGCAGAAACAAAGACTATACTTGACATTATTCTCCCAAGTTGCTTATGACTGCGAGCACAGCTAATTAATTAGATTTTAATCTCTGCAGAGAGTATACACTTTACCCACATGACACACCCTAGCAATCATGTCAACCATGCCTCACGATACGTACCATACCCGATTTGCTAGACTGTGACGAAACCGTTCAACTAGCTAAAGCTTAGCCTTGCACCAGCGACAGTGATGTTAAACCCTTGCCATGGTCTGGAGACCTGGACGAACACGTGCTGTGCTAGACGATGGTATATCCCCATCGGGTCCGCTCCACATGGCAAGGCATGCACCGTTGTATTGGAATGCTTGGGCCCCTACGCCTCAGTGAAGGGAGCACCTAGAACGACACCAGTCCTTCAGATCGTCCATACTACTTTGGCCTACCAAAAAGCAAGGCTAAACTCTAACTAATCTAGTGAGTTTAGGCTATCCCATACTAGCACATGTGGTTGCACCAAAACACTTAGGTGATAGCATGAAGTTCAGTCCTTAACTGACCCAGGCGAGAATCTCCCCCTAACTACGCGTGAGGTCTTTTTCATGCCTCAAGTTAAGTAATAACTCGCTCGCATCTAAATCATAAGTTTGAGTTGGATTTTTATCAAATTAAGTGGAAACCATACCATGGTTCCATCCATTTAAACAAAGTTTGCTCAAAGTAGTTGAAACATCTCCCATCATTTTGAAAGTTGTTGTAACGAGCATGTCTAAGCAATACATATGGTAAGTTTGCAAGTTTTACCCAAGTGACATTAAGTATTGTCTAATCCAATACTAGGTTACAATGGAAAGTGTTCAAATGACAAGGTAAAGGTAATGCATACAAGTGGATTTAGCTACCATTACCCACAACATAGCAAGATTAAAACATACACTCATGCATATAGTTTGATAAAACAACATAAATTTGCAAATATGGGATCAAAATGATCAAAGGAGGGTGCTTGCCTGGTTGCTCTTCTTCTGGATTATAATCCGGGTCGTAGTCGACGTCGTTAAAGACCGAATCCTAATTATCGTCGTCCATGCGTCGAGTAATAAGAACTGAGACAAAAGAAAATAACACCGCATCAAATGGGGCAAAAAGAAATCAGATGTAAATACCAAATTAAAACTTACCAAGAAGAATATGGTGATTGTGAGTTCTTGACTTATCACTTTCATAATGATTTCATTAGCACTTTATTTATGTGAGACCTTTTCTTGAATGTGTTACTTTCATTCTCTATTATAAGAAGCTAAAGTTATAATCATAGCTAAGGCTATTTACGAATTCAAGAGGCTAAAATTATGTATCTCTGCATGTATAACTTCGAATTATAGATGCTAAAATTATTTGGATGAATAAAAGTATCATTAGTTAAAAGGTTTTGCTTGATTGGTACTTAGCTTTAAGTGTTCATGCATGGGAATGATTCCTACATGATGGATCATAAATTTTTAGGTTATTTGCTGATACTACTTGGTTATGCGATGATTTCTTGCATTGCCGATGATTTGGTTTAAGTCTTCCGATTTCATTCATCCATACAAGTGACTTTAACAACGTTATCATTTAGGGTTTTTGCTCTAGCAAGTTTTATATGATAAGTAAGTTGAAATTAAAATGCTTTTCCATTTTTTGGTTGTCCATATACTGTTTTACGATTCTAGGTCGATTCCCCCAAAATTGAGGTTTAGCCGAGTTGTTTTCCAAGCTGTTGAAGGTGCTTAAGTGTTATAGTCTTAGTGCAGTTTGTAGTCTTTGAAGGGTTTTGCTTTAGTAGGATTTAGATGCAAAGCAAGTTATAATTAATATATTTTTGAAGAATATGGTAGTATATATACTAAACATTGATTATGTACAATTTTTGCTTAATTTTACATTTAGACGAGATAATTTACGGATTGTCGAAAAGGCCAATACGACCATGCTGTTCACGCGGTTATGGTCCAGTTTTCTTTCTTCCATTGCGACTGCACCTTATGGGATAATCTAACCATTTCTCCGGCATAAGTAGGGGATATCCCTAAAAGTGTTTTAAAGTTAGTTTCACGATATTTCACATTTATTTGAGATGTTTTTCACGTATAAGGTCATTAGGGCTTAATATGGCTTATCTTAAAATTGTTCAGAACAATGTCATTTCTATACAGCAAGCTAGGATATGTCATTTTAAGGTTATAGCATTTGATTTCGTCGAATTTGAGGTTCGTTTGCGAGAGTTAAGAACATTTGATCATTTTGTCGATTGAATGTTTGAGCGACTAGCAATTATATTAAAGAAAAGCAAAGTCTAACTGTTTTTGACCATTTATGACCTATGAAATCCCAGCAATATATCTAAATTGGTTTCATCAAATGTTGATCATTTGAACGTTATTCTAACCACTTGAATCTTGAATGTTATTAAGGTATTAACCAACAATATTTGATACAAATACATTCAAATTTTAAATGTTTTTGCAGAAATAGAGTGCATAGGGTTGCAGTAACTTATGGTATTTATTTCATGATTTATGGATCAAGAGAAAATATACTTCCTTCATAACACCTATTTAGGGCCTAGCATTCAAACTGTAATAAAAATATTTTTCTACAAGTAACATGTAAATTTTTATTTCAGATTCTAATTCCTAATTTCAAAACAAGAATTTAGAAACTGATATCACTTCATTTGGACGTTCCTAGCAAAAGATATGAGCATTTGAATTGGTTAGGGTTAAACAAATCACTGAAATTGAAAACTTTCCGAATAAGGAAAGTACATTTTTCTTCAGAGAATGTGCTTTCCCAAAACGGCAAGCATTTAAAAACCATTTACCACCTGACACCGGGGCCACCTCGTCAGCGATTGCGTTAGGCACTCAGAGGGAGAGGCTGACGGATGGACCCCGCTTGTCATTGAGGGAGAACAGAGGCGCGCGGCTTCGAGCTCGTCGGCGGTGACCTACTGCCGGAGCGGTCGAATCGGTAGCACCATGAGAGAGAGGAGGTTACGGCGAACCTGATGGACCGGTCGGCGGCGGCGATGCGGTGGCGGAGCGGGCCGACGACGGAAAGGGGTGAAGCTCGGCGGAGGCGTTGGCCGGAGAGGAGGAAGAAGAAGCGCTCGAGCTCGGCTGGGTGACAGATGAGCTTCCATGGGTGAAGATGAAGCAGGCTGGCTACCCCAGTGCAACGGAGGGCGGTCGGAGCGGGCTACCACCGTGCGACCGGAGCGGAGAACGAATGTCTCTGGCGCGGCAGCGTTTCAGCGAAGGCGGGCTGTAGAGGAGTAATGCGCGCGGATTAGGACAGCTAGGGGGGCCATCTCGGGGCGAAGGAAAAGGGCAGGAGGCTCACCTCACTGACGGCAGCTCTGGACGGGGCTTGCTCGGTTTGCTCGAGCTTGGTGATGCTCAGGGCGGAGGAAGCAAGACCGGCAAGCGGAGAAATCGAAGGAGTTGGCTGCTGATCTTTATGGCCTGGTAATGGCAGTAGGTGACAGAGGTATGGGCAAGGGGGCAGAGCGGGTGAAGTAGGCTTGCGTCGGCCGCGTGGCTGCGGTTCCCTACCGTGGCAGTGCTTCGACGGAAAAGCTCGATGTCGTGGCAGCCGTTCGGCAGAAGATGGGAGAGAGAGGAGGGAGAGAGAGGAGGGAGAGAGGGAGAGGTAGGGGCTGACATGTGGGACCAGGCCGGCGTGGAGCCCACTGCCAGAGACTAAACAACAGGTTCCATCGATCACTACAGTTGCATTTGGCAGATGAAGTCATTTATGACAATTTCAAGTATAGGAATTGGGCAGGCTGATTGAGAGAGTTAAATGGGTTGGAAAATTTTGCAAATTTTTTTGTTGGTAGTCCAAGGAGTCTAGTTTCCATTTTCTTTGATTTCACTTGATTATCTCTTATAGTTTAAGAATAGTAATTCATCAAAATTGACTGGTTTCAAACTGTTTTTGAATTTTTGAGCTATGTAGATGAGGTGCAAAAATTCTGGAAAAATTATATTTATACATCATCTTATGTGCTCTAGTATTTTATAAAATTATTTTTTATAGCATGCTGTTTAAAGTTTTCATGAGTTTCTTTGTTGCGTTTGATTTAGGTATTTAAAAGTCATTTAGTTCCAAAAGTCAATTCTTGAAATAAATGAATAAATCCAAAGACAAGCTCAAACGAAAATTCAAATGTTCAATAAGATTCATGACATGTTACTTTATTAATTTTCTTGAATTCGGGATGTTACATTGTGTGTCGGTGTTGTCACACAATGTTGTTGTTGTTGTTGATGGTATGTGGTGCATAGTAATCAACCGGGGTGGTAAAATGATTTAGACTGACGCAAGTGGCATGTATTTGTGGTGGGCCAATGTGGCACTTGGGCGGTCGCATTGCTTTTTATGATAATGGTTGGTTCATAGTTATGATGAGTTTTAGTTAGTCTTGCCTTTGTCAATTAAAGACTTAACCTTGCAAGAATTTGAACTGAGAAATTCATACAACCACATGTCTGTTATGGGATAGACCCAGCTGATTAATTTATTGAGTCTAAGCTTTTGTACTATTTGTGGTGCTGTGAGGCCTGGGTAGTGGTAACCAGTCCTCGCACGGGTATGCTCACGTGGCGCAAGAGGGGGGCCCTGGATGTGGTAACCAGTCCCACCAGTGTTGAAACCTTAGCGGATAGTACTGGGTTCAGATAGAAATTGGAAAGGATTTGTTATAATCACTTGCCTTTGTGGTGTATTGTTGTATCTTGTGGATAAAGTGTATAACCTCTGCAGAGTGTAAAACCTATTCGAATAGCCGTGCTCGCAGTATTGAGTATTGGTCGGTGATTACAGTCAAGGGTTCGATTTCATTAAAAACAAATGTGGGTATGGATATTTAATGTGGAATAAGGTTAAGAGTTGGTTATTGGAAAACAAATGAAAAATGTATTATTGTTATTATTTGTTTTAGTATCTTTCAATCTATTTATGCTATTCTTTTACCAATGCTGCTTATGCAAATTAACCTTGTCAGCCTATCCCTTGTTATAAGCCATGCATATAGTATATTGGACTTGCATTCTGTTCGCAACTTGTTGAGTGCTTTTTGTACTCACCCCTTTGCAACAAAACATCACCAGTTGGAGAAGAAGCAATGCCTGCTATTGAGGAAGAGTATCAGAAAGAGGCGAATAACTAGGGTGCGAACATTGTCAGTTGCCTGTGGCAGGTTGAAGGGTTTCTACTCTTGTGTTTATTTCCGCTGGTATTTATTTACTTTGAGTCTTAGCCCTGCGAGGCGTATTCATTTAAGGTTGACATTAAGGTCGTCGAACAATTATATTTAATATTGATGAAGTCCTTATTATGTTACCGTTTAGTATGATTGTGATATTCATCAATGTTGAGCCTGTGTGCATTAGTGTGATCCTGGACTAGTGCAGAATACATAGAGGGTTCGGATTTGCATATTCGGGTCCCGACAGAGGTGGTATCCGAGCCATACTGGCTGTAGGTCAGGCCCTAGCTAGTTTGTCATCTTGGGAGTGTCCAAAACTATTTTCTAATGGCAAAATTAACTGGAAAGATTAAAAGGATCGTGACTTATCCCTTCTTTCTTGCTTTCCACCTTTGCTGAATTTTCTGTCTTTTCTCTAAGTTTTGAGTTGAGGTTTTGACGAGAGCCGCTTTTTGCAGGTTGAGATGGAGTGTCTTTATGGAGAACGTAAGGGAGGATTTGCCGCTGAGGTTTGGAGGATGCTGCAGTTGTTGGGAGGCTTTGATCGTCCCATCTACCGTGGTACCAACTGGATCGTGAGCGGGAAAATAAGAGGGACAATCTGCAAAATCATTGTCTATGCCAGGGAGAACACCATCAGGAGCCGCCCCATCCACATGTCAGTGTGGAGATCCACGTTTGAGTCTGGGATCCAGGAGACTGCTCGTCTTGCACTTCGTCGCCTTGCCCGAGACTACGCTTCAGAGTTGTAGTCCACCGTATTCAAGTATCATCCCAATGGAAGCGCCGTCACTGAGGACAGGATCAAGGGGGAGGACGATGCCACCATCGTCCACCTAGCACGTTTTGCTTCAGCACAGGAGACCCTCACAAATGCTATGAACCAGGAGCTTTCAGTGGTGTATGAAGCATTGGAGAAGGCTGAAAAGGATCTTCGGGAGTCTAGGAGGATGGCTTCTGAGAGGATAGCCGAGTTGGAGGAGGCTCTCTACCTCAGGGAGGAGGTAGCTGAGCTGGAGGAGTTCGAGGAGGATCCAGAGGAGCTTGTGCCAGAGCCAAAGAGTTAGGGATCAGTGTCATCCAACGAGACCCCTGGTCATCGGAATAAGTTTGCCCCGATGTCGCATCATCCGCCACAGTGTCCACCTGGAGGCCCGCATCCAGGATGGCTTAGTGACTAGGTAGAGGCTGGAGTTTATTAGTAGTAGTGACTCAAGTGTTCGAGTCGCATAAGTTTAAGTTTAGAGTTTTGCCATTAGTCGATTAGAGATGCTTGATTAGTTTAATGAAAGTTTTTATGGTCTTTTTGAGTGTGCAGTATGTGTTGCATTGCCCTTAGGCACTTGTGAGCAGCCATACCAAGTATTCAATAAAGTTTATTATAATTAGAGTTTGAGTTAAAGCTTTTCCCCCCGCATAAGATCTTATATTACTTGTCTATGCTATTTCCCTCTTTTATTTAAGCCTTGGAGTAATCATCAGATGGTTCAGACTTGCGGAAACAACGGAGCTAGTGGAAGTGGAAGCTATCAGAATGAGTCGCCAATTCCTCAAGCAGTGCCACCAGTTCATATGACCAACTTTGGAGCCTTTCTTGCTGTACAAACTCAGCTTATGCAAACCATGATGCAGCAAATGCAGCATTTCACTAATCAAGCAATCACCAATAATGCAAATCAAGCTGCTAATAATTGGAACCGTCCATTCTTGAAGCTGTCAAACTTCATTAGGACCCATCCACCAACTTTTTCTGGGAATGCTAACCCAATTGAGGCTGACGATTGGATAAGGACGATTGAAAGGAAGTTGCACATCATCCAATGTGAGGAAAATGAGAAGGTGCTCTATGCTTCTCATCAGCTAGAAGGTACAAGTGCCGAATAGTGGGAGAATTACTGCGTATCGTAGGAGAATCCGCAAGAGATCACTTGGGAAGAATTTTCCGCCGCCTTTCATCAGTATCATGTTCCTGAAGGTGTGATGGACTTAAAGAAGGAAGAATTTAGAGCTATCAAGCAGGAAGGCCAGTTTGTGGCAGATTACCTGAATTGGTTCACTCAGCTTACTCGCTATGCACCTGAAGATGTAGTGACTGATCAGGCAATACAGTCTCGCTTCATGAAAGGATTGAATTTAGGATTGTAGGATGGGTTAATCACCCATAATTTTCCTGATTTTCAAGAACTGGTGAACAAGGCCCTTATTCTGGAAGACAAGCGCAAGGAGTTAGATAACAACTGCAAGCGCAGGATAGCACAACAAGGAGCTCTCCAAGGTCATCAAAAATTGAGAGTTGCACCGCAGCAGTTTGTCAGGTTTCAGCCCAAGGCAATTTTCAAGAAGCCTTCTTCCGCACCCCGTCCTAGTGGCTAGAATTTTCATGTACCTGTTCAGATCAATAACGCCTCGGGAGGAAATCAACAATCAGCGGTCAGGCGCTGTTTTAGCTACAATGAGCCAAGACATTTTGCTAATAATTATCCGAAGAGAGGAGGTGTTACGCCTGTTCGCTTCAACCTTGGATCTACGCTGGCCAAGATGCCTGCGCCAGGAGGAAACCGTGGACCTATTCAATCTAGAGCCATGACTCAAGCCACGGTGAGGGGTCGTGTTAATCATATCACGACTGATGAAGCCCAGGAAGCATCAGATGTCGTACTAGGTAAGTTTTTAGTTAATTCAGTACCTACTATAGTTCTATTTGATTCTGGAGCTTCGCATTCCTTTATTTCTCGAGATTTTGCTGCTGGAAATGGGTTAGAAGTAATAAAACTTAAGTGTATGCTTTTGGTCCAATCCCCTGGATCAGAACTGCGATCTAACCTAGGATGTATGGGAGTTAAGATGCTCATGAATGGAGTAGAGTTCTTAGCGAACCTTATTATTTTGGATACTCAATCATCAGATGTTATCGTTGGAATGGATTGGCTGTCTAAGCACAAGGTTGTGCTGGATTGTGGTACAAGAGTAGTGTCTATTGAAAGCCCGAAAGGTGAAAGAGTGGAAGTTTAAGCAACTGCCGTTCGCAATGGTCAGATGATGGTTAATAGTGCTAAAGCAATCAGCATTGAAGAAGTGCTAGTTGTTAATGAATATCCAAATGTTTTTTCTGAAGATTTACCTGGAATGCCACCTGATCGAGATATTGAGTTCGTGATTGAATTGGTACCTGGTACAGCCCCAATAGCCAAGAGACCGTACCGGATGCCTGCGGATGAGTTGGTAGAAATGAAGAAGCAGATTGAGGAGTTGTTAGAAAAAGTTTTTGTGAGGCCAAGTTCGTCGCCATGGGGAGCACCTGTTTTGTTTGTTCGGAAGAAAGATGGAAGCATGAGAATGTGCATTGATTACCGAGCTTTGAATGAAGTGACAAAAAAGAATAAGTATCCGCTACCCAGGATATATGATTTGTTTGATCAATTAAGAGGAGCTGGAATTTTCTACAAGATAGATCTTCGATCGAGATACCATCAGTTGAAGATTCGCGTAGAGGACGTACCCAAAACAGCATTTTCAACAAGATATGGACATTATGTGTTCACAGTCATGTCATTTGGATTGACAAATGCTCCTACATATTTTATGAACTTGATTAATAAAGTTTTCGTGGAATATTTGGATAAGTTTGTTGTTGTATTTATAGATGACATTCTTGTCTACTCCAAGACAGAAGAAGATCATGCCGCACATTTGAGGCTGGTTCTTGAAAAGCTTCAAGAGCAGCAATTATATGCAAAATTCAGTAAGTGTAATTTCTAGAAAAAGAAAGTGGAATTTCTTGGTCATGTGATGACTGCTAAAGTATTGCAGTCAACTTTAGTAAAGTTGAGGCAGTATTGCACTGGGAGCAACCGAAGTCGGTTACTCAGATTCGCAGTTTTCTTCGAATGGCGAGCTATTACCATCGATTCATTGAAGGATCCTCAACAATTGCTAAACCCCTTACGCAGTTGTTGAAGAAGGAGAAGAAATTTGCATGAACACTAGATTGTGAGAAGAGTTTTCAAGAATTGAAGAAAAGGTTAACATCTGCACCAGTATTAGTGTTGCTGAATATTCAAAACAGTTTTGTTATTTACTGTGATGCTTCACGTCAAGGACTTGGATGTGTGCGAATGCAGAATGGTAAGGTTGTTGCATATGCATCAAGGCAGTTGAGGCCGCATGAGGAGAATTACCCAACGCACAATTTGAAATTAGCTGTAGTAGTGCATGCCTTGAAGATATGGCATCATTATCTTATTGGGAACCGCTGTGAAGTATACACAGACCATAAGAGTTTAAAGTATATTTTCACACAGTTAGACCTGAATATGAGGCAGAGAAGATGGTTAGAGTTAATCAAGGATTATAACCTGGGAATTCATTATCACCCTGGAAAGGCTAATGTGGTAGCCGATGCTTTAAGCAGAAAGAGTTACAGTGGTAGCTTGTTAGTGCAGAAGGATCAATCTGATTTATGCAAGGATTTTCAAAAGCTGAGATTGGAAGTGGTGCCAAAAGGGTTTTTAGCTACCCTAGAAGTAAAGCCAACCTTACAGGATCAAATTAGAGAGGAGCAGAAAGATGATGCCAAAATTAAGAGGATTAAGTCCAAGATGGATGAAGGTAAAGCAAAGAATTTTACTTTGGATGAGCAAGAAACCTTATGGATGAAAGGTCAGATTTGTGTGCCAAATAAAAAGGAATTAAAGCAATTAATTCTTGAAGAAGCTCATGACTCGAAGTACTCTATTCATTCAGGAAGTGCCAAGATGGACCAGGATCCGAAAGTAAGATTTTGGTGGCCGAGTATGAAGCGTGAAGTTGCTAAGCATGTTGCTTTGTGTGATATATGCCAGAGAGTGAAGGCAATGCACCAGAAGCCAGTAGGGTTGTTGCAACCATTAAAAGTACCCGAATGGAAGTGGGAGGAAATCGGTATGGATTTTATCACCGGTTTGCCTAGAACCCCAAAGTGGATATGATTCAATATGGGTCATAATCGATCGCTTGACCAAAGTTGCCCATTTCATACCCGTAAAAACTACATATTCAGGAGATCATCTAGCGGAATTGTATATGTCAAGGATTGTGTGTTTGCATGGAATATCGAAGAAAATAGTGTCAGACAGAGGTACGCAATTTATCTCAAGATTCTGGAATAAGTTGCATGAAGCAATGGGAACTCGTCTGAATTTCAGTACAGCTTATCATCCGCAAACAGATGGTCAAATTGAGAGGGTTAATCAGATTTTGGAAGATATGTTGAGAGCTTGTGCTTTAGCTTATGCCGCATCGTGGGATAAATGTTTGCCGTATGTTGAGTTTAGCTACAATAACAGTTATCAGGCCAATTTGCAAAAGTTGCCGTTTGAAGCCTTGTTTGGTCGATCATGTCGTACCCCGCTAAATTGGAATGAGACGGGAGAGCGTATGGTTTTTGGGCCAGATATTTTAATGAAGGCTGAAGAGCAAATCATCATGATTAGGGAAAGGTGGAATACTGCTTAGTCAAGGTAGCGGAGTTATGCTGATAATCACCGCCGAGAGTTGAGTTTCAAACCCGGTGATTTCGTGTATCTCACAGTAACCCCTCTTAAGGGAGTAAAAATGTTTCATGCCAAAGGGAAGCTTCCACCAAGATATGTTGGTCCGTTTGAAATATTGAGTCGCAGAGGAGAGGTTGCATATCAATTGGAGCTGCCACAGTCGCTGGCAGGAGTGCATGATGTATTCCATGTGTCTCAGTTGAAGAAGTGTGTTTGAGTGCCCACAGAGCAAACGCCATTGGAGTCAATTGATCTGTAAGAGGATCTAACCTACAAGGAGCAGCCCATCAAGATTATGGATGTAGCAGATCGCAGAACCCGAAGCAAGTCAGTACGTTTCTGCAGAGTGTAGTGGAGCAATCATTTTGAGAGGGAGGCTACATGGGGGCGTGAGGAGGATCTGAAGTTAGAATTCCCAAACTTATTCCTTAGTCAGCCCTAAATCTCGTGGTCGAGATTACGTTAAGGGGGGAGGTTTTTAACATCCCAAATTTTGCTTTCATTGGATTTAATATGATTTTTCTGTGTTATTGAATTTTTGAGGTTTTATTTAATTTATTTTGGAATTTTTGAATAAAGCCTTTTTCTATCTTTAAATCATATAGAGAAAATTTTTAATGATATTTGGTTGGAAATATTTTATTTAAGTTCCAAATGCCCCAAAGTATTTTTTGGAATTTTTCGGGTATTTTTGCTAAGTATTATGGCTTTATCTATTTATCTGAATTATATTAATTCAAAAATAATTTAAAATTCACCGCACAGTGTTGGGCCAAAACCTCTCGGTCCGGCCCGTTTTACTTGCGCCGCAGCACAGCTCGCCAGCCCGCGTAGCCCACCGCGTCAAAAACCTAGCCACGCGACCGTTGGATTTTGATCCAACGGTTGTGATCGTGCCGTGTTGCCGCTCGCTGTCTGCTGTTCAACCGAATCCACGTGGACGCCTGAGATTGTGCCACGTCGCCTCGCCGTATCACAGCCGGATCCACCGCGCTGCCAAATCGTCGAAGTTCTCAGAGTCCGTGTCTTGCCGTTGCACGCATCCCAGGCCACCTATTTAAGGCGTCGCCTAGATTTTTGGGACCGCCATCTTGAGCTGCGCGTTTTGCCTCTAGTCTCATCGTCTGTGCCGCCTTCTATTGCCCGTGCGATCTCGTCGTTGTTCCAGAGGAAGCCGCCGTCGTTTTTCGCTCGGGACATCGCCGTCAGTCTGCTTCCGCCGTAGCCAAGGCCACCGGTGTGTTTGCGTCGTCAAGCCGCGTCGATTCCATCTGGAAGCATCGTCGGGGAAGCTCTCTAGCGCCGTCAGCCATGTCTTCGTCTCCATCTCCGGTGAGCAGCGCCGCCGTTCCTCCTTTGTTCGTCGCCGTCACGTCTCGTCCATCCGATCTAGAATGTAGGGTGCAGATCTTGCCATGTGTCGCGCGCAGCGCCAGCTATGTCCTTGCGATGCTTCTCCTTTGCAATGTTATGTCCGTCGTCGGATCGTGATCGCATGGCCGTGATTGCCCCACGTGTTTCGTAAATCGTGGCCGTCCGAAAGGATCCCACCGGCGTCGTGGCCAACCGTGTGCCACCGCGTGTCAGGCGTGGCTGCCGAGGCGCCATGCGCCGCGTCCATCGTGGACCGAGCCGTCGGCTGTGGACCGAGTTCATAGACCCGGGACGTGGGTCATGCTGCGGTGTTGCCACGTGTCGATGACGTCAGCATGACGTCATATATCGCTTTTTTGTAGAAAAATATTTTGACCAAATTTTATTTCTGTGCTGACATCATCATGAGGTCATGCTGATGTCATAAATGCTATTTACAGTATAAAAATAATTTGGTTTTTCCAATTTTCTGATTTATCTTTTATTTCAAAACTTTGAATAGCTATATCTTTTGCATTTGAACTCCGATTGAGGTGATTCCAGTTTCTAAAAAAATTTAAAATCATGATCTACATAATGGTGAATTTGGTTTAATTTTTGGAGTTGATCTTACTCTCTGTATTTGCTATTTATTGGTTTCTCGCTGGTTACGCGTAAACGTCGAGATGCCCGGTGAGTTTATGATTGAGGAGGCAGCACCCGAGCATGGTCCAGAGCAGGAGTTAGAGCTATTTGAAGGCAAGTTGTGCTTTGATCATGTTGAACCTACGCTTTAAATATTATATTGTTTCAAGGTATTGCATATTAATTCAAGTACGTTGTTTCAAATATGTTGGGATTAGTTATCGTCCACTTTGAGTTACATCCACCTTGTCATATTGTAGGTCGTATTTCATTTGTTACCGTAAAATGGTTTAATACTAATTGGTAGCTATAATTGCCAATATGGTTGGTTAGATCGCAAGTAGAATGCTTAGCCGTGCAACGAGTCATCACTTAATGTAAAGATGGTTAATCTTGCTAAATGATTATGGAACATATTTATTAAATTGTGTGTCGGTGTTGTCACACAATGTTGTTGTTGTTGATGGCTCGTGGTGCGTGGTAATCAACAGGGGTGGTAAAATGATTTAGGCTGAGGCAAGTGGCATTTATTTGTGGTGGGCCAATGTAGCACTTGGGCAGTCGCATTGCTTTTTATAATAATGGTTGGTTCATGGTTATGATGAGTTTTAGTTAGTCTTGCCTTAGTCAATTCAGGACTTAACCATGTAATAATTTGAACTAAGTCATTCCTACAACCACATGTATGTTATGAGATAGACCTAGTGTCGACTTTTGTAGTCGGCAATGAATTTATGGGGTAGGCGCTTGATCTCAAACTCGAAGGTCACACAAGACAGGGATTTATACAGGTTCAGGCCCTCAGCGATGGAGGTAATACCCTAGTCCTGTGTGCTGGGATTATGTGGATCTCTCGGATCGAAAGTGCTCAAAGCGCTATATGATCTGGGCAAAAGATGGCGCTTTGTGCTTGGATGATTGGATCCTTATGTTGTTGCCGCCCTCTCCCTTATATAGCGGGGGTGGGGCCGCTTACAGAGTTCTGATCGGAATGGAGACTCCGATTAGTTACAAGATTCTAGTCGGTTAATAGGATAGAGTTTACATCTTTATCTACCCTATTAACGACTCGGATTACAACCATATCTATCATATCTAAATATAAGTTCAGCTTCCTTTAGGATATGTCCCCTTGCGCATGGCAGCGGGGCCTGACACGGGGAGTATCTTCTGGGCCTCCCTCTTGGGCCTGTCATGAGGGTACCCGGGTTCTTATATTCCACAGTAGCCCCCGAGTCCTTTGCGATCGAGTTGCCGTCTTCCTAGTTGCAGTCCAACTGAGTCATGCTTCACGCCGAGTACTTCCAGTTCTTGATGCAGCTTCCCGACTAGTTTTCCTTTACAGTCGAGTGCCCTATTGTAGGCAAAGAGATCGTGAAGGACTCAATAGAGTTCTACACGTTAAACTTTCCGAGTGGTTCCTAGCCCCATTATTGAAATTCTGGCGGTCGGCTCATCTTAGGACATATTGTATCCCAAACGATATGCAGAAGTCAAAACGCTTTTTTCGCTCAAGGCAAAATTCAGCGTCGCTCCCTTTAAATTCATTAAATCGCGAAGTTCTTGATGTAAATCGTTGAAGCGTTGGTTCACACACGTCGCATCAAATTTAGTAGCCACGAAATCATGTATATGCGAGAACTTAGGCCTTTGTAAAATAATTCACTCGGATGTGATGTCAGTGGTGTATATATAATTTAAGAGTTTTACTCCTTTTCCTTATTGATTTTGAATTCATCAGGTGGCTTGACTCTTTTGTTTAAGCACTCTGCCCGACTAGTCTAGCCCCGGCGTTGGGAGTCGGCTCATGGCTCTTTTTCCCAGGCACATGTTTTGGGTGACTAAAGTTCGCCGTTCATGGGGTCAGAGCTTCACAACTCGGAGTTATCGCACTCTGATTCACTTGCAATCGTTAAGCAAAAGAAGAAAAATACAACTCAGAAAAAGATGTGCACATGCGCACACTATTAGGTGTAGCCCCCGACTTACTGCTTAGTTGTGGGTCAACTAAGTAGAAAGTCAGGAAAGTCAACAATTTTATTTATAATGACATAATTGAGTAAAAAGCGACTTAGTTGCTTTATATTCCATATGTTGCCGACGATCATGACATCTTTGCTCGTGGCGCAGGCGAAGGCTTGTAGATGAACTGTAGGCGGCGCTCGAGGCGCGGGCCTAGGCTCGTGGCCGTGCCGAAGGTGGCGCTCGAGGCACGGGCGTGGCTCGTGGCCGTGCCGAAGGTGGCGCTCGAGAGCGCGAGTGCGCTTCACCTACCGGCTTTTTCTGATTTTACTGAATTGCGGCCGCCGTCACCATGACCTTGATCTGGGCCACGATCGAGGCCGCCGGGCTATCCGATTCGATCATCGGGTCCAGTTTGTCGAGAAGCGTCTTGGAAGCGGCGATGTTACGCATTGGCGTGTGGAAGGCGGCGATCTCCCAACCTGGATTGCAGGATGTCCTCGCAGACATTGCGACCGCGAGATGGAAACGATCGCACCTGCACCTCCTTACCCTTACGAAGACGATCTTCCTCCGTGGCCTCTTGGTCTTCTTGATGGACATCGGTCCCCTGCTCCTCGATCGCGAAGACGCCGCGAAAATCGCTGCAATTCTTCACAATGTCGACTGGTTTTCTGAGTGAGTCAGAGCGGCATACCTGAGATGGGTTGGTCTGATCTTCACCAGATTGGATCTAGCTTTGGCCCAGGCATACAAGCTCTCCACGCGTATCCGCAACGAAATCCAAACTTCCGAAGCAGAAGGCTTGCCCGGAGATGAAGGTGGCGATGAATCCGCCAATTGCTGCCATCGAATCTATAGAAAAAGATTATAGCGCTTCCCCTACCTGACGCGCCAACTGTCGACTTTTGTAGTCGGCAATTAATTTATGGGGTAGGCGCTTGATCTCAAACTCGAAGGTCACACAAGACAGGGATTTATATAGGTTCAGGCCCTCAGCGATGGAGGTAATACCCTAATCCTGTGTGCTGGGATTATGTGGATCTCTCGGATCGGAAGTGCTCAAAGCGCTATATGATCTGGGCAAAAGATGGCGCTTTGTGCTTGGATGATTGGATCCCTATGTTGTTGCCCACCCTCTCCCTTATATAGCGGGGGTGGGGCGGCTTACAGAGTTCTGATCGGAATGGAGACTACGATTAGTTACAAGATTCTAGTCGATTAATAGGATAGAGTTTACATCTTTATCTACCCTATTAACGACTCGGATTACAACTATATCTATCATATCTAAATATAAGTTCAGCTTCCCTTAGGATATGTCCCCTTGCGCATGGCAGTGGGGCCTGACGCGGGGAGTATCTTCTGGGCCTCCCTCTTGGGCCTGTCATGAGGGTACCCGGGTTCTTATATTCCACACCTAGCTGATTAATTTGTTGAATCTAAGGTTTTGTACTATTTGTGGTGGTGTGAGGCCCTGGTAGTGGAAACCAGTCCTCACACGGGTATGCTCACAAGGCGCAAGAGGGGGGCGCTGGATGTGGTAACCATTCCCACCAGTGTTGAAACCTTAGTGGATAGTACTAGGTTTAGATAGGCATTGGAAAGGCTTTGCTATAATCACTTGCCTTTGTGGTGTATGGTTGTATCTTTTGGGTAAAGTTTATAACCTCTGTAGAGTGTAAAACCTATTCGAATAGCCGTGCTCACGGTATTGAGCATTGCTCGGTGATTACAGTCAAGGGTTAGATTTCATTAAAAACAAATGTGGGTATGGATATGAAATGTGGAATAAGGTTAAGAGTTGGTTATTGGAAAACAAATGGAAAATGTATTATTGTTATTATTTGTTTTAGTATCTTTCAATCTATTTATGCTATTCTTTTAACAATGCTGCTTGTGCAAATTAACCTTGTCAACCTATCCCTTGTAATAAGCCATCCATATAGTATATAAGACTTGCATCCTGTGCGCAACTTGTTAAGTGCTTTATGTACTCACCCCCTTGCAACAAAATATCACCAGTTGGAGAAGAAGCAACGCCTGCTTTTGAGGAAGAGTATCAGGAAGAGGCGAATAACTAGGATGCGAACCTTGTCAGTTGCCTGTGGCAGATTGAAGGGTTTCTACGCTTGTGTTTATTTCTGCTGTTATTTTTTTATTTTCAGTCTTAACCCTGCGAGGCGTATTCATATAAGGTTAACCTTAAGGTCGTCGAACAGTTATATTTAATATTGATGAAGTCCTTATTATGTTACCGTTGAGTATGATTGTGATATTCATCAATGTTGAGCCTGTGTGGACTAGCGTGATCCTGGACCAGTGTAGAATACACAGAGGGTCCGGATTTGCATATTCGGGTCCCAACATGTCTTGAGTATACTAATGCAACTAATACTTCGTATACTCAAGAACTTTCGATTGCCCTAGGATCAACATAGTGAACCATCAACACATGATTAGTCCTTTGTTGATTGAATGACAACCAAACACAATTTAAATTGAATGTAAGTTGTCATGAGTACATATTAACTACACAAGTTTCATATACTCAATTTGATAGAATCTAAAAGTAATGATCCAATTTATATGGAGTGGTGGAAAGGGATCAATAATCTTAAGACCATTAATTATAGAATAAACTCCATTGCATATATGTGCATGTAAATAATTGAACTTGGAATCAATATGCACATAATCAATTTTGAGATTGCTTTGGAGTTTATCCTATATTGCCATGAGTAGACTACAACTACACAAGTTAAATATACTCAAGGGATTGTTTCAAAATAATGATCCTTGATATAGAAAGATGAATTGGATCAATACTATTGAAACATCAAGGTAAAGCATGAACTCCCCATAAATGTGTGCATTCATGTATATATAGAGTCGGAAACAAAATGCACATCTTAAGGTTAAAACAATGGTGGAGTTCACCCTTTATCTTGAATCCAAGAAATGTATCTAGAAATAATAAAGTTGCATTGGATACATATCTTTTGGATTTCCATTTTTCTTTTTCATGAGACTATTCAAAAATATACTCAATAAACACGTTAGTCTCATATTTAGATTTATCAATAAAAACACAACATATTTGACATCAAAGAATGCAACAAAATATGATAATATGAACTCGAATGCATACCTTTGATATTTCCATCTTTTCATCCAAAAGAGACTAATGAGAGTTAACCTCACACTACTACAGGATTGTACATCAGAATCGGTTCTAGTGGCGATACAAAGTCTTTAGATAGTGATGAGGAGGAGCTATCACAGTCGGTTTTGGCCCGATTGTGATAGAGCCTCATCACAATCGGTTCTTACCGAGAACCAATTCTGTTAACCCCATCATCAGAATCAGTTCTTAAGTGGAACCGATCCTGATGACTATCATCAGAATCGGTTCTTATGTGGAACCGATTCTGATGACCCTATCATCAGAATCAGTTTTCTAAAAGAATCGATTGTGATGATAGGGTCATCAGAATCGGTTCCACATAAGAACCGATTCTGATGACATCATCATCACAATCGATCCCTTCAAAGAACCAATTCTGATGGCCTTATTATCAGAATCAGTTTCTTAAAAGAACCGTTTGTGATGATTGGGTCATCAGGATCGCTTCCACATAAGAACCGATTCCGATGAGGTCGTCATGACAATCGCTTCCTTCGAAGAACCGATTCTGATGATGTGATCATCAGAATCAGTTCTACATAAGAACCAATTCTGATGATGTGAACATGGTAATTTAAGCATTCTGGAACATATATCCATGTCTTACTTATCAAACATTTACTTGTTGATTAATCAGCTTAACATTTTCTTTTCTTGTTGTATGTCAACAGACTGCAACTACCAAAGTTCACAAAATGCATCAATTAGTAAATCATCTAAACGAAGGACTAGACACATGGCATATTGTGGCTGTGAACTAAATTTAACTCTCTTTTGTGAAGGCTTACAAGGATGCCAATAATGAAATAATAATATTAATCAGAAGTGCATGGAAGAGAGGACTTACATCGTACGATTCTCTTCAGACCAAAGTTACCTTGATTCCCCAATATGAAGCCACATATATTGCCTCCACTCGTAGAGACAGTACCAGGTTGAAAAATATTATGAGATTTGTGTGAGCTGCAACAACATAAGACAATTACAAGTAATTCATGAATTATGCAACAGTACATAACATTTGTTCCATACATAGTGTTTGGACTCCAAGAAAATGAGAAAGAAGTGAATATTGTGAACAAAAGGACAACAAAATAGACAACTCCAATCAAAGTGGTGCAACATTTACAGCTAATATTCTTACTTAAGTTTTACCTGTCCTTATTGTACAGAAGTACCGACTTGCAAAATATCTTCCAGAAACTAAAGAAGGTAACCAACGAGAAAAATAGTTGCTAACTACTTGGTATTTAGTTGATACCAGTTTATAGTAGCAGGTGTTTCTTGCACAGTTTTACCACTCTAAACTCACACACTATGTTCTATGTAGACAAGAAGGCTTCTTCGGAGGATAAAAAAGCACAGTCAAGTAGCAATGGAAATGATTCGGGCAAAAACAAGTGAGCCCTCCTAATTGCTTACACCTGAATTCATGTATGTAAACACCAAGTTCTTAGAAGCTTACTTCGCTTTCCTTGTCCTATTTGTTAGGAACTTACAAGTGGCAGAAGCTCTAAGGATGCAAATGGAGGTTCAGAAACAACTTTATGAACAATTAGAGGTGGGTATCAGAAACTTTGGAGTGCAGGCTAATCTGTTATTTGTATTAGAGAGTTCAAGGATAGGCTTATTTTCTCGATACATATATCAGATTTATCTTTGAAAATCGCCTAAAGTTGGGTGTCAGTTCTAGATTAATATAAATTGTGATGTATCGGGTAGAACTGCATAATTCTGCATCAGTCATCACTATGATTGAATAGGCCAATTTAACAACATCCATATGTTTCAGAAATGACTACATAGAAGAACTATTTATTTAGGAGTAATGCTTGGGTATATATTAGCGATAGTTTTCACCATCATGGCTACTTCAACACTATTGTGAGTTTTACGCACTTGATTAAATCAGCATTTGTCATGTAAGATATCTGATAGTAGTCAAGAAATATCTTTGCTCGCCAATTTTAGTACTACCTAGATATTACCAATTACGACAATGTGTCCTGTACCCACCATGTGCAAAGGCAATTACAGCTAAGAATAGAGGAGCATGCCCGATACTTGCAGAGAATATTGGAAGAGCAACAGAAGGCCAACAGCTCCCTCTCACTGAAAAACCCAACCGAAGCACAAGCAGGATTGCCTGAATCGACATCGAAATAGGAGACAGAATCTAAAGCAGCCACCACCTCACCTCAGCTGTCCAAGAACAGAACAACGAACGCAGACACAGAATGTAGCTCACCAGTGGGTAAGAAGAGAGCAAAGGTTCACGCCAATCTCGAGAGTGAGTGGCGACTGGGCGTCGCGGCGGGGCGCCGGGTTGGCTGGGCGTCCTGGAGGGGCGGCGGGGCGTCGGGAGCTAGGGTTAGGAGATGGAGTTGGGTGCGCGAGAGCGGGGTGGTGGGAGCTAGCTACAGCCGGGCGCGCGGTAATAAAATGGCCGTATATATGATGTCAATCGGTTATACTAACAAAACTGATTCTGATGTTTTATTAATCCGTATCGCTTTTGTTACAAAAACCGATTCTGCTGTTTTAATATCTGTATCGATTTTGTAAAAACATCGACACTGATGACAAATATCAGTATTGGTTTCACATAAAAACCTGACACTGATGCTTCAATATCCGTATCGCTTTTTTAAGGAAAACCGACACTGATGCTTCATTATCCGTATCGCTTTTGTTAGAAAAACCGACAATGATGCTGCAAGTATCCGTATCGCTTTTTTAAAGAAAACCGACACTGATGCTTCATTATCCGTATTGCTTTTGTAAAGAAAACCGACACGGATGTTTCAATAGCCGTATCGCTTTTGTAAAGAAAACTGACACTGATGCAAACAATAGCACATCACACAAAAATTGTATATCTCTATCGGTATTTATGTGAAACCGATACAGATGAGTTACTTTTCACAATCATTTTTTGTTGAACCGACACTGATCAGCACATGACAAATAACATGAATAGGAATTCTGTATAGCTGTCACAATTATAGTTGGAATTATTTAAAATTTTACGGAAATATATTGTGGGGTACTAAATATCTTTTCTTGAAAGAATTTTCAAAAAAAATAGTTAGCAACTAAAAGGTATGCTGAAATTCAATTTGTAGGCGTAAAGGGTACAAAAGTCAAAACTTTCTCAACTTCAGCCCAAATTGTTTGAAAATTTGCAGAAATGAACTTTCCACTGTTTACAAGCTTTCCCAGCAAAAATTTACTCTGAAGTGAACTTTCCACCGAAATCTACTCTGAAGTTGTACAACACAGCTTAGCAACTTGCCCGAAACACATATATTCGAACTGTCCAAAAAACGTGGACAATTCGAGACTTCTAACATTTATAAACGAAATGGCATATTTATAAACAAGCATCCTCGAACGGGACACGTAGGTTCCGCAGTCTTAACTCTAACATTTATCACATGATAGCAACAATAATTCTAGATTAACACGAGAGCACTAAAATAATTAAATAGATGTGTGCTTGTCAAATAAAGAGTGTGAAATCTGATAGCATATACACAATTCCGGTGCAACCTAAACTTTATTCATGACATATCGAAATTACCTAGCGCAAAATTGAAGGGGTTTAAAGGATTGCTCACATTTTGAAGAAAACCGCAAATGAGGGCAAAAAGAGGGAATCTCCTCAAGATAGGGCTTCAAATTTGCCCTCTTAACACCTACCCTTGAGGACTTCAAATTTTCTCACCCAAGTATTCCTTTCAAGCACAGAATATGAGCTGTTTTCTCGGGTGGCGGTGGAGGAATCTCCTCTGGAATAAGAAGAGAGAAGAGTTCAACCCGAGTGCTATATATAACCTAGCGACGCACATCACAATCGGTTCTCAACTAAAAAGCGATAGTGATGTTCATGGTCATCACTATCGGTTCCAACAAAAGAAGCAATAGTAATGTTCATGCACATCACTATCGGTTCTTTTCGAGAAGCGATAGTGATATGCATGGTCATCACTATCAGTTCTTTTTATAGAAACGATAGTGATGATCATGTGCACATCACTATCGGTTCTTTTCTAGAAGCGATAGTGATGTGGATAGTCATCACTATCGGTTCTTTTCATAAAAACGATAGTGATGATCACTTGCACATCACTATCATTTCTTTTCTTGGAACCGATAGTGATGTATACTCACATCACTATTACTTCTATCAATAGAACCGCTAGTGATGTGTACGTGATCATCATTATCGCTTCTTTTGTTGGAACCGATAGTGATGACCGTGCACATCACTATCGCTTTTTAGTTGAGAACCGATTGTGATATGCCCGGTGCTACATCACAATCACTTATAATCCCATAACCGATAGTGATTATTACTAACACCCCTCCGAAGTTATCTATCGCAATCATTTTTTCCTAAAAACTTAAGAACCGACACAGATAAAGCGATAGTGATGTGTCATTTTGTAGTAGTGTCAACAAAAGATTAGTCTTATAAAAGATTTGTCATTAATTAACAATTGAGACTAATCAATATTATGATTATCAAAAGAGTTAGTTTCAATATTAGATTTGTCATTAAAACCAAAACCAGACTAGTGGAGCTTGAACTTTCATTCTCCCCCTTTTTGGTGATTGATGACAAATCCAAGCTTTAATATCCACATTTGGATGAAGATCATTATATTGAGATAATTTAATCTATTTGATCATACATGCATACCTTTGAGCAATTTATGCATTAACAAATGAGAATGCATATGGGAGATTCATAGATAAATAATTCTCCCCCTTAACCAAATTAAGCTCCCACAAGCTCTCCCTTAACCAAATGAGGTATTAAGCTCTCACAAATTCTCCCCCTTTTGGCATTAAACACCAAAAATGGAAAATGAATCCAAAAAGGGGACTTTTTAGAGTGAAGAGCTTGGAAAGGAAATACCACTTTCAAAAAGAGAATTTGGCAAAAATTTCTCTGAAATAAGGTCATAACGAGATTGAAATGAATACATATTACCTATTGAAGTTCAAAAGAATTTTAAGTAAAACACCACTTGTAAATGTTAAGGATTTTCAATAAAATTCAAGAATTCTGCAAACTTCTTCTTTATATGGCCGAAAAGAGTAAACCATTATGAAAAGGAGCCATAGTTTGAGTTAAGCACGAGAAAGGAATTTGAAACATATTCAAATAAACTCCTCATTTTATTAGGCTTTTCAATCTGTAAACAAACTCAGAAAGGAGTCTTTGAGAGCCTAATAGTGCTTTAGGCGAGGAAAACATCCAAATGAGCTTCGAATTATCATGAAACCACTTGTAGAAAGTTTTAAAGAAGCATCACTTTTAATACCACTTGAAGAAAACATAAAGCTTGTAAATATTAATTTTAAAGAGATATCACTTGTAATGCTTATTTTTCAATTGATACCACATTAAAAAATTGTTAATGATATTATTTGAAAAGGATACCACTTGTAAAAATCATTTTGCATGAGGATACCACTTTTGAGAAAAGCATTGACATTTGTTTTAAAGCAAGTTTATTTTTTGAAAGATCAATACTATATTTCAATTTAAAATCAACTTGATACCATGACATAGCTAAAAAGGAGAGTCTCTTTCAAACATGCAAAACTTGATTAAACAAGCTCCAAAAAGGATTCTCAGATAAATCAATGAGCTAATACATTTAAACATGCTCATGTTTTGTTTTGAGTGGTTCTACCAACTTAAAGCCAATTTAAAGATATGAAAACCACAAAGATTTCAAAGAACTAAAATTTCAGATTTTTAGATTTTGACATTTCATTTAGGCTTCAAAACATGGATGAAAAATTGCTCAAATTAGGTCAAGAAAATCTGATAAAATTTGACATAATATACTAACTATTGAGGATAAATTTTTACAAAGGTGATCCCCTCAAATTATGATCTTATTTGGAGATACAAAAATCACAAATCAGCTCAAAACCATGTAAAAGTCTGAATTTTCAGCATTTGACCAAAGAGAGAAAAGGCCATAAATTTTTCAAATGAAGTTCAAATTTTTTGAAACTGTTCAAAAAACAAACTTTAGGATCATAAAAATATTTTCCAAAAAGAATTTTCGAAAAAAGAGTCTCCAATCAAAAGATATCTCAAATTTTGCTTTGTAGTCATGAATTTTACTCAAAGAGAAGAAAAGTCAAAAAAATTTCAAATAAAGTCCAAATGGTTTTGAAAATTTCCATAAATAAACTTTGGATTATTTAGAAAGTTTCTCAAAAATAATTTTCTCAAAAGGAATTTTCTTTCAAAAGATATGGCAAAATGTGCTTTGTAGGCATGAAAAGAAAATGAATTTCTACCAAATGGTCAAAATGCAATCCGAATTGAAATTTATGGAGATTTGAACTTTCATGGATTTTTATGAGTTAGAAATACTATTTCAAGCCAAGATACACAAAGAAATCCAATTCAAATTACAAAACTCAGAATATACAAGAATAGGTCATTTTGGGTAAAATGAAAAAATTTGGCCAAATTCAAACGGCTATAACTTTTGAACGCTTGGTCGTTTGGAAAAACTTTGACCTAAAGAAATACTTGAAATGACCAACCCTACGAGTTTTGTATTGACTACATTTTCAAAAACGCAATAGATTTTGATTTATGAAAATATTTCATTTAATCCAAAATCAAGATCCGATATGATCCATTTGAGGCCAACTTTGCTAATATGTTTCTAAAATAGGGATTTTTACTCCAAAAGCATTGTAAAACATTTGAAATACATATTTTAGAACTTTTATAAAGATTTTCACAAATATTGGCCTTTTAAACACATTTTTGCCTTTTGACCAAAACGGCTCACATAAAGGATATATATGCATATGGTTTTCAACATCATTCCAAAAATTATCAAATGAAGCAAATAAGAAGATATAGAGATTTGAATTTCGTGTATGAGTCTAAAATATCACTTGGATCTGATATGTGACAAAAGATCTTGTCCAAGAGGTGAGACTCACAAGGTACTAGAATATGACAAATATAGGTCAATAGATGTTTTTGGGTGAGTTTCAAAATCAAATAACTTTTGATAGATTGGTCTTTTGGAAATCTTTAAATACGATAATTGTTGAGAATGACCAACTCTAGATTTTTTGTTTTGGAATTATTTGCAAAATCATTTTACACTTTATTATATGAAAATTATAAGTTTAAATCCAAAACAAGATATTAGTAACTAGATTTTGGGCTAAAAACTCATTTTCTTCTTAAATTACTTTTTGTAAAGACAAAACCTTTGGAAAACATTTTAAAAGCATTTGTATACATTTTGCAACTAGTTTTTCATAAGATTAGTAATAGTTTCAAAAATTTTCACTTTTGGGTAAATAGCTTGATTTTGAAAATATATTAGCACTTATATGAATATGGGCACACATAGGGATGTGATATACATGGTTATGATTTAGCACTCCCCCTTAATATGCCACTACTAACTTACTCAAAATTTTCAATAACGAACAATTAAGAAACAAGAGCAAGCACAACAATAAGCAAATTTAAATTGAATTTTCATGATAATGCATCTTAACTTACACATGGCTAGAAGCTAAAGTAATCAATTTAAATACTTATTACCCGAGATGGCATTGGCTCATGATTGAAGTGATGGTCTTCATGCTTGGCTCCATTTTGCAAGTGATGAAGTCCTCTTCCCTTTTGAAGAAGCCAATCATCCAATGCCTCTCCAAGTACCTAGAAATCTTTTAGGCACTTGTTGGTACCCAGTTTTTATTGGGTCCAAAAATGTTAGTCACAAGAGATTTAGGCAAATGGCTCTAACATTATTGGTTTTATGTGAACTAACATGACTAGCAAAATATTTGCATTTGTTTTGACTCCTAAGCGATTTATTAGCATGGTAATGAGGCGGCTTAGAAGTCCTATCAATTATAGCAAATCCATTTCTAGTTTTATCTTTTCTAAGCACATGATCAGCATTTTTATGAAAAAGCTTAGGGGATTTATCATTTCTAGCAAATGGTTTGCAATTGTTATTCCTCCTAAGCAAATTGTTTGCATTGTTTTGAGTAGACTTAAGAGTACAACACATCTAGCAAACACATTTCTAGTTTTGCTCTTCCTAAGCAAATGAATATCATTATTTTGCCAGCACTTAGGAGAATTGACAAATTTGGCAAACACATTACCATTTTTGTCTTTCCTAAGCAAATAATGATCATTGTAAAGAGTGGTCTTTGAGTGTCTTGTGTTGTGCCTTGTCTTGCTATTCTCCTTCTTGGAGATGTAGCCAATCCCTCTCTTATCTTGCAAGACCCGTTGCTTTCTTAGAATGTCGTCAAGGGTGGCCTTTCCATTGTAGCACTTCTTCAAGTCTTTTTCCAATTTAATGACTTGAGCCTTGAGCTCGATATTTTCCTCTACAAGGTTAGTCTCACAAGACATAGAGGAAGTAGAAGTAATATTTGAATTTGAGCTACAAGGAATATTATTCCTAGAGGTGGACATATCGATTTTAGATGAAATGATAGGATTAGAAATTGAACATGGCATGTCATCAATTAAATCACATTGAATTCCTATGTCCACTCTTGGCTTAATGAGTTCCTTGAGGAGAAGAGATTCATGATTTTCCTTAAGCACATTATAAGCATTTTGAAGTGAGTCATGCTCAAGCTTCAAAATTTTATATTTTGCTTTCTCCTTTCCAAGATATTCATTGAGCTCCTCTAACATATCCATTAAGTCATTGTTTGAGAGCTCATCATCATCATCATCACTTACCTCAATTTTACCTTTTGCCATGAAGTAACGCGATGGAAGAGATGGAATGGTAGGCTCATCATCGCTTGAAATAGAGGTTGAGGCTGATGGTGTTGTCGGTTCTTCATCAATTGATATAGAATTTGAGGTTTCATCTCCCGACATCCATTCTTCTATGCACTTCTCACTTGGGGATGTGGACTCATCATATAAGTCTTGAAGCTTTGTCCACATCTCATGAGCGCTCTTGAGATTGCATATTTTATTAAATATATCTATGCTCACAACACTAAATAAGACGTTAGTAGCTTGAGTGTCGAGATGTAGGCATTTCTCCTCTCCTTTAGTTGGAGCAATTTGATCCAATGGAGAAGAAAAACCGACATCTACGATCCACTATATTTGGGGACTCATGGATTTAAAATGAGAAATCATAAACAATTTACATGAGCATAATTTGAGCCATCAAAAATATGTGAATCTGTGTAGTGCACTAAACCACTAGTCTCCATCCTTACTCTCTAGGCGGTAAAGCCTAATAAATGAGAGGCCAAGCTCTGATACCACTTGTAAGATCGAGGATGCCGACTAGAGGGGGTGAATAGGCGGCTATAAAAATTTCTTCTACGATTAATTAAAATCTCACCTAACGATTAATTAAAATCTCACCTAAGTGCTCTTATATCAAAACCTAAATGATAATAGATGCGGAAGCGATAAACTAAGGTTTTGACAATTAAAGCCTAAGTCAACTAGGCTCATTATGTGCACTAACTATTTATGTCTCTAACAATAATTTGACATCTTAAATACAAGCAACCAAACCATCAATTCTATGAATATAAATTACTTGAGTATAAATAAAGAATAGAATGCAAATCACAAGAGACACACCGATATTTTACCGTGGTGCTCGGAGACTTGCCGGTCTCCCATAATCCACATTGAGGCTAGCCCAAACCACTTTGGACTGGCTCCATGAATTGAGCACTCGCCTCGATTCCACTTGTGGTAACTCTTTCCCGCTCCGGGTAGGTGAGCTCAGACCTTCACAACCTTGCCGGGCCTTCTCACAATCTCCTTGAGAAGATCACCGCGCACGACGTTTCCACACGTCGTCTAGGTGTCGGCAAACACCAAGGTAATAAGTCAAGCCCTCTAGCTTGAAATCCACCAAGTACATCACATGTACAATGGTGATTACCGAGTGCAACACATGCACAAGGCTTCCCTCAAGTGCAACACATGCATAAGAGGCTCTCAGTCCTCTCCTAATTGCAACACATGCAATTAGAGCTCACTCTTAACTCAAGAACCAAATTTGAGAATGCAACACATGCACAAGACCACACAAATGCTCAACAAAGTCAACAACTACCAAATACTAGCCCCCAAGGTTTCTTATATAGCCTCCATAAGAAAAACTAGCCGTTGGAGGGCAAATTGGGCATAAATGCCCAGGAGGCCCGGCCATACCGCCCTAGGAGCCGGTATGACTGGCCTCTCGTCCAATGGCTAGAAAAAACTAGCCATTACACAGAAAATCCGGTCATACCGAACCCCAGGCCGGTATGACCGCTCTATGACTTGTATGACCGGAGGGGGTCCGGTCATACCGGGCTACATCCCCCAAAAGACACTCCTCTATAAAAAAACACACCGGGGTGTCCCCGGTCATACCGGAGACCGGTATGACCGGACCTTCTCCGATCATACTCGACATGGGGCGGTATGACCGGACTAGGGGCGGTCATACCACTCCTTCAGACACTAAAATATCCATAACTTTTTACTCCGAACTCCGATTTCGGTGATTTTTGATTCTATGCGAAGCTTATCATGAGGGCTAAAATCTTCACCTATTTTCAAGATTTAAGAAACCATAGATATTTTTAAATATCACAAAAACAAAACTCTAATGTAGTCATTCAAGTCTGAAATCTGATTTTTCGAAATCCCTCACATAGACTTGATCAAGGGCATGACTACAAGCTAGCAAGGGTCAATAAGATCAAATATTGAGCCATGTGATGATCAACTCATGATCAAAACAATTTTGCAAAATATACTAGCAAAATCTAATCACATGCTCCAATATCAAATGCATGAACACCAATATTTTGCAAAACACATTCGCAAATATAAATATTGTAAACAAGAGCAATCAAGATCATACCTTTGAGCCATGTGATAATCAACATATGATCAAACCAATTTGCAAACACATTTGCAAACTCTATTCACATGCTCCACGATAAGATTCAATTAAACTATATTTTGCAAACACAAAGCATAAACCTATCTTAGCCTTTGTGATGATCAACACATGATCATGTCACAAGCTAAGACTCCGATGCATGAGCTCTCTATTTGCAACACATGCAAGTATCTAGCTCCATACAAACAACCACTTAAACTCACCTACATAAGCTATCTCCCTTTTGCAACACATGCAAATCCATAGCTCTGTACAAAAACCAAATTGATTAAGATTCAATAAGAAGCAAGCATGAGCACCCTTATTTGTAATACATGCAAATACTTAGCTCATGCAAGAACCAACTAAGAGAGTAAGCTAGAGTGAACCGTATTGAGTTCATCAACACATGATGAAGCTCAAGTTATAAGACTCAACCCCTCTTAATAGTATGGCAACCTATACTAGCAACCCGGTCTCCCATCCAAACACCGAGACCAGCAAAAGACTAGGAACACATCCTTAGCCCTAGCTAGTTATACCTTTGCCTCTAGCACATCCATTTAGAGCTTTTATGATTACTGATCATCTTCTGTCCAAGTAGGGATCTTCATCTTGTTCGTCAACACATTATGACGTACTTGTCCCGTTTATCCATCTCAACCTTAGACTTAACCTATTTCAAATTCATTGAAAGTGTTAGTCCAAAACACATGGTTGTCTCAATCATCAATGCACTCCATTAAAACATAATGGGCGCTCCCAAGATCCTTTGAACTTTTCCTTTGATGATTGACCACAACCCAAAGACAATTGATTGAAAGATTAATTGTGTCTTGAGTATACTAATGCAACTAATGCTTCATATACTCAAGAACTTTCGCTTGCCCTAGGATCAACAAAGTGAACCATCAACACATGATTAGTCCTTTGTTGATTGAATGGCTACCAAAAACAATTTAAATTGAATTGAAGTTGTCATGAGTATATATTAACTACACAATTTTCATATACTCAATTCGATGGAATCTAAAAGTAATGATGCAATTTATATGGAGTGGTGGAAAGGCATCAATACTGTTAAGACCATTAATTATAGAATAAACTCCATTGCATATATGTGAATGTAAATAATTGAACTTGAATCAATATGCACATAATCAATTTTGAGATTGCTTTGGAGTTTATCTTAGATTGCCATGAGTATACTACAACAACACAAGTTAAATATACTCAAGGGATTGTTTCAAAGTAATGATCCTTGATATAGAAAGATGAATTGGATCAATACTATTGAAACATCCAAGTAAAGCATGAACTCCCCCTAAATGTGTGCATTCATGTATATATAGAGTCGGAAACAAAATGCACATCTTAAGGTTAAAACAATGGTGGAGTTCACCCTTTATCATGAACCCAAGAAATGTATCTAGAAATAATAAAGTTGTACTGGATACATATCTTTTGGATTTTCATTTTTCTTTTTCATGAGACTATTCAAAAATATACTCAATAAACACGTTAGTCTCACATTTAGATTTATCAATAAATCATAACATATTTGACATTAAAGAATGCAACAAAATATGATAATATGAACTCGAATGCATACCTTTGATATTTCCATCTTTTCATCCAAAAGAGACTAATGAGAGTTAACCTCAACAAAAGAGTTAGTCTTATAAAAGATTTGTCATTAATTAACAATTGAGACTAATCAATATTATGATTATCAAAAGAGTTAGTTTCAATATTAGATTTGTCATTAATACCAAAACCAAACTAATGGAGCTTGAACTTTCAGTAGGCATAGATGCTAGATAAAGACTTAAGAGTTTAAATTTTAGAAATCATATCCATAGCACAATTCAAGCTAACAGGCTCATTCAACATGATATAGCACAAAATAGTGGCAGAGGATATTCTAACTATCACTTCCTTATGCGTAAATTATAAGCACGCAATTCATCACATGGTTCTACAATTGTGGCATAAGGTGGTAACTCACTAGAATTAAGTACAATAGGCATATGCTCACAAATTTGCTCTCTTTCTTGTTGTAAAATCAGATATGTACCATGGTCATTAGTGTCTTCCAAAGAAGATGTAGGTACCTCAAAACTTTCACTTGATAACGCAGGTATTCAGTTTGTAGCTTTCCTTCTTCAGAAGTAATATGCATATCATATGGAATAGCAACAACAGAAGTAACAGAAGTAGATTGGATTATGTTAGTAGAATCATCCTAACATGTGCTATCCTCTACTTCACTCGAATTTTCTCATATTTCTTTCGCATGCTCGGGTTGTATGCTCTCATTAAGGTTTGGTGCAGTGCATACAATAGGAGTAGCATTTAACTCGGTTGGAACTTGAACTGTGGTTGATTGTCTTCTCTGTATTTTTCTTTTAGCTTCACTTGAAAGATTAAGCAAACATAACATAGAATTGTATTTTTTACAAGATTTCATGATCTGAATATCAAAATCTAGTCAACAATAAAAGTTGTTCATCTGAGTCTTTTCAGTCTCTTCTAGCCACAATGCAAAGATCTACTCTGAAATTCTTGGTAGTACTCATCCACAGTTTTACTACCTTGTTCTAAACGTTGCAATTCATTCCATAATTGGCGAGCAACATAAGAAGTAACAAATCTAGCTCTCATAATTTTCTTCAATTTAATCCATGTGCTAGGGATATCCTGATTTTTATGCATATAATCATTCCACCAAAGAGCAGGCAAAATTAGTAAATCCACTAGTAACAACCCTAACCTTATCATGCTTAGGAATTCCATGTTTATCAAATGAATGTACTACAGATAATTCCCAAGTAAGATAACCTTTAAGATCATATTTACCATAAAAATGGGTATGGTGAACTTATTTTTGGTACGTGTGCATGCTGTTGTACACCCCTATGGTCGTGAAGCTGTGCTCGTATGTTCTTCATATCTCGTAGTGTGAACTACCTCTTCTCCTAGGATGCTATTGGCCCAAGCACTACAACGTTGAGAACCTGCCATTATTAGTAAAGACAAGAAACAAATCACAAGTATATGTCCCTACCAATCACTAGGATGCGGTGGTTCAAAAGTCGGTCACACTCAAGCCAATAACAAGTTCTTACCATGCGAAGAGGTGGTGACCGGCGGCTAGTTTGTGATAAACGAACTCAAGCTTGGCAAAGCAATTGCAAGGAGAATGGGACCTATTTGGCTAGTAGAAGGTGGAGCTTGGACAGGCAATACTTATTTTCCTGTGCAATCTGATAATTCTAGTTATTATAATGATAAGTAATGACCCAAACTCGAATTCACAAGCCCTAGTTGACGATCACAAGGATATAAGCAAATTTCAAGACAATACATGCACAAAGATAATGGTACTTATGTAATCAAGGAATGTACTATAAAATATAAGTGAGGTACCAAAAGCTCTATTGCACAAGTCGTAGAGAGATGCTAACTTATTGCTTCAAGAATGTAAAAAGGGCACATGATTGCTCACTAATTAATACAATTGCACAATCTGAAAATAACGAACAAAACTTAGGGTTTTGCTCAATGTAGTGCAACTGGCCACTATTTTTTTGGCCTTTTGGTTCTTTTTATTTTTTCTTATTTTTGGTGACTTTCGGCCAACACTAGTATGAACAAAGTTTTGGAATCCTAACTCGATGTCACAAGATAGTATGATATGCTAATTCAAAATTATGCAATGTATCAAGTATAGTAGCCCTAAGCAATATCAAATAGCAAGTCTCAATTGGCATCAAAGTATTCGCAAAGGATGAATTGCTTCCCAAAGGTATGTGTACTCATATTTTTGGGGTTTTATGGTTTGTGGACACTACTGGACTCAACCAACTGAAAAGAACAAGCTAGAACATAAATTGATGCAAAAAAAACCCAAATTCGACCAGAATAGTCGACCAAACTTGTCGGTACAATTAAAGTATAAAAATGACCGAATCTAGTTTGCTCACAATGTAATAAATTGAATGTAATGTTCTATACTTTAAAACAAGTATACGAACACACAATTTGGAGCAAGTGTATAGAAGTTATAGCCAAAACACCAAGGTGTACATATTTGACCTAAATTAAGCCGATCTGACCATATTTGAATCCAAATCAAATTCATTTTGAAAGAGTCCAAATCACAGAGGACACCCAAAAATGTTTTTGTAGAGGAATATTCAAGGATTTAGGAAAGTACAAAAACTTATCAATCGAAGTTCGAACATGAGAATTATGATCAAAATACCGAACCAATCAAGATTGGAAGTACAACTTGCTTCAGGAAATTTGATGTCGAGATTAAACTGACTTGATACGGAATTTGATTCCGTGCCGTTCCAAGGTTTTAAGAAAGTGCAAGAACACTGGAATCTGAGCTCGTATGCAAAAGTTATGAACAAAACAAAGTACTGGACAGATTGAAATAAAAGCTACGCAAATGAAAATGATCAGCAACTAAAATAAGGACTCTAATGGATCAAAACCTAACAAATCAAACTAAAATACCAGATTGAATCTAAAGGTGGAATTTTTGTAGAGTAATTTTCAATTTAGTACAGAAAACAAAATCTAATCTAAGGTACTGAAATTCTCACGAATCAACGAAAGCTCTGATACCACCTGATGAGGCTAATGGAGGCCTGATCTTTCGGTGAGACGGATAACTCTCAATTAGTGGAGATGACCCTCATGATCCAAGCTACCGACAGAAACACGACTGATGCCAAGCAATCACTGAACCAAACTACGAATTGTTATCAACTATGCCAAAACCTAGTTGACCTGATCACGAAGATCAATTCATACAAGCAATCGAAGAACAAGCAAGAACAAAGCAAAAGCAACCGAAATTGCAAATATAATTGAAGTATTGATGTGGGGTTCCGAAGCACGATATTACTATTGATCTAGCCGAACAAAAGAATACCTAATAGTTTCACACAGAAAACTACGATTAAACAAAACCCAAGTAATTTTGGGGGACTCCCTAGCTATTTATAGGTAAAAGAGAAGGGGGATTTTTCCAGCACAAATAAGTGGCCAAATAGGACTCGTACAAAGCCCAAGGCCCAAGTTTGACTAGGACTGTAAAGTTGACCCGACTTGTTTTGGTGATTGCAGAGTGTTCAAAGGAATTTTTAGGTGGGATCAAATCCATTTGAAATATCTCAAAGTAAGCTTTTCATCATGTGAAAGAACTCGCCAATCGGACGCCGTATATAAAAGTTATGCTCGTTTTACTCCAGGCTGGTATCCGAAGGCCGAATTAAATTCCAGAATGTGATGGATTTGATATCTCTCTCTTCTTGGCCCATGGATAACATGTTGGAGTTGGTCCAACCAGGTTTGGTCGTATCTGTAGTGGTGATGTCCTCATCAGTAAACCTAATTGTCTAAACTAATCATTAAGCAATAACTATTAGAATTTACGTTTGCCATGCATAGGCAACACATACGTAAATCCTACCGTATGCAAATTTCTACAATTTTGCTAGTTTGGTACATTTAAAATAAAACTCTTGAAAAGACTTGCTGCCGATATGAACATACATTTGATAACACCATTTTTTCCAAATCGTTAACAAAGATCCAGAATACCACATGACAATCGATGGAAATAACACATACTTTTATTCATAAAATGGATCTAGTAATCAGAGACAAACAATTGATCTATTTCTGAATCAAAATACAAACTTGAGCATCGGCGTGCATGCCCTAGGTAGAGATCAAAAAATCATGTGATTTTCCATTCTGCTATACTTCTTGATCACTAGCATACAAACTTGCACTAGCAACAGGAAGGACGCTACCCTTTCCTCCTATACAAGATTAAAGTTAACCAAAACATCGAAAGACAATAACTTCATGATACATAATAGCAAAAGGTACTTTCTTTAGGAAATCATACTGAAATCAACATTATTCAAAACTCCAACGTATGCAAGTATGGCTGCATAACAACCTTTAACCTTTCTTTTCTGCAAGTTTTTGTGCACCATGTAGTCATGTTTGAGTACTGCCATTAAACTTATTGAGAATGCATCTAAAGACATATTGAGCATTGAGTATCCCGACCGCTATAGACATAACATCTATCTTGTAACCATTTATGGCGGTATAATTCATCCATTTAACCATTGATCTATTAACACATGATGATGCTTCACAATGACAAACATGCCCTAGGTAGAGATCGATCTTTTGTACTATTTTGCCAATCATCCAAATAAATCATAGGATAAAGACACAAGGACACATGGGAAGAGGAGGAGGTCGCCAAGGGGGAGGACACTGGCCAGGACTATATCGCCAGGGTGCAGGTCGACGGGGAGGAGGTAGACGAGGAGGAGGTTACCAAGGAGGATTTTGGCGGGGAGGAGGTAGCCGAGGAGGAGGTCGCCGAGGAGGAGTTCGTCCAGGAGGAGGATGCCTGGGGGCTAGGGTTTGGGGGAGGTGAAACTTGCTCGGAGCCAAGGTCTGCATGACAAACTTCAATCGGTATGTTCATATAGTGATCTCAGTTCATATCACAGACGGTTCGTAGTTAGAAATGTCTGTGATAGGTAGATATCACAGACGGTTTTAAATTAAAACCGTCTGTGATAGATGCAGGAGTCATCACTAACTGTTTTATAATAAAACTGTCTGTGATATTGCTATATATCACTTACGGTTTCTGAAGAGTACCGTCTGTGATTATGTCAATGACGGTTTCACTATAGAATTGTCAGTGATGTTCCTCAACGGTTTTTCGAAACCATCTGTGATGAGGCATCTAATATAAGCCTTTCTGTAGTAGTGAAACTCATATTGATGTTTGTGGTTTTGACTCGATTTTTGTGCAACCTTCATTAATTTTGAAAAAAGGTCAAAACTTTGAAGTAAGTCTTGGTGATTAATGATTGGAATAGGTTTCTGGCATCAATAGGAAGGTGCACCCAAAGTTTCATAGGATTTGAATTAGCCGATCAAAAGTTACATCGATTCTTGGTTTTGAAATCGTGCTGATTTTCCTGTTCATCCGGTAATACCAGACCCTGGGATGCGGTAGTGCAAGTTTTACTGTTCATTCTGGTACTACCAGACTTATAACTGTGGTAGTGCCGCCCCCGGGATGATTTTATCTAAAAATTTATTCTTCCGCTCCTCTTTGATCAAGTGAGGTTTTGGTTAGTTCTTTTAGGAGAAAATTGATATTGATCATTCACCCGGCCCTTCTGATCACCATTTTGGTCCTACAATTACTTATCCCTTCGCTTCCTTTAAGATTTAGTGCAACTTGTATTGGGAGTGTATGCATAGAAGCACTACTCATTAATATTCCTATACGATTTATTATACTGCACAATTGGGAAGGATAGCAGATAGGCAGATAGCTAGCTAACAAAGGAGTCGAAATGACTAAATTGTAGGAGAATCGAGGTACATAAGAATAGCTTGATTGCTGTCTCATTCAAAATTAGATCACACCAAAGCTAGAAAACAGAGGGAGTTCACTGAAAATTTTGGATAAAGAAAGATGTGATTAAGTTACTCATGCTCGCCCAGAGTTCTGCATAACTGATCAGTCCTCATAATCGCCCCAGAGAACTCGATCATGTAGAGTTTGCCAGCCTTTTTTCATCTCAACATGACCCAAACTATTTTTTGAACGACAAAACTCAGACACAGACTGGACTGAACACACAATGTTTGGATCGTAGGACCCGGCAACTTGACAATATGGTGTCTGGAAGCGATAATGAGTTGCGAGAAAAACCTAATACTGGACCAGATGGCAGAAAGCGTTCTTGCATGTGGCGTGTCTGATGTTATTATTGCTTGCTTGCCCAACCTATCTTTCTGAATATGCATGCATGCACGCACGCACACGATGACTCATGGCCCCGTTATTTAATTTTCTCTCGTTCACTTGTTGTCAAAAAATCACGTACTATCATTTGCATCCACGTTCATCTCTAAAGCTATCTTGCGGATCAGTTACTCGATCAATTCCCAGCTTACTCCTTGGTTTCACCGTCCAGCATCCGAAAGGCATTTATGCAGCACAAAACCTAACAACTGCCCATGCATTCATAAATAAACACGCCACCTTCAAAAGGTACTCCCTCCCATCATAAATAGTCCTCGTTTTAGAGATAGGTGAACTTAAACTTTTAAAATTTTGGCTGTCAATATTTTTTAGATTTTTATATTGGACATATGAAAAATCATATGTATAGATTTGTCTCAAAAAACACTTTCATAATATTATAATTATATTAGGTTTTGTAAATATATAATAATAGTAATTAGTGGTCAAAGCTGTATTTTTTAAGACCGTATCGATATCTAAAATGATAACTATTTGTGATCAAAGAAGTACCCAGGAACCATTAACCCTTTCACAAAATACTAACAAAGTGCACTACTACAGAACGGCACATCACTATCGCTTTATCCGTGTCGGTTCTTAAGTTTTTAGGAAAAAACGATTGTGATAAATAACTTCGGAGAGGTGTTAGTACTAATCACTATCGGTTCTGAGATCATAAGTGATTGTGATGTAACATTGGGCATATCACTATCGGTTCTAAACTAAAAGCGATAGGGATGTGAGCGGTCATCACTATCGGTTCCAAAAGAAGTGATAGTGATGATCGCGTTCACATCACTATCGGTTCTTTTGATATAGCGATAGTGATGTGCGTATACATCACTATCGGTTCTAAAAAGAAGCAATAGTGGCGTGCGTGATCATCACTATCGTTTCTATAAAAAGAACCGATAGTGATGACCATGCACATCACTATCGATTCTAAGAAAAAGCGATAGTGATGTGCGCGTGATCATCACTATCGCCTATAAAAAGAACCGATAGTGATGACCGTGCACATCACTATCGGTTCTAAGAAAAGAAGCGATAGTGATGTGCATGTGATCATCACTATCGCTTCTCTAAAAAGAACCGATAGTGATGACCGTTCACATCACTATCGCTTCTTGAAAAGAACCGATTCTGTTGTGCCTCGCTAGGTCATATATAGCATTCGCCCTGAATTCTTCTCTGTTGTTGCTCCAGAGGAGATTTCTCCACCGCCACCTGAGAAAA
This sequence comes from Otatea glauca, assembly GCA_036346275.1. Classification (NCBI taxonomy): domain Eukaryota; kingdom Viridiplantae; phylum Streptophyta; class Magnoliopsida; order Poales; family Poaceae; genus Otatea; species Otatea glauca. The sequence continues at coordinate 45,650,408 of CM070715.1, read as the reverse complement.
CATCTCATATTGTGTGGTTGGAAGCAATACTTGGGTGAGAAAATTTGAAGTCCTCATGGGTGGGTATTAAGAGGGCAAATTTGAAACCCTATCTTAAGGAGATTCCCCTCTTTTTGCCCTCATTTGCGGTTTTCTTCAAAATGTGAGCAATTCTTTAAACCTCTTCAATTTTGCACTAGGTAATGTCGACATGTCGTGAATAAAGTTTAGGTTGCACTGAAATTGTGTACGTGCCTTCAGATTTCACACTCTTTATTTGACAAGCACACATCTATTTAATTATTGTAGTGCTCTCGTGTTAATATGGAATTATTGTTGCTATCATGTGATAAATGTTAGAGTTTAGGCTACGGATCCTACGTCTCCCGTTCGAGGATGCTTATTTATAAATATGCCGAATGAAATGGCATATTTATAAGCGAGCAGTCTCGAATTGTCCATATTTTTTGGACAGTTCGAGGATATGTGGTTCGGGCAAGTTCCTGAGCTGTGTTGTACAACTTCAAAGTAGATTTCGGTAGCGTCTCCCTGGTGTTCTCCATATGCACACCCCTCTTGACCTGTTGTCGAGACGTGTATATGGAGAACAACGAGAGATCTTCGCCAAATTTTCGTTGAGTTGTACAAGCAACAAGAACTTGCGAACTAAATATCCTCGAATGGGATTAGGACCTAACCTATTTAGAGTTTAGGAGTCATCGTTGGTACCCTTGTTTTGTTTCGTTGTAGTAAAAAGATTTTCAAGCTACTGCACTAGCTATATAATTAGATTATTTGATATCATTGTTGATTTTAAAAATTTATGTCTCCTATCTAGGGAATTGGAAGCTCTAAACCAGGGAAGAAGCTAGGTATCGATCGGGAGTACATTTATATATCTTGGACCCTGTCTTCTATTTTGCAAAGGTAATATTAATTGAAATGATGTCTCAATATTTAAAATAGCTAGCTAGTTGTCGCTCTAGTTTTTTCTTAATTTATTGTGTGAAATTTAATTGCAGATGGACCGTGAGGAATGGATGTATCAGAAAAGCCGTGTGAGTGCTGAATTTCAGAAGGGTGTTAAGGAGTTCAAAAAAATTGCAGAAGAGGACATGGTGAGGAGGGGTGTAAACTTCATATATTGTCCTTACATTGATTGCACCAATATGAGGAGATTTAACAACTCAGCTCAAATTGAGGACCACCTGATTCGACGTGGCTTCATGAGGAATTACACATGTTGGATCCATCACGGGGAGGCAGGTAGTACCCTTCCGTATCCAACGAAGACACAGTGGAATCGGATGATGAGTTGCAGCTTGATATGTTTGAAGAGGATAATTTGGAGCAAATGTTGAGGGATGTGGAGGGTAATTACACGGAAAGAGTGTTTGAAAAGTTTAAAAGCTTGATGGAAGACGATGCCAAACCGTTGTTCAAAGGTTGCAAAGCGGAATACACCATGTTGGGTTCGGTCCTTACATTGTTGGAACCTGTCCTCTATTTTGCAAAGGAGTTGAAGATGTTGTAGATGAAGAAGAGTATAACCAATTCAATGAGATACCTTCATTTGCAGATGGGGCATGTCTTAGTGGAGATGACGACACACATGGAACCAATTACATGCGACTAGATCATCATGAAGGGCAGTATTGTAAATAAATGGACTATTATAATGTTTGTTGTTAATTTCATTGTTCTATTATGTATGTAAAATAGTTTGCAATGTTTTCAAAGTAAAAATCCAAGGTGAATTGCTGTTGGAGGCTTTGATGGAAATGCAATTTCTCTTTATGACTGCACTTTGTGTCATATGTTGTGAAAGAAAATTCCATTTGACGATTGTAAATAGTCAAAAGTTCATTTCTGGAAATTTTCGTACAATTCTAGATTAATTTGAAAAAGTTTTGACTTTTCTACGCTTTAAGCACAAATCATGTCTACGAAATGAATTTTGGCATATTTATTGAATGAGGTCATTTTTTCCAAAAATTCTTTTATGAAAAGTTTTACAGTATCCTGAAATATGTTTCTGCAAAATTTCTAATAATTTCAACAGTGTATGAAAAAGTTATGGCATTTTCTCTCTTTGGTGAAATGCTGAAAATTCAGAACTTACATATAGTGTAGTCTCGATGTGATGTACAATCTATATAATTCTGAGACACAGAAATGAGGCTAAGCTATAGGAAATCATTTTTGGAAATTTTCAAAAAACCTGGTCTTCATTTGAGAAAATTTTGACTTTTCAACTATTTAAGGAAAATTCATGTCTAATTAAAATTTAGACTTCAGGTTTGTCTGGAAAGACAATAGTGCATTGAACTACATTTGTGTTGGTTTTTTCTAAGAACCGATAGAGATAATTTTTTATCAGTGTCGGTTTTATTTACAAAAGCGATACGGATATTGAAGCATCATCGGTGTTGGTTTTATTTATAAAAGCGATACGGATATATTGAGACACACATCAGTGTCGGTTTCATTTAAAAAAGTGATACGGATATTGAGACACATCTGTGTCAGTTTTCTTTAAAAAAGCGATACGGATATTGATACACATCTATGTCGGTTTTCTTTAAAAAAGCGATACACAGTATAAACATCAGTGTCGGTTATCTGTAAAAAAGCGATATGGATATATTACCTTATCAGTGTCGGTTTTATATGTAAAAGCGATGCTGATGACTACACACATATGTGTCGGTTTTCTTTGAAAAACGATACGGATATTGAAACACATCAGTGTCGGTTTTATATAAAAAAGCGATACAGATATATGTCCTTATCAGTGTCGGTTTTAGATATAAAAGTGATTCTGATTACTAATATGAGTGTCGGTTTTGTTGCAAAAAACGATACTGATGACAAGTATCTGACCATTTTATTCCCGCGATCAGCCTATTCGTGCACGCAACTCACACTGGCCTCCTTAACCCTAGCGCAAGCAGCCTCCTATTCGTGCGCGCAAGCCGCCCGCCGCTCCGCAGCCCCGCCTCCCTGCCCCATCGCCCCGCAGCCCCACCCCGGTGCCTCGACGCCCCGCAGCCCCTCCTCCCTGCCCAGGCGCCGCGCAGTCCCGCTTCCCTCTCTACTGGGCGCCTCTGTTGTGGGGGCGGCGAAGGCGCTCTGCGTCGCCTCACTGTGGCGGCGGCATCCTCGCCCTCGCCGAGTCCTCTCTACCCAGTTCCTCCACCCACCAAGCAGTCAGTTGAGCGCTCCAAACTCGAGCAGGCCGGTGCTTCACTAATTCCACCCCCTTTTATCTATCGACCTACGGTGCTATTGGTCCGTGCGTGAAGTAGGGCTCTTGTCCTGGTTTTCTCGAGAAATTTATGTTGTTGGAAACCTATATGAGCGTTTGAGGCTTAGGTAATTAAGAAATTCACACGAAATGTATGTAGTGTTCGACAATGTAATGGATTGATGGTTGCTTGTTTTAGGAGATGCACTTGGGCATGGTGATGTTGAGGGTTTATGGCATTGAGTGATTGATATCTGATATGCCCCTAATATGGGGGGATTGTTATACTTTAATGACAAAGGAATGCCAACGAAATTGTAGGAGTTATTTCAGGTTTGGATCTTGTCAAGAAAATCATTGATTAGCATCTCATGTAGTGCTGCTTGGTTTGATTTGATAGAGATGATTGGCATAAATTTTTCTATTGGTGATTTTTCTTGTGTGCTTAATTGACAGGTAAATTTACCATAACATGTGTTTTGTCACATCCATTGCTTTGATTGAAAATCTGTGTGAAGTATGTGGTTTATAAATAGAATGCCCATTCAGTGAAGGCATGTCCATCATTAGGATTTCATACCTTTTATGTAGAACTCTTTTATCCTAGAAAAACGACATTAACAATATATTTTGCATTTTGATGCCATTTCTTCCTAGTTCCTACTTAAATAACACACCATGATTCCTGATGCGTGAAGCGACGTTGTGGCAGTGTTCTTTTTTTTTCTTTCAGAGCCGTGTGTTGTACCCACTATGTATTGTAAAAACATGTTATCATTTTAGTACAAAATTCTAGATTTCAGATTAACCTGGATGTTTTTTTAGTTTTGGAATTAGGCTTTTTCTTCACATGGTTAAAATGATATTGTATAGCACTTGCTTATCTCTAAATGCTGGTTTAAGCCATGTACCATGACTGATATTGGCCTTTCTTTATTCCTTTTCTATGGACTAAATGGACAGGTTATCAAGAGACTAGAGAAAACAGCAAGGTATTTCAAGAATTTGGGTACCCTTGGGTTCTGGTCCCAGTTGGTGTGCACAATTGTTTCTGCTGGAATTTTGTCATTCTCACGGTTATTCTTGGGAAGGTGACAGCACCCTTTACATTCTACGCTATTCTTTGGTATTCTTTGTGGCTTTTATTTGATCTTACGGTCATTTGGTTACATCCGTATTTCTGAAAGGCTTAGAAAAACAGCAAGCGATCCCGCCAAGGTACTCCCTTTTGTTGACCGCACCCCCCATTTTACGTTGTTACCAGCAAAACCAATTAGCTATATTCATGTTAAAGAATGTCATTGTCCCTCCTTGCCCACTGCCTTTGACTCATCTTGCTTACCTGTCTCTGTCCGTTTACCATCTGACAATTGAACTGGTTTTCTCACATCATGGTACCGTCGCAAAGATATCAGGTGTCTGCTTTTAAACATGTATATTTTAGGTTATTGTTTAGCATGGCAAGCTAGATATACTTCTTTACATATTCTTCAAGTTAGCAAATAAAATTGTGGATTACTTTCCAGGCTCCTCCACGAGCTGATGTGATTAAAAGTCTAAGAAATGGCATTTTGTTTAATATGCTTGGGATGGGTGCCGCTGTTCTCGGCATGCATCTCATCAGAATCGGTTCTTATGAGGAACTGATTCTGATGACCTATCATCAGAATCGGTTCTTTTAAGCAAACGATTGTGATGACCACATCAGTAGAATCGGTTCTTTTACAGAAGCGATTGTCATAACCATACTATTACAATCGGTTCTTGGAAGAATCCGATTCTAATGAGGGGGTCATCATAATCGCTTCCTTGAAAGAACCGATTCTGATGACCCTTTATCATAATCGGTCATTCGAAAAAACCGATTGTGATAATGTGTTCATCAGAATCGGTTTCACCTAAGAACCGATTCTAATGAGGCTTTATCACAATCGGGCCAAAACCGACTGTGATAACTCCACCTCATCACTATCTAAAAACTTCGTATCGCCACTTGAACCGACTATAATGACAAAAAAGAACTGATTCTGATGTATAATTCTGTAGTAGTGGTGGCCTCATCGTAGATATAATATATATAAACATGCCACCTCAAAAGGTAGGGACTACTCCCTCTCTCCCTCCGTTTCATTATATCTGTCCACAGCCCATCTTACGTATAAGTAAAAGAAACATTGAACCAAAAAAAATATAATGAGATCGATGACATGCATATCCGTATTAAATGATATACGACAATCACTTAAACTCGTTGAAAGCATTTAAATTGAGGTAGAGAGTGGAAACATTGTAATAACTAAACTTTTGATTATCTCAATGGATAAATATTTTTAAATGGCTACTTCTGAGGCTGTAGATAAATATAGTGATACGGTGGAAGTATTAATTAATTTCTTCCACATGCAAAATGGTCATAAAACGTTATTCTAGTTTTTTTTCCTTTCGAAAGGAACACTATTTCTAGCTAGACCTATTGGCATGCAAGGTCCAGTACTGAATTTCACCTTATCATCGATGTGTAGAGCTCGCTTGTCAATGGCCTTTCATGACCATTTCACGAAGAGGAATCGTCAATAGTACACGTAGCAACAACGCTATAGCGAGCTAGCTAGCTAACTCCCTCGAGTAGTATCAAGCTTAGCCAAGGGAGAGTATACGCTGGCTAGCTAGCACTACTATAGAATAACACATCACTGTCGAGTCCACAACGACATCACTGCCGGTTACCGGTGCCGGCAGTGGTTGATTGGCAGTGATACTACGCTCTATCACTGCCGGGTCATGAACCGGCAGTGAGTATGATCACTGCCGATTCTATCTACAACCGGCAGTGATATCGAACTATCACTACCGGGTCAAACCAAAATCCGGCAGTGATGAGCATTATCACTGCCGGTTATACATAAAATCGGCAGTGATATCGAACTATCACTACCAGGTTATACCACAATCCGGCAGTGTCACTGCCGGTTTTGTCCAAGAACCGGCAATGACAAGTCGTTCACCAAATATTTTTATTGCATATTTTTATACAATGTCCATATATAGTATATAAAGCATCATTCAAATTATAATTCAAATATATCCATATATTATAAAGCATCGTAAAAATCATAATTCAAATATATTAAAGCATCACAATATGTGGTTTTTACAATGATTTGTTTACAAATATAGTTTGACTACATATGATCTCATCTCATTCACTTTGATTTTGCACCGACTACAGTAGAAAGAATCGAAGTAGGCATGTTACGGGTCTAGATCGAAGGAATGAGGGCGATGAGGCTACTTGTGGAACTCGCCGTTTGGATTGATGACCTCATCATGAATGAATCCGACGACCTATTCTTGAATTGCTATAATTTCTATCAGTAATAACTTATTGGTTCTCAGTTTGGAGCGCTTTTATTGAAGAAAAGTGAAAGTTAATTAATGAAGATATATGTTAAATGAAAAAAAAGTAGACATCAATGTGTAATTATGTACCATGGCTTCGTTATAGCACACAGTCTCCGTGATAATTGAATGTATATTTGTACATACATGGTATGCACATAAATTGTTTCCCGGGTCTTGCCTCATGCATGGAAAGTCGGTTATTATTTCAAAATATTTCTTGTAGGGACGATACCGAACACTTTTCTTGAAGTATCATGCGAATGCCCTGTGAATGATTTTGAATAGTAAGTAAACTTAATGCAATAGAATGGAATATTGCTAGAGCAATAACACAACCATCGAGTTTACCTGTTCAGCATGTCCCAAAAGTCTTGATATAGATTAGTTGGTTTTCTCCTAGAGTCCAAGACAAAAATCCTGCTAGCATCTAACTGGATGACGAGGAGGACCCAGTGAAACCTGCACATATATGTCAACGTAGTCAATTACTCCCATATCGTACGTGTTACGCAAAAATAGTAAAACGATATTAGAAGTAGGAAAATGTTAGCGTTATGCCCTTGAGGCAATCATTTAGATGATTCTATCGTGACTATGTTTATGAATAATAATATGATTATTGGTCCAATGAATGTATATCATTGTATTGATCAACAAGTATGTGACTTGCTTATGAAGCTCCTTATTTATTGATATAATTCGATAAATATCTTTGATCGGATATCATCGTATAGGACAACGATGAATAGATCAGCACATGTAGTGATCGATGATCATGCTTCATAGATCATGGGATACGGAGATATCATCTATACATTGTGGACGCATATTGAAGAACACGGATTAGATAGACCCGCCATGGGACACTGCGAGAATGTTAAATTCTTATGTGTCATCAGTGTATCTCATAGATAGTAGATGTATGATCCGTAGACCTGAGATTGTCATATTCCCCACATGTGTAATAGTTTACCTTGGGGCTATCAAACACTACTTACTAACTGGATAGTTATAAAGGTAGCTTTTATGTTTACTATGAAACGTGCAGAGGGAAGTGAGCAATCAAGATGGAATTTGCCACTCCAATGAAACGGAGATATATGACAAGGCCACTCATGTGATATGATTAAGGAAGTGCATGGCCATGCCGTGATTGAGGAGTCAATCAGAACTTATTAATATATCACGGATACGAGAGATGGATTGAATCACCAAAGGATGGCATGCTTCTCTCCTTGAGTTCAATCTTCATATACTTGGCAAAGGGATTATTACATGAGTACTTTTGATAGGTTCTGTCCGATTTGATCATAGTATGTTTGGGAGTTGGCATGCTTTGCAAGGAGCCGCTACCAACTATTGGATTGAAAAGGAGTTTTTCGAATCTATGTCCAAACGTACGTGAACCTACAGGGTCACACACTTAATGGGCTGGGACGCATTAATTTGGATTGGATCCATAATTAATGGACCTCGCGGGCTTAGCACACGAATGGGCCCTGGTTTAGGGTTTCATCTCGTGTCTATATAAGGAGTGGATGAGGGTGGGCGCAGGGTGTGCTTTCCACGGTTTAGAAGTGTTTCACCCGAAACCCTAGCCTCCTCTTCTCGCTGCCCCGAGCGACCAGGTGCTTGCACACCGACGCACGGCATTCCATCCCTGGACGTGTGGACTACTGCGGTGACACTGCTACGACTGCGGCGTGGGAGGACGATCCACGGCGAGGCGAGGATGATCCACTCCATCGACGCAACGACTGCGGTCAGAACGATCCACTACATCGATGCGCGAAGGATTCCACAACTGCACATCTAGTGGTAATCTAATCTATGATCCCCTTCTTGCGAGTAGCTTTCTGGTTATACGGTAGTTTTTTTGTGCTAGCGTAGCATATCGCGTTTCTCTTCAGGAAATACATACTTAAAGTTACAGCGTAAAAGTATGGAGGTTTTGTATTGCAGCTTCAAGAAAGTATTAAATAAATAGTCTTTATTATACTGTGGATTGTCCTTCACAAGCTTCTCGTTGATAAGCCCCAGATCTAGGAATGCTAGATTGTCATTGCCATTTCTTCTACATGTCTGTATCTCCATTCTACATAAGAAATAAGTTAGATATGCAATTAAATAGTACAAGAATGCACAATAATATATATATAGACTTACAAAATCCACAGTCTAAGTATATTCACATCCAGGGCATCTTGCTAGTACAACATATACAACTCCTCGATACCAAGATGCTATCCCCATTGTGAAAATCTTGCTTCGTGCATCTGACTGCGGACTCCTCCATACCATCGTTGGCCTGCTACATCTACCACTGTTGGACGCACCGCAGTTGTGTGGTTAGGTGGTCGAAATGAGCTGGTTCGATAAGGGTTTCCCCATAAAGAACTTCCACCTTAGACCTTGCTCCTGAGCATCTCGTTGAGCAGCTTCTGCTTGAGCATCCGGCCTCAACGCGTCGGCACTAGTCGCCTTCAAGTATTGTTTTCTGGATATGCTCTCGTAGTCCGATATTTTGCAAGGTTTAGAAGCCTGCCCTATCTTTTGCACTTTTTCCATACTCAAGAAAAACTTTTGCGCGTTAGCATCAACTTAGTCTTCTCAGGTGATGGCACTTTTTTATTGAGATGTTACGCTAGCGCTTACATGATTTTTCCTTTCTTCTTCTGTCATCTTAGCTGGTAATTTCTTCTAGGATTGTCCTGGCTTCACAGATGATTGAGATTTCTTCGAGGACGGTGCTGACTTTTGAGATGGTGCTAGTGTTCGATTCTTTTCAGATTTTGGCTGAGAAGTCAGATTTCTCTAGTTGGTGCCAGCGGAGGAGTTGGACTTTGTCTGTGTGTTGGCGACAAGGGTGGGAGGTCTCTGTGTGGAGAGTGCAGTTGATCATCATCTTCATCGCCCTCATCGTCCGAGCCAAACTTAATCAAGCTCTTGCGCCACGCGAGGTAGCCATGCGCTTTTTCTCCTAGTTTTTTATTTCCGTCCTCGCCAGGGATCTCTACCTCCATTTTATAGTATTGGCGGACTACACTGTCCACTTCGACCTAGTGAATCCCTGTGGTATCGAGCGACAGTGGAAAACCTGCAACTCTTGGCATGGCCATGCCCTGCCCTCAGCCACCTTGATGGTAATGCCATGTGCAGACAAATGTAGCTTGCACGGTGTCGATTCTTCGATGTCATCCACAGGAAAATAGAGTCCATGCTCTTCGGGAATCCCTATGGACGCGCAGCTGCTCTTACGAGCACTAGGACTGATGAGCTCAGGGCTTTCACCGGGTGGCGGTCGTGAGCTGAGATATTTTTGTACTACTTGCTCCACAGCCTTATCTAGTTCCGCTCTCTGTTTCTCTAACGCTCTCGCCACAACATCTTTTATTTGATGGTTCAGTTGATCTTCTCTTAATCTCTTTGGACGCCTATACAACCATGTGTTAGCTGGGAAGGCTTCTTTCCATGGCACTAAACCAACTCCTCGGGTGCAACCTGGATGCTCCTTGTTACCCAGGGCTACGGTTAGCTCGTCATTCTCCCTTCGTGGCCTGAAATATCCTTGGGAAGATTGCACGTGAGCATCTGTGATTCTGCATGACACTTCCTACTCTCTATCACTTCTGAAGCTTAAGCTGCCATCATCCAAGATAGAAGCACCCCTCCCAAGCAACCAGTGCTCTAATCGTTCGCTCAAGGCGGCCGTCGCAGGAAAGACACCCTTGCGGGTTAGTTCTTCTTCGGACCGATCCCATGCTGGTATTTTCTTCACGTACCCTCCTGTTCCTAGTGTGTGAGGGTAAATATTCTTATGCGCGTTTGCCTTATTCCTTTGACTTACTATCTGCACTTCTTCAGACCTCTTGTCCGCCACAAAGTCCTCCCAAAACTTCCTTAACTTTGGGTACGTGTCAAAATTCGATGTTTCATTCTTCTTCACATAGTTCTTATTTAGTGCTGTCTTCCAATTCTTCCACGCTGTGCACATGATGCATAGTGCACATTTCTTTGCAACCAGCTCGGTCGCTTGTGAGAACTGGAACACTTGTTTTAGCTTGTCCCACAACGAGTACTTCAGGTCATTGGGAACCACCCATGGGTCATCTCGGTGGCCAATCCATGATCTGTAGCTGACGGGCACATCATTCCTAGCTAGAACCCCGCATGTTGTCCTGTACGACCCCAACGATGATTGGGTATAGTAGGTTCCCCAATTGCCAAGAGCTCCACTATGTTAAAAAGTCCCTTAGGCATCTTGTTCGGACCACGACTTGCGCGCTGCCTCTGTTCATTACACGTCTGAGCCTGCAATTTGATCTTCTTATTAGTCGTTTGGCCGTACAATGTTTTGCGAACCACAATGTACTAATACTTTACCTCGCCTACGTTAGTGACGTCGGGTTGGTCCATGGCAGGATTCTATAAGTTCAAATAGGACGTTGGGCTATGGTTCGGGCTACCCGTTCCTCCTTCGTCCATATTTGAGGGCCCAACTCCCTCCGGCACTTGTCCCTGGTCAGAGGCCATTCCTAGCAAGTTTATCAGAAATTTCAAATTAACAAGGTCATTTTTGAAAGACACGTACAAATGAAGATAGACATAACGAATGAACATAGATGCAAAAGCATATGAGCCTACGTATAGTCGCGTTGCTGGCTATACTATTTTTTTGCTCATGATGCCGAACTTATCAATTCAAATAAATAAAATTAATACACATATTTGAAAGGCACATACACTAAGGTTTGGATTGATAAGAGGAAAACATTCGTGGGAGCAATTAGGGTGTTTGTGTTAACAGATTTTATATGATAAGCAAGTTGTAATTTGGATATTTTTCCATAATTTGGTTGTCCATATTATAAAGTGTGTTTTTGAACCAACTTCCTCAAAATTTAAGTTTAGACGAGTTGTTTTACGAGCCGCCGAAAAGGCTTAAGTGATATCAAATCTGTGTAGTTTGTGAACAGTTAGGGTTTTTGTTGTGATTGGATTCAGATGCAAAGCAAGTTGTAATTAGGATCTTTTTCTATATTATGGTAGTATATATATCAAATAATGTTTTTGGGCTATTCCCTCATTATTTTGTATTAATACAGGATATTTAACGGGTTGCCGAAAAAGCTTAAATGACCATGCTGTTTGCACGTTTGCGGTCCAATTTTCTTTTTATGATTGTGGCTACACCGTATAAGATATTCAAAACATTTTTCAGGCATAAGTAGGGGATATCCCTACGAGTGTTTCAAAGTTAGTCCCATGATATTTTGCACTTATTCGAGATTGTTTTGATATAGATTATCATTAAGGCTTAATATGGACTTAACTCAAAATTGTTCAAACTGATATTATTTTTGCTTAAACTTAGAGGCAGTAGCAGTTCGACCTAAGTCATTTTCTCTTCTATCTTTCTCAATTTCAATTTCATCGCAAATTGTAAAATTAAAATACGGCTAATATTTATTGACAGAGGGAGTACTCAATAATAATGTACATACATTTTGTGATGTCCATTCAACGACAAATACATAACAATTGCCGAACTTATCAATTCAAAGAAATAAAATTAATACACATATTTGAAAGACACATACACATCTTTAAAGAACATGTACACATATATATATTATTGTATCTTTATACACATACATCTTTGAAGGACACATACGCATACATCTTTTTTTTGAATCTGCAAGCTCCAGAAAAATTTGACCATGAACACAAATATACACATACACATACACAGGATATATACATACACAGGAGATCTACACATACATATATACATAATTTTTCTAAATCTGCATCTGTTTCTCAACAAATAAAAAAGTTATGAGTACAACCTCAGTCACACTTGCTAAATATTATCATCAAGCTAGGAAAATAAAATAATTAGATGTCATAAGTCACAACCAACAGTAAAATGAAATTTAATTAATATGTGCATTGAACTTTTGATGGAAATGGCAACACAGAAATATTCTAGATTCTCCGGAATCACATTTTGCCGCTAAATTTGAAGCATTGTTCTAGATTCTCTGAAATCACATTTTGAAGCAAACATTTTGCAGCACACATTATCTGAAATCACATTTTGCCGCTCCTACCTTTGGTGAGCCACAGAATAGTGGGGAGGTCACTGGTGCTGCCGACGGAGTGGGGAGAGGAGGCAAAGCCGGCGGCGGAGTGGGGGAGGAGGCAGCGTCGGTGGCGGAGTGGGGAGAGGAGGCAGCTGCGACTACGGGGAGGATGAGGTGGCGGCGGAGAGGATGAGGTGACGGCGGGCAGGCCCAAGGCGGTGGCGGGGAGGCCCGATGCGGTCAAAGGCGCGGAGGTAGCTAGGCGAGGTTGGCGGAGAGGCAAGTGCCAGGAGAGGGCGCAGCTTTTGCAATTTATAGGGTCAACTATCACTACCGGCTCCTCACAAGAACCGACAGTGATAGTATATCACCGCCGGGTCATAAAGAGAGCCGACAGTGATAGTGGCCTTATCACTGCCGGCCCAACTTAAACCCGGCATTAATATGAAGTTTCACTACTAGGGTTAAGTAGAACCGGCAGTGATAGTTGCCTTATCACTACCGGTCCAATCGAAACCTGGCAGTAATACTAAGTTTCACTACCAGGTTTTAGTAGAACCGGCAATGATAGGACTTATCACTGCCAGTTGAGTCTACAAACCAGCACTAATAATAGACAGTACTACTGGTTTTCTGGTGAAACCGGTAGTGATAAGCTGGTGTCCGCCCAATTAAGTGAAACTTTCAGTTTATTTCATTTCAAAGGCTGAGTGCTTTGGGATTTTTGAAATCTTACCAAATTTGATCCAAATTTTTTGAAAATTTTTGGAGGCATATTGCAGGACATATTCTATTTTATATAAATATTTTCCCTAATTTTGACTAAGTTCTAAAATTTTGAAAAAACAGATTGCTCATTGTCTTAATAGTTTTAATATTTTGAAAATCAAATAATGCTTAAAAAATTCACACAAATGCAGTAGACCAACCATTGCTTAAAAAATTCACACAAATGCAGTAGATCAACCATTGCTTCAAAAATTCATATAAATACAAAAATTCACACAAATGCAGTTAAATTCACACAAATTCAAATGCAGTTAAATATTTGCACTAAAATCTTGGATCACGCTTTTCTTCAAGCTACCAAAGAACAGATAGAATCTGCTAAAAGAACAGAAAGAACCAGTTCCGAGCATAATCTCAATTTTCCATTACTCCATATAATACATTAATTGTTACATATGAGAAAATAAACATGTCATTCGTACAAAAGAAAGCATATATTTAATTAGGACAACTAAGCTACGATTCGACCTTCGTTATGATCGCGGCGTATGTACATAGCTTCCTCACTCTCTTCCATAAGACTTAGGTCAACGTCCTCTCCAAAAGGAGGAAGCTCATCGAATTGGTTGTACTCTTCCTCGTCGACAATATTCTCAACTCCGACAATCCTTCTTTTTCGTTGAATAACCATGTGGCACTCCTTATTAGCCGGATCAGTTACAAAGAAGATTTGTGTAACAGAATTAGCAAGTATGAATGGTTCTTCTCTGTATCTGACGAGTTTGAGGTCCACGGTAGTGATACCGTACTTGTCGATGTTCATGCCCCTTGGAAGTCTTACCCATTGGCACCGAAAGAGAGGGACCTTTAAAGGTCCATAGTCAAGCTCCCAAATCTCTTCTATGAATCTGTAGTAGGTTTTCCTATATCCGTTGTTGTCATAGGCATCTATACAGATACCGTTGTTTTGGTTGGTGCTCTATTTATCTTGTGCTCTTGTATAAAATATAAAACCATTTATGTCGTATCCTTGGAATGTCCGAATTGTAGTTGATGGTCCCTGAGCCAACACTTTCAATTGAGCGCACTCTATCTCCGTATGCATCATGTGTCTACGCAACTAATTACCGAAGTAATCTCTATGCTCTCTCGCGATCTAAACCTCTGACTTCCTTCGGTTTGTTTTGGATAGCATGCTCTTGTGAATGTTGACCTACGAGGCCACCACAACTAATTGTTCCAAAACTGCGAAATGTGCTTGTGTGAATGAAGCTAGATTGCTAGTACGGAGTGATTTCTCGCCTAGTGTCCCTTCTCCCTATAGCCTCCCCTCATGCCGAGATACAGGCACACCAACCTCTCGAAAGGATACATCTGATGTAGAAAAATAGGACCAAGAATCAGTATCTCTTTCATAATATCATCAATGAGATGAACCATAATATCAAAAAAAGATGGAGGAAAACACATCTCAAGCATGCACGGAGTGTGGACCAGTCTTCCTACAGCTTATCTAGTTTTAACGGATCGATGGTATGTGAAATCGCATTGAAGAATGAACACAACTTTATTATTGGGTCTCGGACCTTCTCTGGTAGAACACCCCTAATTGCAATTGGAAGCATCTGTGTTATCATCACGTGGCAATCGTGAGACTTCATGCCAATTAATTTCAAGTCTTTCATTGAGACTAGTCTCTTTATGTTGGTAGAGTAACCAGACGGAACTTTCACTCTGTGCAAGCATTCGCAGATGCTAATTTTTTCTTTCTTGCTCAGAGTGTAGCAGGCTGCAGGAAGGTACTTTTTTCATGTATCTATGTCTTCGTGATGGAGCTCCTTCCTGAGTTTCATACCTTGAAGGTCCATCCGTGCTTAGAGAGTATCTTTTGTTTTGCCAGGTATATCCAGTAAAATACCAAGCAAGCTGTCACACACGTTCTTCTCTATGTGCATGACGTCGATTGCGTGTCGAACTTCCAAGTGCTTCCATAAGGTAGGACCCAAAATACTGATCTCTTTTTCACAAAGGAGCCTTCCCACGTGAATTCAGGATAGATGTATTGCCGGGTCCCTTTCCGTGAATAATTTTAAGATCCCTTACGGCCGCAAATATCACTCTCCCAATGTGATTCTTCGGAGCTATGGCAGCCTCCTTTGTCCCGTCAAAAGCTCTCTTATTATTGCGATATGGGTTATCCTTGCGGAGGAACCTACGATGCCGCATGTAAGCCATTTTTCGACAATTCTTCAGCCACCGGCTAGCTATATCATCCAAGCACTGGACGCATCCGTTGAAGCATTTTGTCATCTGGCCCGATAGGTTTCCAAGGGCAGGGTAATCATTGATGGTTACGAACAACAATGCACGTAGGATAAAGTTCTCTGTTTTATATTCATCCCATACCCGTACTCCATCGTTCCACAATATTAGAATATCTTCAACCAATGGTTTGAGGTACACATAGATATCGTTGCCAGGTTGCCTGGGCCCTTGGATCAGTAGTGGCATCATAATGTACTTTCGCTTCATATAAAGCCAAGGAGGTAGGTTGTAGATACATAGAGTCACCAGCCAAGTGCTGTGACGACTACTCATGTTGCTGAAAGGATTTATCCCATCCGTAGCAATTGGGCATGCCTTTTGTTCGCAAATAATCGATTCAGACAGGGGATTATAGGAAAATACCACAGCACCTTACGAGGGGATCTCATCTTCTGACGCTTCACCCCAACATCATCGTTATCGATATCATCATCATTGCCCTTCTACCGCTTTTCTTCACAAACAGCACAGGCACCAAGTCTGTAAACTCATTGCGATACAATATGCAATTGTTTGGATATACGTGTATTCTTTGTACTTCCAGTCCCAACGGCAGACAACCTACTTTGCCTGGTACGTAGTTGTAGGCAACACGTTACCCACTGGAAGCAAGTCCCCCAAGAGACATAATAGCTCAGCGAAGCTCTTATCGGACCAACCATTGCTTGCCTTCAACAATAGTAGTCTAAGCACGGTATGCAGTTTTTTGTGCTCCTCCTTGTAGCCGGGGTACATGGTGATGTGGAGTCCTCTACCATACGCTGGAACTTTTGAAACTCTCTTTCACTCGTGAAGTCCCCCTCCCCATCACGCAACATTTGATCCAGATCGTCGTCATGGCTATCTTCAAACGTATCTTCGACCGCCGTCATATCGTTGTCTCCGTCATCTTCAGCAATGTGTTGCCCTTCACGTACAATCTCATCTTCACCGTGCTTGGTCCAACACGTATAGCCAGCCTTGAAACCCCTTCGAATCAAGTGTGCACGTATCAACTCTATGTTAGAAAACAACTTCTCATTTTTGCAATCAACGCATGGACAACACATCTAGTCTGCCAGATTCTTCGACTTGTGTGCCACAGCCTCGTTTACAAAACAAGTCACACCATTAAAGAAACTCTGGGCCGCAACGGTCCATGTCATATATCCACCTTCGGTTCATCCACAATTAATTAAATCAAACATCACACAAGCATATAATTGCAAATAACAATATAATTGTAAATGATTAGATTTAAAAATCCAGGTAGCAATTTTGACTATATTAAAATACATTAACCTTTTTTCGTTATGTAAATATCCATCTAGCAATTTTTTATTATTTTAAAAAATGAAAATAATTCTAAATAGTTAGGATATATTTTGACTATATTAAAATACATCAATATTTTTTCATTATGTAAATATCCATCTTGAAATTTTTATTATTTAAAAATAATAAATAATTGTAAATAGTTAGGATATATTTTGACAATATTAAAATACATCAACCTTTTTTCATTATGTAAATATCCATCTAATAATTTTTATTATTTCAAAATTTGAAAATACATCAACCTTTTTTCATTATGTAAATGTCCATCTCGCAATTTTTTTTATTTAAAAATTGAAAATAATTGTAAATAATTAGGATATATTTTGACTATATTAAAATATCCATGTAGCAATTTTTTAATTACTTTCATAATTGATAATATCAATGTTGCAATTTTTTAATTACTTTAATAATTGAAAATAAGCATATAATTGAAAATAAGAATATATTTGTAAATAATTAGATTTACAAATATATCTTGCAATTTTCATTATTGCAAAATCCATCTACCATTTTTCATTATTTCAATATTCATCTAGCAATTTTCACTATTCAAAATTCATTTAGCAATTTTAACTATTTAAAAATCACTAAATCACTGAAATAAATAAGAATTGTAATTATCAAAATCTAGAGCAATCTACAAAGTAAAATCCAACTACAAATATAATGTAGATCAAATTACTAACCTTGAAGAGAAATATGATATGAATTTTAATACAAAATTTCAGCAGCAATTCGTCACAATCTGGCAATGGAGCAGAGACAGAGTGCCTCTCTATTATGCTCAATCGGTCGGGGGAAGGGACAGCCAGATATATAAAGGACTTATCACTGCCGGTTCTGCGCAGAACCGGTAGTGATAAGCTCAGATTGTGTGGGAAAATAATATCACGTTGGAAAATAAATATCACTGCCGGTTCTGGTGTAAAACCGGCAGTGAAAATTCCAAATATCACTGCCGGTGGATAGACGATCTGGTAGTGATATATCACTACCGGTTTTGGGTATAAACCGGTAGTGATATCTGGTTATCACTGCCGGTTGGTTGGACGAACCGGCAGTGATAAGTTCTCCCCCCGGCTTAACTTTCGAACCGGCAGTGATATGTTATCACTGCCGGCTCTATCCCAACCGGCAGTGATATGCCGGCAAGAATTGCCTGTTCTGTAGTAGTGTAGGGCCCATATCTATATATTATTCCATGTAGTGATTCCGGCCGGCCGTGTCTAAAGCAGACAGCAAATCACTTAACTTTCAATCCACCCATTAACCACCTCCATCGATCCACCAACAGAACATGCATATTTATATGATTAAATGGGAATATCATCTACCAGAACCAGACGCCAAAAAAGGGAGATAGATACACCGACGTACATTCCATGCACGAGGCCCTGATCGGCCAATTCGGTGCGAAAAGGAGTGTCGACCAACATGGTAGCAAGGAATCGATCGACCAGGCAGGCGACATGGCGATCGAATTCTATATATTTTTTCTCACTTTTCATCGCGTATTACAAGAACAAAAGAGTTAGTGCGCGCCCATGACCATCCATGAGGTGATCTCTGATGAATCACATGCACAGTGTATATACTGACTTTTCAATCCCCACAAATAGAGGGCAACCGTCGGCGTCGTTGCAACGACGACGTCCATCTTATGAGGGTGTGCATCATTGTACCGACGATATTGACCGCGCCACTCACTAGTGGCCGGCCGGGTCAGAACTATTCCTTTGTAGTCGTGAAAAAGATTAATTCCAAATCAATTCGATCAAGTAAAGGGTAGCAGTGGTTTTATTCCACGTGGGTGAACGGGTGCCTGAGGCGTTACACAATTACACCATCAGCTATGATTTGCACCATTCATGTACTGAACCTTTTTTCGAAAGAGAGTGTTTGCACCAAAATTTGGTAAATCTAGTCAAATCGGCAATAAAGTCAGATACGTGGAAATTAACGGACAGGATTGGAAAGATTTGAAGGTAATTGGTAACAGCAAGATCTTTAAAAAAACAACCGTCCGAGATAAGGCCGATACGGATCATGACTTGAAACGTGTTGTAAAAGGATACGATCGGCCGATGGGTATAAAAGAAGAGTCGAAGCAAACTGCAAGAAAATTCAACACAATACAATCAACCAGCCTTTACTCTTACTTTTTCCTGTAGACTAGGAGTAGCTTTTGTAAACTTAGTCTTTGTAATCGATTTGATCAATAAAGTTGCGCATCGCCGATTGTTGATCTTCATCAATTACGCCCCAGGTTTGATTTATTCTGATTTTGTTGCGCATCACCTTCTTCAGAATCGATCTGCCTTTATCATCTGATTAGTCTTAATTAGCTAATTAGACTTACCCTGTTACTTCAATCTCGATCGGCTTCAAGTCGATTGAGTCTAAGCCGATTGATCTTCACGATCGGCTTTTGAGTGAATTTTATATTTTTTTACCTTCTCGGTTACAGGTCAAATCGACTGGCACGCTCTGAACCTGGTGTTCGTCTCGTGTGCTGTTGTCAGAAGTCCTACATCAAGTTTTTGACGCCAACACACTCTTGGCACGCCCAGTGAGATAATGTCTTCATCAAGAAAGTCGATTCCGCCATCCGATCTCAACACAGAAGCTATAATCGTCCCAATAATGGACAATTTGACTGCAGAACAACGTCAAGAGATTGAAGATCGGAAGACTGCGTTGGAGGAGATGATGCTAAGCTGTTATCAGAAAACTAGACGTGGCATCACTCAAAAATCCGCCCTGCCGAAAGTCAACGCCCTGGGAGATGCGGGTGTCACAGAACCGGTAAGCCGATATCTGCCTACTCAAGCCGAATTATCGGCTATGATTAATCAGTATGTGCACCATGCCTTAATAAACCAATCATCGGCTCTTGTGACAACGCTTAAGCCGATGATAGCAAATAGTGTCAAAACTATAGCCCAGGAGTTAATTTCGTTAGGTAGCCTGCTTGACCCATTGCAAGCTCTGCCGAATTATCCTATTTTTTCAGTAGCGCAAAATACGTAGAGCACAACAGCCGATCCTAAACCATCAGCTATAACCTCACCCCCTACCATGATGCCTACTCAGCCGACCATAATATTGCCTAGAGACCCTCGGCCAAGTGGGGTGAGCCATTACCACGCATACACCGACGCCGCTAAGTTGGACGCATCGACAAATCTGCCGTCGTCGGCTCCGTTCTATGCTTTTGCACAATCGGTTTCACAGCCGATTGGGCCTGAAAGATACCCGCATGAACCTACCCTGCTTAGAAATCCAGGTCCGCATAGGGTAGTAACTTATTCAGAGCCTTTCGTCCCAATACCAGAACCACAAATCAGGCACAATGATGTGAGGTTGTGTCCCAATCTTTCGATGAGAGCGATAACAATCGATTTGGGTGGAACCGACTTTGACGATCCGACTACAACGTACGACGATGATGCGCCCTAGCAATCGCTAAACCAGCTCCAAAGTGTTATTGATCTTGCCGTGGGCACGATCAACCTGAACACGAGGTTCAATTCCTGCAAGCAACCGAAGAACAAGCAAGAACAATAGTAAAAGCAATCTGAAATTGCAAATAAGAATGGAAGGCAAAATTAAGGTGGGGTTCTATTGAGAATCTTGACAAGGTGGCTGTCCAGCACAACTTGAAGAAACAAAGTTTCCACTTGGCTAAACTAATCAAACAAAACCCAAGTGTCTAAAGTGGCGGCTACTGAGTTTATAAGGGGGATGGACGTGAGAGGGACGTCCTAGGGTTGTGTGCAGCCAAGGGGGGGGCGCACACAACTTGGGCTTGAGCCCCCACACGCTTACAAGGCCCAAAACACTATTGTAGTGTATTGTTTTGATTATTCCGACTGATCCACAATGAATCTGGAGCTGGGATTTGATCCATGCCAAAGATCTCGTTGTAAGATTTCAATTAAGTCCAAGATCACCAAAATCGGAGTCCGTATGCAAAAGTATTTCATATTTGAAGTCGGAGTTGTCTGAGGAGGCCGAATTGGATTCCAGAACGTGATGGATTTGATCTCTCACTTTTCTTGGCCCGTGGATGACATGTTGTAGTTTGCAGAACCAAATTTGGTCATATCCGTAGTAGTGATGTCCTCATCATCCTCCATTTCTTGAATTTGAGTCGTCCTCGACTCATGCTCATCTTTTAGCTTGTCCTCAACAAAAAATATTCTCATCTGAAAATCATCCACATAGCTCAATATTTCTTTCCAGCATATAAAGGCATGTTGAAAGCTTGCACTCTTTGATGCTTCCTCCCCTCCATGAAGGAAAGCCATCCTAGTAGATGTAGATGATGCAGAGGATGCTGTGAAGTGTCGCCAAATTGATATAGCGTTGATCATATCCAGGGCGAGCATGGTCTCATCATTCTCCCTTTGTTGAATTGGAGTTGTGCTCGACTCCATCACATTCTCCTGCAAAATGTTACTAGCGACAAAGAGCAAAGCAACTTGCATATCTTTTGTGATCAAATCAATGGCTCGTGAATCACAATCACCCAAACACTCCCTTTCTTGAAAACTATCATATAAACTATAATCGACGGTAGGGGTACTTGATACGATATTAGAATTATCAAATTGATCACATTGTTGCATAGGATGTGGAGGTTTTAGATCTGAACAAATGTATACTCTATGCACTTTGTACTCTCCTTTATCATTATATTTGCCAACAACATGAAAAATATTTCGCGATAACCATGCCAAATAAGAATGTACTAAAATTTTCTCCTTGAAACTATCTAGATCATACAGAACCTCAAATTCAATGTAACCTAAAGTATTTAAAGAAGACATCAATTTAAGCTCATCTTCTTCACTGGTAATGTGAATAACATGTTTATGTTCAGCGCAAGTGTTTAGTTCAAATATAATTGTTTCATGTTCATTCACTAATTGTGGCGTGGATATAAGTGAAGCATTATCACACAACTCTTCTTTATCACTAGGAATAGCAACCAAATCAGCAATGGGTTCCATTAATAGTTGCTCTAAAATAGCATGATTCATAGACAGTTTTGTCTCTTCAAAATGATTTTCACCGTTTATATAGTCCATACCTTTGACATTACCTTCTAAATCATTCTCAACAGTTGTAGGTGCAACTTCAATTTCCAGCACTTCACATACGTATGGAGCAGCAAAGATCTCTTTCGGCACATTTTCTTCTTCATCCTTCTCCCGATGGTGCTCACTTTTCTGCAAAATGTTAGCTACAGCAGAAGGTGCAACAATGGGCACCTCAAATGAAGCTAAAGGCTCTTTCAAAGATTCAGCAAGCATGTTTTGAGCTCTGCAAGCATATTTAATCAATTCTGAAAGACAACTATATGTTTCATCAACAAGAACATCCTGAATTTCAAGATTAAGTCCACGTATGAACCTAAACTCAGTAGCTTCTTCACATTCTTGTAAACCACAACGCAACAAACAATTTTGCAAATCATGAAAGTATTCTATAACAGTTTTAGAACCTTGTTTAAGCGTTGAAGTTTAGTAAGCAAATATTCAGCATCATATTCGGGAACATAATCATTTCTCATAAGTCTTTTCATGGCATTCCAAGTTTTAGGTTTTTTATCATTTCTACATATATGCTTCCACCAATATATTGCACCTGACGTTAACACTTGAACTACAGCAGTAATCTTTTGGTTTTCAGATAAGTCATAGTTTGCAAATTCTTTGTCTACCGCAATCTCCCAATTAATATATGCATTAGGATCGAACTTTCCACCAAAATGAGGTAATTCAAACTTAATTTTACCTTGTTCATCATCAGTTGATGAACCCGTGGAGATGTGTGGTGGGGCGACCGAGGCAGCGGGTCCAGGCTAGGAAGCCGGGGCAGCAATGGGAACCCGTTGTGCATGTACTACACCATTGTTGTTGCTTAGGAGATGAGGTGGAGGACTGGAAGTTCCAGGGGTAGTAGTTGCAAGCATATCATCAAGTATAGACAAAATAGTAGTAAGGGTAGTGTTAGCAACTCCTTGAGCAGTCTCGATGGACCGAAGACGGTCTTCTTGCAGCGACATTTGCTCATTAGTGAGTCGTACATTGCCCTTTGTGCGTGGAGAATGATGCAGTGAATTCTTGTCACCTGACATGGTTAGTAGCAAAAAGGGAAAGACAAAGGTTTATGTAATTCCCTATCAACTACTACGAAGTGGAGAAAAGTCGCTCAACTCTCAAGCCTTAACCAAAGCTCTGACAAGTTCTTACCGTGCAGCAGGAGTTGTCAGTCGTTGGCGGTGTCAAAAGTTCTTCGAAGCTTGGATAAAGCGATTACCAAGGGACCGAACAAACGTACAAGGTAAAATATGTGGAGCTAGGTAGGATATACTTATTTCCTATGTAATCTGATAATTCTAGTTATTGTAATGATAAGTAAGGACCCAAACTAGAATTCACAAGTCCTAGTTGCCGATCTCAAAGATATAAGCGAATTTCAAGGCAACTCACGCGCAAAGATGATGTAACTTAATGCAACGAATGGAATAAGCTAAATAAGAAAAAAAATTCAGCACCAAAGCTCGTGTTGCATAAGTTATGGAGAGACACTAGATAATTGCTTCAGAAAAGGTAAAAGCGCACAAGATTGCTTACTAATTAATACAATTGCACAATCTGAAATAATGAACACAAATTAGGGTTTTAATCAATGTAGTGCGACCGGCCACTATTTTCTTTTTCTTTTTTTTTGGCCTTTTGGCTCTTTCTTTCTCTTTTCTTTCTTTTGGTGACTTTCGGCCAACACTAGTATGAGCAAAGTTTTGGAATCCCTAACATGTTGTCACAAGATAATATGGTATGATAAATCAAGATTATGCAATGTATCAAATAGGGCAGCCCTAAGCAATATGAAATAGCTAGTCTCAATTGGGATCAAAGTATTCGCAAATGATGAATTGGTTCCCAAAGGTATGTGTACTGATATTTTTTTGGGTTTTATGGATTGTGGCTTTACTCAACCAACTCAAAGGAACAAAGCTAGAACACGAATTGAAGAAAGATACCCAAATTCAATGTTTCTAGGGCACCAGATTTGTCGCCTAGATTAGAGTTTCAAAATGACCGAATTTAGAAGTTTCACTATGGAAAGAATTGAAGCTTATGTCCTCAGCTTTCAAAAGAGTACAAGAACAAGCAATTTGGAGATCGGGTGTGAAAGTTATGGCTCCAAAACCGACCACCACAGAATACCCCCAATTTCAGCCTGCGAGACCGATTCCGAATCCGAATCAAATTCGGTTTGAAGGAGTCCGAATCACAAAGGACACCCAAAAACGTTTTTGTAGAGGACTCTTTAAGGATTCAGGAAAGTAAAAAAACTTCCCAATCAGAGTTCGGATGTGAGAATTATGATCAAAATACCGAACCGGTCTGGATTGGAAGTGCAACTTGCTTCCACAAGTTTGACATCTAGATTAAACAGATTTGGCTCAAGAATTAGAGTCCATGCACAACTAGGTTTTTGAAGAGATTGTTCCCAGGTTTTAGGAAAGTGCAAAAACACAAGAATCTGAGCTCGTATGTGAAAGTTATGAATAAAACAAAATACTGGACAGATTGAAAGAAAAGCTACGCGAAGGAAAAACGATCAGCAACTAAAACAAGGACTCTAATGGATCAAAACCTAACAAAACTCACTAAAATACCAGATTGAATCAAAAGGTTGATTTTTTGTGGAGTAATTTTCAATTTAGGACAGAAAACAAAAACTAATCTACGGTACAGAATCTCTCACTGAGAAACATGGTGCTCTGATACCACCTGATGTGAGGTTGTGTCCCGATCTTTCGATGAGAGCGATAACTATCGATTTGGGTGGAACCGACTTTGACGATCCGACTACAACGTACGACGACGATGCGCCTTAGCAATCGCTAAACCAACTCCGGAGTGTTATTGATCTTGCCGTGGGTATGATCAACCAGAACACGAGGTTCAATTCCTGAAAGCAACCGAAGAATAAGCAAGAACAATAGTAAAAGCAATCTGAAATTGCAAATAAGAATGGAAGGCAAAATTAAGGTGGGGTTCTATTGAGAATCTTGACAAGGTGGCTGTCCAGCATAACTTGAGGAAACAAAGTTTGCACTTGGCTAAACTAATCAAACAAAATCCAAGTGTCTAAAGTGGCGGCTACTGAGTTTATAAGGGGTATGGATGTGAGAGGTATGTCCTAGGGTTGTGTGCAGCCAAGGGGGGGCGCACACAACTTGGGCTTGGGCCCCCACACGCTTACAAGGCCCAAAACACTATTATAGTGTATTTTTTTGATGATTCCGACTGATCCACAATGAATCTGGAGCTGGGATTAGATCCATTCCAAAGATCTCGTTGTAAGCTTTCGGGCAAGTCCAAGATCACCCAAATCGGAGTCCGTATGCAAAAGTTATTCATATTTGAAGTCGGTGCTGTCTCAGGAGGCCGAATTGGATTCCAGAACGTGATGGATTTGATCTCTCTCTTTTCTTGGCCCGTGGATGACGTGTTGGAGTTGGCAGAACCAAATTTGGTCATATCCGTAGTAGTGATGTCCTCATCACACCATAGGTATGATCAGTATAGTCGTGTGCCGTCGGCTCGGCATAATTGGCAACTCGAGTTTGCACTCGGGGGGCAGAATGCCAACTATGATCAACATTATCAGGGGCCTGCGGTGCCAATGGCCGATAATGCAAACTGGGCTGACCAAATCTCCGCTATCTTAAGGGTCCAATTCGGCATATAGCCAAAGGGAAAGGTTATCGGCTACAGAAAGCCGTATCCTGATTACATAGATCGTATGCCTTACCCTCACAATTTCAGAGTCCCAGACTTTGCAAAATTCTCTGGTGATGATTCAACTACCACTCTAGAATACATCGGATGCTTTATCGCTCAATGCGGTGAAGCGGCTCAGTCCGATGGACTGAAAATAAGACTGTTCCCGTTGTCACTGTCCAGGGCAGCCTTTACTTGGTTTACTTGTTTGCCTCCAAATTCGGTCCACTTATGGAACGATTTGGAAAGCCGATTCCACGAGTATTTTTTCTCAGGTAGTTTAGAACTCAGGATTTCAGACCTAAGTTCTGTTCGCCATAAATTTGAAGAATAGGTAACTGATTACATTAAGAGGTTCAGGGAAACTAGAAACCGATGTTTTAGTGTCACATTGCCCGATAACCAGCTTGCTGATTTGGCTTTTCAAGGACTAATTCCACCACTTAGAGAGAAGTTTGGAGGGCAATAGTTCAACGATTTAAGCCATCTGCTTCATCGTGTATCGGCTCAGGAAAGCCGATTTCCATATAATAAAGTGTTTAAAGATAGATTTAAAAATAACGGCAATAAAGAAAAGGATAAAGTTAAAGTCAATATGGTGGATTATTGTCCAAGCGATTCTTCAGAAGACGATGAAGCAGAAATAAATGTAGCCGAATGGGTAAAAGGGTCTAAAAAGTCACTAGTTTGTTCTTGGCTAAAGCCGACTAGAAATAAGTCAGAAGTTAAGTATGCCTTTGATGTTTCTAGGTGTGATCGTATTTTTGATTTATTATTACAAGAAAAGATAATACGGTTGCCCGAGGGACATATTATACCATCAGCTGACGAGATCAAGAAACGCAGGTATTGCAAGTGGCACCACTCTTTTTCTCACAATACTAACGATTGCAATATTTTTCGTTAACAGATCCAGTCAGCCATTGAAGATGGTCGGCTAAAATTTGCTGATGAGCCGACCATGCAAGTTGACGCAGATCCATTCCAAATTAACATGGTTCAATGTTCGGTTAAAGGAAAGGAGCCGATGCATGATAAGCCAAAGAAGGATCGGCAAGTCAATATTCAGTCGAATTCAAACGGCGGCCAGACGTTGAAAATTACGATTGGCTCATTACAAATAGAAGCCGATAACGAAGGAAAAAATTCGAGGACCATTAAACCCAAGGGAAATCCTCAGGTGGGTAAATGGTACAAAGCTGAAAAATCGCCATCAAGGCAATCAGCTAAAAGGCCGGGACCAACGTTTTCTCAGTTGATGGAGAAGTATGAAAGGATAAATAGCCGACCACGATACTCTACTCGCCGGTCAGATAATTTATATCACACTGAAAATGTGGAGAGGGCCCATAGAAGATGTCCCTTTTGGCAGTTTTGTTGGGAAAGGGGAGTAGCACTACCATCTCCGTATACATGTCCGATGGAGCATTACCCCCGAGACGATTGGCCAAGACAATCAGCTAGAGATAGGCTATCTGGACCGATTCGAGATCAAGGCAGAGGTTACAGAAGGCCTGTTCACGAAAGAATATCCAAACCGGACCAGGTCGAAACGCTAAGGCCCAACTCAGACCGCGAAGATTTGGCTGGCCAGATACGAAATCCAGTAGAGCCCAAGCCCAGGTGGTGTCCGTCTGGCCTTAGCCGATCACAGCGCAGACAGCTTCAGAGGCTAAGGACTCAAGAGATCCGGGAAGCCGACGCAGAAAAGCAGAGGGATGATACTTTCAACGAGCTTCGTCCGGTCAAGGTTGTCAAGAAAGAGTGGAAGAAAAATGAACAAGCTGAGGAAGATTTTGAATCGGCAGATGATCTAGATTCTCCTATGATTAGGGACGATACACCTCCAATGGACATCAATATGGTGTTCACTCTGCCGGCCGAATTCAAGATCAAAATTGAGTCGGCTAAAGAAACTTTTACTCAATCATGTTCAGGCGTTCAAAATGCTATCTTTGACAAACCAAGAGATGATCATCGGCATCTAAAACCATTATATCTGAAAGGGTATATAAATGAAAAGCCGATATCAAGGATGCTGGTAGACGGAGGGGCCACAGTAAACTTAATGCCCTATACGACTTGTAAGAAACTGGGCAAGTCCGATGAAGACTTGATTAAAACTAACATAGTTTTAAATGACTTCACAGGCGATCCCACAGAAGCCAAAGGCGTCATGGTTACAGAACTGACCGTCGGCAGTAAGACTTTGTCGACCGTATTTTTTGTTATTGACGCCAAAGGAAATTACAGCGTTCTACTTGGAAGAGATTGGATTCACACAAACTGCTGCATCCCATCGACTATGCATCAAGCGCTTGTCCAGTGGAATGGAGAAGAAGTTGAAGTTGTCATGGCTGACACATCGGCTCATATTGACATGGCCAGTTCTGATGCGAATTGGCAACATGAAGAAGCCAGATGCATATCGGGAAAAACACTAGAAGACTGCGATTTCATCTGCGTAAGAAAAACAGGACTTGTGCCGATCAGTGTCAGGCCAGGCACGTTTGATCGAGCAAATGAAGTATTACGCCGATGGGGACTAGAAAAACAGTGAAGGGATTACAAGACAAAATGCAAAGCTATCGGCAAACAACAGATAGCTATGAGACTATAGAAGACTTTCAAGAGGTTGAAAAGTTGGGTTAAGGCTTCGTGTCCACTGATCTGCTTGAAGAAGTTGATATAGGTAGTGGTGATAGAAAAAGACCAACTTTTATTAGCGCGAAATTAGATGTAAAATATAAAGAAAAGTTAATCGAAATTCTTAGAGAATATAAGGATTGTTTTGCTTGGGAGTATCACGAGATGCCTGGTTTAAACCGACAGTTGGTAGAACATCGGCTACCCATTAAGCAAGGTTATCGGCCGTTTAAACAGTACCCTAGGCATTTTAATCCGGCCCTGTATAAAATTATAAAAGGAGAAATAGAGCGATTGTTGGAAGCTAAATTTATAAGGCCTTGCCGATATGCGGAATGGGTTTCCAACATTGTTCCGGTCATGAAGAAAAACGGAAAACTTCGAGTATGCGTCGACTTTAGAGATTTGAACAAAGCGACACCAAAAGATGAATACCCGATGCTAATAGCCGATATGCTTATCGATGCTGCATCAGGGAATAAGATCATAAGTTTTCTAGATGGGAATGCCGGATACAATCAGATATTCATGGCAGAAGCCGATATACCAAAAACAGCTTTCAGATGTCCTGGTGCCATGGGTTTATTCGAGTGGACGGTTATGACTTTTGGCTTAAAAAACGCTGGGGCAACATATCAACGAGCCATGAATCTGATTTTTCATGACTTAATCGGTCACATCGTTGAAATATATATCGACGATGTCGTAGAGAAATCGGCAGATTATTTGCAGCATTTGGCCGATTTAGAAAAGGTTTTCGAGAACATAAGATCACATGGCTTGAAGATGAATCTTTTCAAATGTATGTTTGGCGTGTTGGCTGGGCAATTTTTAGGCTTTATGGTACATGAAAGAGGTATTGAAGTCAATCAAGCAAGAGTTAAAGCCATAGTCAACACAATGCCACCAACATGCAAAAATGAATTACAGAAGTTGATCGGCAAAATTAACTATCTCCGAAGGTTTATCTCGAATCTCTCTGGTCGGATCTGTGATTTTACCCCACTTTTGAAGTTAAAAGACAATCAAGAATTCGTATGGGGCACTGATTAGCAAAAGGCTTTCGACGATGTCAAAGACTATTTAGCCAATCCTCCGGTGTTGGCTGCGCCTCGAAAAGGGATTCCTTTCAGGTTATATATATCGACTGAGGACGAGACTATCGGGTCTGTTTTAGCACAAGAAATTGACGAAAAAGAAAGGGTTATCTTTTATTTAAGCCGACGCCTTCTTGATGCTGAACTCAGGTACCCTTTCATCGAGAAATTATGCTTGTCTTTATATTTCTCATGTACAAAGCTAAGACATTATATTCTAGCATCAGCTTGTAAAGTAATCTGTAAAATCGATGTTATAAAATATATGTTATCGGCTCCAATATTACGAGGTCGACTCGGTAAATGGGCTTATGCCTTGATAGAGTTCGACCTGATTTACGAATCGGCTAAAGCAGTTAAGGGACAAGTTCTGGCCGATTTTATAACAGGACATGACACTGCTGTACACTTGGTATCTGTAGCTCCTTGGCAATTGTTCTTTGACGGGTCTGTATGCAGAGAAGGCGATGGAATCGGTATAGTGTTCATATCACCCAAAGGGCATAACTTTGAATTTGTGTTTCGGTTAAACAGCCGATGCTCAAATAATCAGGCAGAGTATGAAGCACTGCTCAAGGGTTTGCAATTATTAGAAAATATCGGAGCGAGTGTGGTTGAGGCGTACGTGGATTCTATGTTAATTGTGCAGCAGATAAAAGGAGAATACCAATGTCGAGACGAAGTACTGTTGAAATATTTAGAACAATGCTTCGAGATCATCGACTCATTTACATCATTTTCTATCGGTCATGTCCCTCGAGAGTTGAACGATAGAGCTAATGCCCTGGCTCAACAGGCATCAGGATACAACTATGGCTGATATCTGGTAACTAAGCTAGTGAATAAAGCCGTCATGTGTGTAGATATCATGGATTGGAGAACGCAAATAAAGAATTACCTGATTGATCCATCTAAACTGACAGAACGCAAGATTAGGCAACAAGCTTTAAAATACATTGTTATGGACGATACGTTGTATTATCGGATGATGGAAGGATTGCTATTGAGATGTCTTGGAGCCGAAGAAGCACGGGTAGCAATGGGTGAAGTACATGAAGGCATTTGCAGTTCTCACCAATCGGCTCATAAGATGAAATGGATGCTTAAACGGATAGGTTATTTTTGGCCGACGATACTAGAAGATTGTTTCAAGTATTATAAAGGATGTCAGACTTGTCAAAAGTTTGGCAACATACAACTAGCGCCAGCATCGGCTTTGCACCCAATTATTAAGCCATGGCCGTTCAGAGGTTGGGGAATAGATGTAATCGGCCAAATATTTCCTGCTTCAAGTAAAGGCCACTTATTTTTTTTATCCGCAACAGATTATTTCTCTAAATGGGTTGAAGCTATACCACTCAAGAAAATGACCAGTGTCGAAGCCATCGGTTTTTTTAATGAGCACATTGTCCATCGGTTTGGAATACCGCAAACAATTACGACTGATCAAGGTACGGTGTTCATGTCTAATGAGTTTCAGAGTTACGCGACGAGTCTGGGGATTAAACTATTGAATTCATCCCCATACTACGCTCAGGCTAATGGACAAGCCGAGTCGTCCAACAAAACGTTAATCAAGTTGATCAAAAGAAAGATTGATGAAAAACCGAGGAATTGGCACTCAACTCTATCGGAGTCGCTTTGGGCGTATCGACTAACTTATCACGGAGCAACGAAGCTTTCACCTTACTAGTTGGTATATGGTCAAGAAGCCATTTTACCCGTGGAGATCAACTTTGAATCTATACGAGTGGCCAGATAAAACGGTTTGTCGGCTCAGGATTATAACAATTTGATGATCGACAACTTGGATGAGTTGGCAGAATTACGTTTGTCTACACTTGATCGGCTTAAGAAGAATAAAATCAGGGTTGCGAGGGCTTATAATAAAAAGGTCATGCCTAAGTCTTTCGATCAAGCCGATTTAGTATGGAAAACGATATTGCCTGTTGGTTCGAAAGATAACCGATTAGGAAAATGGTCACCTATGTGGAAGGACCATACAAAGTCAATCGGATAGTCGGTGGAAATTCGTACGTAATAGAGACGTTGGAAGGATATGTATTGCCTAAAGCTATTAATGGGAAATATTTAAAGAAGTACTATCCTAGCGTTTGGATTGGAGCCTAGCCGACTAAGGATCACGTTCAAAAGGCCAAGTTAACACGATGCTGTTAATCGGCTAAAAGGATTGCAGGCTCAAGAAATACATTTACTAGAAAGAGAAATTAAAATCGGTTAAACATCCGATTATAAGAGTTACAAGAGTGCAGATAAGTATTTCCAAAACAACCAACAGAAGTTTTACATTTCAGGATTTAATTTTAGATGCCTGAGCCTGGGAGAGTGGCGCCTAAAGCTGACAGTGCACCAACAGCCTTTGCAATCACACATTGAACTTCGTCAATGATGCGATTGTCTTCTTTTACGCTCCCTGGCACTGGCACCACTTTGGTCATTTGCTTTTTCACGCTGACCACGTCCACTGCAAGACCCAGCTTCTGATCCTTGATAGTCGATGAAGTTTTCTCCAGGGTTTGCTGGCCTTCTGTGATTAGTTTTTTCGTCTTGGCCAACTCTTCCATGAGAAACTTCTTAGTCGATTTGAGCTGACCGAGGGAGTTCTTCGTGGTCTTTATCAGCTCTGTATCGGCATCAAACTTTTGTTTCTTGGCCTTGGCGTCAGCGACGAGCTCGTCCAGAATTTTCTGGTCGGCTTCTTGAGCTTCGTGCCGAGCTATTCTTGCCTCAGCTGCCTCCACTTCAGATTTCCTCTCGTCCAGGTGGCAGACATTGAGGAGAGCTTCCATGGCCTCTGGAGGCAGATCGGCTTCAACCGCTGCCAAAGCATCACGAATCGGCTGGTTGTTTGCCAGGATCTCCGATTGCGGCCTCGTAACCAGGTCAAAAAGCTTATTAAGTTTTTCTTTAGTGCCTGGGGTAGAGGTGACTGCAGCCGATGCTTCCTTCGATACTTCAAGAATCTTCCTAATCTCAGCATCGTAGTCATCAGTGGCCATGATCTCCGGGTCGTCGAGATCGGCCAAGGAGAAGCCCAACAGATTTGTTGGGTCAGAAAGCTCCGGCAGATCGGTGAGTGGAGCTGTTGGAGTCAGTCGTGGTGGAGAGAGCGGCGCAGAAGAAATCTTCGAAAGATCGGCCAAGATCTTCGCGACTTGAGCTGACTGCGTCAGCTAAAGGAGGCAAAATAAAGGGTAAGCCGACGTATTGAAAGACATGAGTTACTTAAAGGTACAATTATTTACCTCTGAAGTGGCCGACGCGTGTGGCGAACTTTCGCCACTCTGTTCTTGGGGCTTGGATCCCCTTTTCGCAGGAGCCTTGGTGTACTTTGTTTTCTTCTTTTCTGAGAATATGATCGGCTAAAAGTCAGTTGAGCAAAAGGAAAGCAAAAAATCAGTCGATTATGTTTATGCTTATTTTGTTGTTTTTTCTCAATGTCCGATAAGGATGGACTATGGATTCCTAGAGTACCCGAAGTATACCCTGTTAGGCCGGTCGACTGGAGTGGCCTTTTTGCTTGACCACTGCTCGATTGGCCAAAAATGGGCTTCTTGCCGACTGCCTTAGTCTGCAATATAACAATAAAGGTGATCAGAAAATATGTCTGGTAGAAGTCTGGTAGAAGAGCTAGCATACAGAGAAAAGTTATTCAAGCCGATACCTTATCTACAAGACTTGTGTTAATGTAACCCGATGAACTAGCTTCACTGCTAGAATCACTGTTAGACACTAAAGATGGCTCTGGCAAGCCCGAAAAGAATTCCTTGATTATAATCGATGGAGTTTTCTCCATGCATATACATTCCGCAATAGCCGACCACCATGTTGTGAAGCCTCCTTCCCGGCGAGCGTTCAGATAGAAGTGTGGGAGACTGCGTAGTTGAAGCTCATCGACTAATTCTAAGACTAGCCCTGCCGATGTGGCATTGCGGAACCTCGCTCTAGGCTGAAGTCGATCGAGAAGTGGCAGACTTGGAATCACCTGGCCAAAGCCGAGCTATCTTGCGTAGATTGAAGGATGGTAAAATTCATATGAAGGCTGGAACGTCCGATTTCTAGTATAAAGGCCAACATGGAAAACACATGGAGAGATAAAAATTCTATACAGATCCAAGGTCTCCTGAGGCATCAGACAACTATCGGCTTCCAAGTGCAGAAATAAAGGCCAAGGAAAATCGGCTATGGCGCTATAGCTAAAGAAATCCTGTTGCTTGAAATCTTCAGTGTCCAATTGCAAAAAGAAAGATAAGAATTTTCTGCAGCCCGCGGGTGAAATCCTTGTCTCATTACTGGAGCACATTATGAACCTCTCACCAAAAGATCGGCATTCTCTAAATTGGATAGGTGCTCCCTCTGGTACGTCTTCCCTTGGAAAAGGAGTTCCGTCGGTTAAATCCAGTTTAAAAGAGCGGCTGAATAAGCAGTATAACCATGTTTGCATAAACCACATCGGACCACCTACATTGCCGACGGTAAATTTCCCAAAACCGGTGTAGAGCCGACTCCTTATTACATAAAGCATTTGATACATAGCGCCAAATAAGATTTTTCCTAGTGCTAGCCGACGACCTTCAACAAGCTGCTCTGCTATCACTTGATAAACTTGAGTTGGTCCAAGGGATGCTCCACAAAACAAAAAACGGTCTAGCCAAAGATTCAGAAAGGCGACATGCTCTTCATCCGATACCAGGCCATTAATCTTATTATTATTTCCAATATATTTGGCCCAACCTTCGCCCTTATATCGGATAAGTATATATTTTGGTTTTCCACTAAAAGCCGATACTTGTTCGCCATCTAGCCGAAGACAGCACAACTGAGCAACATCTAAAAGAGTTGGGCCGATGGGACCGGTGTGGAACAAGAAAGCATTAAAACAATCTGACCAAAATAACAGGCCGTGGTCACTAAGGGCTCATTGGCTTCTCGGTCGGCTAGGGAAAGAGGAATACACTCAGCTATGCCCATTCTTTCCCATTCACCCCTCTTTTGGGCTGCCACTCTAATAAACCAATTTCTCCATCCCTTGAGAGCTGTCGGCCAGGCTCTAAAACTTTTATTCCAACCTTCTATATTGTGACCAGAAGCCGACAAAGGTAAACGAGAAATTTCTTGGTTTGTTACTGTGTGGACATCTAGATTCCGCAAAGGACCCAAAAAGTATTGGTCGTTGCTATGCGAGATCGGAATAAGTACCTGGCTTGGGTCCATTGCAGCCGATCAAGAAAGGTTGATGAGCTAAGGGTTGCTTCGAAAGTCCGTCAAACAGGAGGTTTTAGCCGATTGCGGATAGTGTGAGAGCTCGAGCGCGTGAAGAATGATCGCAGTGGGGGCGCATTTTATAGCGAGGTAAAAATCTGAAGCGGCGGAAAATGAAATCTCAAAGGACGCGAGCAGTTAAAGCGCACTACACGCATGTTAGAAAATTACGGCGCAAATAAAGTAGCAGTTATTGAGCGAAGTTCAACAGTTAGCCGATTGGAAAAAAGCCGATTATTGCGATTTTTGATAGATGACAAGTCATCTCTCAAAAATGGGGGGCATATGTTTGCACCAAAATTTGGTAAGTTTAGTCAAATCGGCAATAAAGTCAGATACGTCGAAATTAACGGACAGGATTGGAAAGATTTGAAGGTAATTGGTAACAGCAAGATCTTTAAAGAAACAACCGTCCAAGATAAGGCCGATACGGATCAGGACTTGAAACGTGTTGTAAAAGGATACGATCGGCCGCTGGGTATAAAAGAAGGGTCGAAGCAAACTGCAAGAAAATCCAACACAATACAATCACTACGCCAAAACCTGCAATAGGTGACGGTCTATTTGTGGCGGTTTTTTTCGAACCGCCACAAAGATAATTATCAGTGGCGGTTCTATTTCAAAAATGGCGGGAAAAATATCAGTGGCGGTTCTATCCTAGAACCGCCATCGATAATTAATTATCGATGGCGGTTCAAGGATAGAACCGCCATCGATAACAATACATTATCGATGGCGGTTGGAGGCTAGAACCGTCGCGATAACTAGGTTATTAGTGGCGGTGCTATCCTCCAACCGCCATCGATTCTATTGATTATCCGTGGCGGTTATATCCTCGAACCGCCATCGATAATTCATTATCGATGGCGGTTCTAGGATAGAACCGTCACGATAATGTTATCAATGGCGGTTCTAGTTAAAAACCGCCACTAATAATATTGCCTATAAATAGGTGGTCGAGCAAGACCTTGGTCTTCTTCTTCCGAGAGCAAACCAAAACTTCTAAATTTGATTTCGTTTTCTCCAATTCTTGTGCTTGTACTTCCTCTAGTTGTTCCTTGGTGAGTTATTTTTCTCCTCTCTTGATTTGTGTTAATCTTGTTGCAATTTAATTTTTAAACCAAGTTTAATTAGGATTTATATGTAGATGAGATGAAAAGTTTAGATTTTGTTTATTTTTATTTAGCTACCATTTTGTAGTTGATGAATTTATTTCTAGCTAGGTTCATTAGATGATGTTGTGTTCCTTTTATAGATGATGAATTATGATTAAGCATATATTTAATATTAATTTCATTTTAAGTTAATTTGATACATGATGAATTTATTATCTAGCTCCTTTAGATGATAAGTAATTAGATTGGTTTTTTAATTACTATTAATTGGGTTCTATTAGTGTACGGACATATACATCTTGCATATATATGAATTTATTATCTAGCTCTTTTAGATGATAAGTAATTAGATTAGTTTTTAATTACTATTAATTTAGTTCCATTAGTGTACGGACATATACATCTTGCATATAATAAATTTATTTAATTAAGATTATTGGGTATTAATATAAATGAAATTTTAGTTAATTTGGTAGGTGGGTGCTCATCATTTTTAGATGATGAATTTATTATCTGGCTTCTTTACTGGGAAAAGTATTGATTAGTTTTTAATTACTATTAATTTGGTTCCATTAGTGCGGACATATATTAAATTTATTTAATTAAGATTATTGGATATTAATATACATGAAATTTTAGCTAATTTGGTAGGTGGATGCTCATCATTTTAGATGATGAATTTATTATCTAGCTCATTTAGATGATAAGTAATTAGATTAGTTTTTAATCAATTTTTATATGTTAATTAATTTTAGATGGACCGGAGATGGATGTACAATGCGAACTGTTATGTACCGAGATTACATCGATGGGGTATCTGCTTTTCTAAGAGCCAGCTGAGGAGAACAAGTTGCACAAGAAGACGGAGTACATACATTGTCCATGCATTGATTGCAAGAATGAGAAAATGTTTTCAGACAAAGAGCACATCCACTTGCACTTGATTCGAAGAGGTTTTGTACTTGGCTATACACGTTGGACAAGTCACGGTGAAGAGGAAAACATACATGAAGGTGATAACGTATTGGATGATGGAGAAGGCATTATGGCGGTGACATCGATTATGGATCGATGAGGATAGGTTGGACATTGATGATGATAATAATCTTGCTCAGATGTTGCGCGATGCAGAAGGGAACTACACTAGTCAGAGAGAGTTTAATCAATTCAAGGGTTTGTTGGATGACTCGGACACACCTTTGTTCCCGGGTTGCAAGGAGGAATACACAAAGTTGCACACCGTGCTTTCACTTCTAAAATTGAAGGCAAGCAATGGTTGGTCCGATAAAAGTTTCACGGCGCTATTACAACTCTTAGCGGACATGCTTCCAGATGGAAACGTATTGCCGATAACCACTTATTTAGCTAAGAAGGTTGTATGTCCATTGGGATTGGAAGTAGAAAGAATACATGCATGTCCAAACGATTGTATACTCTATCGCAAAGAGTATCTGAGACATGCATGTATGTCCGTGTGCAAATCATCACGATACAAGCGTAAAGGCCATGACAAATGAGGGCACCGTGGTGAAGAAAGGCTCCCGCTAAAGTGGTGTGGTATTTACCGGTAATACCTAGGTTGAAGCGTTTATTTGGAAACAAAAGCATGCCCAATCGATGCGATGGCACTCGTAAGAGCGTAAAAGGATGGAAAGTCGAGACACCTGCCGATTACGCCGGTGGAGAACCATCGATAGGCTCTTTAGGATGGACTTGGAATGAACCGAGGAATGTAAGGTTTGGGTTGAGTACGGATGGAATGAATCCTTTCGGTAACATGAGTAGTATTCATAGCACTTGGCCCAGTAACTCTCAGATCTACAACCTTCCTCCTTGGTTGTGTATGAAACGAAAGTACATTATGATGTCGCCGCTATCCAAGGGCCGAGACAACTGGCAATGATATTGATGTATACCTACAACCATTGGTGGAAGATCTTGTGATCTTGTGGAACGAAGGTGTGCTGTGTATGGGATGAGTACAAGCGAGAGTACTTCATCCTACGGGCATTGTTGTTTTGCACCATCAATGATTTCCCTGCCCTTGGTAACCTATCCGGTCGTACTATAAAAGGGGCCAAAGCATGCCCCCAGTGCATGGATGAAACCGCTAGTGTGTGGCTCAATAACTCGAGGAAAACCGTGTACATGCATCACCGTAGGTTCCTTCGCAGGAATCACCCCTACCGCAATATGAAAAACAATTCGACGGGACAAAAGAGGATGGTATAGCCCCAAGGCCTCGTCGTGGGGAAGAGGTATATGATATGGTTAAGGATATTAATGTCGTACTTGGAAAGGGAGATAGTAATAATACATCGAGGTCTCGTACTGAGAAGACCACATGGAAGAAGAGATCGATATTTTGGAACTTGCCCTATTGGAAGGACTTAGAAGTTCGACACTGCATAGACGTCATGCACGTAGAGAAAAATGTATGTGATAGCTTGATTGGTCTTTTGCTGAACATTCCTAGCAAAACTAAGGACGGACTAAAGGCACGAAGGGACCTGGAAGATATGAAAATCAGAGCTGAGCTACATCCTCAGGACACCGGGAAAGGGCGACTTTACCTTCCCCCAACTTGCTACACTCTTTCAAGAAAGAGAGAATGTAACTTTGCAAATGCTTGCATGGTGTGAAAGTTCCGTCCGGTTACTCGCAAGCATCAAGAAACTGGTCTCGATGAAAGATTTGAAGTTAATCGGCATGAAGTCTCATGATTGTCATGTGATGATGACACAAATGCTTCCTATTGCAATTAGAGGTATTTTGCACGAAAAGGTCCGAGAGGCAATCATGAGGTTGTGTTTCTTCTTTAACACGATTTCACGAGAAGGTCATCGATCCCATCGGACTTTCGAAGCGCAGAATGATGTGGTCAAGACACTATGCCGCTAGAGATGTATTTCCCTCCATCATTTTTCGATATAATGGTTCATCTCATTGTTCACCTTGTGAATGAGATAAATGTATGTGGCCCCGTATTCTCGCATCGATGTACCCGTTCAAAGGTACATGGGTATCTGAAGAAGTATGTACGCAATCGATCTCGGCGGGAGGGCTGCATTGTGGAAGGTTATGCAACCGAGGAGGTTATCGAGTTTTGCGTGGATTACATGGAGGGGTGGAACCGGTAGGAGTGCTGTATCCCGACATGAGGGTAATTTGGCTGGGAAAGGGACGATTGGAAGGAAATCAACAAATTCTTACGATCATGGATTATTCAAAAGCTCATTTCACGCTTTTGCAACAATATTGAGGTGTCCTTGTATATGGACATGCACAAGGATAAGCTACGAGAGGAAAATCGTGGACGATCGAGGTTTGGGTAACAAAAGAGCATAACCGCTTGTTCAATCATTGGTTCAAAGAGCATATGACTGGAAAGAAACGAGTGTCATGTTGAGGTGGTGGCAAAAGGGCCATCGGTACAATCTTGACATGGCAAGGATCGACATAAATGGATATACCTTTTACACGAGATCTCGGGATAGCAAAAGCACTTACCAAAATAGTGGTGTTAGCATAGATGCCTATGACAACACAGCGAAGAAGAAGAGTAGCTTCTACGGGTTCATAGAAGAGATTTGGGAGCTCGACTCTCTGTATTTTTAAGATCCCAATGTTTCGTGTCGTTGGGTACAACTCCCAAAGGGTGTCAAGGTGGACAAACGGCTTCACTACTTTGGACATCGAACATGTCGGATCTGAGATGAACCATTCGTACTTGCGAAGCAAGTAGCACAAGTCTTCTATGTAATCGACCGCAGATAAGAAGCGCCATGTAGTTCTTCAGGGAAAAGAAGGATCGTCGGAGTTGAGAATGTCATGGATGAGGAAGAGTACAACCAGTTTGATGAGTTGCCTCCTTTCGTAGATGGCAACATCGTGCTCGAGGAAGAAACCACTCAGAAGCTACCTATCATCGCGACGATCATGAAGAAGGGCAAATTGTGAAAGAAAATAATTAGCTATATACGAGTAATGGCAAAATATCGAGGCGGAGCTAGCTCTGGGCAAATTATGACCAGTGCCGCAAGTCTTCCTCTATGTAATCAACCCTAATGATAACCACTGTTGAAGATAATCTTGTGCATGGTAGTTTAAAGTCTGTTTTGGTTTTGTTTCCTAGCTATGTGCTAGTTTTTTGGTCTTTGAGTCGTTTGGACTTTGCTAGTTTTGGTGATTGTTTGATTAATCAAGAGTACTTGTTTGTTTTGCTTGGGATGACAAAATAGTGTTCTATCCGATTGAAAGTTTGGAAAGTTTGTTGAGTCCGTCGGTGAAAGGAGTCCGGATTCTTTCTCAGAAGCGCTTATGTATTTGCTTTACAAGTAATACACAAAATCGTAAAACGCCGCAATTGCGCAGCACCAAAAACTAGGTCTTCGAACTCGCCACGCTATTCGACAATAGTCGTATAAGATTCGTAAACAAATTTCAAGGAAGGCACATCGATGGCGGTTCTTAAAAAGAACCGCCATCGATAATATTATCTGTGGCGGTTCGTATACGTAACCGCCACGTATAATACATTTATAAGTGGCAGTTCTGTATACGAACCGTCACAGATATTATATTTATCTGTGGCGGTTCTTAAAATAACGCCACTAATAACATTATCTGTGGCGGTTCGTATAAAGAACCGCCACGTATAATATGTTGATCGATGGCGGTTACAGATACGAACCGCCATAGATATGTTATCGATGGCGGTTCTTTCTAAGAACCGCCATCGATAATACTCCATCTATAAATAATAGATCCACCGCTTGTACCCTTTACCCTTAAAACTCCCGCCTTCTCTCTTCTACCCTAAAACCCTTGAGCCTCGCCCCGCGCCGACGCCGTCCGCCTCGCGCCGACGCGTGCTTGACACCGTCCGCCGCCCCGCTTCGCGCCGACGCCGTCCCGACCCGACGCCCCCGACGCCGTCCCCAACGACGCTGACCAGCCGACGCCGCCACGGTCGCCGCTCGCGCTCGCGCCCGACGCCGCCCGACTCGACGCCCTCCGATGTCGTCCCCTAACGACGCCGACCCACCGACGCCGCCCCTGGTGCCACATTTTCTGCTGTGCTCTACTCGTCATGTTCTTGTGATTAGCATGCATGGACAAGACATCGTATTATTCTATATGATAAAATTATTCACTTATCACACCACATAGTTAATACCACTATGTGAAACCGATCATTTTACTATGTGAACCGAAAGGCGAAGTAAGAGAAGCCAAATAACTTGTTTTATACTTCAAAATCTTGAATCATTACACATGTGAGGTATCTAATTGAAGAAACGGATAAAGGAAAACTCGCAAGCCTACGCTTAGGCATACAAAAACTTTGGTCACGGCCATCCAAAGTTGCGGTTGTCGAAAACTCAACTACGCACTAGATGTGTTAGAAGATACTAGTCATCAACCCATGCATCCATGTGACCTATATTTTTAAAAGATGATATTTTTAGTGTAACACAAAGTTATAAAAATCACACGAAACTACTCAACCTTTTCACAAGAAGAATATTGTAAGAAACTACGTTCTTAGTTTGTTCAATGGACTTACATTATAAATGTTTTATAAGAAAATAGAGTTATATATATTGTGGAACACAGGGAGACATACACATAGAAATTCTTTTTCTTTTTTTTTGACTCTTAAATTATGAATATGCATTTGTGGTATATTGGAATCTAGCACAATTAACATCTGCCAATTGGCAGGTGAAAGTATTTTTGGTTCCTTGTGCACTCGTCAACATAATTACTCCGAACAGCTAAACCAAATAATTAATTTTTGATATGTCTGGCTAGCCAGTTGCATGTGAATTTGTTCTCTTTTCCCTCTCGTGAATGTAACAGCCCGAAAAATGAAGAACAGTATAAATAAAATGGAAATGAATATTTTGGATTTAAATATATTTATTTCTGAATTTTCTGATGTTATTGGCTTTATTGGATTTTCTTGAATTTATGTTTTGTATGAAAAGTCCAACAAATAGAATTACTAAATGGAAAATGATAAAAAGGTAAAAGTAAAAAAAAAAAAAAAAATAAGAAAAATTACCATTTGACCATGACCAACCTGGTAAGCCAGTAAAAATGCTTAGTAAAAATCTTTGGTGCTGATTTGGAGCAAAAATAAATATCTTAATTCTCTCTTTTGACTAAAAACAGTAAAGTTTGAATTAATTAAAAATAATCGAAGTTGGTCAGGAGCCACAAAAATTACCAAAGAACCCTTAGAGTAGTAGTTACATCTGGTAAAAATCTCAGAAATTTATCATGTGGGAAAAGTCTCCTAAAAATTCAAAAACAGAGGCTATTAAAAATAAGAAATCTTCATGTCAGAATTTTTATAAACTATTCACCAGAGTTTTTGACTTGAAATTTTTATGGAGACGTCCTGGTGACAAAATGAACCTCTCCAAAAAGTTTGGAAAATAATTAATAATTTTTACACCTCTAAATAAATAGATTTCCGAAATTCAATTTCTGTACCCGTCCACAGTGTCAGAATTTTTATAATTTAACCATAATGCATTATACTCTGAAAATTTAACTGGACGCTGAGTGCTACCAGATAAACCCAGTCAAAAAGTTTGGAAAATTTTCAAAGTGATTTGACGGCCGTTTTAATGGTCACATGGAGCATGTCTCGGCTGTGCTTATCCTTGGAATTGTTTCTCTCTCGACTCGTGGGCCGCTCCTTTTCCGTAACCGTGCGCTGGCAGGAACGGGAAACCGTTCACTCGCCGACCGGTGGCCCCGGCCCCACCCACCAGTCCCTGACCCCGCTGCCTCCCTCTTCCTCTCCTCTCGCCCGAGGCAGGCGCGAAGACTCCGAGGCTTCACCGCTCGCTCGATCCGAAGGCACCGCAGCGCCGACCTCGTCATTCAAACCAGCAACTGCAGCCACGCCGCGCCGTCCTTCCTGTCTCCGCGCCATGCCCCGCCTGTCCGGACGCCGAGCTCGCGCCATTTGGCCCAAACCGAGCCGCAACTCCCGTGTGTTTTCAAACCCTGTGAAGCACAATTCCTCCGGCTATAAATACCTGAGTGTCGTTGCATTGAGTCCC
Source organism: Otatea glauca (assembly GCA_036346275.1). Lineage (NCBI taxonomy): Eukaryota > Viridiplantae > Streptophyta > Magnoliopsida > Poales > Poaceae > Otatea > Otatea glauca. The sequence continues at coordinate 45,607,290 of CM070715.1, read as the reverse complement.
CCTTCTTCTCAGCTACTCACAGAACCAACCAATTAAGCCCAAGTCGTGTTCTTCGTCGTTTTCACCGAAAAGCGAAAAGGGGAGAAACTCAATTCGTGACAGAATCGATGCCGATCTCTGAAATTGATTCCTCCTTTGGCTTCACCTGGAATCCTAGTTTACTCATTGCGCCGGAATTCTATCCCTTTTCGCCTGCAGAGCTTCCTCACCGGGCGCCCTTCTTCTCCAACTCCGGCGCACGGTGGTAGAGCTCTCCGGCCAAACTCCAACCCGACCAACCGGTAAAATGGAATCCTCTAGCTTCACTGATGCTTAAAATGCTACCCATTCGGTCCCTGACTCACTCGTCGTCTTCTCCGACGAGCCGCAGCTCTTTCCGCCGCACGTCACCGGTGGCAGGCCTCCTCGGCCATCCCCGCCGGCGAGCGACCCCACCCGCGTGTGCGCCGTGACCCCCTGGAGCCTGCCGTGCTACCCATTCGGCCGGAGATTCGCCGGAGCTCCGTCGCCGCCGTGCCTAGCCGCGCCCTGTTTTCGTCTCTCATTGGATCGTGGGACCCGATTGTCACCGGTCAAAGCCTTCCCAGTCCAAACGGTGAAATACGCTTTCCAAGTTTGAAAACGCATTTCTGAATTTTAGTTAATTTTCAAAAACCGAGCCACTTCAAATGCCCATAACTTTTGAACCATCTGGCCAAAAATAGTGAAACCAATTTCTAAATTCATGAAAAATTCTGTAGATTCAGAATATGCAAAAATATTTTGAAGATCATCTCTGGAAAATTTTGAAATTCAAATTGAGTTAAAAGGCTAGAGATATGCTCTATACAAAATTTCGTAAATAAACTTGAAAATTTATGAAACTAATTTTTCTAGAATCCTTATATTACCAGGAACCCAGATATATAAGGATATTTAATTTTCATGCTTACTTGAATTTCTTTCTATTTAGACTTTGTTTCCAATACACTAGTAATTCAAATATGTATAATTGTATTAAAAGAAATTTAAAAGAAACAAAAGTTAATCATAAATACTAGGATGGCAGTAGCATGGTTAAGTTGATCAAGTGGGAATTTTGGGTTGAATTAACTTTAAATCATGTAATAAGCTTTGTGCCTAATGCACTCACGCATATATATGCATATACATGTGCTTTGTAGGTTAAATAGCTAAAATCTAGTTTATTTGATTCAAGCCATGAACAGCCTAACAACCTAGCTGGATAAGGAATTCGTAGTTAATAAATTTGTATCACCAGAACCTTCTCAAAAATCAAGAATAAATCTAATTAGCTAGCTACCAGTTATAAATTATTTAAAACCTTTTCTATGCAAATCACTTAGGGTTAAGTGTTTAGCGTAACCCTTAATTAGTGTCTAATTCTTTTAATTCAAATCATTTTAGCATCTATAATTCGAAGTCATAAATACTAGAATTCACAATTTTAGCCTCTTGAATTCGTAAATCCCAAGCTTTTAATCTGTAAAAGAAACCATGTTGATCATTTCACAAAAGTATTAACATTCCAGATGTAAAATTATTTACTTCGCGGGATCTTAAAAATCACATTCTTAATCCTCAAAAGGACAACCCTGTTTTCTGCAGTTTTTCTTTATTTGACTTACTGTCTGTCTTCTTTTCGCCCTTTTCCGAATTTGGATATGTTACTATTTTTCCCGTTTGATCGTCGTGTAGAGACCGACGTCATCGAAGAGGAAGACGACGCCATCGCCGATCCAGATCTCGAGTTAGGCAGTGAGCGCAAGGCAAGCACCTCCTTGAACATGTTGAACCCAATAATTTACCTACTCTATGTTGTTTTTGCTTATGTACAGTGCATCCGGATAGATCTCCCTAAAAACTGCTAATTTGGGTTAAAACTGTAGTTAATCCTGTAAATTTTGGTTTGCCTCAATCTGTATGAACATGTGAACCTTGTAAGCCTTAGTCGGATAGCTAGACAATGTTTAATGTCATTTTGGGTATAATCGCTAGCATAAAATATCTGCTTAAGCTGTTGATCGTGTATCATTCTTTTCAACGTATGTATGATCCTCAATTGGGAAAATGTTGCTAGTACTTTGATTAAAAACCCAAAAATAAAACTATGGTTTCGATGCGGGCGATTATTGGCAATAGCCGGAGGTGCAGAGGGATTTGCACGTAGTGTAGGGTGAAGTATCGCCCGTGTCGGATTAAGGACCGAGCAATGGGACGCTATCGATCCAAGAATTTCGTACAACCACGAGGGCTTGTATGGGCGGGTCTTAGCCTATTAAGTTATTTAGGTGTGGCTTTGCATCTAAGGAAGGCGGAGTATCGCATGCATTCCGTTTGGTTTGTCTGTAGGGGTTTCTACATACCAATGCAGCGGTACGCCTTGCCGTGAACAGAAACGTGGTGTTGGGTGTAAAGTGAAAGGATCCACGTTTTGGGTGAGTGTTTCTATTTTCATGGCGAGGGTCAAACGTCCCGGGCTGGTTCAAAGCCACATCTAAATAATGTAACGGCTCAGATGATCTCCTTGCCGACACACCAAAGGAAGTGTAAAAGCCGCAAAAGAGGTTGATCATTCCTTGTGGGTAAAGCTGTACACCTCTGCAGAGTGTAAAACTAATCGATTAGCCGTGTCCACGGTTATGGACGCTTGGTGAAGTCATTCCAATGTTAGAATGTTTTGGTACTTTTCTGGAAAAACTGGGTTTGAAAAGGAAACCATTTTGCACATAGCTTTTTGGGTCAAAGGACAGACTCCGGGGATCCTTACAGTCGGGTAGACTTGGTTGAAGGACTTGGTTATTTGGTTATCACTTTATATTCCAATTGCTCATTTGAAAATGCGATGTTTCAATCTATTATGTCATACTTTTTAAATGTTTATGCAACTGCAAAATAACCTTAAACCTGCCTTGTTTAGCCTGCATAATTACTTAAATGCATCTGCCAAACACTATAAGTCTTGCTGAGTACCAAAGTACTCAATCTTGCATCTGCTGTCTCAGAGGACGAAGCCTGCGAAGCGTCCGACGACTTTTACTTTCACGCAGGGTGCGGAACTTTTGACGACGAGTTTCCCTAGGTTTGCCAAGTCAGTTGCCTGAGGGTTAGCGGGCAAACCACGTGGCTTTTGGAGTTTTAATTTCCGCTATTTTTCCGCTGTTGTAAGAATTTAACTCTGTATAATTATTACTGCTTGTAATATATGCCTGTCAAGCATTTATCTTGTGGTTGTGATATGAATGTTGTAAACATGTGAGTGCTAGCCACTGATCATGGGACTAGTACGGAAATCACATGGAGGTTCCTGTTTGCGAAAACGGGGTCTCACAGCGTTGGTATCAGAGCCACACTGACTGTAGGAAGCCTTGGGTGAAGGGCCGATAGATATTAGAATGAAAACTTAATTTGAAGAATAAACCAAACTCTATTCTCTACTAATAATGAACTTTAGCATATATGCTAATTTTCTTATTTGTGGTCTCTTAGCTATTCGTAAATAATTATTATTAATCTCTTCTTTTCTGTTATTTTGTAGATGGCACGTTATGTACCTTGCCATGAGTCGGTCACTCCAGAGCTAGGTGGGATGATGGGGGTACTACATCATCTGTTAAAGGATTGTCATTACGAGAGTGTTCCGAGATATGTGGTGTTCCAAGCATACCTGAGCTCGGAGACTAAGGAATATGCTACTAGAGTCTTTATACCTCCAAGACCGGCTTTTAATGAGGGTGAAAGGATTTTTGAAGGATATGGATCATCCATCGATGCTTCGATGAATGAAGCTGCTTATCAGGCCGTGATCCACCTCCGTCATGTGATTCCGCACTGGATCACGCATATCGCTATCTTCCTGGAAGACCCCCGGTTGGAGATAATGTATATAGAGACCACACTAGAGTTAGAGATAATGGTCTTAAGGTTATGTTGAATTTTGTAAATAAGCTAGACAAGCACTATGTGCGATTAAGCGCGAGAGAGTTAGAGACTCGACGACGGATGGCATTCCCGAAGCCCGCTTGGCCCCGCGTAGCAAGAGGTACAATACCACGCACGGTGCTAAGTGATGGGACTTCCCAAATCCCATCCGCGCAGCGCTCTCCACCTGCCTCCTACGTACCCACACCTGGTGTGCCCAGAGGAGCCAGGATGTCCTGCATAGGTAGTTGCCCGCGCCTTATTAATGATAAGGGCATAAATCCCGCAAAGACTTGTGAGTTTGACTGAAGCCCTCGGGTGTATAGGCGAGAGCCTACACCGCTAGGACTTTAGATGAGATAGAATAGATAGGAGTGCATGGATGTAACAATTGTTGTAAATATGGGACGTGTGAAATAAATAAAGTGGTACTTTTGTTGTGAGTAAATGTGGAATTAGTTAAATTAAGATTGAGAACCATGTAATAAAGAATAATATAGGGATAACTTAGTTCATAAGAATTGTAAGGGCAAAGAATATAAGAATGGTGAGATAAAATTAACCCATGCAAAAGTAGCGTAATTCTTGTTTCCTTGTTACTACGGCACTATATTAATGCTAATCTATTTTGCTTTAAAATTTGGATGACCAACCCTCCGGTTGGGCAGCTATAGCTAGGACTTAGCGAGAAAATTATGGGCAAGAAAAGCATTGCCCTATGCTCACAGTTAGGCAGATAGTTAATGGATTCAAAGTGTATGCGCACGCTATTACTATAAAGAGAGAGCGTCGCGTGCGCCATCAAGTTAAGCATTTTAGTTCAAATAGAGTTCAAGCCATCCAAGAGACAAGTCGTAAGCTGGCAAGAAAGATTTGTCAAGCGCATCAAGTGGATATGGGTGCATACGTGCGCTCATATGAAGCGCGCATAAATGGCCAAGATGTTGAATCGGGACATAGGAGGCGTAGGACTGGAAATAGACAAGAGTATTTACGTCAGTTTCGCCCGGCAGGAAATCCGGAGCCGCTTCCCGAGCCCTCCAGTTCTGGGAGTAGTTGTGACGTCGGATCGCCATCACCGCCTCCGGGGAATGGTAGCGGATAGGTTCTTCCCTAGAAACTTATGCTATAATAGTATATTGTAAAGTAGTTGGTATGTGTATGTATCCCTAATAGTTGCATGAAATGCTTTTGGTATTGTAAGTTTTTCTAAATTGTATCTCTTTTGCATGAATAATAATAATGGATTTTCCCTCGCAAATTGTAACTAAGGGGTGAAAATTTTCGATGAGAAAATCCTAAAAATAAAAATAATAATAATAATAATAATAAAAAAAAAACAAAAAAAAAATGAAATGATGGAGCAATAAATAAAATGTCAAATGAGGCGATGGTGAAACTAAGAACTTTAGAGCAAATACGTGCTGGGTACATTTGAAATTTTACCCTAAGTTTTTGTCGCGTACTAAAATGGTATTGATTTCAGGATGAGGCCAACCAGGTCACTCAATCGGATCCTGGAAACTGATGCACCGCAGGATACTTGCGATCCCAGAGTGAGTGTCTCAACGCCTGCACAACCTAATCCTCAACATCCTGCAACAAGAGCCTCGACATCTCGAGCAGCCCGCCAAGATGCCCCTATTCCATCTCCTGCTGGGGATGAAGTTCACGAGAACAGTGCCTCCCCACCTACCATGGCTCAAGTGCGGCCCTAATTGAACAAGGGAGGCAGCGAATACCACGATCTCGCAGCAGATAGCCCGAACACCTGCGGCTCGTGGTGTTGGCCGTGGAGAAATGGTGGGGCTCGCAAGTGTCCAAGTTGAATGAGTTCTTAAGGATGCACCACCGCTTTTCTCCCCTTCGCGAGCCTCTCGATGCGGATGATTGGTTGCGAGCTGTGGAAAGCAAGTTGGATATTGCACAATGTGATGAGAGGGAGAAGGTTTTATATGCCTCTTATCGCTTGCAAGGAGCTGCGACCGTTTGGTGGGAGAACTACCAAGCGGTGCTACGTAAGTCGGGTGGTCCTATGGCACGAGTTTAGAGTCTGCATTCCGCACACACATTCCGGCCAGTGTGATTGAAGTGGAAAAGAGGGAGTTTCTTGACCTTAAGCAAGGATCAATAGCGGTGATGGAGTATCGCACCGCTTCAATCGGTTGTCACGATATGCCACTTATGAAGTAGGCGATGAGGCAAGAAGGATTGAGAGGTTTAGGAAAATCTAAATGAAGAGATCAAGTGGGCTTTAATTGCCCAAGACATTGACGACTTCAAGCTTTGGTGGACAAGGCCGTAAGAGTGGAGCATGGCGAAGTAGATGTGATGGAGAGCATAGCGCAAGTGGCTTGCGCGTAGCTCATCCGAGTGGATCATCTAGGCCACAAGGGTGGCGATCGACTAGTTTCCGTCGACCACCACCGCCATCACCAGCACCAAGAGCCCAACGACCGCTTCTCGTGCTCAGAGATCCTGTGGGCGAGCTACTCGCTTTGTACTGTGGCGGCCGTAGCGACTGTTCGCCGGGCAATGACCTAGGACTGCCATTGTTGCCCGGAAGAAGGCGCCCAATGTCACGTGTTTTCATTGCAATGGCGTGGACATTACGCCAATTCTGTCCCAAGAAGAAGACCGGACAACCTCGTCCACAAGCTCAAGGCGGACTCAGGATCGACGCCGCCACTGCGCAAGGCGGGAATATTGGGCGCCTTCACCATGTGACGATCGAGGAGGCGCAGGAGGCCTCGACGTTGTGCTTGGTATGTTCTTTGTGCAATCTGTGCCTACATTGGTGTTGTTTGATTAGGGCTTCTCATTCTTTTATCTCCAAGAAGTTTTCGAACAAAACAAGTTGGAAGTTTCCTGTTGCCTACTCCCATGGTCGTACAATCACTGGAGCCATCATTAGAAGCTGCTAGATTACATTCGGGATTAACATAGAAATCAATGGGGTTACATTTTATCTTGATCTCATCCTAATAGAAACATCTGGGCTAGATGTGATCTTAGGCATGGATTGGTTGGCCAAACATAAAGTGCATAGATCGTGCCGATAGATCTATATCTTTGGTAAATCATGATGGTATATCGTGGAATTTGCCTCAAGTGCCAATGAGTTAGCATCCCGGCCCGATCGGTGTCTAGCATCCACAGTTGAATTGGAAAATGTGCCAATAGTTAATGAATTTCGAAGTATTTCTCTTTGAATTACTGTGAGTGCCTCGGATCGAGAAATGGAGTTCATCATTGACTTGGTGCGGAGCGGCACCAATATCAAAGCGTCCATATAGGATGCCCACCAATGAATTAGTGGAACTGAAAAAACAGCTCAAGGAACAATGGACAAGGATTTATTAGCGATACATCACCACGGGAAGTCCGGTTCTCTTCGTCAAGAAAAGGACAATAGTCTGCATGCATGTGTGTAGACTACCGTGCCTTAAATGAAGTAACCATCAAGAATAAATATCCGTTACCCGGATTGATGATCTATTTGATCAACTAAATGGGGCGCAAATTTTTTCCAAGATAGACTTGAAGTTGGGGTATTTCCAGCTGAAGGTCAGACCATCGGATATTCCCAAGACTGCCTTCACTACCCGTTATGGATTATATGAATACACCGTGATGTCCTTTGGGCTCACTAATGCTCCGGCAAGCTTCATGAGCTTAATGAATAAGATTTTCATGGAGTATCTGGATAAGTTTGTAGTAGTATTTATTGATGACATTCTGATATATTCCAAGACTGAAGAAGAGCATAAGCAGCATTTGCACATGGCCCTCAGCAAACTCCGAGAAAATAAATTATATGCCAAATTCGAGAAATGTGAGTTTTGGTTGAAAGAAGTGGCATTTCTCGGGCATGTTTTATCAGGAGGCGGAGTTGCTGTCGACTCAAGCAAAGTGCAAGCGGTGTTGGCTTGGGAGAGGCCACAGTCAGTCCCAAAAATTCGAAGTTTTCTGGGCTTTGCCGGTTATTACCGCCGGTTTATTGAGAACTTCTCTAAAGTAGCCAAGCCACTCACGCAACTCTTAAAGAAAGAAAAGAAGTTGAATGGACTTAGATTGTGCGGAGTTTCGAAGTTAAAAGAAAAGCTAACCTCCGCTCGATCCTCATATTACGGATATTCATAAAGATTTTGAAGTATATTGTGATGCATCACTCCAAGGGTTGGGGTGTGTATTAATGCAAGGAGGCCGAGTTGTCGCTTATGCCTCTCGACAACTTCGTCCTCATGAGCAGAATTATCCTACTCATGACCTTGAATTGGCGCTGTGGTTCATGCCCTTAAAATCAAGCGGCATTATCTTATTGGGAATAGGACGGAGATCTATCACGATCATAAAAGTCTTAAGTACTTCTTTACCCAATCGAATTGAATTTGAGACAAAGAAGGTGGTGGAGTCGATCAAAGACTATGACCTTGGTCTTCATTACCATCTGGTAAGGCCAATGTTGTAGCCGCGCTCTTAGTCGGAAGTTGTATTGTGTCTTGGATCCTCGCCATCCGACCTAATCAATGCCTTCCAAAAGCTCAATTTGAATTTAGTGGAAAATGGATATGTGGCGCTCTCCAACTTCAACCAACTCTTAAAAATCAGATTAAGGATGCTCAACTCGAGGATGAAGCCGTTGTAGAAATCTGAGAATCATTCAATTGGGGCATAAATTCGAGTTCACGAGAAAATCCGGATGGGATAATTATGAAAGGAACTCGTATCTATGTACCCAATAATTACGATATCAAGAAGTTGATTCTATCTGAAGCCCATGAGTCACCATTATCTATTCACGGGTAGCACCAAAATGTATCAAGACCTTAAAAGAGAATATTGGTGGCCTAGTATGAAAAGGATATCGCCGAATATATCGCGAAATGCGATGTATGCCGGCGTGTCAAAGCGAACATCGTCGTCGGTGGGTTACTCAACCACTACAAATTCGAGCGGAAATGGGATGATGTCGGTATGGATTTCATTATGGCCTTCCTCGGACTCAAAAGGAAATGACTCCATTTGGGTTGTCGTGGATCGACTAACCAAAGTGGCTCATTTTATTCGGTCAAGACCACGATTCGGAGATAAATTGGCGTAACTTTATATCGGCAATATCGTGCGTTTGCACGAGTTCAAAACAATTGTTTGAGCATCGAGGATCGCAATTCACATCCCGTTTTGGGAAAAATTACATGGTCTCTTAGGAACTAAATTGACTTTCGATCGCTTACCATCCCGCATCGATGGTCGGTGAAAGAACGAATCAAATACTTGAAGATATGTTAAGGGCTGTGTGCTCACGTATAGCACCAATTGGGAGAAGTGCTTAGCATTTGCGGAGTTCTCTTACAATAATGGTTTTTAAGCTAGTCCGCAAATGTCGCCATTTGAAGCCCTTTATGGAAGAAAGTGTCGAACTCCACTTTTACAGTGCGAGGTGGGGAAAGATGCAGTTCTTTGGCCCAGATTTAATAAATGAGGCCCAAGAACATGTAGACTTGATCTGGCCGATTGAGGAAGCCCAATCCGCTAGAAAAGTTCGCCGACACTCGTCGGCGTGACTTGAGTTTTGAAATCGATGACTATGTCTATCTGAAGGTTTCACCTCTTGGCGGGATCCGTCGATTCCATGTTCGAGGTAAGCTAGCCCTCGATACATTGGTCCATATCATTATCTTTGGAAAAGATGGGGGAAAAAGCATACAAGTTAGAGCTGCCATCCCAGCTATCCGGTGTACACAATGTCTTCCATGTGTCACAGCTTAAGAAGTGTCTGCGCATTCCAGCTGAACTTACCCAATTAGAAGAGATTGAACTCCAGCCTGATCTGACTTATCGCGAGCACCCAGTTAAAATTTTCGAAGAAGCAGAAAGGCGCACTCGGAATAAAATTCATAAAATGGTAAAAGTACAGTGGAGTAACCACACCGAAGAAGAAGCAACTTGGGAACAAGAGGACAAGCTTAAAGAAGAATTTCCTGATTTCTTTTAGACCTTTCCTACCTTAGACCCGTCAAATCTCGGAGGCGAGATTTCTGTAAGGGGGGTAGATTTGTAACAGCCCGAAAAATGAAGAACAGTATAAATAAAATGGAAATGAATATTTTGGATTTAAATATATTTATTTCTGAATTTTCTGATGTTATTGGCTTTATTGGATTTTCTTGAATTTATGTTTTGTATGAAAAGTCCAACAAATAGAATTACTAAATGGAAAATGATAAAAAGGTAAAAGTAAAAAAAAAAAAAAAAAAATTACCATTTGACCATGACCAACCTGGTAAGCCAGTAAAAATGCTTAGTAAAAATCTTTGGTGCTGATTTGGAGCAAAAATAAATATCTTAATTCTCTCTTTTGACTAAAAACAGTAAAGTTTGAATTAATTAAAAATAATAGAAGTTGGTCAGGAGCCACAAAAATTACCAAAGAACCCTTATAGTAGTAGTTACATCTGGTAAAAATCTCAGAAATTTATCATGTGGGAAAAGTCTCCTAAAAATTCAAAAACAGAGGCGATTAAAAATAAGAAATGTTCATGTCAGAATTTTTATAAAATATTCACCTGAGTTTTTGACTTGAAATTTAAATGGAGACGTCCTGGTGACAAAATGAACCTCTCCAAAAAGTTTTGAAAATAATTAATAATTTTTACACCTCTAAATAAATAGATTTCCGAAATTCAATTTCTGTACCCGTCCACAGTGTCAGAATTTTTATAATTTAACCATAATGCATTATACTCTGAAAATTTAACTGGACGCTGAGTACTACCAGATAAACCCAGTCAAAAAGTTTGGAAAATTTTCAAAGTGATTTGTCGGCCGTTTTAATGGTCACATGGAGCATGTCTCGGCTGTGCTTATCCTTGGAATTGTTTTCTCTCTCTGACTCGTGGGCCCGCTCCCTTTTCCGTAACCGTGCGCTGGCAGGAACGGGAAACCGTTCACTCGCCGACCGGTGGCCCCGGCCCCACCCACCAGTCCCTGACCCCGCTGCCTCCCTCTTCCTCTCCTCTCGCCCGAGGCAGGCGCGAAGACTCCCGAGGCTTCACCGCCTTCGCTCGATCCAGTGCACCGCAGCGCCGACCTCGTCATTCAAACCAGCAACTGCAGCCACGCCGTGCCGTCCTTCCTGTCTCCCGCGCCATGCCCTGCCCTGTCCGGACGCCAGAGCTCGCGCCATTTGGCCCAAACCGAGCCGCAACTCCCGTGTGTTTTCAAACCCTGTGAAGCACAATTCCTCCGGCTATAAATACCTGAGTGTCGTTGCATTGAGTCCCCCTTCTTCTCAGCTACTCACAGAACCAACCAATTAAGCCCAAGTCGTGTTCTTCGTCGTTTTCACCAGAAAAGCCGAAAAGGGGGAGAAACTCCAATTCAGCAGAATCGGTACCGATCTCTGAAATTGATTCCTCCTTTGGCTTCACCTGGAATCCTAGTTTACTCATTGCGCCGGAATTCTATCCCTTTTCGCCTGCAGAGCTTCCTCACCGGGCGCCCTTCTTCTCCAACTCCGGCGCACGGTGGTAGAGCTCTCCGGCCAAACTCCAACCCGACCAACCGGTAAAATGGAATCCTCTAGCTTCACTGATGCTTAAAATGCTACCCATTCGGTCCCTGACTCACTCGTCGTCTTCTCCGACGAGCCGCAGCTCTTTCCGCCGCACGTCACCGGTGGCAGGCCTCCTCGGCCATCCCCGCCGGCGAGCGACCCCACCCGCGTGTGCGCCGTGACCCCCTGGAGCCTGCCGTGCTACCCATTCGGCCGGAGATTCGCCGGAGCTCCGTCGCCGCCGTGCCCTAGCCGCGCCCCTGTTTTCGTCTCACTGGATCGTGGGACCCGATTGTCAGCCGGTCAAAGCCTTCCCAGTCCAAACGGTGAAATACGCTTTCCAAGTTTGAAAACGCATTTCTGAATTTTAGTTAATTTTCAAAAACCGAGCCACTTCAAATGCCCATAACTTTTGAACCATCTGGCCAAAAATAGTGAAACCAATTTCTAAATTCATGAAAAATTCCGTAGATTCAGAATATGCAAAAATATTTTGAAGATCATCTCTGGAAAATTTTGAAATTCAAATTCGAGTTAAAAGGCTAGAGATATGCTCTATACAAAATTTCTGTAAATAAACTTGAAAATTTATGAAACTAATTTTTCTAGAATCCTTATATTACCAGGAACCCAGATATATAAGGATATTTAATTTTCATGCTTACTTGAATTTCTTTCTATTTAGACTTTGTTTCCAATACACTAGTAATTCAAATATGTATAATTGTATTAAAAGAAATTTAAAAGAAACAAAAGTTAATCATAAATACTAGGATGGCAGTAGCATGGTTAAGTTGATCAAGTGGGAATTTTGGGTTGAATTAACTTTAAATCATGTAATAAGCTTTGTGCCTAATGCACTCACGCATATATATGCATATACATGTGCTTTGTAGGTTAAATAGCTAAAATCTAGTTTATTTGATTCAAGCCATGAACGACCTAACAACCTATTTGGATAAGGAATTCGTAGTTAATAAATTTGTATCACCGAACCTTCTCAAAAATCAAGAATAAATCTAATTAGCTAGCTACCATTATAAATTATTTAAAACCTTTTCTATGCAAATCACTTAGGGTTAAGTGTTTAGCGTAACCCTTAATTAGTGTCTAATTCTTTTAATTCAAATCATTTTAGCATCTATAATTCGAAGTCATAAATACTAGAATTCACAATTTTAGCCTCTTGAATTAAGTAAATCCCAAGCTTTTAATCTGTAAAAGAAACCATGTTGATCATTTCACAAAAGTATTAACATTCGGATGTAAAATTATTTACTTCGGGATCTTAAAAATCACATTCTTAATCCTCAAAAGGACAACCTGTTTTCTGCGCTTTTTCTTTATTTGACTTACTGTCTGTCTTCTTTTCGCCCTTTTCCGAATTTGGATATGTTACTATTTTTCCCGTTTGATCGTCGTGTAGAGACCGACGTCATCGAAGAGGAAGACGACGCCATCGCCGATCCAGATCCTGAGTTAGACAGTGAGCTGCAAGGCAAGCACCTCCTTGAACATGTTGAACCCAATAATTTACCTACTCTATGTTGTTTTTGCTTATGTACAGTGCATCCGGATAGATCTCCTAAAAGCGCTAATTTGGGTTAAAACGTAGTTAATCCTGTAAATTTTGGTTTGCCTCAATGTATGAACATGTGAACCTTGTAAGCCTTAGTCGGATAGCTAGACAATGTTTAATGTCATTTTGGGTATAATCGCTAGCATAAAATATCTGCTTAAGCTGTTGATCGTGTATCATTCTTTTCAACGTATGTATGATCCTCAATTGGGAAAATGTTGCTAGTACTTTGATTAAAACCCAAAAATAAAACTATGGTTTCGATGCGGCGATTATTGGCAATAGCCGGAGGTGCAGAGGATTTGCACGTAGTGTAGGGTGAAGTATCGCCTGTGTCGGATTAAGGACCGAGCAATGGGGCCTTATCGATCCAAGAATTTCGTACAACCACGAGGGCTTGTATGGGCGGGTCTTAGCCTATTAAGTTATTTAGGTGTGGCTTTGCATCTAAGGAAGGCGGAGTATCGCACGGGCATTCCGTTTGGTTTGTCTGTAGGGGTTTCTACATACCAATGCAACGGTGTCGCCTTGCCGTGAATGTAAACGTGGTGTTGGGTGTAAAGTGAAAGGATCCACGTTTTGGGTGAGTGTTTCATTTTCATGGCGAGGTCAAGCGTCCGGGCTGGTTCAAAGCCACATCTAAATAATGTAACGGCTCTGATGATCTCCTTGCCGACACACCAAAGGAAGTGTGTAAAGCGGCACGCAAAAGAGGTTGATCATTCCTTGTGGGTAAAGTCGTACACCTCTGCAGAGTGTAAAACTAATCGATTAGCCGTGTCCACGGTTATGGACGCTTAGTGAAGTCATTCCAATGTTAGAATGTTTTGGTACTTTTCTCGAAAAAGCGGGTTTGAAAAGGAAACCATTTTGCACATAGCTTTTTGGGTCAAAGGACGGACTCGGGATCCTTACGATCGGGTAGACTGGGTTGAAGGACTTAGTTATTTGGTTATCACTTTATATTCCAATTGCTCATTTGAAAATGCGATGTTTCAATCTATTATGTCATACTTTTTAAATGTTTATGCAATCGCAAAATAACCTTAAACCTGCCTTGTTTAGCTTTGCATAATTACTTAAATGCATCGCCAAACACTATAAGTCTTCTTGAGTACCAAAGTACTCAATCTTGCATCTCTTGTCTCGAGGACGAAGCTGCGAAGCGTCCGACGACTTTTACTTTCACGCAGGTGCGGAACTTTTGACGACGAAGTTTCCCTAGGTTTGCCAAGTCGGTTGCACGAGGTTAGCGGGCAAACCACGTGGCTTTGGAGTTTTAATTTCCGCTATTTTTCATTGTTGTAAGAATTTAACTCTGTATAATTATTCTGCTTGTAATATATGCTGTCAAGCATTTATCTTGTGGTTGTGATATGAATGTTGTAAACATGTGAGTGCTAGCCACCGATCATGGGACTAGTACTGGAAATCACATGGAGGTTCTGTTTAAAACGGGTCTCACAGCGTTAGTATCGAGCCACACCGATGTAGTAGGAAGCCTTGGGTGAAGGGCGATAGATATTAGAATGAAAACTTAATTTGAAGAATAAACCAAACTCTATTCTCTACTAATAATGAACTTTAGCATATATGCTAATTTTCTTATTTGTGGTCTCTTAGCTATTCGTAAATAATTATTATTAATCTCTTCTTTTCTGTTATTTTGTAGATGGCACGTTATGTACCTTGCCATGAGTCGGTCACTCCAGAGCTAGGTGGGATGATGGGGGTACTACATCATCTGTTAAAGGATTGTCATTACGAGAGTGTTCCGAGATATGTGGTGTTCCAAGCATACCTGAGCTCGGAGACTAAGGAATATGCTACTAGAGTCTTTATACCTCCAAGACCGGCTTTTAATGAGGGTGAAAGGATTTTTGAAGGATATGGATCATCCATCGATGCTTCGATGAATGAAGCTGCTTATCAGGCCGTGATCCACCTCCGTCATGTGATTCCAGACCTGGATCCTGCATATCGCTATCTTCCTGGAAGACCCCCGGTTGGAGATAATGTATATAGAGACCACACTAGAGTTAGAGATAATGGTCTTAAGGTTATGTTGAATTTTGTAAATAAGCTAGACAAGCACTATGTGCAGTTAGCGCAGGAGCTGTTAGAGACTCGACGACGGATGGCATTCCTGGAAGCCCGCTTGGCCCCGTGCGTAGCAAGAGGTACAATACCACGCACGGTGCTAAGTGATGGGACTTCCCAAATCCCATCCGCGCAGCGCTCTCCACCTGCCTCCTACGTACCCACACCTGGTGTGCCCAGAGGAGCCAGGATGTCCTGCATAGGTAGTTGCCCGCGCCTTATTAATGATAAGGGCATAAATCCCCGCAGCACTTGTGAGTTTCAGCCTGAAGCCCCTCGGGTGTATAGGCGTAGAGCCTACACCGCTAGGACTTTAGATGAGATAGAATAGATAGGAGTGCATGGATGTAACAGTTGTTGTAAATATGGGACGTGTGAAATAAATAAAGTGGTACTTTTGTTGTGAGTAAATGTGGAATTAGTTAAATTAAGATTGAGAACCATGTAATAAAGAATAATATAGGGATAACTTAGTTCATAAGAATTGTAAGGGCAAAGAATATAAGAATGGTGAGATAAAATTAACCCATGCAAAAGTAGCGTAATTCTTGTTTCCTTGTTACTACTGGCACTATATTAATGCTAATCTATTTTGCTTTAAAATTTCAGATGACCAACCCCTCCAGTTGGGCAGCTATAGCTAGGGACTTAGCAGAAAATTATGGGCAAGAAAAGCATTGCCCTATGCTCACAGTTAGGCAGATAGTTAATGGATTCAAAGTGTATGCGCACGCTATTACTATAAAGAGAGAGCGTCGCGTGCGCCATCAAGTTAAGCATTTTAGTTCAAATAGAGTTCAAGCCATCCAAGAGACAAGTCGTAAGCTGGCAAGAAAGATTTGTCAAGCGCATCAAGTGGATATGGGTGCATACGTGCGCTCATATGAAGCGCGCATAAATGGCCAAGATGTTGAATCGGGACATAGGAGGCGAGGATCGAAATAGACAAGAGTATTTACGTCAGTTTCGCGCAGAAATCGAGCCGCTCCCGAGCCCTCCGATTCGGGAGTAGTTGTGGCGTCGGATCGCCATCACCGCCTCCGGGAATGGTAGCGGATAGGTTCTTCCTAGAAACTTATGCTATAATAGTATATTGTAAAGTAGTTGGTATGTGTATGTATCCCTAATAGTTGCATGAAATGCTTTTGGTATTGTAAGTTTTTCTAAATTGTATCTCTTTTGCATGAATAATAATAATGGATTTTCCTATAAATTGTAACTAAGGGGTGAAAATTTTCGATGAGAAAATCCTAAAAATAAAAATAATAATAATAATAATAATAAAAAAACAAAAAAATGAAATGATGGAGCAATAAATAAAATGTCAAATGAGGCGATGGTGAAACTAAGAACTTTAGAGCAAATACGTCCGGGTACATTTGAAATTTTACCCTAAGTTTTTGTCGCGTACTAAAATGGTATTGATTTGAGGATGAGGCCAACCAGTCACTCAATCGGATCACGAAGGCGATGCACCGCAGATACTTGCGATCCCAGAGTGAGTGTCTCAACGCGCGCACAACCTAATCCTCAACATCCTCGCAACAAGAGCCTCGACATCTCGAGCAGCCCGCCAAGATGCCCCTATTCCATCTCTGCTGGGATGAAGTTCCGAGGAGTGCCTCCCCACCTACCATGGCTCAAGTGCTGGCCCTAATTGAACAAGGGAGACAGGCGAATACCCTGATACTGCAGCAGATAGCCCAGAACACTGCAGCTCAGGGTGTTGGCCGTGGAGGAAATGGTGGGGCTCCGCAAGTGTCCAAGTTGAATGAGTTCTTAAGGATGCAGCCACCAGTTTTCTCCCCTTCTGCCGAGCCTCTCGATGCAGATGATTGGTTGCGGGCTGTGGAAAGCAAGTTGGATATTGCACAATGTGATGAGAGGGAGAAGGTTTTATATGCCTCTTATCAGTTGCAAGGAACTGCAGCCGTTTGGTGGGAGAACTACCAAGCGGTGCTACCAGAAGGTCGGGTGGTCCTATGGCCTGAGTTTAGAGCTGCATTCCGCCGCACACACATTCTAGCCAGTGTGATTGAAGTGAAAAAGAGGGAGTTTCTTGACCTTAAGCAAGGATCAATGACAGTGATGGAGTATCTGCACCGCTTCAATCAGCTGTCACGATATGCCACTTATGAAGTAGCTGATGAGGCAAGAAGGATTGAGAGGTTTAGGGAAAATCTAAATGAAGAGATCAAGTGGGCTTTAATTGCCCAAGACATTGACGACTTCAAGCTTTGGTGGACAAGGCCGTAAGAGTGGAGCATGGCGATCGCGATGTGATGGAGAGCCATAGCGCAAGTGGCTTGCGCGTAGCTCATCTGGAGCTGGATCATCTAGGCCACAAGGGTGGCAGTCGACTAGTTTCCGTCGACCACCACCGCCATCACCAGCACCAAGAGCCCAACGACTGGCTTCTCAGGCTCAGAGATCCCAGGGGCAGGCTACTCGCTTTGTCTGTGGCGGCCGCATGTGACTGTTCGCCAAAGGCAATGACCTAGGACTGCCGCTGTTGCCCAGAAGAAGGCGCCCAATGTCACGTGTTTTCATTGCAATGAGCGTGGACATTACGCCAATTCCTGTCCCAAGAAGAAGACCGGACAACCTCGTCCACAAGCTCAAGGCCGGACTCAAGGATCGACGCCGCCACCTGCGCAAGGCGGGAATATTGGACGCCTTCACCATGTGACGACTGAGGAGGCGCAGGAGGCCTCAGACGTTGTGCTTGGTATGTTCTTTGTGCAATCTGTGCCTACATTGGTGTTGTTTGATTCTGGGGCTTCTCATTCTTTTATCTCCAAGAAGTTTTCTGAACAAAACAAGTTGGAAGTTTCCCTGTTGCCTACTCCCATGGTCGTACAATCACCTGGAGCCATCATTAGAACTGCTAGATTCTGTTCTGGGATTAACATAGAAATCAATGGGGTTACATTTTATGCTGATCTCATCCTAATAGAAACACCTGGGCTAGATGTGATCTTAGGCATGGATTGGTTGGCCAAACATAAGGGCTGCATAGACTGTGCCGATAGATCTATATCTTTGGTAAATCATGATGGTATATCTGTGGAATTTGCCTCAAGTGCCAATGAGTTAGCATCCCAGCCAGTCCGGTGTCTAGCATCCACAGTTGAATTGGAAAATGTGCCAATAGTTAATGAATTTCCAGAAGTATTTCCTGCTGAATTACCAGGAGTGCCTCCGGATCGAGAAATGGAGTTCATCATTGACTTGGTGCCGGGAACGGCACCAATATCAAAGCGTCCATATAGGATGCCCACCAATGAATTAGTGGAACTGAAAAAACAGCTCAAGGAACAACTGGACAAGGGATTTATTCGCCCCAGTACATCACCCTGGGGAAGTCCGGTTCTCTTCGTCAAGAAAAAGGACAATAGTCTGCGCATGTGTGTAGACTACCGTGCCTTAAATGAAGTAACCATCAAGAATAAATATCCGTTACCCCGGATTGATGATCTATTTGATCAACTAAATGGGGCGCAAATTTTTTCCAAGATAGACTTGAAGTTGGGGTATTTCCAGCTGAAGGTCAGACCATCGGATATTCCCAAGACTGCCTTCACTACCCGTTATGGATTATATGAATACACCGTGATGTCCTTTGGGCTCACTAATGCTCCGGCAAGCTTCATGAGCTTAATGAATAAGATTTTCATGGAGTATCTGGATAAGTTTGTAGTAGTATTTATTGATGACATTCTGATATATTCCAAGACTGAAGAAGAGCATAAGCAGCATTTGCACATGGCCCTCAGCAAACTCCGAGAAAATAAATTATATGCCAAATTCGAGAAATGTGAGTTTTGGTTGAAAGAAGTGGCATTTCTCGGGCATGTTTTATCAGGAGGCGGAGTTCTTTGTCGACTCAAGCAAAGTGCAAGCGGTGTTGGCTTGGGAGAGGCCACGATCGATCCCAAAATTGAAGTTTTCAGGCTTTGCTTGTTATTACCGCCGGTTTATTGAGAACTTCTCTAAAGTAGCCAAGCCACTCACGCAACTCTTAAAGAAAGAAAAGAAGTTCGAATGGACTTAGATTGTGCGGAGTTTCGAAGTTAAAAGAAAAGCTAACCTCGCCTTGATCCTCATATTACGGATATTCATAAAGATTTTGAAGTATATTGTGATGCATCACTCCAAGGGTTGGGGTGTGTATTAATGCAAGGAGGCCGAGTTGTCGCTTATGCCTCTCGACAACTTCGTCCTCATGAGCAGAATTATCCTACTCATGACCTTGAATTGGCATTTGTGGTTCATGCCCTTAAAATCGCAACATTATCTTATTGGGAATAGGACGGAGATCTATCTCGATCATAAAAGTCTTAAGTACTTCTTTACCCAATCAGAATTGAATTTGAGACAAAGAAGGTGGCTGGAGCTGATCAAAGACTATGACCTTGGTCTTCATTACCATCCTGGTAAGGCCAATGTTGTAGCTGACGCTCTTAGTCGGAAGTTGTATTGTGTCTTTGGATCCTCGCCATCCGACCTAATCAATGCCTTCCAAAAGCTCAATTTGAATTTAGTGGAAAATGGATATGTGGCGCTCTCAACTTCAACCAACTCTTAAAAATCGATTAAGGATGCTCAACTCCGGGATGAAGCCGTTGTAGAAATACAGAATCATTCAATTGGGGCATAAATTTCGAGTTCACGAGAAAATCGGATGGGATAATTATGAAAGGAACTCGTATCTATGTACCCAATAATTCTGATATCAAGAAGTTGATTCTATCTGAAGCCCATGAGTCACCATTATCTATTCACCCGGGTAGCACCAAAATGTATCAAGACCTTAAAAGAGAATATTGGTGGCCTGGTATGAAAAAGGATATCGCCGAATATATCGCGAAATGCGATGTATGCCGGCGTGTCAAGCGAACAACATCGTCCAAATTGGTTACTCCAACCACTACAAATTCCAGAATGGAAATGGGATGATGTCGGTATGGATTTCATTACTGGCCTTCCTCGGACTCAAAAAGGAAATGACTCCATTTGGGTTGTCGTGGATCGACTAACCAAAGTGGCTCATTTTATTCCGGTCAAGACCACGTATTCTGGAGATAAATTGGCAGAACTTTATATCAGCAATATCGTGCGTTTGCACGGAGTTCCGAAAACAATTGTTTCAGACCGAGGATCGCAATTCACATCCCGTTTTTGGGAAAAATTACATGGTCTCTTAGGAACTAAATTGACTTTCAGTACTGCTTACCATCCCCAGACCGATGGTCAGACTGAAAGAACGAATCAAATACTTGAAGATATGTTAAGGGCCTGTGTGCTCACGTATAGCACCAATTGGGAGAAGTGCTTAGCATTTGCGGAGTTCTCTTACAATAATGGTTTTCAAGCTAGTCTGCAAATGTCGCCATTTGAAGCCCTTTATGGAAGAAAGTGTCGAACTCCACTTTTACAGTCCGAGGTGGGGAAAGAGCGGTTCTTTGGCCCAGATTTAATAAATGAGGCCCAAGAACATGTAGACTTGATCTGGCCGATTGAGGAAGCCCAATCCCGCTTGAGAAAAGTTCTGCCGACACTCGTCGACGTGACTTGAGTTTTGAAATCGATGACTATGTCTATCTGAAGGTTTCACCTCTTCGCGGGATCCGTCGATTCCATGTTCGAGGTAAGCTAGCCCCTCGATACATTGGTCCATATCGTATACTGGAAAAGATGGGGGAAAAAGCATACAAGTTAGAGCTGCCATCCCAGCTATCCGGTGTACACAATGTCTTCCATGTGTCACGACTTAAGAAGTGTCTGCGCATTCGGTGAACTTACCCAATTAGAAGAGATTGAACTCCAGCCTGATCTGACTTATCGCGAGCACCCAGTTAAAATTTTCGAAGAAGCAGAAAGGCGCACTCGGAATAAAATTCATAAAATGGTAAAAGTACAGTGGAGTAACCACACCGAAGAAGAAGCAACTTGGGAACAAGAGGACAAGCTTAAAGAAGAATTTCCTGATTTCTTTTAGACCTTTCCTACCTTAGACCCGTCAAATCTCGGGGGCGAGATTTCTGTAAGGGGGGTAGATTTGTAACAGCCCGAAAAATGAAGAACAGTATAAATAAAATGGAAATGAATATTTTGGATTTAAATATATTTATTTCTGAATTTTCTGATGTTATTGGCTTTATTGGATTTTCTTGAATTTATGTTTTGTATGAAAAGTCCAACAAATAGAATTACTAAATGGAAAATGATAAAAAGGTAAAAGTAAAAAAAAAAAAAAAAATTACCATTTGACCATGACCAACCTGGTAAGCCAGTAAAAATGCTTAGTAAAAATCTTTGGTGCTGATTTGGAGCAAAAATAAATATCTTAATTCTCTCTTTTGACTAAAAACAGTAAAGTTTGAATTAATTAAAAATAATCGAAGTTGGTCAGGAGCCACAAAAATTACCAAAGAACCCTTAGAGTAGTAGTTACATCTGGTAAAAATCTCAGAAATTTATCATGTGGGAAAAGTCTCCTAAAAATTCAAAAACAGAGGCGATTAAAAATAAGAAATCTTCATGTCAGAATTTTTATAAAATATTCACCTGAGTTTTTGACTTGAAATTTTTATGGAGACGTCCTGGTGACAAAATGAACCTCTCCAAAAAGTTTGGAAAATAATTAATAATTTTTACACCTCTAAATAAATAGATTTCCGAAATTCAATTTCTGTATCCGTCCACAGTGTCAGAATTTTTATAATTTAACCATAATGCATTATACTCTGAAAATTTAACTGGACGCTGAGTACTACCAGATAAACCCAGTCAAAAAGTTTGGAAAATTTTCAAAGTGATTTGTCGGCCGTTTTAATGGTCACATGGAGCATGTCTCGGCTGTGCTTATCCTTGGAATTGTTTTCTCTCTCTGACTCGTGGGCCCGCTCCCTTTTCCGTAACCGTGCGCTGGCAGGAGCGGAAACCGTTCACTCGCCGACCGGTGGCCCGGCCCCACCCACCAGTCCCCGACCCGCGCCTCCCTCTTCCTCTCCTCTCGCCGAGGCGAGCGCGAAGACTCGAGGCTTCACCGCCTTCGCTCGATCCGTGCACCGCAGCGCCGACCTCGTCATTCAAACCAGCAACTGCAGCCACGCCGTGCCGTCCTTCCTGTCTCCGCGCCATGCCCCTGCCTGTCCGGACGCGCGAGCTCGCGCCATTTGGCCCAAACCGAGCCGCAACTCCGTGTGTTTTCAAACCACGTGAAGCACAATTCCTCGGCTATAAATACCGAGTGTCGTTGCATTGAGTCCCCTTCTTCTCAGCTACTCACAGAACCAACCAATTAAGCCCAAGTCGTGTTCTTCGTCGTTTTCACGGAAAAGCGAAAGGGAGAAACTCAATTGTGAGAATCGGTGCCGATCTCTCAAATTGATTCCTCCTTTGGCTTCACTGGAATCCTAGTTTACTCATTGCGCCGAATTCTATCCCTTTTCGCTGCAGAGCTTCCTCACCGGCGCCCTTCTTCTCCAACTCCGCAAGACGGTGGTAGAGCTCTCGGCCAAACTCAACCCGACCAGCCGGTAAAATGGAATCCTCTAGCTTCGCGATGCTTAAATGCTACCCATTCGGTCCACGACTCACTCGTCGTCTTCTCCGACGAGCCGCAGCTCTTTCGCCAAGACGTCACGGTGGCGGGCCTCCTCGCCATCCCGCCGTGGCGACCCCACCAGCGTGTGTGCGCGCTGCGGACTGGAGCTGTAGTGCTACCCATTCGGCCGGAGATTCGCCGGAGCTCCGTCGCCGCCGTGCCCTAGCCGCGCCCCTGTTTTCGTCTCACTGGATCGTGGGACCCGATTGTCAGCCGGTCAAAGCCTTCCCAGTCCAAACGGTGAAATACGCTTTCCAAGTTTGAAAACGCATTTCTGAATTTTAGTTAATTTTCAAAAACCGAGCCACTTCAAATGCCCATAACTTTTGAACCATCTGGCCAAAAATAGTGAAACCAATTTCTAAATTCATGAAAAATTCCGTAGATTCAGAATATGCAAAAATATTTTGAAGATCATCTCTGGAAAATTTTGAAATTCAAATTCGAGTTAAAAGGCTAGAGATATGCTCTATACAAAATTTCTGTAAATAAACTTGAAAATTTATGAAACTAATTTTTCTAGAATCCTTATATTACCAGAACCCAGATATATAAGGATATTTAATTTTCATGCTTACTTGAATTTCTTTCTATTTAGACTTTGTTTCCAATACACTAGTAATTCAAATATGTATAATTGTATTAAAAAGAAATTTAAAAGAAACAAAGTTAATCATAAATACTAGGATGGCAGTAGCATGGTTAAGTTGATCAAGTGGGAATTTTGGGTTGAATTAACTTTAAATCATGTAATAAGCTTTGTGCCTAATGCACTCACGCATATATATGCATATACATGTGCTTTGTAGGTTAAATAGCTAAAATCTAGTTTATTTGATTCAAGCCATGAACGACCTAACAACCTAGCTGGATAAGGAATTCGTAGTTAATAAATTTGTATCACCGAACCTTCTCAAAAATCAAGAATAAATCTAATTAGCTAGCTACCGATTATAAATTATTTAAAACCTTTTCTATGCAAATCACTTAGGGTTAAGTGTTTAGCGTAACCCTTAATTAGTGTCTAATTCTTTTAATTCAAATCATTTTAGCATCTATAATTGAAGTCATAAATACTAGAATTCACAATTTTAGCCTCTTGAATTAAGTAAATCCCAAGCTTTTAATCTGTAAAAGAAACCATGTTGATCATTTCACAAAAGTATTAACATTCGGATGTAAAATTATTTACTTGGCGGGATCTTAAAAATCACATTCTTAATCCTCAAAAGGACAACCCTGTTTTCTGCAGCTTTTTCTTTATTTGACTTATCATCATCTTCTTTTCGCCCTTTTCCGAATTTGGATATGTTACTATTTTTCCCGTTTGATCGTCGTGTAGAGACCGGCGTCATCGAAGAGGAAGACGACGCCATCGCCGATCCAGATCTGAGTTAGGCAGTGAGTCGCAAGGCAAGCACCTCCTTGAACATGTTGAACCCAATAATTTACCTACTCTATGTTGTTTTTGCTTATGTACAGTGCATCCGGATAGATCTCCTAAAAGCGCTAATTTGGGTTAAAGCTGTAGTTAATCCTGTAAATTTTGGTTTGCCTCAATCTGTATGAACATGTGAACCTTGTAAGCCTTAGTCGGATAGCTAGACAATGTTTAATGTCATTTTGGGTATAATCGCTAGCATAAAATATCCGCTAAGTCGTTGATCGTGTATCATTCTTTTCAACGTATGTATGATCCTCAATTGGGAAAATGTTGCTAGTACTTTGATTAAAAACCCAAAAATAAAACTATGGTTTCGATGCGGGCGATTATTGGCAATAGCCGGAGGTGCAGAGGGATTTGCACGTAGTGTAGGGTGAAGTATCGCCCGTGTCGGATTAAGGACCGAGCAATGGGACGCTATCGATCCAAGAATTTCGTACAACCACGAGGGCTTGTATGGGCGGGTCTTAGCCTATTAAGTTATTTAGGTGTGGCTTTGCATCTAAGGAAGGCGGGAGTACTGCACAGGCATTCCGTTTCGGTTTGTCTGTAGGGGTTTCTACATACCAATGCAACGGTGTACGCCTTGCCGTGAACAGAAACGTGGTGTTGGGTGTAAAGTGAAAGGATCCACGTTTTGGGTGAGTGTTTCTGTTTTCATGGCGAGGGTCAAACGTCCCGGGCTGGTTCAAAGCCACATCTAAATAATGTAACGGCTCTGTATGATCTCCTTGCCGACACACCAAAGGAAGTGTGTAAACTGGCCTGGCAAAAGAGGTTGATCATTCCTTGTGGGTAAAGCTGTACACCTCTGCAGAGTGTAAAACTAATCGATTAGCCGTGTCCACGGTTATGGACGCTTGGTGAAGTCATTCCAATGTTAGAATGTTTTGGTACTTTTCTGGAAAAACTGGGTTTGAAAAGGAAACCATTTTGCACATAGCTTTTTGGGTCAAAGGACAGACTCCGGGGATCCTTACAGTCGGGTAGACTGGGTTGAAGGACTTGGTTATTTGGTTATCACTTTATATTCCAATTGCTCATTTGAAAATGCGATGTTTCAATCTATTATGTCATACTTTTTAAATGTTTATGCAACTGCAAAATAACCTTAAACCTGCCTTGTTTAGCCTGCATAATTACTTAAATGCATCGCCAAACACTATAAGTCTTCTTGAGTACCAAAGTACTCAATCTTGCATCTCTTTGTCTCGGAGGACGAAGCTGCGAAGCGTCAAGCGACTTTTACTTTCACGCAGGTGCGGAACTTTGACGACGAGTTTCCCTAGGTTTGCCAAGTCGGTTGCACGAGGTTAGCGGGCAAACCACGTGGCTTTGGAGTTTTAATTTCCGCTATTTTTCATTGTTGTAAGAATTTAACTCTGTATAATTATTCTCGCTTGTAATATATGCCTGTCAAGCATTTATCTTGTGGTTGTGATATGAATGTTGTAAACATGTGAGTGCTAGCCATCGATCATGGGACTAATCAGAAATCACATGGAGGTTCTGTTTGCAGCGGGTCTCACGATGAACCTATCAACGTCGTGATTACGAATAGCTAAACTTAACTATTAACGTCGTGAGAAGGGCGTAACCACATTGAATTCAAGATACTAGAAACTTTCATATTACCTCATACTCTAAGCTCTTGATTTTGTTACGAGCTAATTAAGTATCTTACTCTTGCAAAATCATTTTCATCTTAGCAACACACAATATTACACAGGGCGGTACATACATGCTTTGAAATTCCATGAGATGATTCTGTAATAATTGACGAAAATTATGTTTGGGTTGAGCTGTAGTTATAATGGAGCCCAGCCCGAGCCTATAGTGGAGGAGAGCCCGAGCGGTACCTTACCCTCCACACAACCACCCAATGTGCCGAGGCCTCCACCGCTATTGCAGATGATGCTCTGTTGCAAGGCCGAGGACGAGGGAAAACTAAGAAGCTGAAGGCGGTACACCATCTCGGAGGTCTTAGATCTGGGGCCCTGTTGCACCGAGAAAATCGCAGACAAAATACAGTCAACATGCGGGTACATCGTAGGGATAAAGTGCCAATCACCTATTCGGATTGGCATAAAGTGCCCCGAGCCACCAAAGAGGATCGTGGACGAGCTCAAAGAAACCTTCGAATTCCCGAAGGAGCCGAAGATCTTGTGCGACGCGACGCATTGATGACCATGGATGCGGCGTGGAGAAACTTCAAGCGGTGAACACAAATTATGTGAAGCAAAATCGGTCGACCATCGGAGAGTACCCAAGATTGGAGCCATATTGGGATGAGTTTGTGGCGATGAAGCAATCGGAGCGACAAGGAAGTCGGTGAGGACCACATTAGCATCGCAAGAAGGAATACTCACCCCACGGACTTGCACGAGTGGGTGCGCGGGTAAAATTGCTCAATGGGAGAGGCAAGAATTAGAAGCGGTCCAATTGGTGGCACAAGTCTCTTGATCGGACTACGGGACGAGTGAAGCACTACGTGCTAGCGAGGGCGATATGTTGTCTCTCGGGGTTTATCATTCAAGAGCGGTGAAGGCGAAGCAATGACGCAACGAGTTCACGAGTTTCACGCCCGATCCTCCCAAGGATCTTTTCACCCGAGACAGGAGAAAGACGAGCTAACAGCCGCCCTAGGAAACAAAGAGCACCCTGGTCGGACACGGCGTCGGGTCAAGGTTCCATGGAGGAGTGGATTCCGAGCACGGAGACTCTTATAGGAATCGGAAGAGAGCTAAAGATGAGCGGCCGAGAAGGAAATGGAAATGATGAAGGAAAGGGTTCTGCGAGAAATACAAGGCACCATTGAAGAACAAGTTGAGCGACAAGTACAACAAGCCTTGAGTCGATCGCGAGCCCACAACGTTTTCTCGATCCTACAGTCGTCGCGGCGATTGCGCGCCCACGCCATTAGCGGCGGACAACAACCATTATCCCGTGGGCGACATACGGGACCCCACACCTGTCGACTCAACGTGCGTGATGAACATATTTGTGCAGCCGCCACTGGGGTAGTCTATCCGTGCCAAGAAGGGTGTCTGCACAATACCCGATAAGCGCCGAGTTATGCAAAGGTCCAAGTGGACACGGTATTTGCACGCTTTCTTGAGATCGGATGGAAAAACCCACCAATGATGAGATAACTACTCTAGGAAGTGCCGCCCACTCATTCATCCAATGGCGCAAGCGTGACATCGTCTTGGACCATGCGATGCCATCCTCTCCAAAGAATACAATCCTCGCATCCGTCACCAAAGACCGAGAGTGAAACGGGAAGAAGCAAAATGAGGTAGAAAAGAAATGCATTGAGGACCCCATCAAGATGGCCACCGTTAGTACTCCAAAGCGAAACCTATAACACTGGTACTTCAAATGACAAACCTACAACTCTCGATTCCAAAATTGGCACATTAGACAAGTCAGATCACCGGATCAAAGAGGCGGGACCGAGTATGATGTCGTGCGACAAAAAGTAAGGGCAAGGCGAAGTCGATGACCAAGATGATCAACAAAGATTGAAATTCGAGGTAGGAAGCCCTTGGTCACCTCTTGAAGTTAAAAGTCTAACACCCATGATGCAATGATTACATGCATGGCACTTAGATCGATCCAACCAAGACGTACTCCCAAAGATGATCACCGCAATTTTCCATGAGGAACATTTTCACCATGAGGGCCATGGCTACTTCTTAATAGAATTCGATAACTTGCACAACTTGTTCTATCACGGCGCCCTCGACATATCTTTTTTGAGATCTTTGGTCATCGTAAGTGTCTAATATATTAATCTTGGCCTACATTCACGTAATCTCGATAAATTTCATGTCTAACTAATTCGTTATATAGATACGAGATGATTGAAGTACGAAGAACCAAGGGGCGTGGGATTCTCGACCGGAACGGTTTGCCAACATGAAATCAAAAGAGTACCAAAGGAGGTCGAGAGTACGTATATAAAGTTTTGATTAAACTACAAGACAAGGAGTTTATACTTTTGCCATACAATTTTAAGTAAGTTGCTCACTAGCCGCTTAAATTACTCGTTTATTTAGTTATTTACTCGATGTAAGGACTAATGGTGGCATCATGCATGTGTATGTAGCTTCCATTGGATTCTCGTAATAATTC
This sequence comes from Otatea glauca, assembly GCA_036346275.1. Lineage (NCBI taxonomy): Eukaryota > Viridiplantae > Streptophyta > Magnoliopsida > Poales > Poaceae > Otatea > Otatea glauca. The sequence continues at coordinate 45,578,939 of CM070715.1, read as the reverse complement.
ATCCAGAAAAGAGCAAGATGCTGATCATGGATCCACTAGATAAACCTAAAAAAGACTTTGAAGAGATGACACATTTAGTGAATGAGGCGTTCAAAAGATATTGTCAGAAGAGCTCGAGATACCGCCCATACCACAAATCCCTTACAATCCCGCACGAAGTTTCAGTGCATACGAAGGGAATACTCTTATATCATATTTCATAGTAAATAGCTCCTTCGACGACATCTTAGTTCATTCGATTTTTGCAGTGTCACAAGCAGCCGAAAGGAACAAATTTATGTGGGTACTTCGTGTGCCAGTACATGCGTGAAATCTTATCATGCACAATAAAAGACAATGACGTAGAGGTCAGTCATGCTGACATGACACATTGATTCACACCACTCAATTTCTATATTCTCTCTTAATTTTGTTTTTTATACTTACAAGCCTCAAGTTGTCTACGGTGAGGATCGCTTCATACGAAATCCAAGGCATTCAGGGCCAGCTCGCCTACTTCATCATGAAGGAAATAATCAACAAAAATGGCGAGTTTTATGACGAAGACAACAACGATCCAGTCATCCATACTATTGTCCCAAATCACATGTCTTCAACCTCCGAAGACCCGTAGGCTTCTAGTTTACCTCCACTAGTTTAGGCTTTTTTACTTCAATTCTGTTTCAATACAAAGTGTAAATAACTCTTTGTTCCTTTCAAATGGGAACCCCTCCTTTTGCATCTTTACCTTCCATTCATAAGATATTTGATTACATGGTCCTTATATTTTTAGATGGTGTGTTTTACTCTAATGTATGATAGTAAATGCCATTAACAATAGCTAAATGGAGATTATAGAAGGAAAAATAGTAAAAAGTAGGATCAAAATTGTAGAATGATATGTATTTAGGAATAAAAATTGAAAAATAGAATGTCACATATTCAAAAATAGAGGAGTATAAACTAGCTAATGCATGTACAATATCTGGAGGATGCCACGGCATTCACATGGAATAAGGCGGCAATGGATCGGCTAGATTTGTGATACAACAAAAGTGATCTATTTAGCTTTCCATAGTATGATATATAATGACTTCATTTACATACTCGAGAAATATTGATGCAAAGATGTGAGCGGAGGAGAAGGGAGCAGTCCAGTGGGAGGCATGCCCTACACCATCACCATGATCGAGCACCTCATGCATGAGACACTTTAATTGTACATTGTAATTGTGTATATTGTAATTGTGATATGCAAAATCTGTGATTGTAATTGTGATTGATGTATTATATGTAATTGTGATTGATGTATTATATTGTAGTTGTGTATATGCAAAATCTGTGATTGTTGTACATTATAATTGTGCATATGCAAAATTGCAATTGTGATTGATGTATTATATTGTAGTTGTGTATATGCGAAATCTGTGATTGTTGTACATTGTAACTGTGTGTATGCAAAATCTGTGATTGATGTATTATATGTTTCAGAGGGCATGGCTAGCAGCACCTGAGGCTAGCCCAAAATGCAGTTTTTTATTTTTTCGGTCAGGCACTATCTGTGGCGGTTGGTGGATAGAACCACCACAGATAATATAGATCTGTGGCGGTTGATGTATAGAACCGCCACGTATAATATAGTTATCTGTGGCGGTTGGTGGGAAGAACCGCCACGTATAATATTTTATCTGTGGCGGTTGTAGAAAGAACCGTCACGAGATAGTGTAGTTATCTGTGGCGGTTGGTGGATAGAACCGCCACGTATAGTATTGTTATCTGTGGCGGTTGGTGGATAGAACCGCCACAGATAGTATTGTTATCTGTGGCGGTTAGTATGTAGAACCGTCACAGATAACACTTATCTGTGACGGTTAGAAAACCGCCACTGATAATCCTCGATTATCAGTGGCACTATATCTGTGGCGGTTCAATAACCGCCACTGATGGCGGTTATGAACCGCCACTGATGACGTTTTTTGGTGTAGTGAATCAACCAGCCTTTACTCTTACTTTTTCCTGTCGACTAGGAGTAGCTTTTGTAAACTTAGTCTTTGTAATCGATTTGATCAATAAAGTTGCGCATCGCCGATTGTTGATCTTCATCAATTACGCCCCAGGTTTGATTTATTCTGATTTTGTTGTGCATCGCCTTCTTCAGAATCGATCTGCCTTTATCATCTGATTAGCCTTAATCAGCTAATTAGACTTACCCTGTTACTTCAATCTCGATCGGCTTCAAGCTGATTGAGTCTAAGTTGATTGATCTTCACGATTGGCTTTTGAGTGAATTTTATATTTTTTTTACCTTGTCGATTCTGAGGTCAATCGACCGCACGCTCGATCCGGTGTTAAATGCGGTATCTTTGTTGTCGAAACCCTACATCAAGTTTTTGACGCCAACAGAAAGGCTAGGAGCTCAGTCGTTCCACCAAAGAGAAAAAATGGTTTTAAATAGCTTACAAATTAACAATGTGGGTACACACAAGGGCATCAAAAATATACAAGAAAGCTTTCCTATGTCGTTTTATGTTCTCTTTATCCCAATCGGCCACCTCTTGTGCGAAGGTCGTTTGGCTTTACCCTTCTATATATTCATTTCCTTCCAGATGTTCCATACGACATAGATGGCCATTTCGTTTAAGTCTTTCTTTTTTTTTCTTTGGCACTGCCTTGGAAGCTTGCTGCTGGCACCAACCAAAATGGTGACGAAGTCCAGGGTTTGATCGGTTGCAGGATGTCACAGTTCACTGAGTTAAGAACCTGTAGACGAGAGCTCCATGACGAAAGGCAGTGGAGGTAAGGCGCACCATGGTTTCATGGTTTGTGTTACAACGGATGCAGGTTTGTAGGTGTAACCATCCCCTGAGCTCAAGGTTTTCAGTCGTAAGACTTTGTTTTGAACCTGCGTCCAGGAAAAATATTCGCATTTGTTTTATGTTCGGGCTTTCCAATTAAGAGTTGTGCTATATTAATTGTTCATAGCAACCCTTTGTGACGTCCCAACTATGCTTGACTAGGTCAAACATAACGGACCCACTAAGGAAACAACGCCATGCACCAACAAAATCTTTCACAGATTAGTACACAGTACCATTTTCATATGGCACACATAGTGCTCCCTTTGATCTAACTATGGTGAATACTACATCACTAGCCTATCCATTATAATGTCTACTGTCTCCCTCCTGATGATCTTCCACGAAGCCCAAGTCTCTAGCTTCGCCATAGTTGTAATCCCTCATCAGCAGGATCAACATGACTCACACCATAACAAGAATTGGCCTCTACCTCATTAAAGTTAACATGCATGACAATTCTGAAAAATAATAAGCAAGTATGTGTACGAAAGTACTCAACAAGCCGTGGAAATATGATGCATGCATTTACATATACATATACTCCCGACCACCGAGCTGTTTCTCCAAAAGTAGCTTGTTATCCAAAATAAATATACCATTACCCATTTGTTGGAAAAGCCCAAATTTTAACAAGAAAATCTACTAATGGTAGAGCGAGGTGGAATCTTATAACCCGTGTTAGAGGAAAACCCACACGACACACTTCTAAACCTGAAAGCTAGCTAGGAGAGTGATATAACATTTTACTCTAAGAAGAGGTGTGTATTGCACGCTTTGCCCTAGCATCACTTGGCTTATAATGTCTAACCAAAGTATGCGCTACCTTTGGTGCTCGACTAAGCCAAGAACCAAAACCTTTAGCCAGCCTGTACACTAACCTTTGCTAAGTTGGCATAAGACAAACTGTTGTAGTTGTCGCAACCACTACTCCACCATGCCTTACCTAGACCCGTGGGTTGAGATTCCTACCTGGTAGCTAGTCTCACCCTAGGGTGATTGCCCTTACCTGAAAATGGACACCTTCTCACCCATTGTAGAGGCAGCTACTTTGCATGGTTAATCAGTTCAGCCCATCCCATTCTAGGTCTATGGTTGTTAGGGATCAATGCACAGCATAATAACCGGAGATTGATTTAACGTGAAAAAACCTTTGCGGGAAAAAACCACGGGAAACAATCCACTATAATGCTTCAAAAGATTACAAGTACAGGGTGTTGGCTTATATAGCCAAAAAGTCCTAGTTGTAGAAAACTGGACTCCTAACAAACTATGGATAGAACCAAAAGATATGGTAAGTTGAGATATTGAGTTATCTCCAACAAACTTCTCCTTAACCCACAATCTATAACGAAGTTGTTTCCAAAAAACCCTGAAGTGTAATTGAGCACATGAATACAAATGCGTTAAAAGTCGAAATGACTACTGAACGAGGAAGACTGGAATAGTCAAGCCAAACACTTGTAGTGCGAAAAACCATAAAGGATATGAAAGACCAGAACAGTCTTATCCAAATGCTTCTGATGAAGCGAGATTGAACAAACCACCAGTAGGTCAAGAGAAAGACTGGAACAGTCAATCCATGTACACACCTATAACAAAGCAGACGAAGAATCTGGGTCTTCAAGAATTCATAACCCCAGTAAAGTCTGAGTCTATGCAACTAATCCCCTAAAACAAACGCTCAATCATCAAATGGCATAAGCCAAGACATCACGTGAGGTGTTGGGTAGATAGCAAAGAAATCATATCATGGACTTTTGGCATGTTCCATCTGGAACATAAAATTTAGCAAATTGCCTACTGAAAATCCATAATATGGTTGAAACTACTCCTGAAGAATGCCAAGATGAAAAGAACTATCATGCTGACAATAGAGTATAAATTGCAGTAGACCTCTCATATCGAGCAAAGACAACAAAACAGAACGTTGTAATATCCACGCAGAAACAAACTCTTTCTTGCACTTTAAACTTTCATCTAAAAGTGACATTGGAGCAAACCTTCACTAAAAAACTCTGAAGAGTATAATGCTACCATCAGGGTGTCATCGAATTCCAAATGACCGTTGCCAAAACCTCCATAATGCAACGTATCCAAATGGTGAATAAAACAACAAGATAATGGTGATGAAACACCAAGTTCCAATTAATGGTGATGAAACACCAAATGCAATTGTCTCCTCAACTGACATTATTTTTTTAATCTCCAAATAGACGATGAAACGTCAAAGAAATTGCCAATGATAAATTCCTCCTGAATTGCAATGAAATTCGCCAATAATATGCATAAAAGCATTAATTGCAATGAATGAATTCTGCCAATAATAAACATAAAATAATAGGTATAATTCCCTGAATTGTGTATGAATACCGCCAAATAATAGGCATGAAAGCCTAAATTATGCTTAGAATATCCCATCAATAATATAACCACCACAAGAGGACACTGTTGTTTTTTCTCTTTCAATAACTCAGCCTATCCCTCGATAGTCACAGAAGCAAGGCTCTTGACTTTATCCTTCACAGCCAATCATTATTTCTTCACGGGAGTGAACCGACCTGCTGAACTATGGTCTTGAGGTCTCCTTTAGATCCGATCAGAATCGAGCTTCCCCTGGTGACTTCGCTTCGCGGGCGAGCAAGCCAACCCTGCCAGAAGCAACGGGGGCAGCCGAAGACACGGCAGGCACCCGACGCAGAGGCCGGGAGCACGAAGGTGGAGGGCGGCCATGTTGAGGCGCAAGTGCTGGCCAGCAAAGCGTGCGGCCAAGCGAGCGCGGAGGCAGCGCAGTGGTGGCGTCGGGCCACTGGGAGCCGAAGGCCAGCGCAGAGGGAGAATGTCATCGGGCGCATATGGCGGCGCCAATCAGCTGCAACGTCAATCGATGGGACGCGCTTGGCACTGAAGGCCATGGACGGTGCAGGAGGTCGCATAGATGGGCGACGATGGCGCGGGCCACTGGCTAAAGTTGGAGGCTCTGTGTCGGCGGCTTGGAAGCTGGCGCGAAGGCACGGGAGATGGGTGGCCACTGCCCAGCGTGGAGACAGGCGCGATGAAGATGGTGCGTGGAGAACGCAAGTGCGACGGAGGCTAGCACGTGCGAAGGACGGCGACGACACACAATGAAGCCGGCGACACAGACCTGTGGATGCGGTTCTGGTGGTGCAGATGCGTCGTGGAGGGTCGACGCAGATACACCAGGGACTGCGTCGTCATCAGAATATGAGCACGGAGATGGCGTCGAGAGGCCGGAGGCGGGGCGCCTGGCGCGGAGGCGAATGGCCCTGGGGTGCCGGTGGCAGACGGGATGGCAACAATGAATGACGTGATAGTAGATCAATCCATGCTCTGATAACGCCGTGCGGATGACCTGAAAATCCTAGGTCTGATACCACTTGTTAGAGCTCTGATACCACTTGTTAGGGATCGATGCACGGCATAATAACTGGAGATAGATTTAACGTGAAAAAACCCTGGCGGGAAAAAACCACGGGAAACAATCCACTATAATGCTTCAAAAGATTACAAGTACAGGGGTTGGCTTATATAGCTAAAAAAGTCCTAGTTGTAGAAGACTTGACTCTTAATAACTATGGATAGAACCAAAAGATATGGTAAGTAGAGATATTGAGTTATTGGTATTAGAGCCCTAACAATGGTCGACATGGTTTGCACCGCTTTTAATGTTAGCGTCAGTTTTGTTATTTTCTTAAATGATATCCTATGTAGAGCAGTCTCGACTTTCACAACAACCTTGCTTGGGTTGTTCTATCTCTGAACTCCTCTACTCAACAAATAGCCCCATAGCCCTACCTGGTTTATGGCATTACTGATGGACCTCCCTAGTCTAGCCTCAATATCACTCGGTGGATCTACTTGATCCCCTTGACTTGTTTTGATTTCTTTTAGAAGTTAAATTTTTGGCTATCATGCAATAATTCCAAAACAACCCTGTAACTCACAAAATCAGTTCAGAAGACTTGATCAAAAGGCGATTTGCCTGAGTGAGTTCCGTCCAACTTGTTAGCACTAGAAAACGTTCCTACGTGTCCTAGGTAGCTCTCGAGATGACTACTTACAATAATTCGAATTTAAGTTCTAAAGCATTTCCTATTTATGTCCTAAGCATGATGCAGTGTCTTTGTCTTTCATGCTGTAAATGTGGTGCAAAAACCGTATGTATGTATGTTGTGGAGATTTCCAATTTTGACAAGGTTTTAATAACAATTATTTGTATAGATTTAATTTCTCGTGTTAAATAAAGTTATTTAGGAGTGTATGTGTAAATACAACTAGGAGTTTAAACAATTAGAACTCAATCATTAAGAGAAAAGGAATAAATTTGGCCAACCCAACTACTTCGGCCAAGCTAAACGGTCCACTCATCCCTTTCATATTTCTCACTCTCTCTTTCTGTACAGCCTCACCATCAGCCTGCCTAGCCCATCCAAGCCCCTCCATCTCTTATTTTTGGCCCAGCCGACTGGCTAGGCTGGTCCAGCTACGGCATTGGCCAAGCTAGCCTACCCACCAGGCCACCCCCTCATTAAACCTAACCCTAATCTCCTACCTCATTTCCTCCACTTAGCCACCACTCTCTCTCCTCCCCCCACTTTCTCAGCCAATAGAGCCACCACTCGCTACCCCTCTCTATGATCGACACCGCCAATCAATCTACAAGCCTCGGTGGTCTTTGCCGCCGTTAGTGGCTGCCACCCTTATACTCACTTCTCCACTCAATTGCGTCGTTGCCGCCCCCAAAACTGCACCCCCACTACCTGAGATGCTTCCTGGACTACTAGATACGGTGGTCCGCAAAGCCGTCAGCCACCTGCTGCTCCTTCCAACCACTCTTGGCTAGCCCCACCGCAGTCTACCATTGTGACGCCCTCCATCCTAAGGTGTGTCACCGCCTCGATCTATAGATCCGATGAGCCCTCACCATTGCCAGTGACCTCTAGGCCTCCTCTTGACTTCCCCTACCTTCCTCTACCAAAGACCCACACCATCTTCCTCCCTGTACCCCGACGTCGTGGAACCCTAACCGACGAGGATTTCTTCCCTAGGTCCAGTGGCCTCGCCATCGACCCCAAAGACGATTACCACCGCTCTTCGCTAGCCTTTGCACCACCTCCCCTTGTCAGCCACACAGGACCACACCAACCCCTATGGTCGAACGACAACCGCGTCATACAGCTGCATTGCGTGCATTTGCTCGGCTGGCCTATCGGCCATTGCAATTCAACCTAGTGCTAATGTCGCCTCCTGTGTCCTACATGTTGGGACCCGAATTTATAAATTTGGACCCTTTGTGTATACCGCACTAATCCAGAATCATGCTAGTGCACACAGTCTCAACATTGGTAAATATCACAATCATACACAGCGATATAATATAAAAAACTCCATTTATTGAATATAACTAATTGTATGATCTTATGACCAACTTACATTATTAAGCCATGCAGGGCTAGACTTTGGATAATAAACTAAGACAAAGAAGCGGCATAAAAAGACATAGACAACCCATCAGTTTACCACGGGCCATTGACAAGGCTCAAACCCTAATTACTCGTGTCCTCATGATACTCCTCCAACACAGGGGTAGACTCCTCGACTGTTGATGTTGTTGTTGGCAAGGGTGAGTACTTAAAGCACTCAACAAGTTATGCACAATTGCACTCTAATATTCTATATGCAAGGCTTATTCCAACGGAATGGCTAATATGGCTATTTTGCAGTAAAGCAGCATTTGTAAATGAATACAATAAGTAGATTGAAAAGACATTAAAAAAAATAACAGTAAATAGTAACTTCAGCATTTCTCAAGTAAACCAAGATTTCCATTACTAAGTCAAGTTTCCAACTTCCAATGGCAACGTGCCATCCCAACCAAATTTTCATTTAATTAAAATCTAACCCTTGACTATAATTTCCGAGCTATGCTCAATACCGCGAGCACGGCTATCCGAATAGATTTACAATCTGTAGAGGTTTCTCACTTTACCCACATGATACAACCATACACCACAAAGGCGGGTGATTATAACAAAGCCTTACAATGCTCTGCCTTAACCCAGTACTACCCATTGAGGTTTCAACACTGAAGGGTTAAACCGCCACGACAGGGCCCCCCTCTTGCACCATGTGAGTTAATCCGTGAACCCGAGACTCATACTACCACTAGCAGTACCAAAACTAAGACATTGCAAATAATCATCTAGGTTGTCCCATACCAGACATGTGGGTGCATGATCGACACAGTTCAAAGGCTTGCAAGGTTAAGTCCTTAAGATGACTGGGGCAAGACTTCCACATACCCTTTGCCCTTCACCCACCTTGGCACACTGCCCCTTGCCACTTGCCCTAATCTAAATGATTACCACCCCAGTTGAATACCAAGCACCATGTGCTATCAACAAGCCAACATCGTTGCGTGACATCCCTGGCCACTACAACTCAATATCATCATCTGACAACACCTGACACACCAATTCATAATCATGTTCCATATTCCATTAGTCAAGATTAAACATTGATATTCCAGGTACATGTGATGACGTGGCATGGCTAAGCATACTAACACGGTCTAGCCAACCCATGTTGATTTTAGTATTAACCAACTATTAATGAACCAATCTAGGGTGACAAATAAATCATGGCATACAAATGATAAGGTAGGGTATAGATCAATTAGGTATAATAGCTAAGTCCCATTTTTAATTTGAAACATTAGTATACATGAAATAATGTACAATAATGTTAAAAGAATTATAGCAATTTTGTAAACTGGGTTCAACATGATCAAAGCACAACTTGCCACAAAAAAGGTCTTGCTCTTGCTCTAGAACCTACTCTTGAGTCGACGGATCTTCCTCGGATGCGTCGAGCAACTCAACGTCTACTCGAAACTAGAGAGAAAGACAAATAAATACCAAAATAAAGAGCAAACAAACTCCAAAAACCAAATAAAATTCACCTTTAAATATATCTTAATTTTACAAACTTTTAGAAATTTGAATCACCTCAATCGGAGCTCGTTTGAGGAAGAACGGGCTCTTGGAAGATTCAAAAATCTAAAAATTAGAAAATTAGAAAATCAAATAATAAACAGAATTATTTTTAAATAGGAAAAGCGATTTAATACATCATGCTGACGTTAGCACCAGCCCGAACCAATCGATTGACGACACGTCACCTCGGCCCATGGACCTGGTCCACGGTTTGGATGTGGTCCATCGTGGACTCGGTCCACGACCCCTCGGCAACTGCGTTGACACGTGGTGACTTCCCATTGGCTGCGGTACTGCCCGTACCTTGCGTCCTGATGGCCAATGCGTAGTGCAAGCCGAGCCATTCGCGAACAATCCGACAGATGTTGTGCTAACGGTGAGACGTGTCACGATCTAGTACTTCCACGACAGATCTGATGGACGATGTTCACGATGGCGGGAAAAAGGCGGTGCAGTGGCGGAACCCTACCTGAGAGGTAGACGAAGACCACGAACAGGGCATCCGGCGGTGATTTGGCCTCAGAAATGTGCGGATCTGCTGCGGTTTGTCACGTTGATCTCGATTCTCCACTTGATGATGGCAAGGATCAACCAACGGCGACCCAAATCGGCAGAAAATGCGATGGCGCTTAGCAGCAACTACGGCGAGCTTCCACGGCGCCTGTAGGTCACCATTGGTGACGGCGCTTACGGCAAAGGGTGCGGCGGGTGACGGCGAGTCCAGGATAGGGTTCACGTGACTTAAATAGGCCTTGGAAGGTGTGCGGGTGGTGGACACGGACTCCAGGATCCAACGGCCGAAGCTGTTAGGTTTCAGTACTACACGCGATCAATCCCGTCCGTCTGATGAAGAATCAATGGTCAGCGCCAAATCTTCTACAAAATGGGTTGCGTCAGATGGGCTGGCTATAATGGTTGGGTCTATGCAAGGAAAACTGAGTTGGGCCTAGGTGAATTCAGCCCAATACTATAACTAACGAATTTCTAGGATTTTCCAATTAAAATTATTCCCAAAAATAGAAGTAATTAGTTAAAGCAATAAAAATATCACACAAATTCTAGAAAAATTCTCAAAAATATTTTGAGACATTTTAAACTCAAATAAAATAGTTTTATCCAAAATTTATATTAGTGTTATCTATAAATAATTAGTTTTCACAAAAGGCCAATACACATAATTTGAAATAAATTCAAATGAAATCCAGAAAAATCCAATAACTTCAGAAGATCCATAAAATGCACAAATAAGAAAATAAATTAATAAAAAGCAAAAATTGAGATGTTACACTACATGGTGCCAAGCACTCTGGAGCACGGTGGCCGTCCCAAGTGGGCCACACATCCTCAACTACGACGAGCTCCCTCCACTTATGTGCTTCTACCCCACAAGCTAAGTGCTAATATCTTCTCTTCTCCCTTCCTATTTTACTGTGCTATTTGTTCTATGTAATTCATGACACATTCAATTATGAAATTAGAGTTAATCAACAGCAATTTTTATGGGTATTGGACCCCTCTTGATTAAATTTGCCTACGTCAATATTGGACCTTTCAATGTTGTGATCATCATAGGTATATATGGTTGTAGTTTAGAGTGTCTTATATACATTGGCATGGCCAGATTTTACCATGAAATGCACGTACTTGGATCCTTGATGTAGCTAGTGTTGTTATTCAGCAGAATTTCATGTATATTTACATGTATGGAATTCTGAAAATGGAGACACTATGGTCTGGTAGTAGTCAGCATACAAGTTTCGGATTTGTGTGTGCGTGCATGCTAGAACAGAGGGTGTACTCAGATTGTCTATAACATGTTTTGGAGTTATGTTCACGTGTTCAAGACAGAGGTTAATGGTTGTATAGAACTATAATCATAGAGTATTATGTGTGCAAAGGCTTGATTAAATTCCATAACCCTTAATACCATATGTGCACTAATTTTGTACCACTGAATGTGTTGGAAGTTCATGCTTCATTACCAGATTGTGGAGTGTCACTTCTATGTATGATCTAGTAGGCATGCATTTTAATGAATAGTTCATAAGCATTTATATGTATTTAGCCAAACTGTTGCTCAACCATTTGTTCCATCTATTGCTACCAATTATGTTATATCCTCAGATTACTAGTAATGTTGATCCACCTAGTCCTTAAATGTTTAACTATCATGTGTTCATGTCATTTATTCCTATTGAATGCTAAGAGAGATGAAAAAGGCATTTAAATTTGATGATTGGCACCTTTTCTGTTGCAGGGTGCCAAGAGAAGAAGAGAGGGGCAACGCTGCTGTCTCTCTTTCCCTTTTCTTGGACTGGCACCTTTAGCAACATAAGTGAAAGTGGATAGTGATGAGGGTAAAGTTGAAAAGTCATGGCTAGAGGGGGTTTATATAGAATGGTGAGCTGACATTGGCTGGTGAAATCTATATGTTGAGGGTGATAAACAGTGGGCTGGGTTTGCAAACTATGGGTTAGTGGGCAATGGCGAATCCAGGATGAAAATGGAGGGTGGGCTCAAAGTACTAAATTAAAGTGAGGTAAACATACTAAATGTAGTACTATGCAACTAAAAGTTTGAAATTAATACATGAATAAAAGATAAACATATCAAGAAAGCAAGAATACAATGAAAGAAAGTACCTCGCTAGACGCTAATGGAAAGGCATCGAAAAACATATTAATACGCGCCCAAAGCGATATATATAACCAAATTTGCAAAATTAGTAAATAGTCAAGACTTAAAAAGTATTTAAGTATTTTGTAAATTTGTATACTATAAATTTATAAATTGACTATTGAGTTTTCAGTAATGATATTCACTAAACAAGAATCAATTATAAGTTTATAACTACTCACTATTCTCCAATCAATCATCAATATTAAGTTATTCACTGATTCACCAATCATGAGTCATCACCATACAACAAATCGTGAGCAAAGCACATCTTTGGGCTACTCGTAGGCTGTTGCAAGCGTGAGCAATTTGAGTTGAGCAAGCACGATTGCGCAAAGCTGTCGGTCGCTGGTCGCTAGTCACCATCATAGTACTCACCAAGTCACTAGCTATTCTCCTCGGTGGCTCACTAGCTTGTTTAGTCAAGGCTTTAGCCTTTTAGTTGTATGCCACGTATGCTGCTCGTCTCTCTTCAAGGCACACGCGCTCTGTCTCTCGCGGTCTCGCCCTCATCAAGTCCTCGTCCTCCAGTATCCAGATGTGCTTGGCTGAGGATTTGGGGATTTGGTTGGGGATTTTGGGAAAGAGAGTGGATTGGATCTGTGATTTTATGGTGTACTGGTGTGCATGTTACTTAGCAGTTGTTGGGCTTGTGGGTTTCAGGCTTTGACAGCAAAGGCTCAATTCTCTTCTTCTTCTTCCCATTTGTTTTGTCGCTGCTTCTTGTTGCACTGGAGGTCTAGAGCCTCAAGGCTACGGCGAAGGGGAGACCCGTGGTGGCTGGGCTGAGTGCGGGGTTCCCTGGCGTGGAGGGTAGGCTCCAGCCTGATGGAGCCCCCTGCTAGATTAGCCACTGTTAGTGGGTGGTGTTGTGGTACAAATGATAAAAAGAGAACCTACGGTGAGATGAGTTGGCAGCCAGCTGTGTCTCTTGTTGTGCCAAGGAAAAGAGAGGTAGGGACCTATATATAAAAGTTCTAGGCTGACTTGTAATAGATTTGTAATTGATTGTAAATTTGGAATTATTTAGTGTCTAGACTCGAATATGCAAATCCAGACCGTCTGTGTATACTACACTAGTCTAGGATCAAGCTAGTGCACACAATGGCAACATAGATGAAATATCATACATACACAGCGAATTATAAATAAACAAGCTAGATTTGATAAATAATTAACTATTGTGACCTTATGGTCGAGCTTACATTTATTAGGCCTCGTGGCTGAAGCACTAAATAATATAACTACAGTGAAATGAAAATAAACTCCACTGCAACCCATCGACATGCCGTAGGCAATCGACAAGGTTCAAGACATACGGTGCAACCTCCTGGCGAAACTCCACCAAGGCAGGTGTCGGGACCCGAATATAAAAAGCCAAACCCTTTGTATCTACCACACTAGTCTTGGATCACGCCGCTAGTGCACATAGTGTCAACATAGATGAATATCACACTCATACACAGTGGAAACATAATAAAATACTTCATTTATTAAATATAAGACAAAATTGATTGACCTTATGATCGACTTTACATTATTATGCCATGTGGGAGCCCGGATTTGCTATCCAGAATCCCCTGTGTATTTCTGTAATAGTCCCAGATCAACGCTAGTACACACAGTTCACAGTGATGAATCATAACCGAAAAGCACGAATTGAAAAGATAAATACTGAGTACAGGCCGAAAAGCCATTATTACAAAACCAGGTCACATGACCTTAAGTTTACAACAGCGGAAATAAGAAGCAAAATGGTAAAGCCAATAAACACCACAGGCAGTCGACTGAAAAGAAGCGTGCGCCTAGCTCTCTGAATTGTCTTCATCGTACTCCACATCGTAGAACTCACCATCGTTCGTAGCATCTTGGAAAGCTTCTGACGAAAGAATTTATTGTAGCATGTGAGTACAAACGTACTCAGCAAGTCTAGAAAATATGCAGGATGCAAGGCCTTCAAAATATGGTTCTTTTGCACAAAGCCAGATTTAACAAACATTATTAATAATAATTTTCACAAAGCAGTTTTAACAATTATTTGTACAATTGAAATTATTTATAACTCTAGTGAAGGTTCCAACCACCAACACTAGTATACAGGCTCTATCCGCCCAATTTAAAAGATCTTGTTTAACCATCACATGACTCCATCCGTCATGATTCAAAAGCGAGTTCCAACCACTGGTGGCTCCGACCATCAGAATACATCCGGAAGTTCTAACCACTCCCAGATCCCAAAACATCAGTTTTTAAAACCAAAAACAAAGTCTACCAATATGAAAGCATTATTTGCTTGCCCTTGACCGTAGGCACGGCTATTCGAATAGTTTTACACTCTGTAGAGGTGTACAACTTTACCCACAAAACATGATCGTCTCTTGTTGCCATGCGCAATAAGCACACTTCCTTTGGTGTGTTGGCAGAGAGATCATGATAAGGCTTTTACAATGCAATAATCTAACCTGACTCCACCAGCTGAGGTTTCACCGCTGTTAGGGTTCCATCTACCCGATCTGAAGCCCCTCTTGCGCGTGTGGGAAAAACAAACTTGCCTCCATCTAGCACCCACATTCCACCATCTGGCGAGTCTAAATTAAATTATTACAAATTAGTCAGCCAGGTCATACCCATTTAGACATGTGGTTGTACGGTTGTGCTTAGAATGGACAATCACAAGCGTCGGTCCTTAATTGACTTGGGCGGCACAAACACAACAAAAACCAGTGCTCCATCTGCACCCGCCAGACAAACCGATCCGCCCAAATCTAAATTATTTTCATTTTAATTTTACAAATACAGCGGCATACATATTGCCACAACTTTTCAAATTCATAATTTTTCATAGTTTCAAAGTAACCCATCCATAGGTATTTGATCGACTTTGCATTTAAGCACATCTAGCGCACTAAACAAAATATATCATAACATATTATTATTATGACATATCACAGCAACCTAGAGTTACAACAATCAAGGATTTCAATATCAAGGTGGTAATAACAATTGGGATTAACTACCAACCTAAATTTTAACATCATCTTTTAAATAATAGCGATGCAAGTTATAAAACATTGTAAAGCATTTATAAAACATAGGATCAACATGCGTCAAGGAGACTTGCCTTCGTTGATGAGGAGGGAAGGGTCGCTCGGCACACCAGCACTTACTTCGGCGACGGCAACAGCTTCTTCGACTACGCGCAAAACGGAGCGACCAATAAATAAAACAAAATAAATAAAATCTAAAAATTATAAAATTAGTACTGGCAGAATGATCTTGAATTTAGATGAATTTATGAAGAAGAATGAGGTCAATCGGACTTAAGATGACAGAGATCGGATATTTTGAATTCAAAATTTGACCTTTCGTTGGGCTTAGAGAAGAAATGGTTGCCGACAGAGCTCCTATGGGAATTTTGAAAATCTGATTTACCAGATGTAAAGAACACTCAGAGGAAGCTCCAGTAAAAATTTGAGGACAAATGGAGGTCGGGAGCGTGGGAGAGCTCACCAGAAAGTTATTTGAGTTCAGTAAAGAATGGCTTGCACAGGGAGATCTGATGGATGGATTGGAACAACTCAAATCTAAGGATGTGAGGAATGAGAAGAGGAACTAGGGGTTCAATTTATAGGACAATCGGACCATCGGATCGTCGGGAAACACTCGCCGAAGTTTTTGTCAGAATAGTAACCGAGATCGCCGGAATTTGAAGAGCTGAAACAGCTAAATAAATGCAGGTCGGGTTGCTTCGGGTACTGTAGCGACGAGACCACTGTAGCTTGCGGGCGGGAAGAGAAACGGATCGTATGAACAGTAACCAAAATTATTAATTCCGAAAATAATTAATTTTCAACTCAAAATTCATATTAAATCCGAAAATTAGGAAATAAATTTTATTAAATTTGGGAATTTGAAGAGATACCGGTTTCAGCAATAAAAGTATAAATAAATATTTTAAATAATATAAAAATACTATTTATAGCACAATAATTAATTTTTAAATGTTCAAAATTAAATAGGCTTGGGAAAAATAGTAGAAAGGTTCTAAACATTCTGGGAAAAATCTGAAAAATACTTTAGAATATTTTTAACCGAATAAAATTGGTTTTGGAATTTTTAGATAATTATAGAATTGAATTTGAATTTTGGATATCGAGAAGAAAATGGAATTTCCAGATGCGAATGGAATAAATTCCATTTTTGGATGGAAAGGAATGCCAGGTTAACTAAAACTCCGAAGAAAATCCAAATCCTTGAATTAATTAATTTAAATTAATTTTTGGCAAAAGCACTAAAAAAAATGGGATGTTACAAACCTACCCCCTTAGAGAGAATCTCGACCCCGAGATTCGGACGGAGAAAGAAAAAGATCGGGGAACTCGGCTCTAAGATCCTCTTCCGCTCCCATGTTACTTCCTTCTCGGAATGATTGCTCCACTGAGCCTTGCAAAACTTGATCACACGGCTTCTGGTTCTACGCTCCGCTTCATCCAAGATTATGACCGGATACTTGGGATAAGAGAGATCTTCCTTCAGTTCCATCTCTTCGAATGGCAATTGTTCTTCAGGCACTCGAAGGCATTTCTTTAGCTGAGAAACATGCAAGACATCATGCACATCTGACAACAGCGAAGGAAGTTTTAATTTATAAGCAACTTCTCCTCTTCTGGCAACCACTGGAAATGGACCGATATAGCAAGGTGCAAGCTTCCCGCTGACTCTGAAACGACGCATTCCCTTTAGGGGTGAAACTTTCAGATACACATGATCACCAGGTGCAAAGCTCAAATCTTGGCGATGATTATCAACATAACTTTTCTGCCTTGACTGAGCTGTTTTTAAATTCTGACGAATCACTCTAACTTGCTCTTCTGCTTCCTTCAGAATATGAGGCCCGATTACTTGTCCACCCTCTGTCTCTTTCCAATACAATGGTGTTCGGCATTTTCTTCCGTAAAGAGCTTCAAAAGGTGCCATCTTTAAACTTGACTGATAACTGTTGTTGTAGGAGAATTCTACATATGGCAAATTCTGATCCCAAGAGGCACTATACGTCAACGCACAAGCTCTCAGTATATCTTCTAGAATTTGATTGTTCCTTTCTGCTTGACCATCTGTTTGAGGATGGTAAGCAGTACTGAAATTCAGATTTGTGCCCAAAACTTCATGCAATTTTTGCCAGAACCTCGAGGTAAACTGGGACCCTCGATCTGACACAATCTTCTTTGGCACTCCATGTAAACATACTATTTTAGCCATGTACAGCTCTGCAAGTTTATCGTCAGAATAGGTGGTCTTCACCGGAATAAAATGTGCAACCTTTGTCAATCTATCCACAATGACCCAAATAGAATCATATCCGGACTTAGTTCTGGGAAGTCCAGTAATGAAATCCATTCTAATTTCTTCCCATTTCCAAACTGGAATCTGCAAGGGTTGTAACAATCCTGCTGGTCTCTGGTGCTCTGCTTTAACTAACTAGCAAATATCACAACGAGCCACGAATTCAACAATTTCTCTTTTCATATTCGACCACCAATATTTTTCTTTCAAATCCGAGTACATTTTCGTACTTCCCGGATGAATAGAATAAATGGAATCATGAGCCTCCTTTAAAATCACATCCCTGATTTCTTTATGGTTAGGAACTACAATTCTTTTTCCAAACCAAATGGTACCTTTCTCATCCTCAGAAAATTCAGAAGCTTTTCCTTTCTCCAGATCATTCTTTATGTCTGAAATACCACTATCATCCTTTTGAGCTTCTCTAATATGATCATCCAAGGTTGAGTGCACTTCCACATTGAAAATGCAACCCTCATTCACTAATTCCAGATTGAGACATTTGAATTCTTCATAAAGTGCTGGCTGACTTTTTAAAACCATAATATTGTTGCAATAACTCTTCCTACTCAAAGCATCTGCAACAACATTAGCTTTCCCTGGATGATAATGAATGCCGACATCATAGTCTTTAATCAACTCCAACCATCTTCTCTGCCATAAATTGATGTCAGACTTCGTGAAAATGTACTTCAAACTCTTATGATCCGAGTAAATCTCGCATCGATTAGCAATAAGATAATGTCTCCAAAGCTTGAGTGCATGAACAACTGCAGCTAACTCCAAGTCATGAGTTGGGTAGTTTTCCTCATGGGGTCGTAGCTGTCTTGAAGCATACGCTATAACTTTTCCTTCCTACATCAGAACACAACCAAGACCTAGCTTTGAAGCATCACAGAAAACTTCAAAATCCTTTCGAATATCTGGCAGAACAAGCACAGGTGATGAAGTTAACCTCTTCTTCAATTCCTGAAAACTCTGCTCACAAGATTTCGTCCATTCAAACTTCTTCTCCTTCTTCAAGAGTTGATTGAGAGGTCTGGCTATCTTGGAGAAACCTTCAATGAAACGCCGATAATAGCCTGCTAGGCCAAGAAAACTTCTGACATCTGGAACTGACTTAGGTTGCTTCCAATCTAAAACATCCTTCACTTTTGCAGGATCTACAGCTACTCCTCCAGCAAAAATGACATGACCCAAGAACGCAACTTCTTTCAACCAAAAATCACACTTGCTGAACTTAGCATAAAGCTAATGCTCTCTTAATTTCTCCAGAACTATACTCAGATGATCCTCATGTTCCTTCATACTTTTGGAATAGGTAAGAATGCCATCAATGAAGACAACCACAAACTTATCCAACAACTCCATGAACACTTTGTTCATCAGATTCATGAAATAGGAAGGTGCATTTGTTAATCCAAAGGACATCACTGTAAACTCATACAGTCCATATCGGGTCGTGAAAGCTGTCTTAGGAGTATCTTCCTTCCTTATCTTAAGCTGATGATATCCCGATCTCAAATCAATTTTTGAGAAAACATGGGCTCCCTTCAACTGATCAAACAAATCATCTATCCTTGGCAAAGGATACTTGTTCTTAATAGTAACCTCATTTAGAGATCTGTAATCTATACACATTCTCAAACTACCATCCTTCTTCTTAACAAAGATTACTGGTGATCCCCAAGGTGAAGAACTTGGTCTTATAAATCCTTTCTCTTGTAGTTCTTCAATCTGCTGTTTCATTTCTGCTAACTCATTGGCAGGTAGCCTATAAGGCCTTTTTGATATAGGAGCTGTACCAGGTACATGCTCAATTATGAACTCAATGTCCCGATCTAGTGGCATACCAGGCAAATCTTCTGGGAATACATCTGGGTATTCATTTACTATAGGCATATTTTTCAAAGTTGTACCTTTCAAACTGTTCAGGGCACTACCCTTCTTTGAGGAAAGATCAGACAAGAATTCTACACGAATTCCATCAGGACTAATAAGGGAGATAGATCGATTAGCACAGTCTATCTGTCCTTTAAACTTGGTTAACCAATCCATCCCAAGGATTACCTCTATTCCCTTGGTATTCAATAATATTAAGTTCGTTTGGAACTTTACCCCATTTATAACTATATCCGATTTTGGACAAACATCAGTAGTTTTTAATTCTTTTCCAGGAGATTGAACTAATAAAGGGTTTCTAAGCTGAACTGTACCCCAACCATGCTTTTTAACCAAATACTCTGATATGAAAGAATGTGTAGCACCAGAATCGAACAATACTGAAGCAGGTACGGAGTTGACAAAGAACTTACCATACACCACATCGGTCGCCCCGAACTTCTTTCAAGATGGCGTGATTAACACGTCCTCTTCCAACGAAGGCGAGGTGTACGCGGGTCCGCATCTTTGCTTTTCCTTGAGTGATGCAAAGTGCGCGGTGGTGTGGTCCCCAAGTTGAAGCGAACTGGGGTCATGGCTTGGCGCTTATGAGGACAATTACTAGCATAATGTCCCAATTCTCTGTAGTTAAAACACTGGACATTTGTTGTAGCTGTGTTGCTCTTCTGAACTTGACCTCCTGGGTTGCTAGCAGAATCTTGAGCAAACTGTCGCGGTGCTGACACTGGAGTTCTGGTAGCACTAGACGCTGCTGGTCTGCTGGACTGGGGCTGAAAGAAACGAGGCCTAGAGCTACTAACACCACGTTGAGCTTGAAACACCATCTTCGTTTTTCTTGACTCAAAGAGCTGACGCTGAGCATCCTCCTGAATCAAAGCTTTGTTCACCATGTGCTCGAAGGTGGGAAAGTCATTAGAGACCAACTGCACTTTGAGGTTAGGGTCAAGACCCTCCATGAAACGCCAGATCTTCCCCTCATTAGTTGAGACATCCTCTGCAGCATATCTGGATAGTTGAGTGAATCTGTTCAGATATTCTGACAATGAGAGATTTCCTTGTTGCAACTTATGGAACTCCCTCCTCTTCATCTCCATTATTCCCTTAGGTATATGGGTAGCGCGAAAGGCTTCAACGAACTCATCCCAGGTAATGTTCTGAGCTTCTTCGTGGGCAACACAATAGTTCTCCCACCAACTCACAGCTGCTCCTTTAAGTTGGTGCATAGCAAACCGCACACTTTCTATCTCATCGCACTGGGCCAGGTAAAGTTTCTTTTTTACTTCCTTTAGCCAGTCATCAACCTCTAAAGGATCGGCTGACCCAGCAAAGGTCGAAGGTCTGGTCCTCATGAACTCCCCATACTTGGATTGGGGTGGCTGAGCTGCGACCTGCACTGGGGCGGCTTGAGGTGGATTCAGAACGTTCTGCGCTAAGGCTTGCAGAATCTAAAGCTGCATGGCCATCATCTGTTCCATGCTTGGTGGTTGATTTGGGGGTGGCGGTGGCACTTGATCCTGCTGACCCGGTGGCACCTGATCTTGCTGGATCGGGGACGGTGGCACTTGATGCTCTTGTTGTTCTTGCGGCGCTACCCGGCCACGTCCACGACCACGTCCTTTTACACGACCAGCTCCACGTCCTCTTCCTTGACCTTCCATCTGAAGCAACGGCCAGGGACATGTTAGCAATAGATGAGAGGGAAAGAGCAAAAGATGAGAAGACTAGGGAGGTAGCCACTCCAAGACCAAACAAGCAATAAAACTCCAAAAAAAAGGTGGCTGCAACACAATGCTAGGGCAAGTGTACAACACACCCAACAAACAAGCAACAAAAATCCTAATACACCCAGACTATATGTTGCTAAACTAAAAAGGGATGATATGCTCCAACACTATTGAGCACTATATCCTATCTTATATGGGAGTTCTTTTCGAGCACTCTTTTGACAACTTGATCTTTTCAGCAGCCCTCCATTAGTCTTGAAAAAAATGGATCATCATCTTCCTTGATTTGGATTCTTGCATAAGACTTGAGGCTTTAAGAAGTTTTAAGTGATAAGATCAAATTAAAAATTTTAAAATAATATTTTAGCAAAGGAAACGAGTAAGAACCTAAGAATGAGATGAGAGGAGATAATCTATTTCATAGCAATTTGTTGGTTTGATTTAGAAAATAATTTTGAAGTTCCAGCTAAGAAGACCAGACTAACTAGGGATGCGACCTACAGTCAACATAGCTCTGATACCACCGTTGTGGGACCCCGGATTTGCTATCCAGAATACCCTGTGTATTTCTGTACTAGTCCCAGATCAACGCTAGTACACACAGTTCACAGTGATGAATCATAACCGAAAAGCATGAATTGAAAAGATAAATACGAGTACAGGCGAAAAGCCATTATTACAAAACCGGTCACATGACCTTAAGTTTCAAAGAATGAAATAAGAAGCAAAATGGTAAAGCCAATAAACACCACAGGCAGTCGACTGAAAAGAAGCGTGCACCTAGCTCTCTGGATTGTCTTCATCGTACTCCACATCGAAGAACTCACCATCGTTGGAAAGCTTCTGACGAAAGAATTTATTGTAGCATGTGAGTACAAACGTACTCAGCAAGTCTAGAAAATATGCAGGATGCAAGGCCTTCAAAATATGGTTCTTTTGCACAAAGCCAGATTTAACAAACATTATTAATAATAATTTTCACAAAGCAGTTTTAACAATTATTTGTACAATTGAAATTATTTATAACTCTAGTGAAGGTTCCAACCACCAACACTAGTATACAGGCTCTATCCGCCCAATTTAAAAGATCTTGTTTAACCATCACATGACTCCATCCGTCATGATTCAAAACAGGTTCCAACCACCTGACTGGCTCCAGCCACCAGGAATACATCCGGAAGTTCTAACCACTCCCAGATCACAAAACATCAGTTTTTAAAACCAAAAACAAAGTCCACCAATATGAAAGCATTCTTTGCTTGCCCTTGACCGTAGGCACGGCTATTCGAATAGTTTTACACTCTGTAGAGGTGTACAGCTTTACCCACAAAACATGATCGTCTCTTGTTGCCATGCGCAATAAGCACACTTCCTTTGATGTGTTGGCAGAGAGATCATGACATGGTTTTTACAATGCAATAATCTAACATGACTCCACCCGCTGAGGTTTCACCGCTGTTAGGGTTCCATCTACCCAGTACAGAAGCCCCCTCTTGCGCCGTGTGGGAAAAACAAACTTGCCTCCATCTAGCACCCACATTCCACCATCTGGCGAGTCTTAGTTAAATTATTACAAATTATTCAGCCAGGTTATACCCATTTAGACATGTGGTTGTACGGTTGTGCTTAGAATGGACAATCACAAGCGTCGGTCCTTAATTGACTTGGGCGGCACAAACACAACAAAAACCAGTGCTCCATCTGCACCCGCCAGACAAACCGATCCGCCCAAATCTAAATTATTTTCATTTTTATTTTACAAATAAAGCGGCGTACATATTGCCACAACTTTTCAAATTCATAATTTTTCACAGTTTCAAAGTAACCCATCCATAGGTATTTGATCGACTTTGCATTTAAGCACATCTAGCGCACTAAACAAAATATATCATAACATATTATTATTATGACATATCACAGCAACCTAGGGTTACAACAATCAAGGATTTCAATATCAAGGTGGTAATAACAATTGGGATTAACTACCAACCTAAATTTTAACATCATCTTTTAAATAATTGCGATGCAAGTTATAAAACATTGTAAAGCATTTATAAAATATGGGATCAACATGCGTCAAGGAGACTTGCCTTCGTTGATGAGGAGGGAAGGGTCACTCGGCAGACCGGCACTTACTTCGGCGACGGCAACAGCTTCTTCGACTACGCGCAAAACGGAGCGACCAATAAATAAAACAAAATAAATAAAATCTAAAAATTATAAAATTAGTACTGGAAGAAATATCTTGAATTTATATGAATTTAGGAAGAAGAATGAGGTCAATCGGACTTAAGATGACAGAGATCGGATATTTTGAATTCAAAATTTGACCTTTCGCCGGGCTTAGAGAAGAAATGGTTGCCTACGGAGCTTCTATAAGAATTTTGAAAATCTGATTTTACCAGATGTAAAGGACACTCATAGGAAGCTCCAGTAAAATTTTGAGGACAAATGGAGGTCGGGAGCAGCTAGGAGAGCTCACCGAAAGTTCGCCGGAGTTCGCAAAGAATGGCTTGGACAGGGAGATCTGATGGATGGATTGGAACAACTCGAAGCTAAGGATATGCGGAATGAGAAGGGGAACTAGGTGTTCAATTTATAGGACAATCGAACTAGCGGATCATTGGGAAACGCTCGCCGAAGTTTTCGTCGGAATAGTAACCGAGATCGCTGGAATTTGAAGGGCTGAAACAGCTAAATAAATGCGGGTCGGGTTGCTTCGGGTACTGTAGAGACGGGTCCACTGTAGCTTGCAGGCGGGAAGGGAAACGGATCGTATGAACAGTAATCGAAATTATTAATTCCGAAAATAATTAATTTTCCAGTGAAAATTCATATTAAATCCGAAAATTAGCAAATAAATTTTATTAAATATGGGAATTTGAAGAGATACCGGTTTCAGCAATAAAAGTATAAATAAATATTTTTAAATAATATAAAATTATTATTTACACCACAATAATTAATTTTTAAATGTTAAAAATTAAATAGGCTTGGGAAAAATAGTAGAAAGGTTCTAAAAATTCTGGGAAAAATCTGAAAAATACTTTAGAATATTGTTAACCTAATAATAAAATTGGTTTTGGAATTTTTAGATAATTCTAGAATTGAATTTGAATTTTGGATATCCGGATGAAAATGGAATTTCCAGATGCGAATGGAATAAATTCCATTTTTGGATGGAAAGGAATGCCAGGTTAACTAAAACTCCGAAGAAAACCCAAATCCTTGAATTAATTAATTTAAATTATTTTTTGGCAAAAGCACTAATAAAAATGGGATGTTACATGCCACACAGGGCTAATAAATAAAACAGCAGTGGAACGGAAACTTTGTAGATAACCCATCAATATGCCATAGGCAACGACAAGGTTTGCACCCTAGAAATTCACCTCGTCCTCCAAAGCAGGTGTAGACTCCTCTTCAACTGATGATTTTGTTGTGGCAAGGGTGAGTACATAAAGCACTCAACAAGTTGTGCATAGAATGCATTCTAACATATCTATATGTAAGGCTTATTCCAAATGAATGGCTAACAAGGTTTTTTTTTGCAGTAAAGCAGCATTTACAAATGATTACAATAAATAGATTGAGATGATATTAAAACAAATAACAATAATAAATAACTTTCAAAATTTCTCAAGAATAAACTTGGCACCCAACACTAAACAATTTTCAATATTTTCAATGTCACACAACCTCCATTCCCAAGTTTTATTTTATAGAATCTAACCCTTGACTCAAATTCCTAAGCATTGTCCATAATTAGGGACATAGCTATCCAAATAGATTTACACTCTGTAGAGGTTATACACTTTACCCACACGATATAATCAATCTTATACTGTCGGCCATTACATTTACGCATTGAGGCAACTAAGAAGATCATAACAAAACTTTCGAAAAATCTATCTGAACATAGACTCTCCTGATAAGCCTGAACTTGTTATTCCTTCCCTCACAGAGAGCAGAAGAATAGGAGGGACTCATCGTTGGATTAGGAACAATCCTTGTTCAAGATGTGAGGCCACTGCACACACACACCCTCCTTAGACCGCACACACAGTTTGGTCTTCTACCTAAGGCATCGCATCATATGTCAAGACTCGGTAACTTACTAATTTATGTCTAGCCCATAATAGACAACTGGTTGCATGACTGCCCTAGTTCAATGGCTTGCAAGGTTAAGTTCTTAATTGACCGAGGCAAGACTTCCAATCACTTATAGAACCACCTCACTTTCACTCACACATCAACCCAACACCATGCAGGCTCACCATGGCACATAGCCTCTTGCCACTTGCCCTAGTCTAAATCTTTTACCACTCAAGTTGATTATCGTGCAACACATGCCATCAACAACTCAACATCAATGTGTGACAACACATGACACACCTTTTCCTAAACATATTCCATATTCCATTAGTCAAATTAAATTTGCACTTTCAAAAGTCATCAGTTATACGTGGCATGACTAAGCAACTACATACGATCTAGCCAACCCACGTTGGCATCTATTGGCATCCAACTAATAATTATCCATCCTAGGGTGACAAATAATCATGGCATACAAATGAAAAGGTAAGTATAATCCAATTGGGTTGAATAGCTAATTCCCAAATTAATTGAAAACAGTTCTACGCATAAAATAACATGCAGTAATTTAAAACAATATAGCATTTGCAAAACTAGGTTCAACATGATCAACACACAACTTGCCTTGGTAAAGCTCCTGTTCTTGATCTGGACCTTGGTCTATGCGAATCGAGAGAGAAACACCAAATAAATATAAACTAGAGATGAAAAAGATCCCAAAAATCAAATACAATTAACCGTTAAAAGGATCTTGAATTTACAAATTTTTAGAAAGGGCTGCATAACTACTCTCAAAAATAGTAAAATATTTAATAATTAAAGTAGCATGCAATAATTTGAAACGACATATTTTTGTAAAAGTGGGTTCAACATGATCAAAGCACACAATTTGCCTCGGAATAGTTCCTGGTCCTGTCCTTGAACAAATTCTTCTCCTTCGTAGGATTCTAAAGCAACAACGTCTACGTGAAACAATCGATGAAAACAAATAAACAACAAAACAGAGGCACAAAGAAAATTCAAAAATAAAATAAAATACACTGGAAAATAGAGCTCGATTTAGATGAATTTAGAAACTTGAACGGACTCATTTGGAGTTCGTTTGAGAGAAAATAGGCTATTGGAAGATTTGCTGGGAGAGAAAATGCTGGAAAAGGAGAAAGAAAGGAGAGTATTCTAGGTATATTCCATCAGTTGGGATTGATAGGTGGGACCCATGGTCTATAGATCAACTCTATGGACATGGTTCGTGGGTCTACGGTGAACTCGACACACGGCTTTGGTTGACATGTGGCGTCCATATGTCATAGATATGGTCCACGGTGAAAAGGGTCTACTCAAATGCAATCTAGGGTTTGGGTGACTGGCAGCTTCTGTGGTAGCGATGCTAATGTGGCGTGGAGGTGGCGGCCATGTCGACTGACATGTTGGTAGGCGGCACGTGAGAGACCAAAGGTCAATGGAGGTGGCACTCCAGCGATGGGCAATGGTAGCTAAATATTAAACCTTGGCAAAGCGACTATTGCGAACCTGATGATGCGATCTACACTCACTTGCAACAACCACAGTGACCAGTGGTGGGGAAGAAGGTGATGGAGTGGCAGGCTCGTGATGGCGATGGGCTCCGATGGTGCTTTGGCGATGGGGAGGAGTACACCAGGTAGAACTCAGAGAGGTGAAGCTAAGGGTGGTGTCAATAGTAGTTGAGGCACACTGATGGCAGTATAATGGGCCGTTGACGCAGCGTCGGTGCACCAACTAGAATCGGCTCGATCTCAATGCATGAAGCATGAAACTCAAATCGATCGGAGGGACGAAGTGATCTAAGCCTAGAAAACATGGTGACACAACTGGTTTTGCAAAAAGTCTCACCGAAATGACATGAAACATGAGGCAAGTGGTGAGCGTAGGTGGCTCTGCTTGCCAGAGGTGGAGAAGATGACTACGATGGTAGTTTCCTGCGTGAGGACGGCATCGGTGGGTGCGAGATGGGATGGCGCACACGAGGCATCCTCAGCTTTTAAAGGGGATAGCCTAGGGCATGGTAACATGGCCTGGACGCCGAGAATCATGGAATGGCAGCGGGCGGTTAGGGTTAGGTTCCGCGCAAGGCTAGGTTGGGCCGAGGCCCAGGGCGGGTCGGCCCAAGCTGGTAGCATAGCAAGCCCAACCTGGTGGGCTACCAGGCCATGCAGGAGAGAGAAGGAGAGTGGGCCAGCAAAGGAAGACGACCCATGAAGGAATTTTGGAATTTAAATATTTTACAAATTTTAGAAAATCCAATAAATCTAAAAGATCTCAAATAAATTGCAAATGAACTCGAAAAAATCCCAGAAAATATAGAACAATTCTTGCAAAATTTTGTATTTAATTGAAATTTAAATTATTCAAATTAAATCTTTTTAACTTTGGAAATTCTTAGTTAAGATTCAATTAGTGAGTAAAATTTGTAAAAAAATTTTGGGGACCTTTTCTACACAAAGAAATTTTTAAAGGGTGAAAATTTTGATGTTACATTTAGGGAGTGTGATGTAATTATGTATAAAGACTGGATGGTAAAGTTAATTGTAGCTTTTAATCTTTTCGCAAATGTGAATGTATTTGTGAATGACTTTTTTTATTGATTAAGTTTTGCTATCATGTCTTTGATTGTGATTAAGTAATTGAATTAATATTGATGTGTCTAAATATTTAAGCAATATATATATATATATGTGTGTATGTATATTTGTATCACTAGTCTCTTTGATTAGCATATGATTTATAATGTGGCAAGTGATTAAGACAAGTTAATGTGAGTTAGTGTACTAATGAAAATATGAGGTTTATTAATGATCCAAACGATTTATCAAATGCAGGACATCCATGAATAAAATGCGGTATGGTATTGAAATGGACCTAAATGTGCTAACAAATATCACGCTTTAATACTAAGTGTTTTACTACATGTTGATGCCTAAGGTTGCAAAGGACTTATGATGGGTATTGCTCAATGACATGTATAAAGTTAGAGAGCAAAGTGATGTGATGTTGATGAGGACATTACTACTACGGATACGACCACACCAGATTGGACCAACTCCAACATGCATCCATGGGCCAAGAAGAGAGAGATAACAAATACATCACGTTCTGGAATCCAATTCAGTCTCTAGATACCAACTTGAAGTAAAACGAGCATAATTTTTGCATACGATGTCCGCTTGGAGAATTCTTGCACTTGATTAAAAGATTATTTTGAGATCTTTCCAATGGATTTGACACCACCTAAGAATTCCTTTAGAGCACTCCGCAATCACAAAAACAAGTCGGATCAACTTTCTAGTCCGAGTTAAAACTTGGGCCTTGAGCCTTGTAAGAGTTCTATTCGGCCACTCTTTTGTGCTGGTCGAATCCCCCATCAATTTTACTTATATATACCTAGGGAGTACCCCAAAATTACTTGGATTTTGTTTAGTTGTAATTTTCCTTGGTGAAACTATTTGGTATTCTTTTGTTTGGCGAGATCAACAGCAATACCGTGCTTCAGAACCATACATCAATACTTCAATTATATTTGCAATTTCAGATTGCATTTGCTTTGTTCTTGCTTGTTCTTCAATTGCTTGTAGGAATTGATCTTCGTGATCAGGTCAACCGGGTTTTGGCATGGTTGATAACAATTCAAAGTTTAGTTCAACGACTGCTTGGCGTCGATCGTGTTTCGGTCTTAGCCTGGATCATGAGGGTTGTCTCCACTAATTGATAGTTATCCATCTCACCGAAAGATTGGGCCTCCATTAGCCTCATCAAGTGGTATCGGAGCTTTCATTGATCGGTGAGAATTTTAGTACCTTAGATTAGTTTGTCTTCTGTCCTAAATTGAAAATTACTCCACAAAAATTCAACCTTTAGATTCAATCTAGTATTTCAGTGTGTTTTGTTAGGTTTTGATCCATTAGAGTCCTTGTTTAAGTTGCTGAGTTTTTTTCCTTTGCGTAGCTTTTCTTTCAATATGTCCAGTACATTGTTTTGTCAATAGCTTTCACATACGAGCTCGGTTTCTAGTGTTTATACACTTTCTTGAAACCTTGGAATGAGCTCTAAAGAAACCTAGTTGGGCACGGACTTTAATTACGTATCCAAATCGGTTTTATCTAGACGTCAAATTTGGTGAAGCTAGATGTACTTCCAATCCAGATTTGTTCAGTATTTTGATCATAATTCTCATGTCTGAACTCCGATTGAGAAGTTTTTGTATTTTCCTGAATCCTTGAAGAGTCCTCTACAAAAACGTTTTTGGATGACCTTTGTGATTCAGACTCTTTTAAACTGAATTTAATTCGGGTTCGTAATCGGTCTCGCTAAAATAAAATTGGGACTATTCTATGGTGTTCAGTTTTTTAGCCATAACTTTCACACCCAAGCTCCAAATTAGCTGTTCTTGTACTTTATTGAAAGCTGAGGACATAAGCTTCAATTCTTTCCATATTGAACCTTCCAAATTCGGTCATTTTCAAACTTTAATATAGGCGACAACTCTGCTGCCCTAGAAATACTGAATTAGGGTTTCTTGGATCGTTCTAAGATTAAGCTTGCTCCTTTGAGTACAATAGCATCTACAAACAATAAAACCCCAAAAATATCAGTACACATATCTTTGAGAACCAATTCATCCTTTGCGAATACTTTGATCCCATTTGAGACTAACTATTTGATATTGCTTAGGGCTGCTCTACTTGATACATTGCATAATCTTGAATAATCATATCATACTACGTAGTGACATCTCGTTAGGGATTCCAAAACTTTGTTCATAATAGTGTTGGCCGAAAGGCACCAAAAGAAAGAAAAGAGAAAGAAAGAGCCAAAAGGCCAAAAAAATAAAAAAAAAAGAAGAAAAAAAAGAAAAGAAAACAGAATAGTTGCCGACAGCACTACATTGAGCAAAACCCTAATTTGTGTTCATTATTTTCAGATTGTGCAATTGTTTTAATTAGTGAGCAATCTTGTACCCTTTTACCTTTTCTGAAGCAATTAGCTAGCATCTCTCCATAACTTATGCAACATGAGCTTTGGTGCCGAAATTATTCTTATTTAGCTCATTCCATTGGTTGCATTAAGTTAAATTATCTTTGCGCGTGTATTGTCTTGAAATTCGCTTATATCTTTGAGATCAGCAATTAGGACTCGTGAATTCTAGTTTGGACCATTACTTATCATTACAATAACTAGAATTATTAGATTGCATAGAAAATAAATATAGCCTTCCTAGCTCCACATATTCTATCTCGTACGTTTGATTGGTCCCTTGACAATCGCTTTATCCAAGCTTCGAAGAACTTTTGACACCGCCAACGGCTGACAACACCTGTTGCACAGTAAGAACTTGTAAGAGCTTTGGTTAAAGCTTGAGAGTTGACCGACTTTTCACCACATCTGACATAATAATAAGAACATTATACTTGTGATTTGTTTCTTGTCTTCACTAACAATGGCAGGTTCTCAACATCGTAGTGCTTGGGCCAACAACATCCTAGGAGAAGAGGTAGTTCACACTCCGAGATATGAAGAGCGTACGAGCATAGCTTCACCACCACGGGAGGTATGACGGCATAGCACACGTATCAAAAATAAGTTCACTGTACCCATTTTTAGTGGTAAATATGATCCTAAAGGTTATCTTATTTGGGAATTAGTAGTAGAACAATAATTTGATAAACATGGAATTCCTGAGCATGATAAGGTTAGGGTTTTTACTAGTGGATTTACTGATTTTGGTGCTCTTTGGTGCAATGATTATATGCGTAAAAATCAAAACATCCCTAGCACATGGATTAAATTGAAAAAATTATGAGCGCTAGATTTGTTCCTTCATATGTTGCACGCCAATTAAGGAATGAATTGCAATGTCTAGAACAAGGTAGTAGAACTGTAAATGTGTACTATCAAGAATTTCGGAGTACATCTTTGCATTGTGGGTTAGAAGAGACCGAAAAAACTCGGATGAACAACTTTTATTTTGGACTAGATTTCGAAATTCAGATCATGGTATCATGTAAAGAATTCAATTCTATGTCATGTTTGCTTAGTCTTTCATTGGAAGCTGAAAGAAAAATACAGAGAAGACAGTCAACCACAGTTCAAGTTCGTACAGAGATAAATGGTACTCCTGTTGCATACACAGCACCAAACCTTAATGAGAGCATACACCCCGAGCATGCGAAAGAAATACCAGAAAATTCGAGTGAAGTAGAGGATAGCACACGTGAGGATGATTCTACTTCTGTTACTTCTGTTGCTGTTCCATTTGATATGCAGGTTACTTTTGAAGAAGGGGAGTTACAAGCTGAAAAACCTGCATTATCAGGTGAAAGTTTTGAGGTACCTACATCTTCTAAGGAGGACGCTAATGACCATGGTACAGATCTGATTTTACAGCAAGAAATTGAGCAAATTTGTGAGTATATTCACGCTGTACTTAATTCTTGTGAGTTACCAACTTGTGCCACAATTATAGAATCATGTGATGAATTGTATGCTTATAATTTTGATCGTGTGGTGTTGATTACGCATAAGGAAGTGATAACTAAAATATCCCCTGCCACTATTTTGTGCTATATCATGTTGAATGAGCCTGTTAGCTTGAATTGTGCTTTGGATAAGATTTCTAAAATTTTATCTCTTAAGTCTTTATCTAGCACCTATGCCTATTGTTTTAAATTCAATTTATTTGGGGATTATGGCATAGATGGCAAGTTTCTTGTTTACAGAATATGCATAACTTGTGATAACCTTGTTGAATTGAAGCTTGCTGTTTTGGGCAATTCTAGTTGTATGCAACAGCTTGTTTCATGTGTGTTACCATTAAATTTTCTTGATATGTGCGATACCCATAGCTTGCTACACATTGTTCAAATTTAGTACATTGACTTGTATTACAAATTAGCATGTCATAGTTGATGAGTGGAAGCCTAATAAAATTGTGTCACCGTTGTTGGAATGGTTTGATATTGCTTGTTACAATCTGATCATATGAATGAGATATGCTTGTTTCTAAAAATTGTAGTTTTGCCCATGTATGTTATTGAACGAGGCTTACAAAACATGAGTATTCTTTATCCAAGGACAGGGATAGATATGTGCTTTACTTATATTTGCAAATTAAATTGCCAATTGAATCATATTAATATTTATATTATATGCTTCACTTATAATCACAAATTGAGTTGCAAAATTGTGAGGAAATGTTATTTGCTTAAATCTGATTTCCTCATTTGCTGTTATGTAAATAGCATTATGCAAAACTAAAAGAACAACGAAATATGGGATACATACATATATGCTACATACACATTGTTCTTTTTGTTGCTTGTTTCTTTTCCAGCTTGTCCAAAACCGAGGATGGTTTTCCTTCAAGGATGGGAGGAAGCATCTAAGAGTGCTAGCATTCATCATGCCTTTGTATGCTAGAAAGAAGTGTTGGGCTATGTGGATAGTTATCAGGTGAATCCTCTGAATGTCTTTCTTGTCTTTAAAATATATAAAGAGGTGGAGCTACTATTTTACTTAATTAAATATAGGACCTATATGAGAATGTTTGGTATTGAGGATGAGCTATAGGGTGAGCTTGAGTCGAGGATGACTCAAATTCAAGAAGGGGAGGATGATGAGGATATCACTACTACGGATATGACAACACCTGGTTGGACCAACTCCAACATGTCATCCATGGGCCAAGAAGAGAGAGAGATATCAAATACATCACATTCTGGAATCCAAATCGGCCTTCGGATACCAGCCTGAAGCAAAACAAGCATAATTTTTTCATACGGCGTCCGATTAGAGAGTTCTTGCACTTGATTAAAAGATCACATCGAGGTCTTTCCAATGGATTTGACCCCACCTAAAAATTCCTTCGGAGAACTCCGCAATCATCAAAACAAGTCGGTTCAACTTTCCAGTCTGAGTCAAACTTGGGCCTTTGGCCTTGTAAGAGTCTTATTCGGCCGCACCTTTGTGCTGGCCGAATCCCCCTTCTCTTTTACCTATATATACCTAGGGAGTCCCCCAAAATTACTTGGCTTTTGTTTAGTTGTAGTTTTCCTTGGTGATACTATTTGGTATTCTCTTGTTCAGCGAGATCAACAAGAGTACCGTGCTTTGGAACCCCACATCAATACTTCAATTATATTTGCAATTTCATATTGATTTTGCTTTGTTCTTGCTTGTTCTTTGATTGCTTGCAGGAATTGATCTTCCTGATCTGGTGAACCGGGTTTTGGCACGGTTGATAACAATTAGGAGTTTGGTTCATCGATTGCTTAGCGTCGATTGTGTTTCGGTCGTAACCTGGATCGTAAGGGTCGTCTGCACTAATCGATAGTTATCCATCTCACCGAAAGATTGGGCCTCCATTAGCCTCATCAGATGTTGTCATTTTACTTATGGCTTTGACATTGGGAAAATGGCAAATTGAAAAAATCTTGAGAGATATTTATATAGGGGGTGAATTGATTGGCTGGTTGTGTGGGACGGGTGCATGTGGCACTCATGCATTCCAGCATGCTGCCACTTGTTTGGTTTTGTGGGAAGGGGGTTGTGTGGCAATCAGACATGCAAACCAAAGCATGCATGCTGCCAGTTGTCTTTCTTCTCTACTTGTATGGATGCAAGCAAGGTTTCAAATTTTGGTTTCGGAATAAATTTCGTCTCTGGCCGGATCGCGAAATTTCTGCAAAATTTTGAAATTTCAGAAATATTCAGACGAAATTTGAATTTGAAAATTCAAATCCGGTCCATTCTGGAAATAAAAATCCGAAATTCGGCGAAAAAACCCAAAATTTTGGGTTTTTTGCACTGGCTGAAAAGTGGTCTAAAGTTTATCGAACAATTTTGAAATTTTTTTTGGAGGTTCCTGACAAATTTTTGATGTTCGCACAAAAATTTCAGATGATTATCACATCTGAGGAAGTTATAAAAATTCGGAGAGTGGTACTGTCCTAATAAAACACTGACCAACAAGTTTGATCCGAATGGAAAGTGGTACAAATCAAGTTATAAACTGTTGAATTTTTTTTTCATAGTTATGATCCATAAATAATGTTCTCACAAAAATTTCAGCTGATTATCACATGTGACGAATGTTTAAAAACTCGGAGAGTGGCACTGTCCTGATAGAACACTAAACGACAAGTTTGATCCGAATGGAAAATGGTACAAATGAAGTTAGAAACTGTTGAAATTTTTTTAATGGTTATGATGTATCTATAATTATCTCATAAAATTTTAAGATGATGATAAAACTGTATAAATTTTTAAAAATTGAACGAAGATCTTTGCCTGTTAAAAGGCTTTAAAGCAAACTTGAACAAAATGAAAAATTATGTATACCATAATTTTTTTAAAATTTTTTACAGAATGGTTATAAGGATGTTCTTAATATCCCATAAAAATTTTGATTCATTATCACACTCCGGTGAATTTATACAATTCTTACAAGGCACAGTACCATTTATGTTCTTTTCTTTTTGATTTTTGAAATATAATATAACAAACAAAGTTTAATGCTTACATAGATTTGATTGAGCAAACAAACCAAGTTTAAATTTTTTAAAAAATTTAAATAATGGTACTGAGACAATTATTAATCTCTAAAAAAAATTTAGATCATAATCACTTTCAAGAAAATTTATAAAATTCTGACAATATAACTGTCCCAATTATGTTCATTCAGTTTTTTATTTTTTAAAGATAAAAAATTAAGTTAAATTATTTTTAAAGTTTTTATGTATGATCCTAATCTACTAAGGATAGTACCAAAAAATTTTCAGATTATTATCAAGCTTGTAGAATTTTATAAAAATCTGAGAGTGT
The DNA here is from genome assembly GCA_036346275.1 of Otatea glauca. NCBI lineage: Eukaryota > Viridiplantae > Streptophyta > Magnoliopsida > Poales > Poaceae > Otatea > Otatea glauca. Next base: position 45,543,494 of record CM070715.1, on the reverse strand, counting down.
TTCTGCCAAAATTTTAAAATATTTAAAAAATTCGGTTTTTCAACAAATTTTCATAGGAGATGACTTTCCTAAGGGTTATTGGACAAAATCCGGTTAAATTCGGCCCTAAAAGTTACAAAACCGACCAAAAAAACACGAAATTTCGCCCAAAAAAATCCGAAATTTGGGGGTACTGTAGCAAATTCAATTTTTTAATTTTTTTCGGCCGGTACTTTAGAATTCAGGGTGGTCCGAAATCCGAAATTTCACCGAAATTCGCCGAATTTTGGAACCCTGGATGCAAGTCCCTATCAGGTGGAAGGTCAACATGACTGGTTGCTCTCTATCTGCTAGGTGGCTGAAGCTTAGGTCTTAAAAAGAGACAAGGACTAAGATGTAAATGTTTTGTACCTAGTTGTAAGGTTTTGTCCTTGTTTATAATTTCAATAATTTCCTAGGGACTAAAATGTAATTGCTTGATGTAAAAAGTATGTTGTTGATCTAAACATTATTTTATTATTTATCTTTATTGTTTTCATTATCTAATTATGGATCAATTCATTATGTGATGGCCACTATGTGGTTACGGAGGTATTTAATTTGTAAGAACGAATGTTGCTGAGTGCTAAGATAGGGATTTAATTGTGAATTTGTGAAAGATTAAGGACTGGAGCGTAAATTGGTATGATGATGGACTGAGTCATTATGTTGTATCCAAGATATATATATATACACACACACACGTTAGCTCTAATCTGCGTTTACGAGCAGATTAGGCTATTCTACGCGCTGACCGAAACGTATAACGAACCGGTCGTCAATGTACAGCCAGAAAAAAACAAGTACAGCCTGAAACTACCACGTTCCGCAAGACCACTGGAAAAAAAGTCATGAATCCCGTATATTCGAAAAACTTTGCCATCGGACTGTGTTCAACATAACATATGTTTGTTAGATTATGATTTTCTAAGTAACTATTTCTGTCATATAGTATTACTACTGCAACTTATGTTTTTCACTATGTTAGAAATAACTCATGTACAGGGCTCGGTCAGTGGCTAATAAACGTTGCATAAATCAAATTTTACTACCAAATGAACATCAGTTTACTACTGAATGAACATCAATTTACTATTGAAATGCATTACTACTAAAATCAAAATGTGGCCAACTAACTAATAAAAGCATTTACTAGTTTGTACATAAATATATTTTTCTTTCTTTTAGCCATAACTTTTTATTCGCATCTCCGATTGACGAACGAATTTTAACAATAGATTACTGACGACGAGGGAAACAATATGATATAAATGTCGCTAATAAATGTTGCATAGTCAGATTTTAATACCAAATGAACATCAATTTACTACTTAAAGACATTACTACTGAAATCAGAACCATGGCAAACTAACTAATAAATGCGTGTACTAGTTTGTACATGAATCTATTTTTTCTTTTTTTAGCCATAACTTTGTATTTGCAACTCCGACTGACGAACGAATTTTACTAGAGGAACAATATGCTATAAGTCTCACTAATAAACGTCGCATAAATCAAATTTTACTATCAAATGAACATCAATTTACTAATGAAATGCATTACTAGTTGGTTTCAGTGCGCTGAGTACAGGGCTCGATTAGTGGCTAGTGCGTAGACTACACGCAGCTATAGAATAGCATGTCTATATATATATTCTCTAATTATATCATTAGGGATGTAATTAAAGACATGTGACCATTTGTGTTGATCATAAGACAACCTTCTTGGATCACCTTTTGTATGCTTGTGTGATGAAAGTTAGTTTGTTATATTGGTTAGTGTTAAATTATATTGCTATGTTTATAATTGAGGGTGCCAAGGTTTTCTCAAAATAAAATGCATGCGTGTCCGTAATAAAAGGCGTGCTAATCTATAATATTGGGCTTTATAACGTAACTTAGGTTGATCTAATTATTCTTCTAAATTATCAATTGCACAAAAGAAACATAGAAACGATATAATGTTTTATGTATTTGGGAATAATAATAAGAATAGATGCAGTGTTATGCACCTCTAATAAAATGAAATGATTCAAAGTTATTTCTATATGTTTATGCAAACTACTACGAAGACCGAGCACTATCAGCCTTGCCCATGCCTTCTACCATGTTTCTCTTTTATTAAGATTGGGTATGGTCGTCCAAATGTACACGGTTTTCAAATCAAAATTTGAACACATCATTGTTGGGTTATGCTAGTCTTAATGTTGAGCATTGTCGATTTTGAGTGGATCCTCTCTGTTCTTGACGGAAAAATAGATAGGTGTTATTGATAACTTAATTTAGTACAGGTGAAAATGGGGACGGTAAGCTGATTTGGTACAGTAGTGCCTATCCGGTGTTTAGCAATTCTGTTTCAAATTCTTATGTGCATTCAGCCACATCTCATAGAAAAACTTTGAAGGACTTCACGAGACAATCCAGTGAAGTAATATCAATCTCTCAATTCTCATTGGAAAGACAGAATGATCTTTGGAGGAAGCAATGCCCAATTCCCCGCTTTATTGTGTATGCAACATCAATGAATAAGAATAAGTATATATGTTGTATATTATCAATTATGATCTAAGTTTACAATAGAGAATAAAACAAATATATAAAAGAGACTACGAGGGGCATGCAACCTGGCCTAGGGTTGGCTAAAATGGGCCCCACCCTCCTGGATTCTTTCTCTAACTCAAATTCCTAAACTATTTCAGCCAATTTAAAGATAGAAGGAAGTTGATTCTGACTGTCTCGTAATGGAGTGAATAAAGGGAACATTCCAAACTTTCAAACAAGTTTGTGATGTTCGCCACCAGAACTGACCCAAATGACGAAAAAGAACCGATTGTGATGTTCATTACTGTAGTAGTGTTTCACTCTATTTTTCTTCCTCAATTAATATAAAATCCTAAATTATTTATTTATGCCAGTTTTGTATTTTTTTCAAATTTATTTGGATTTTATTTTAATTTAGATATTATAACGTTTAGATTTTGAAGAGCTAGAGGAGTACTAGACCATCATTTCTGATCAACAGTTCTTTAATCAAGGTAAGTTACACCTTGCCCATGTTGATAGTAGATTTTTAAATTATATTTTGATTTTAATTACTGTATGCATAATTTTATCATAGTAATTTAAATCCCAGATTTAAATGTATAGTTACTCCCATTTGTTATGACCTCAATTGACTTTGCTAATCTGTATACCATTTTAACCTTAAGCAAAAAACTCACTAGTTGGTACATTAATACAGTATTGACTATTGCTACATAGTAAATGGTTTAGACATACTTAGACTAGAATTTAGGAATTTTTGGGAATTTGTGCTAAACAAAGATTTCTATTGAAATGAAAATTATTCCTTGGTATTGATTGGTGTGTGATGAAAGTTATGAAATATGATATGGTTCAAGCAAAATGAAAATGTGAGTTAAACTGGGTGAGAATTTGTTGCCCGGTTGTGGTGAAATAGTTCTGGTTTGTGGAAAGTCTCGCCTAGTCAATTATGGATCGGTATGTGAGCTACTGAATATAAAGCCTAACTGTAGTGCCACAAATCTGGTATGGGACAAACCTAGCTAACTAATTTGTAATGTTCCAATGTCTGTTGTGCCAAATGGGTTGTTTCATTAGCACAAGAGGGGACTTCTGTATTGGGCTTTCTAGGTGGAACTTTAATGGGGCATGACTGTCTTGGAATGACGCATTGTAAAGGCCTTATGATAATCACTTTGTTGCATGCCTAAGGAAGCATGTCATGGCTGACATATTAAGTTGATTATCTCTTGTGGGAAAAGCTATATAACATCTGTAGAGTGTAAAACTAATCGATTAGCCAAGCCTGCAGTCATGGGCATGCTGAGCAGGTCTTTCATAGATTCGACTTTGATTTTTCAAAAGTGATTTGTAGATGGAATGGGTTCCATCTAGGAAAAAGTGGGATGAGACTCTGGGTTAGAGCCCGTGTTGAAAATTGATTAATACTATATCAATTACGCATTAAAAATTTCTTATTGTATTTGAAATGTTACTTTATGCTCAAATTAACCATATTATGCCTTCCTTTGTTACCATATGAATGACCGATACAAGCGACTAGACGGGACGTGAATAGGAGCCAAATAAAATTCTACCCTAAAAATCCAAACCACTTCTCTAGGTAAAAGAATAGGTCAGACGAACAAAATGAATGAACTGGTCGAATGAACAGTGACGACGAACTGTACATGTTAACGGGTCGGATGAACACTGTCGATGAATAGTAAATAAGTAACTGATTGGATGAATAGTAAAAATAGCAACCGGTCGGATGTGCAGTAAAATCAGTAGCTAGTCAGATGAATAGCACTGATGAACAGTACATCAAGAATTAGTCAGACGAACATTGCTGATGAACAGTATTTTGGTGACCCTAGTCGGATAAACAGCAAAATCAGGGTGAATAGTAAAAACACATCGAGTTCAAATCCAAGAATTGATGTATCTTTTGATTGGATTATCCAAAACTCATGAAACTTTGTATGCACCTTCCTATGGATGTCAGGACCCTATTCCAACCTTCAATCACAAGGATTAATGTCAAAGTTTCGACCTTTTTCAAATCTAAGAAAGAATGCACCAAAACTAGGCAAAAACCAAAAACTTCACCCTAAGCTTGCTCGTGGGGATTTGATGATCAAGATAAACTTAGATAGTCTCCCACATGTCACAGCAAGCAAGAACAACAAGGAAACACGAGCAAGAATACGATCTACCACAAATCTTTTTCTTTTCAAGCAAAAAAGATCTATTTTTTTGCAAAAAATCTTAGAAGATGGAGTTACAGCTTGCCTAGATGATTGGGATATGATATATAAAAGATTCATCCAACAATCGTTCAACCTTGGCAACTCAAGAACAAGAGAAAAATTAATCAAAGGGAGATCAAAACTCAAGAGGGAAGGGCAACCAGATCAGCATTAACTTGAGCACCAAAATGAGTTTTATTTCTTAATGAGAGGAATGGTTATAAAGCCTTACAACCAGGTGGGCAAAGCTCAAGAGAGCATAAGGAAACCAAAATCCTTCTCACAAACCCTAAAATCCCTCAAGAGAGGCATCACTCTACCCCTCTATTTATAGTCTACTTTGAGTAATCTCCACCCTTGGATGACTTCCTTAGCCTATAAGGAACCTCATCAATGGTTAGAATTAACTTACTCACTTATACATGGGCTAACCCAAAACTCAGCAACATAATGAGTTTTGACACACATTTGGACGTTTCTTAAAGCACCACTAACTTAACCACTACCACACCCGCGAACCCTTGATCCAACGATCCTCCTTCGCTTGAGTAGGGCTTAAGTTAGCATCTCTTCCATCCACTTGTCATCCTAGCTTGCAGCAAGTACCAAGCCTCAGTCATCTTTTGGTGTCACCTTGACCGTCTAAACCTCAGCTCTCTTAGTCTAGTCCTGGTCCCCTCCGCCTCACTATGACCTAGCTCCGAAGTCCTGTAACCATCACCGACAAGCAAACACATCACATAGCAATGTCCAACAACATAAGCAATAATGTAAACTGCTAACAAGTCAAATACCAAATAGTCCCTCCATGGATCATTTAGGTTGTGACCACCTTAGATCCGACCACCTAAGTCTCTGATTAGTCAAGACTCCGACCAGTCAACGCCCGACGAGCTATGGATACGACCACTCAAAAGGCTAAGACCACTCAAGGTCACAACCACTTTACTCAAATTGCTTAAAACCACAGCAAACTCACTTCAAAGTCAAAACTGAGCACAACAAGCTCAAACCCAGTCCATTACTCACCACAAACATGATAGACCACCACATGGTCTCTCACCCTTGCATTAATACTGCATTTCATGTGTGACTTGCGAAGTACTTTATATACTCATCTTGCTATATTTGTTGTTTTTAGAGGAGGAGCTCTTCTACACCAATAAGGATTTAGATGACTAGGCCATTGTCCTAGTCGATTACTTGTGGTAGATTTGCTGGGCTCTAATACTCCTTTTGCTTTTCGCTGCTCTATTTTCAGTTGTCCTGAGAGCCATTTATGTGGTAAAACTTTGGTAATTAAATGAATAAAGTTTCATATGATATGTTGTGATATCAACTTTGTATACTGTGTATACTATTTTGGGGTTTTATTCTCGGGGTCCGATAGTGAGCCAACTAGCTAGTAATTAATTAATTAATAGTATGGACAAGCTAAGCTTAGAGCATGTATAATAGTAGAGATGACTGATGTCGATATGATCCTCTATGTCATCTAAAGATAAAACTAAAGACATCTTCTACAATAGATGACATCTTAGGTTGTCTCTATTATCTTCTACAATATTTTAATTATGGCATTAAAAAGTATTTATTATAGACAATAACTCATGTAATGGTGTTTTATGTTGTCTATATAGTTATCTCTTCACGAAGAAACAACTATACTCTCACTCCTCCTCTCCCCTTCTATATCAACAAAAATCTTACGTGGCAAAGCATATAGATAGCTGACATCACAATATTGTACAAGCCCTTATTGTGTTATACAAGAGTCTGCAAGAGTTATGTTCTTCTATCTTGGCTATATAGTACTTGTCTATTTAGACTTATGGCGCGGTTAATTAATTGTTTTCCATGTATCAAAGTATAGGTGAGCTTGCCACTATTGCACTTGTTTAATTAGCTAGTGGAATGCTGATCATGCTTGAATAAAAATTATTACAAACTGCTTACATCTGAATCGTATCAGCACAGATGAAAAATATGGTGCGTTTAGATGACACTCAGCTATCAATTGTTTTCCAAGTATCAAACGTATATATATATATATATATGTGAACCTGCTACTATTGCACTTGAATAATTAGATAGTGGAATGATGATCATGGTTGAATAAAAATGATTAGAAAATGCTTAAATTGGAATCGTATCAGCAGAGATGAACAGTATGGTCCATTTAGGGTGCGTTTGGTTGGGTGAACGAGGATGAACGGGATGAGATGATATAGGATAGATTTTGATACATGTGTTTGGTTGAGTGTATGAAATCATCTTGTACGGGACGGAGTGATACAGATTCTAGGAATATTCCTCAAATATACTGTACTATCTCGTACCTCCAAATTGGTTGAACCATCCTTTGCCATCCCGTACCACTAGTGATAAAGTTTACCATACTAATCTCATCCATCCAACCAAACATCATTTCGTACCATCCCGTACCATTCAATCCAAGCAACCAAACAAAATCATGTATCATTCCATTCAGACAACCAAACACCTTCCCCGTACCATCTTATTCAAGATTATCCCATCCATCATGTATCATCTCATCCTGTTCATCTTCGTTCACCCAACCAAACGCACCCTTAGATAAGTCAGCTGTTGGATGAAAAGCAAGTGGCTAGCTATCTGTTGGTAAAGCAACCGTGCTACAGAATAAAATGGTGTGCTACAGAATTGTTCCCTTCTACAGTGTTTTCGCACCTCTCCGTTTCCTCTCTGTTTTCTACTGTTCACCTTGGCCTTTTGCGGTGCAACGGCAGAGGATGTGCTTCCGGTTGCACCATGCTGCAGTAAGCCCGGAGATCAAGACAATGGGCTGTTTGGTTTGTGACACTGGGTTATCAAATCAAAATCTTGGTAGTGCCAACATCTCGTGTAATGCCAGAACTGGGGCTCAAATTGATGTGTTTGTATTGCAACCATACAAAAGTTTGCCGAATAAATAGTTAAAATGTCTCTATTTGTCACTATGATGTGCAGGACCACATGTCATCTAGTATTTTATAAGTCATCATATAGCAGATGGGTTTTGTTTTGTTGATCTCGTGAAAAGGAACACAACCGTTTAAACAGATTCAAAATTGGATACCGGGTTTGGAGATATAATCCTTTGAAGTGTCGTAATCAAACAAAAACTGCATTTTTTACAACCTATCAATCTTTGCCATGTCACACCGACAGGGGCAAGCTGCGGAGCCAAAATTCAGCCGAGCGTTTTTATCGCCCACGATTTCGCCCGCGCTTTGCCCAAATCATTGAGGGCAATGCCAAATACATGTAGCAAACCAAAATAATTTTCTTCGGTACATGGAGGTAGTATACCAAACAGCCCCAATGTCTTATTGCTATTTCCAAGGCCAATGCAAGCTAGTGCAAGCATATTTCTTCCAAGGCCAATTCAAAGTACATGAAGAGGTTTGGTAACTTAAGAATGTATCAACGATTTGAGGGTCGATCTTACAGATGAAGAAATAAGAACAACAAAATTGGGACTATTGGACCATATTGTTGGGAAACCACGTGGCCCTATGAAAAGCTCACGATGGTCCCTTAGCCAAAACCCTAGGCGATTACTATATAAGGAGGAGGGGGTCCCCCTATGTACAAGCAATCAGAAAGCAATAAAATATTCTGTCGCTGTTCTCCCTAAACACGTGTCTCTCTGTCTCTCTGTTCTCCAATTCAGATCTGTTCGGGAACCCCGGACTATTCGATAGCGAGGTTCCTTAACACGTTATCAGCACAAAGCTCTACCGGCGAACAGATTGAAAAGGTGATAAAGGTGGGATTTCGGCGATTGAATCTAAATGCTTGTCGTTTCTATGCATGCATCTATCCTACGCATCTTGTACCGTTTTCGTCACGTGGCACGAAGCTACACGGCGATCGCTCGAAGCTACTCGGTACGAAGCTACTAGGCATGAAGCCACAGCACACAGAAAAAAAGGGGAAAATCGTAGACGCCTCGGGATGCACGCTTGAAGCGTCGCCGCTGCGCCGCGCGACGCTACCTCGGTCGGCGCACCCGAAGCCGCCGTCATGCGCTTGAAGCAACGCTACCGCGCCGCACGACGCTGCCTTGGACGGCGTGCGGCCGCCGCCCTGCTGCCTCGTAAGGCGTGCCCGATGCCGTCGGCGCCCGACCTCCGACGAAGCCACGAGCGACGGCCCGACCGTCGCCGCGACGCGATCGCCTGGTGCGCGTCGCCCGGTTTTCGCCTCGTGCGTCGTGTAAATCCCGTCGGCGCGGCGCCAGCCCGCCACCGTCACAGCGCTGAATCGCCGCATCCATGCCTTGGTTCCGCTCGCCGAATTGATGTCCGCCGGCTCGGCGGCTGCCACCGCCGCACCGTCGCCCGAGACGCGCCCGCCTCCGGCTCGCAGCCGCACTCGCGCCGCGCCGCCGCCGCTCGTACTCGACGCAGCCGCGGTCCTCGGTCGGTGCACATCCGCGCCCGCCCTGGCCGCCTCGGCCGGCGCGCTCGGTCGCCATCGCCGCTCGGCCGGCTGCGCCGCAGCGCCGCCGCCATCCTCTGTCGCGTGCTCGCGCCGCGCCGCCACTAGCCTCGGGCTCGTCCTCTGTCGCCGCCGCCCCGCTGCCCGAATAGGTGGCGGCCCAGCTGTCTCGTCGCCCGTCATTTGCCGCTTCATCGGCCCGAGTTAAATCCTCTGCCGCCAGGAAAGGAAGGCGGCGACGACGAGCGGAGGGGAAGCGGCGAGGCGGGCGGCGATCGAGCGGCGCAAGGCGCGGATCGGGCGGGAGGCGCGAGGCGCAGAAAGGGAGGCAGCGCACGGCGTGCGGCGCGAGGGGAGAGGAAGAAACCCTAGCCACGTGCACTCTTTTGGGCTGGGAAGGGGGCAAGGCCCAGCGGGCCGCTCGCCGGAAAATAAAAGAAAAAAAAGAAAGAAAAGAAAAAGAAGAAAAGAAAGAGAAAAAAAAAGAAAAATAGCAGAAATTTTTTGAAAAAATTGCCAGAAAATCCAGAAGATTAATTTGGCTCTGTTTTTAATTTTTTAACTTTATTTCTCTATTTAATGAATATTCTTTACGAAATTTGAATTCATTGCTTTATTTATATACTGCATTTAATTTTCTAGCTTTATTTCTCTGTTTTATGAATATTCTTTATGAAATTTGAATTCATTGCTTTATTTATATACTGCAATGCATTGTTTTCTTTGCACTTTATGCTTTTGCAACTATTTTCTATTAGATTACATGCAGTAATCTAATGTCAAAAATTTGAAATCATGCAGATGTCTGGCATCGTGAATCGTGAGTTTGAAGAACTGGCCCCGCACGGTCAGAACTACCTCACTTGGGCATCGGACGTGTAGATCGTTCTAGGGGCAAGAAGCTCCGTGCAGCGATTGGTCTAGGGTCCTCGCAGGACGCAAAACCTACCGCCGAGCAGAACGATCAAGCCCTGCACTTCCTCAGGCACCACCTCTCAGCCACTCTGAAGAATGAATATATGGCTGAGGAGAGTGCACTTGAGCTTTGGACTGCACTTCAGAAGCGGTTCGAGAAGCTCAAGTACACCATCTTGCCCCAAGCACAGCAAGATTGGGTCCGCCTGAGGTTTGCAGACTTCAAAACAGTGGTCGAGTACAATTTTGCCTTGCACAGAATTTGTATCAATCTCTTTCTATGTGGCAAGAAGATCACTGATGAGGAGAAGATTGAGAAAACACTCTCTACCTTCCACCCAAATGCTATCCAGAGTGCACGCAGCTATCGTCAGGACGCAAACAAGGAGTATAGCGAACTGATTGATATAATGCAAGTTGCCGAATCGCAAGACGATGTTCTACGCAAGAACTATGTCTCGCAGCCACCTGGACGAGGCACTGGCATAGAAGTCAATGCCAATAGCTATAAGGTGAGAAAGCCCATTCATAGAAAGAAGGGCAAGTAGGGTGGAAAAGAGAGGAATCAGGCCAAAGGAAAGTCCAAAGCCCTAGTGAAGAAGGATAACAAAGAAAAGGCGCACGCCAAGCCGTATGGACAGCAGAACCAAACGTGCTTCAGGTGTGGCACTTGGGGACACTGGTCGAAGATATGTCGAGAATCCAAGGAAGTGATCAACGCATATCAGGCTAAGAGGAAGGAAAACGAAAACGCCCCAGCAGAGGCGCACTTCACCAAGATTGGTGATGATGATGCCATGGATGAAGATACTCCACTTGTCTCATCCTCACAGAATAGCCTGGACATCGATGTTGCAGCCAATATTATGGCATATGAAGAGAAAACTTCTGTTGATGACATAGAAGTAGAAATTAATGCATATTTTACAGATTTTGTTTAATGCATTTTTTTAGATTATGGTTGTTAGCATTTTCTTTTGAATAATGAATTGTAAGCTCTAGAAGAGCATACTTCTCTCATGAATAAATATGAAATTTATTCTTTATTCCATTATTCTTTAATTTGCAAGCAATATTTGAATTATTTTGCCACTGTTTGATTGGAATTATTTTTCCTTTTTAGAAATCGTGTAGCGCCCAAATGGAAGAGATATGCATTGTTGATAGTGGCACAACAAATACCATCTTTAGAGAGTCTAAATATTTCCAGCTGATCACGAAGAATGCTGGAAACATTACTACGATTGCAGGAAGCGATTCATATGTAATAGGCTCAGGAAGAGCCACTATTATATTGCCTATGGGTACAACTTTGGTAATTGAAGAAGCCCTTTTGTACCCTGAATCAACACGCACTCTCTTAAGCTTTAAAGACATCCGCGCCAATGGTTTTCATGTAGAAACCAATGAAGAAAATGGCAAAGAATACTTGTGCATCGTGAAGCACGCGGTACGTAGAAAAATGGTATTAGAAAAATGTCCCTCATATGAATCTGGGTTGTACTACACGAATATTCATGAACCCCAAGTGTATACTTCATTGAAGACTGTTTTTAGAAGCTCTGAGTTATTTTCTTTATGGCATGGTAGATTAGGTCATCCTGGTCTTAGAATGATGAGGAATATAGTGAACAACTCACAAGGTCACGGCATTAATGTTAAAAATTTCTCGAATCATGAAGATTTTGTGTGCCCTGCATGTGCCACTGGGAAATTAATAACTAGACCCTCTGTCATGAAAGTGCAAAGTGAAATTCCTGCATTCCTGAAACGCATCCAGGGGGATATTTGCGGCCCGATTCAGCCCTTGTCAGGGCCGTTTCGATACTTTATGGTGCTCATTGATGCTTCCTCGAAATGGTCGCATGTATGCTTATTATCAACAAGAAACCATGCTTTTGCAAAGCTAATCTCGCAGATCATAAGAATTAAGAATGCTTTCCCTGATCATCGTGTGAAGTCCATTAGAATGAACAATGCCGGAGAATTTACTTCAAAGGCATTTGATGATTATTGCACGGCAACAGGGATAGCAGTTGAGCACTGCACCGCATGTCCATCGCAGAATGGACTAGTCAAGCACTAATAAAGAGGATTAAGTTCATTGCCGGACCGCTTTTGCAGAGTTGTAACTTGCCCAACACTTGTTGGGGACACGCGATCTGCACGCAGCACTCTCATCAATTTGGACCTTCGCCTACAACATCCATTCTCCTATGCGGCTTGTGCACGGATCATCCGAAGATCTCCCATCTCAGGAAATTTGGGTGTATGGTATATGTTCCTATACCAACCCCTCAGCGGACTGCAATGGGCCCTCTCCGCAAGTCTGGGATATACGTTGGTTATGAGAGTGCATCCATAATCAAGTATTTGGAACCCATATTTGGAGACTTGCATCTGACTGATTCACGATTGCATTTTTGACGAGGACCGTTTCCCGTCATTAGGGGGAGGAAATCAACCATTGGATGAAAAATGTTGGGAAATCATATGGCATTCCACTGGGATCCCCACGCATGACCCCCGCACTATTGAAGCAAATCAAGAAGTCCAGAAGATAATTGATTTGCAGAATCTAGCAAATGAACTGCCTGATCATTTTTGTGATCTGAAGGGCGTGGTTAAGTCGCATGTACCCGCAAGAAATGCACCAGAGAGGGTGGAAATACCAAAGAAAATAGAAGGTATCCCTCATCCTGTTCAGAGGCCTCAAAGAAAAAGAACAGGAAATCTGGCTCGTCAAACCCAAAGTACCGGAGACGTCTGGAGAAAACTAGGCGAGAGGACTTACCACAACCAATCACGAAAATACCCCAAGGAAAGAAGGGGAGCCAGTTGAGACCTGACACTGGAAAGAAGCCGACAGAAAAGGCCACTGCAGGAAGCCGCCGGAAATAATGTGTGCGCACACATAGGCGATGAAAAGCTAAAGGAACTTGCTCCTGCGATAGGGAATAGCAGCGAAGAGCAAGTAGAAGTGCATGAAGCACCCCATGAAGAAATGGCCATAAACTTTGTAATAACAGGAGAATCCCTGAATAGAGCAACAGCCAATATCGATGCATACTTTGCAAAGAAGATTACCTCGATCATTGATCATGATCCCATGCCTGCATCTCTAGCAGACTCCAAGAAAAGGCTAGATTGGGAAGAATGGAAGAAGGCAATCACTGCAAAGTTAGTCTCTCTGAACAAGAGAGAGGTGTTTGGGCCCGTATGCCACACACCTCCCCATATAAACCCTGTAGGTCACAAATGGGTCTTTGTTCGGAAGAGGAATGAAAACAAAGAAGTTGTAAGGTACAAGGCAAGGCTTGTAGCTCAAGGTTTCACTCAACGTCCTGGAGTTGATTATGAAGAAACCTATTCTCCGGTCATTGGAGGAATTACCTTTAGATATTTGATCTCAATGGCAGTCAACTTGAAGTTGAGAATGAAGCTAATGGATGTTGTCACAGCATATTTGTATGGAAACTTAGATTTGGAGATATACATGAAAGTACCGGAAGGAATTCCTATCCCGAACCAAGATGGAGCAAATAGAAATCTGTACAGTGTGAAATTGGAGAAATCACTGTATGGGCTAAAGCAGTCAGGAAGAATGTGGTACAATCGCTTGAGTGACTTCCTCTGCAAGAAAGGCTACACAAACAGTGAAGATTGTCCATGTGTGTTTATACAGCGATCCCCGAATGGATTATGTATAATCTCCGTCTATGTAGATGACTTGAACATCATTGGGACAGATGAAGAAATTGAAGAAGCATGCTCATACTTGAAGTCAGAGTTTGAAACGAAGGATTTGGGTAAAACCAAGTTTTGTTTAGGCTTGCAGCTTGAGCATGTCCAAGGAGGAATCTTGGTACATCAATCAACCTACACGCAGAAAGTGTTGGAAAGATTTGGCTTTGAAAAGGCATATCCTGCAAAGACTCCAATGGTCGGAAGGTCACTCCAAGCAGACCTAGACCCATACAGACCTAGAGAAGAGGGGGAGGAAGTCCTGGGAGCAGAATTCCCATATCTAAGTGCAATTGGAGAGCCATGTGCCTTGCGAATAGCACCAGGCCGGACATTGCGTTCGCTGTGAATTTGCTAGCTCGGTACAGTGCAGAACCCACCAAAAGGCATTGGAAAGGGATCAAGGACATCTTCCGTTACCTCCAAGGAAGCAAAGATCTCGGTTTGTTCTTTAGAAGAAACAATGAACTGAATTTGGTTAGCTATGCCGATGCTGGGTACTTATCAGACCCGCATAGCAGCAAGTCCCAAACTGGCTATGTTTTCCTATGTGGAGGAACAGCAGTTTCCTGGAAGTCGTCTAAGCAGACTCTCGTCTCGACATCGACAAACCACTCGGAAATCATCGCTTTGTATGAAGCATCTCGTGAATGTGCATGGCTCCGAAGAATGGTCCACTACATCCAGAAGTCATGTGGCTTGAACATTGAGCAAAGTCCCACGATCATTTATGAAGATAATGCAGCTTGTGTTGCCCAAGCACAGATGGGTTATGTGAAGAGCAATCTCACGAAGCATATCAACCCCAAGTTCTTCTATGCTCACGAATTGCATAAGATGAACGAGATTAAGATATTGCATACTAAGTCATGTGAAAATCTCGCAAATTTGTTCACTAAATCACTCCCAGCATCTACCTTTGAAAGGTGCGTAAAAGGGATTGGGATGATGAGACTTAGAGAAGTGCAGATTTCAGGGGGAGATATTTCACATACTCCCACATGAATCTCGAACATGAATTATGAATACCCAACATGAATCTTGAAGATTAGCAATTGAAGTTTGGGTGAATTGTACTCTTTTCCTTAGCAAGTTTTTCATGAAGTTTTCTTGCATAAGGTTTTAATGAGGCAATTCGTGCAACATAGTAAGCGTATGCTATGTACTCTTTCTCCAAGTATTTTTCCCACTGGGTTTTTCTGGAGTTTTAATGAGGCATATGCATCTCGCGGCAAAGGGCCCATGGGGAGTGTTGGGAAACCATGTGGCCCAATGAAAAGCCCACGATGGTCCCTTAGCCGAAACCCTAGGCGACTACTATATAAGGAGGAGGGGGGTCCCCCGTATGTACAAGCAATCAGAAAGCAATAAAGTATTATGTCGCTGTTCTCCCTAAACACGTGTCTCTCTCTCTCTGTTCTCCAATTCAGATCTGTTCGGGAACCCCGGACTATTAGATAGCGAGGTTCCTTAACACATATATTTATTGCTAGAAAGATTACAGGATACTCCATGCCTTTGATCTACAAAGGATTGAGCGTAGATTACAATATATGCGATTTGGTATCTATGACTACTCGACTGGTCCTTATGTAGTTGACGAAGGAGTGGCAGTTGGCAACGTACAAGAAAACGTCTCACGATGCTTGGACATAACGCACATGATCCGGTGTTGGCTGGGTCAATCGGTTGTTGTAAGTGGCACATCCCCGCTTCAGTCGATCGTCAAGTTTGGGAGTAGTTATTAGCATAGAGATAAAAAAAAGTTGTTATTTGCCTGTTTTAATCCGGTATGTGATTCCACTACAACAAAATGGGTTATATTAGACACCTCATCACTGACTCCTTTTTACAAAAATCGTTAGAGATGAGTCTCGGGCACATCACAACGGTTTTTGGCTAAAACCGTTTGTGATGAGGAGCACATGATAGACGATTTTAGACAAAAACCATTTGTGATTACCATTTCTAGTAACTAAGAACAGATAGTCCCGACCTTCTCTGTATTTTTAGGGTTTCCCGAGCTATTTTTGAGGTGGCTGCAATTGAGAGGTGATCTGGTGGAAAAGACCCTGGATTTGGAGGTTGCCGGGGCCCGAATATGCAAATCCGGAGCCTCTGTGTATTCAGCACTAGTCCAGAACCACGCTAGTGCATACAGGCTCAACATTGATAAATATCACAATCATACTCAATGATATCATAATAAAGACTTGATCAAATTTAATATAACTATTAGATGACCTTATGGTCCACCTTACATGATTACGCCTCACATGGTTGGAGGACCGAAATGGCGATCAGAGGGGGGGTTAAATGATCCCAAATAAAAATTTTCCCACTCTAAATGATTCAACCAAACCCACAGACAATCCAATCAAAAGGGGCAAATGAAATGGAGGAAATTTTCCTGCAAGTCTGGTATGACCTGGTTGAATCTGGTAGCATCGGCATCCGGTATGATGAAAGATAGAAATGGCAATCAGAGGGGGGGTGAATGATCCCAAAAAAAATTTCCCCCACTCAAAGTACTCCAAACAATCTCGCAATAAAAATCTAAAACACCCAAAGATTTTTTTTCAAACTGGTGCTTCTCAGATTCGCACACCCTCTAAAACCCGAACAACTAGACAACTATGTGTACCCCTAACTTACATGGTTCAGAACCACGAACCATGTTAGGAATGTTTTAATCACAATCCTGGTTGTCAAGTGATCAAACAAAAAGGAATCAATTCAAACTTTTTCTCTAAAAGAGATAAACCTAAAAACAACAAAGTCTCTTTTTAGAAAAGTAAATGCAGATTTTCTAGGAATTGCTCTCACATGGAGCAGGTGGTTGGTGAGTTTCTGTTGCTCTAAAGTTTTTGGGAATTTTTTCCCTATGAGCAGTAGAGTCGTGAAACAGTCCACAAAAAATCACATTAAAAAGCTTTGTATAATAGACATGGAAAATCAACTATTATAGATAGTCAGGAACTTCGACCAGAAAGTTTGAGGTTCGATTTTACTTCATAGCGCTCAAATGGTGTAACCAATGGACTCACAAATTTTTCTAGAGATGGATATATGAGTCATGCACCTTCTCCAATAAGAATCACTCAAAAAGGATTTTTCTAAAAATCAAAGACTGACTGCTGCGCGAAGAACAAGTATGGACAGAATGACAACTTGATAGAAAACTTGATCTTTAGTCTATCCTAGGGTGCAAGAGAAGTGTAAAAACCATATAGACACCCTCAAGACATCTTAGAACAATAGCATTTAGAAGGAGGGGAGGCAAATCCAAATTGTGAGAAAGTAAATTGCTAGAATGTAAATGCGAGAAAGTAAATTGCTGAATTAAATTGCGTAAAGTAAAGACATAATGTAAATGCGCAATTTAAATTCACAACAAGGTAAAGAAAATTTTTGTATTTTTTGGATGGAAGGTTTACAAAGCCTCACTTGATGTGGGCAAAGCTCACAGGAGCAACTCAAACCTTCAAGGGGGGAAGGCTACCCCCCACCCCTAATTATACAACTCTTGGACCACCTACCACCCTTGGATGAGCCTCTAAACCCTAGAGCATCCATCAAGGGCTAGGATTAACCCACTCAACCAGCCATTCAAGGGTTCACTCAAAACCCACAACACAAATGGGTTTTCTTGCACGGTTCTCAAAGCACACTAAATAGACCCGCTAACCTATCAACTAGACCAAGATCCAATGGTCCTCATTGATCCACGTAGCGCCTAGCTAGCATCTCATCCGTTCCTTGTCTTCACGGCTTGCCACGACTCCGTCTCTGATCATCTTCCGGCGATCACCAACCGTTTGGACCTTCGATGCTCCTCACCTAGTCCCGGTCATCCTTCGCCTCACCATGATCTAGCATCATCGACCTGCAACCATCAAAAACAAGGAAACTCCTCACATAGCAATGCCCACAAAGATATGCAAGAAATTCAACAAAGTCCACACTTTGAAATTCATTTTTGTTCGTTCTGGCCGGTGCTACCGCCCTTAGGCCAGTAGCACCGCCCATGGTGGACCAGTGCTACCGCACTCATGTCGGTAGCACTGCATTGCACAAATATTAGAGAACACCCCTCTTTGGAATTTTCACACCGCTCCAAAGTCCGGTGCTACCGCTCACCTGGTAGCACCAGGCTTCCATGGCCGGTAGCACCGCCCGGCCAAAAACCCGAAATAATGCCCTCTCTGGATCTTCCACACCGCACTCCGGTCTGGTGCTACCGTTCGCCCGGTAGCACCGGTAAAACAGAGAAGACCTCAAATTGGTTCTATTTGAAAATCAAATTCAAATCAAACTCAAACAAGAGCAACCCAAGCTCAAATTTAGTCAAATACTTATCACAAATCTGGGTAGACCTCCACATAGTTCTTCAATCTCCCCCTTGATGAGTATATTGACAAACACAACAAAAGGCATATGTTTTGAGTTTGAAGAGGATGAAGAAGAAAGCAATTTTTAGTTGCATAGTCAAACTTGGTCCAAAGATAAGAATTCAGATCATGACCAAGTTGATAAAAGGGTTTTTGGAGCTAAAACTAAATCTTCTTGAGTTTAATTTAAGAAAGAGCAAGGTTTCAACAAAAAGAAAACTCTAAAATCCAACAATACATGTCAAATATGATTATGAGATTATGATCCAAAAAAAATAGTAGCATAGTTTTACAAAGATCATAATAACCAAATAAGCATTCACATTTTTATCTTTTTAGTGAAGCCTTTTCTACGTTTTCTCCCCCTTTTGGTAATATAGGCATCAATTCTTTTT
The DNA here is from genome assembly GCA_036346275.1 of Otatea glauca. Lineage (NCBI taxonomy): Eukaryota > Viridiplantae > Streptophyta > Magnoliopsida > Poales > Poaceae > Otatea > Otatea glauca. The sequence goes on along the minus strand of CM070715.1, from coordinate 45,524,793 downwards.
ATGTATGCATGAAATGCAATCTAAAGAGCTTTGAAGATTATCCAATTAATCAAAATGAAAAGATATTACACCAAGCTTGTCAATTTCAGAATATGACTAAACTAAGACATGTCCAAGACCAATACATTTTATGAAAAAGCTTAGTTTACAATATTTCATTTTAGCATGATTTGACAAGTGCTAAACTTAGCAAAGTTTCAAAGCTAGAAGCAAAACCACTCAAGGATCAAATGAAAAACCTAGAGTTCAACCTACTCAACACTTTGGGGAATTTTGAAGTGCATATAAGGTCGTTCAAACTCATTTTTCAATTTATGCAAATTTTCTTTAAGACTTTGAAAAACATAGCGGGGTGCAAATGTTTGACATTATTTGTATTCTTTACCCACTTATGTGTTTGATATTTGCATTTTTTTATTTTATTGATTGACTCAAGCCATTTTTGATCATCTCAAGAGTAACTCTTAAGAGAATGATCTTGGTCATACACAATATATTCCAAATTCATCCCAAATGCAATGGGAAGCAGTCTTGTGAATATAAAATGTTGAGATCAATTTTGCACAAAAGAGTCAAATATTTTTTTAATTTTCAATTTAGGACATATGAGCAATTCTGAAGGACTCAAATATGGATCAAACAAATTTCACCCAATTTGCTATAGGGACTCTAGAGAAATCCAAAATTTCACAATTCATGGTAAAAACCCCTAGAGAAGAAACTTAGTAAGTAAAAGTAACATGTTTCATCAAGTTTTCATTTAAGGCTTTCAAATTTTTAGATTTTAATAAGCTTAGCACGATAAATGGACTTGGACATATCTAAGCTAGTGATTTTCTTCAAAAGATATAGCATGATGTATTTCATGAAGATTGAGTCAATTGCATAATACACAAAGCTCATAAAACAGAAAATGCAGTCTAAATGCAATGCATGAACAGATTCCCAAACTCCCCCTCAACAAATGAATTAATTTTAAGCTCAAATCTGGTTAAAGTTGAGTTATTATCAAGATTAGGCATAAAGAAAACCCAAATGAACTCAATAACAACCAGAAAAATAGAATGAGGAGGAGTCGAGAAACTGCAAAACTGGATGGCTATAGAGCATAGGAAAGATAGAAGAGACTCACTACAGCTCAGACTCGCTCTTATCTTCCCCAGTGACTGACATAGGGAGTTGACTTTAGATCCCAACTAAGGAGTGCACACAGACCCTTTGTGGAATATAACAACCCAAGTGTCTTCATAACCGGCCCAGAAGTGCCTGAGGGAGAGACAGGGCCGAGCGGAAGGCCCAGGGGATAAGCTCCACGCCAAGCCTTGCTGCCGTGCACAAGGAGATATATCCTAGAGGCAGTTGAACAAATATTTAGATATAAGAGATATGATTGTAATCCGAGTTGTTAGCAGGATAAGATAAAGATGTAAACTCTATCCTGTAACCGATTAAAATCCAATAACCGATCGGAATCTCTTAACCGATTAGGACTCTGTAAACCGCCCCACCCCCATTATATAAGGGAGAGGGCGAGCAACAACAGGGGAACGAGCAATCTTAGATCCAAGAGATCCAAATAATCCCAGCATACAGGACTAGGGTATTACATCCTCCGTCGAGGGCCTGAACCTATCTAAACCTTTGTCTTGTGTGACCTTCGAGTTTTAGATCTAGCGCCTGCCCCATAAATTCATTGCCGACCACAAAAGTCGACAGTTGGTGTGCCAGGTAGGGGGAGAGCTATAATCTTTTCCTTCAAACTCGATGGCAGCAATCAGCGGAATCATCACCACCTTCATCTCCGCCCAGGCTTTCTGCTTTGGAAACCTGGACTTCGTCATAGATGCACTCGGATAACTTGTTTGCCTAGACCTAAACCAGATCCAATCTGGTGAAGATTAGGTCGACCCATCTCAGGTTTGCCACTCCGACTCGGTCAGTGAACCAGTCGGCGTCTTGAGGAATTGCTACAATCTTCGTGGCATCTTCGCAATAGAAGAGCAAAAACCGATCTCCAACACCAACAAGAGATTCAAGAAGCCGCGGAGGAAGATCGCCTTCTTCGTAAGGCTAAGGAGGCACAAGCACGATCGCTTCGATCTCGCGGCCGCAATGTCCACGAGGACATCCTACAATCAAAATTGGGAGACCAAGTTGTCTTCCATACACCGCTGCAGAACGTCGTCGCCTCCAAGACGCTTCTCGACACGCTGGACCCAACGATTGCATCTAATATCCCGACTGCCCTGATCGTGGCCCAGATCAAGGCCATGGTGACGACAGCAGCAATTCAGCAGAATCAGGAAAAGCCGGTAGGACAAGCACACTCGCGGTCCCACACGGCTACTCGCGTCGCTAGCGATCGGATTGCTACGGTCGAATCTGGCGATCGGCACCCACACAACGATCGGAGGCGCCGCGAGAATCTCAACCGCGATCTCCGCCAAGATATCACAGCCATACGGCAAGAGCGGGACGAGGAAGAACGACGCTGGCGCTACGACGACCACAAACGTTTTGGTACCGGCCACGATCGACGAAGTGATCAACGGTACGACGACTGCAACGACCATAGAGACCATCACCGCCAGGGTTGGAACAACAACGACGATCGCCGAGTCATGGGCTCGCTGCGCCGAACTCCACCCTAACGCGTTGATGACAATCGTCGAGCCAGAGGCTCGCCATGCCGGACTCCCCCTCATCATGACGACAGATCCATCGACGGAATCCGAGCGTTCACTTCTCGGTTACGCCGAGTAATATGGCCCGAAGGTTTCAACCCAAAGGGCATCATTAAGTTTGACAAGGATCGAGATCCGAAAGCTTGGCTGCAGGTCTATGCCCTGGCGGTTAAAGCGACTGGGGGCAATCAAAACGTGATGGCAAATTATCTGCCAGTCAATCTCACCCCTTCAACTCAATCATGGCTCACAGGACTTCCTGCAAACTTGGTGGACTCCTGGAGCGATCTTTGCGATCAATTTATCGCGAACTTTCAACAAACCTATGAGAGGCCTGGCACCCTATGTGACCTATATCAGCTTCACTAGAAGAAAGACGAAATGCTGAGAGATTTCATTCGGCGTTTCATGCAGAAGAAAAACACCATCAGGGATGTATCTGATGTAGTGGTGGTATGACCTTTGAGAAAGGGTTGTGATTACGATCGATCAAGAAAATATCTAGGAAACCACCGGCCTCCGTAAAGGAGATGTTTGCATTGACTGACCGCTATGCCACGGCCTCAGACGCCCTGGCCGAGCGCCAAGAAGATCGCCCGCAATAGAAGAACAAAGGCGACAAGCCCGAGTCCTCCAAGTACAAAGACAAAAAACAGAAAGGCGAGGAGCTAGTTGCAGTAGTAGAATACAACCGGCCCCGAGAAACATGGAGGGAGGCGCCCGATTACAATACTGTCATGGATGCGACCTGTCCTTTCCACCCTAAGGGAAAGCACGCCGCCAAACACTGCTTTACCCTGAAGCGTTTTGCGCGTGAAAGCAACAAGCAACCGGCTCCAGCGAAGGATGAGGCTGCCAAGAAGAAAGACCCTCCCGGCGAGGACGATTACCAAGAACCCGAGCACGAGCTGAACTACATATACGGGGGCTCCACCGGATATGAGTCCAAGCGGAATCAAAAGCTTACCGCTCGGGAGATCAATGCGGTGGAACCGGCAACCCCCCAGTATCTAAAGTGGTCTGAAGTCCCGATCACCTTCGACCGCTCGGATCACCTCAACCGAGTTCTACATCCGGGTAAGTATCCTCTAGTGCTCGACCCTGTTATTTGCAATGTAAAGCTCAAGAAAGTCTTGATTGATGCAGGGAGTGGACTCAACGTCTTGTTCGCCAAAACCTTCGACGACATGAACGTCCCCCGCTTCGAGCTAAGGCCGAGCTCACAGCCGCTCCACAGGGTGATCCCTGAGGCGTCTTCGTTTCCACTCGGGCAGATTGCTTTGCCCATCACCTTCGGTACCAAAAACAACTATCGGACCGAGTATATAAATTTTGAGGTAGCGGATTTCGAGACAGCGTATCACGCTATCTTGGGAAGGCCTGGTCTGGCTCGGTTCATGGCCATCCCGCACTACACCTATTTGGTGATGAAGATGCCGGGACCCAAAAGCGTCATCACGGTTCGTAGTGACATCAAGTGATCTTTGGAATACGACTGAGAGAACTATGAACTTCTTTGAAATTGCGAGAGGCAACCGCGAAGGAAGAATATCGAGAGGCTGCCACATTGCAGGAAGAAGGCGACATCCCATCCAAGAAGTAGGCCACGTCAAGGGTAAAGCCTGACGAAGGAACCAAGATAATTATTCTCGACTCATCTAACCTATCCAAAACGACACTGATCGGGATAGGGCTCGAGGATAAATAGGAAGGCATGCTCGTCACTTTCCTCGAGGCTAACAAGGACATCTTTACCTGGAAACCATCCGACATGCTGGGTGTTCCTAGGGAGGTGATCGAGCATTCTTTACACGTCGATGAAAAGGCAAAGCCAATCAAGCAAAGACTCCGGCGGTTCGCTCCAGATCGTCGGAACGCCATCAAACAGGAGATCACCAAGCTATTAACTGCAGGTTTTATCAAAGAAGTGTATCATCCCGAGTGGTTGGCGAACCTGTACTAGTTCAAAGAAGAATAAAACTTGGCGCATGCGTTGACTATCTTGATCTCAATAAGGCATATCTGAAGGATCTATTCGGGCTACCTCGAATTGATCAGGTGGTTGATTCAACCGCCGAGTGCGAGATCCTGAGTTTCCTCGATGCCTACTCAGGGTACCACCAGATTTGCCTAAAGGCGGAAGATTATATCAAGACTTCATTCATCACGCCCTTTGGGGCCTTTTGCTATACCACGATGTCGTTCGGGTTGAAAAATTTGGTGCAACGTATCAGCAGCATAATCAATGGTGTTTTCACGCCCAACTTCGGACGCAATGTGGAGGCATATGTGGACGATATCGTGGTAAAGACTCGGGAGAGGAGGGACCTTATCGCCGACCTAACCGAGACGTTCAAAAGTCCAAGGACTTTCAGCATGAAGCTTAATCCCGAGAAGTGTGTTTTCGGAGTATCTTCGGGAAAACTGCTTGGTTTTATCGTATCCCAACGAGGCATTGAGGCCAATCCAGAAAAGATCAAGGCCATATCAAATATGGAACCGCTGACTTGCCAAAAGGACGTCCAGAAGCTTACAGGGTGCATGGTCGCTTTTCGGCGAGTTTATTTCCGACCGGGTATCGAGGTATGCCATTCTTTAAACTCCTCAAGAAGCAGGACAAGTTCCAATGGACGCCTGAGGCACAGCAAGCATTTGAAGATTTGAAGACCTTCTTAACGACACCCCCGGTCTTGGTTTCATCGATGCCAGGGGAACCTCTATTACTTTACATCGCGGCAACGACTCACGTAGTCAGCGCTGCAATCATCGTAGAAAAGGAGGAGCTGGGTCACGTGCAGAAGATCCAACACCCGGTCTATTTCATCAGCGAGGTCCTGAGTGATTCTAAGGTGCGGTATCCACAAGTGCAAAAATTATTATACGCCGTACTTCTTACATCTCGCAAACTCAAGCACTACTTCCAAGTGCATACTATTTCGGTGGTCACTTCCTTACCAATACGAGATATACTTCACAACCAAGAGGCCACTAGGAAAATTGCAAAGTGGGCAATCGAGCTTGGAGATTTTGATATCCTATTCAAGCCTCGCACAACCATAAAGTCTCAAGCACTCGCCGACTTTACTGCTGAGTGGACAGAACTTCAAAACCCGGCGATCGTCAAGGAACTCGAGTATTGGACGATGTACTTCGATGGTTCCCTCATGCTCAGCGGCGCGGGGGCTGGTATAGTGCTCATATCACCAAGTGGAGAACGGTTGAGGTACGCTCTTCAAATACTTTTTCTCGTGTCGAACAATGCCGCCGAGTACGAGGCACTCATCCATGGGCTCCGTATCGCCATATCACTCGGTATCCGACGTTTGACGGTTCGCGGAGATTCAATGCTCATGGTCAATCAGGTGCAAAAAGAATGGTCCTGCATCGAAGACAACATGGCTGCCTATTGCAAGGAGGTACGCAAGCTAGAAGGCAACTTTGACGGCTTGGAACTTGTTCATGTGCTCCGTCGGGACAATGAAGCAGTCGACGAGCTAGCAAAAATGGGATCCGGCCGGACCACAGTGCCCGTGGGAGTATTCGTCGAAGAAATTCATAAACCCACAATAAGCACTCGGCCAAAGTCGAACATCCCAGTGTAGAAGAACGTAGAGGCAGAAGTCCTGATCATTACCCCCGATTGGACAGCTCCGTATCTGGACTATTTGACGAAGGACGAGCTACCCAAAGAACGCATGCAGGCCGAACGATTAATGCGCCGAAGCAAGAGCTATGTGGTAACCAGGGAAGAACTCTATCGCAAGAGCTCCTCTGGTGTACTACGACTGTGCATATCAGAACAAGAAGGAAGGTATCTTCTCAAAGAAATCCACTCGAGAATTTGTAGGAATCACGCGGCATCAACAACCCTAGTCAGCAAGGCTTGTCGTCAGGGATTTTTCTGGCTGATTGATATCACTGATGCAGAGGACATCGTCCGGACATGCGAAGGATGTCAATTCTTTGCGCGATAGGTAAACAAACTGGCACAGGAACTACAGACCATCCCAATCACCTGGCCATTTGCGGTCTGGGGGCTTGACATGGTGGGACCTTTGAAGAAGGCTCAAGGTGGTTACACTCATCTCTTCGTGGCCGTCGATAAATTCACCAAATGGATTGAGGCCAAGCCAGTCGCCACAATCACAGCCGCAAAGGCCAAAGAATTCTTCCATGAAATCATGGTTAGATTCGGCGTACCAAACCGAATCATCACGGATAACGGCACCCAATTCAGAGGTGGCATATTTCAAGACTGGTGCGGTGAACTCGGCATAAAAATTTGCTTTGCATCAGTAGCACACCCCTGAAGTAATGGGCAGGTTGAACGAGCCAACGGCATGGTGCTACAAGTCCTAAAGGCAAGGATTTTTTATCGTTTCAGACCATACGCCACTCGGTGGGTCAAAGAATTGCCTTCGGTACTCTGGGGGCTGCGAACCATCCCTAGCAGAGCAACCGGGCAGTCACCTTTCTTCCTGGTGTATTGCTCAGAGGCGGTCCTCCCCACCGAGTTAGAATTCGGATTCCCGCTGGTTCGGAGCTATGAGGAGGTCACTTCGGAAGAAAGCTGGCTAGAAAAACTCGACCGACTGGAAGAAGCCAAGGACATTGCAACAATTCAGTCGGCAAAGTACCTTCAGGGCTTACGTCGCTATCACGGTCACAATGTAAGGAGCCGCGCATTTTCCAAAGGAGATCTGGTCCTTAGAAAGAATCAGAAATGCGAGCATAAGCTCTCCCCAAGCTGGGAGGGCCCTTACATCATCGATGAGGTGATACGTCCTGGGGCTTATAAGCTCAAGCGTGAAGACGGCACAATTGTCAACAACACCTGGAACATAGAACAACTACGTCATTTTTTCACTTGAACTCTGTAATTTAATTGCTTCTTTATGAATGAATGTTCACTCTTAAAGTTGTTATCGTATAATCTTCTCGAAAATTATGCGTCTGAGTGCTTCGCTCCTACGAATTTTAAGACTCTGAGACATGCGTCATGAACCATACCCCAGAGCCAGGGGGCTGAACTAGTTGAACATGATATTTAAGATGTCAAAACTACTCGGATGGCCTCATCGAGCATAGCAGCATATTTAAAGAAAAATGCAAGGTCAAAGAAACACTTTCAAATATTTGTTCACAGGTCCAAGGTTTTTGCGGCAGCCGAAGAAGCATCCTTAACTTCCTCCCAGAGTTCGGCGGCCTGGTCTTCATCCACATTGTAGGCATAGCCATCTTTAATGGCTTCAAGATCCAATCGGGGATAAAGCGACTTGGTGATTGCCAGAGCCTAGCTAGCACCGTTGGTCGTTGTTTCTTTTAAGAGTCTCTTAAGCTCCTTGGGGGCTTCCTCCAATTGGGAGATAACGTAGTCCCTACTGAGTGGCCTCTCGCCTCCGGGATAAAGCAACCTCAACAATGGCTCAGAGGCCTCGCGAAGCTTAGCACAAGATATTTCAAGGGCCTCGACTTTCTCGTTATAAGCGGCGTATTGCGCCCGCGCCTTGAACTTGTGGTCTGCAAACAAAACAGATTATTAAGAAAAACCAAGAAGACAACGAAGTCAAGGGAGGGCCAAGTTGCTGAGCGTACCTTCTAACTCCTTCTCCGATTTCAAGTTGGAGGCCTCCGAGGCCTTAAGTTGCTCTTGGAGTTTTGCAATAGTAGAATCCCGGACTGACACGGAGATAAGGAAATCAAAAGACCAGACGATTAAACGAGAGCACGGGATGGTCCATGAATTATCTACCTCGAAGGGAGCCAACAACGTCTAGCTTCTCTTGCCACAGGATTTTCTTTTCTTCCCGCAAGGCCTGGCCTTCGGACAGAAGATCTTGGAGCTTGGCTGCATGTCTAGCTTTGATCTGCTCTAAGTCAGCCAGATATTCCTGGCGCATCCTAACCTCCAAAAGCATCTTTTGGAGGTATTTGGACTTTTTCACAGAGCGTTCTCCCAATTTCTGTAACCATCACAGGGAAAGGTGACAACATGCTAACCGTCACAAGCAAGAAGGTGACAAGAGCAGTGAAAATATTACTCGGCCCAGGCGAGCACAAGCGGTGGCGTGACTATAAAAGTCATTCCTTTCTTTCTCCTCTGCCGGGTCGTCGAGGGACTTCAAGCCGTCTTCCTCATCAACCCACGCGGTTTGCATTATGAGTTAGGGGCGAGCAAGAGTCGGCGGATCTCGGAGGATCTCTTCTACCTAGGGGGATGGACGGGAGACGGGCTCTCGAGCAGCGGGACCCGATGCCGAAGCACGGGGTGTCGATGAAGGCGGCTATGTTTCAGTGGGCGCCCCTGTATCTGCAGGTGAGGCAGATTGCGGGGCCTCCTCAACTAGGTCAGGTACGTCCTGGGACTCTGTTCCCTCAGGGGCCCCAGATGGTGTCTCGATGGGAGTATCATAAGAAGGATTCCTATAAGAAGAACGATCAGTGAATAAGCTGGCAAAATGCGTCGAATAAGAGTCAATGGGACATCCAACCAGTCGGGCTTTTTTATCCTCATCGTGGGTTTCTTTCGAGTGGCAGAACCACTTCCGGAGGGACCAGTCGGGGCGCTATGATCTGGAACCCTGGGCTGCTCCCAAATGCTCGAGTCACTCGGAGTTGGACTCGGTTGTACCACGGGCTTATGTGGAAGGGGAACTAAAGGCACCGGGGCTTGTGTTGGCGGTTCTTGAATTTTGGGACCACCAATCGGGCGCCGAGGCTACGGAGGGTCCTTGATAATCATTTTCTTCCCCTTCATGGCGGCCGGGTCTCCGTCTTGGGAGCTTGCAGGTCATTTCCAGTGGGCGCTCTTATGTACAGGAATTTCTGGGAGAGGCGCGTCACTAAAGAAAGCCATTCGATCCTGAAAAGGAGTATTAAAACTGTTAAAAGTCATTCAGAGACGAATGTGGAAGTCTATCAGCTAAACTTTCTTACCTCCGGAGGAGGATTTGATGCAGTAAAGGACTTTGGACATCTGGCGGTGGACATCTCTATGCTTGGGACAAAAAAGTTGCCTACCCGAGCATATACCTGCTCCTTCGACGCTGCTTCGGGCAGTTCCCGGGTCGGATCGACCCTTCCTTCAAATTCATATCCCAGAATATCGCCAGCATTCTTTAATTTATCAATCAGCACCAAGAGAACCTGCAACTGATCCATATCACCAGCATTGGGAACAGATGTCCAAGAAAGGGACACCTTAGGCCGGTGCCCGACAAAAGAAGGGAGAGCAGGATCAGGATTGGCACAATAGAACCATTCCTGGTGCCAACCTTTATTTGAAGATTTGAAGGGAATGGCAAAGTAGGTTTTCTTTAATCCTTCCCGCAATTGAAATCCGGCTCCCCCAATTACCTTGGGGTCACTTTTTGAGGGATAAAGCTTTAAAAGGTAAAAGTAGCGAAAGAGATTGGAATGAGGGCAGATGCCCAAGAATGCCTCGTAGAGGTGAACGAAGATGGAGATTTGCAGGATAGAATTGGGATTCAAGTTCACTAATTCAATACCATAGAAAAAGAGAAGACCGCGAAGAAAAGCACAGGCAGGAAGGCCCAGCCCACGTTGGAAGAAAGATTCGAAAACCAAAATTTCTTCAGAACGAGGGGTAGGGATGGATTCACCTGCGGCTGGTTGTGCGGAAATTAAAGTCAAGGCTGGAAGAACCCCGTCATCCGCCATGGACTTCAACCACTCTTCCGTCGTTATCGAGGTGGTCCAATCTTGGGGCAAAGGTAGCGAGGAGGTGTCTTTGGAAGAATGAGAAGACATTTTCGGAGGAAAGATCAACGACAGCGCAAAAATGCGAGCGCAGGAACAGTTAACCCTAGCGTTGAAGAAGTCGGAGAGATAGGGAAGCAAAAGGGGCAGGAGTGTGCAGCGGAAAAAATGAACCATCGATCAATGCACGGCTTAGTCTTAAAAGGAGGAAAAATTAGGTTTTCGTTGAGTCAGCGGGAAAAGGATTGCAGAATGCCTAACCCTGCTCTATGCCTCGTGATGATTCGCTAGCTCGTCGTCCTGACATACGAAGGCAGTCATGGTTTGACCAAGTCATATTTGGGACACGTTGCTCCCCACGGTGGGATGTTTAACCACTTATCGAACTAAGCGGGACGTAGGTATCCTCCAGTTTGGATTAAAAATATCTTCTTGTGATATACCCCACGTTGGGTCACTAGTTGGTTATCGCATGGCGGAATCATATATCACGGGTTGAGCCTGATAAGGCACGGTTCCAATGGTATGCCCCAAGATGGGTCGATAAGCTGTGCATCGTAATAAACGAGTACGGATACCGTTCAGATAAACCTTGATATGTCCCAAGATGGACCAGAGCTATATCCTACACCAGTCGGATATAGGTATCACTCGGCCATGAGCCATGAAAATCCTGATACGCTCCAAGTCGAGCCTAAGCTATATCCTATAGTAGTCGAATATGGGTATCACTCGGCCAAGAGCCACGTAAATATGATACGCTCCAAGTCGAGCCTAAGCTATATCCTATAGCCGTCGGATATGGGTATCACTTGGCCAAGAGCCATGTAAATATGATACGCTCCAAGTCGAGCCTAACTTATATCCTACAGCAGTCGGATATGGGTATCACTCGGCCAAAAGCCACGTGAATATGATATGTCCCAAGTCGGACCAGAACTATATCCTACAGCAGTCAGATATAGGTATCACTCGGCCAAAAGCCGCGCAAATCTTAGTATGCCCCAAGTTGGACCTAAGATATATCCTGCGACAGTCGGATATGGATATCACCCGACCAAAGATCCATGCAAGCTTTGATATACCGCAAGTTGGGTCTAAGCTATGTCTAACGACAGTCATAGATATCACTCGGAAGGTTTTTCTTTATTATATAAATTCCCCAGGCACTGTATTTGGGAAAAGACTCTTACATTTACAGGAGTATTATACTTCTCCGCGGCGCACACGACCAATGTAAGGACCCGAATCCACTGATTTGAACCCACTGTGTTTACCGCACTATTCCCAGGATCAACGCTAGTGCACACAGCTCAACATTGGTACATATCACATCATACTCAACGATAATAGAATAATAGTTCATTCATTGATATAACTAAACGTATCATCTTATGACCAACTTACATTATTAAGCCACGCAGGGCAAAACTGAAAATATAAACTAATAATTAAGCAGCGGAAAGTAGAAACGTAGATAGCTCACCAGGTCACCACAGGCAACCGACAAGGCTCGGACCCTAATGACTCGTGTCTTCCTGGACTTCATCTTCCAACACAGGTGTAGATTCCTCAACTGTTGATTATTGTTGTTTGGCAAGGGTGAGTACTTAAAGCACTCAACAAGTTGTGCACATAATGCAATTCTATGTATCTATATGTAAGGCTTATTCCAATGGATAGGCTATCATGGCTATTTTGCAATAAGCGACATTTATGAACAAATCTGATAAATAGATTGTAAAGAATGTAAAACAAATAACAATAGTAAATAAATTCAGGATTTCTCAAGTAAACCAAGTTTCCAATCCTAAGTCAAATTTTACCTTCCATATGGCATTCCGCCATCCCAACCATGTTGTCCAATTAATTAAGCTAACCCTTAATCGTAATTCCGAGCATTGCTCAATACATGAGCACGGCTATCCGAATAGTTTCACACTCTGCAGAGGTTATGCACTTTACCCACGTGATACAACCAAACACCACCAAGGCGAGTGATTATAACAAAGCCTTTACAGTGCTCTGGCTTAACCCGATACTATCCGCTAAGGTTTCAACACTGGTGGGACTGGTTACCACATCCAGGGCCCCCCTCTTGCGCCATGTGAATTACACCATAACTCGGGAACTCACACCGACCACGATAGTACCAAAATTAAGACATTGCAATTTACTCAGCTAGGCTGGCCCATACCAGACATGTGGTTGCATGATTGACTCAGGTCAAAGGCTTGCAAGGTTAAGTCCTTAGTGTGATCGAGGCAAGACATCCACATACCATCTGCCCATCGGGCCCACCTTGGCCTCCTCGCCCCTTGTCACTTGCCCCAATCTAAATTATCATCACCCAGTTGATTACCAAGCACCACGTGCCATCAACAATTCAACATCGTTGCGTGACATGACTCGTCACAACAACTCAATCTCATCGTGTGATCCCATATGACACACAAGTTCATAACATTGTTCCATATTCCATTAATCAAGATTAATTATCAATGATTCTGATACATGTGATGACGTGGCACGGCTAAGCAACTAATGCGGTCTAAACCTCCAATGCTGATCATAATTACTAATCAACTATATTAAACCAATCTAGGGTGACAATGGATCATGGCATACAATGACAAGGTAGGGTATAGATCAATCTGGTATATTAGCTAAGCCCAATCTAGTTTGAAACAATTGTATATTTGAAACATATGCAATAGGGTAAAACAAATATAGCAATTTTATAAACATGGGTTCAACATGATCAAAGCACAACTTGACTTGGAATAGGTCCTGATCTTGATCTGAAGCTTGCTCTTGAGTTGCTTGATCTTCCTCCGAAGCGTCACACAATTCAACGTCTACGCGTACCGAAGGAGAAAAGCAAATAAATACCAAAACAGAGAGCAATTGAACTCCAAACATCAAATAAAATTCACCATTAAATTTATCTCAATTTTACAAATTTTTAGAAATTTGAATCACTCAAATCCGAGTTAAATTGCAAAAGATATAGCCTTTTGAAGTTTGAAATAAATACTGAAATTAGAAAATCAGAAATTCGGAATTAACAGATTTATTTTTAAAACGAAAACTGATTTATTGCGTCATCATGACGTCAGCATGACGCCAGCGCTGAACCGGACCAATCAGAAGCCGACGCGTGGCCTCGGTGCATAGACCTGGTCCACGAGACCTCCTCTGGTCCACCGTGAACCCGGCGCACGACGCCTCGATGCTTGCGCCCGACACGCGGCTGGTCACGATTGGTTGCAGCGACGGCGCGATCTTGAGCGCACGAGTTTGATCGGACGGCTACCGATCTCACGCGACGTGGCCGCACACCCGCCGCGGGATCTAGATCTAACGGTCAGCGCTTACCAAAGACGCGTTCATCGTTCACGCGCCGGCGTGGCACGATCTTGACCCTTCACTTTGGAGATCCAGCGGCTTCCAAAGCTTCAGCGTGGCGATGGCGGCGGCGGCGCAACTCCACCGGACGTGAGAGCGAAGACCTCGGCTCTGGCGTTCGGCGATGAAACGGCGACAATTCCTCACGGATCCGACGCGGCGCGGTTTGGCGATCTCGATGGCGGCACTGGGACGGCGAAAGATCAGCGGCGCGCGAAACCGAGCGAAACCACCACGGCAAGGACCTTCACTCCGCGAGCTCTCTTGTGCGAGCAGCGGCGACCACGAGCCTCGGGCTTTGGAAAGATCGCGGCGCGGTGAGGAGTTCCGTGCCGCGTCGGCGCCTTAAATAGGCTGACGGAGGGCGTGTCGGCCGGACTCGAAGACGGCTCGTGGCGGCGGACTCGCGGCGACTTCGGAAACGACGCGGCTTCATCCGGGGCGCCCACGCGTCGCTCAATCAACGGCCACTGGCGCTTCGGCGACTTGGCGAGATCTCACTATTTGGTCTCGATCAATGGTCAGGATTTCTTAGGTTTAGGGGTTTGGCCGAAACAGGCCGCACGGGCTATCTGGGCCGCACACGCTTTTCGAAAGGTTTTTTATTTAAAATAATTCCAGAAATTCATTTAATTTGTTTTAGGCAATAAAATAATCAGGAAAAATCCAAAAAAAAATCTCAAAAATACTGTGAGACATTGTGGACTCAAATAAAATATTTTTACCAAAACTTTATTTTGACTTTGCACAGATTTAAATACTTTTGAATAAAAAGCAATAAACTTGATTTTGAATTCAATTCAAATGAATCCAGAAAAATCCAAATAAATTCCAGAAAATCACAAATGCACATTTAAGCAATGAAATAATATTTGGCAGATTTTTGGGATGTTACAAACCTCCCCCCCCTTAACAGAATCTCGACCCGAGATTCAGGGCTAACTAGAGAATAGGTTCGGGAATTCTGACTTCAAATCTTCTTCTCGCTCCCAAGTGGCTTCACTTTCGGAATGATTGCTCCACTGAACTCTGCAAAAGCGAATAGACTTGTTTCTGGTCTTGCGCTCCATAACATCTAAAATTCTGACTGGTTGCTCTTCGTAAGTCAAATCTTCTTGCAGCTCTATTGCATCCAACGGGGTTTGTTCTGTTGGCACTCTGAGACACTTCTTAAGCTGCGACACATGGAATACATCATGCACTCCTGCCAAGGACTGAGGTAACTCTAATTGATAAGCTACTTCTCCTCGATGACTCAGAATCTTGAACGGACCAATATATCTTGGCGCAAGCTTCCCTTTAACGTGAAATCTTTTAACTCCCTTAAGAGGGGTAACTCTAAGATACACATGATCTTCTGGTTCGAAACTCAAATCTCGACGACGGTTGTCTGCGTAGCTTTTCTATCTTGACTGTGCTATCTTCAACCTCTCTCTGATCATTGCGACTTGACTTTCGGCTTCCTCGAGAATGTCTGGCCCGAAAACCAAACGTTCTCCTGTTTCGTTCCAATTCAATGGAGTACGACAAGCACGTCCATACAACGCCTCAAGCGGTGATATCTGCAGCTAGCTTGATAACTATTATTGTAACTAAATTCGCATATGGCAAACACTTATCCCATGTCGCAATATAAGCTAAAGCACAAGCTCTCAACATATCCTCTAAAATCGATTTACTCTTTCATTCGACCATCATGCTGCGGGTGATATCTTTGTACTAAAATTGAGACGAGTTCCCATGGCCGTGCAACTTATTCCAAAATCTCGAGGTAAATTGGGTCCCTCATGCGACACAATCTTCTTGGGCACTCCATGCAAACATACAATCCTGGACATGTACAACTCGCTAAGCGATCTCACGAGTAAGTGGTCTTTCTTGGGATAAAATGGGTGACCTTGGTTAGGCGATCCACAATAACCCAAATGGAATCGTAACCTCTCGAGTTTTAGGTAAATCGGTGATAAAGTCCATTCCGATTTCCTCCACTTCCATTCCGAATTTTCAGCGGTGCAACAAACCAATGGTCTTTGATGCATAGCTTTTACCCTCGACATCGTCGCATAAAGCAACATGCTCGGCCACTTCACGCTTCATGTTAGGCCACCAAAATCTCTCTTTCAAATCTTGGTACATCTTGGCACTTCTGGATGAATCGAGTACTTAGAATCATGAGCCTCCTCAAGAATCAATTGCTTTAGTTCCTTTTTATCAAGCACACAAATTCGGCCTTTGAAGAACATGGTTCCTGCTCATCAGTGAAATCTACTGCTAGGCCTTCTTCCTTTTAGCCTTAATCTTAGAAATTTTATCGTCATCCTTACGGCCTTCTCTAATCGACCTTCCAGCGTTGGCTTTACTTCAAGTCAGCTACCATTCCTTGAACGACTTCCAACCTTAGTTTACGAAATTCCTTGCATAATTACTCGTTGATCCTCCATTGTCAATGTTTTTGCGCTATGGCTCTTTCGACTCGAGCATCTGCTACCACATTGGCTTTTAGGGATGATAATGGATTCCACATTATAATCCTTACTTAGCTCAAGCCATCTTATTGTCTCATATTCAGATCTGCTTGAGTGAATATGTATTTGAGCTCTTATGATCCGTATATACCTCACATCTATTTCCTATGAGATAATGGCGCCATATCTTTAAAGCATGCACTACGATTAACTCCAAATCATCGTTGGGTAGTTCACTTCATGCGGTCTTAAGCTGTCTCGGCGCATAAGCAACAACTTTGCCTTCTGCATTAACACGCACCTAAGCCTTGCTTTGAAGCATCGCAATAGATATCAAATCCATTACGCACATCCGCAACACTAATACGGGGCATTGTTAAGCGCTTCTTTAATTCCATGAAACTTGTCTCGCACTCTGGCGTCCATGCAAACTTCTTTTCTTTCTTCAACAAGCTGCGTAAGAGGTTTAGCAATTGTCGAGAATCCTTCTATGAACCGGCGGTAATATCCGCCATTCAGAAAACTACGGATCGGGTAGCGGACTTCGGTTGCTCCCAATGCAACACTGCGTCCACTTTGCTTGGGTCAATTGCTACTCCTTTAGTAGTCATTACATGACCAAGAAATTCTACTTTCTCCTTCCAAAATTCACACTTGCTAAACTTGGCATCGGTGATGCTCTCATGACCTCTCTAAAACCATTACGAGATGTTACGCATGCTCTTCCTCTGTCTTGAGTAAACCAAGATATCGTCTATGAAGACTACAACAAACTTATCCAAATATTCCATGAAAACCTTATTCATCATGTTCATGAAATATGCTGGGGCATTAGTCAATCAAAATGACATGACTGTGAACTCATAATGTCCATATCGCGTAGAAAGCGCAGTCTTAGGCACATCCTCCGCTCGGATCTTCAGCGATGATATCGAGCGAAGATCTATCTTGGAAAACTCGGCTCCTCTTAAGCGATCAAATAAGTCATCGATCACGGGCAGCGGATACTTATTCTTGATCGTTACTTCATTCAGTGCACGATAATCGATGCACATTCTAAGACTTCCGTCCTTTTTACGAACAAACAAAACCGGGGCTCTCCACGGTGATGAACTTGGTCTAATGAAGCCTTTCTCTTGCAGTTCCTCAATCTGCTTCTTCATTTCCACTAACTCGTCGGTAGGCATCCGATATGGTCTTTTGATATCGGTCTTTGTACACGGCGCTAACTCGATCACGAACTTCGATATCACGGTCCGGTGGCAATCCTGGCAAATCTTCTGGAAACACATCCGGGTATTCCCTGGCTACTGGCACATCTTCCATGCTGATGGCTTTCACGCTGTTGACCATTAACTGCCCATCACGAACTGCGGTTGCTTGAAATTCTACTTTCTTGCCACTAGGGCCTTCCAAAGTCACGGTCCTTCGGCCACAATCCAAGACGGCCTTATGCTTAGATAGCCAATCCATTCCAAGGATGACGTCTAGGGATTACGCATCTATCAAGATAAGATTAAGCTAGAATTCTATCCCATCCATAAGCAACAGCTCCCAAACACCCAAGGCTAGATCTAAGTTCAGATCACGGGGCTTGGACTAAGAGCACACACTTAAGATTCACCACTTTAAATCCATTCTTGGTTGCAAAACCTTGAGAAACAAGCGAATCGCGAAGCTCGAATCAAACAAAATCAGCAGTCTTCGAGTTGACGAAACTTACCCAAGACGACGTCGTAGCTTCACGAGCTCCATCTGTGGTGATGTGGTTGATCCTTCCACTCCTTTGTTGATTGCGGGTTGCTCGACTTGACTCGCGCACGATTTCCTCCCGAGGTTGGTGCCTTGGCGGTGTTGTTCCCAAGTTGAAGCGAATCGGCGTGATGCCTCCCTTACGTGGACACCTATTGGAAAAGTGCCTGGCTCGTTGCGGTATAGCATCTTTTCACGCAGATATTGATTCCCTCTGGCGCATTGTTGCCTGTCTTTGAGGTTTGAAAATTTTGATTGGCGGGCGAGTGCGAGGGTTGATGTCTGTTCACGGTGGTGGTTGGAATCTAGCAAATTGTTGTGGTGACATCCTCAAGCGTAGATGGTTTGGGCGTCCACCTGATTAGTCATTAAGCGCTTACGGCTTTCACCCGACTCTTTGCGCTTATCTTCTAGGATCAAAGCTTTATTGACTAGTTCACGAAAGTCTAGAAAATTGTGGGTAATCACCCCCCTGCGATCTGAATTTAGTCCCTTCATGAAGCGAGGCGCCTAGCTTTATCTGTCGATCGTCTTGAGGGCATAGCGAGCTAAGCGAGTAAACTTGTTGGTGCTCGGCCCTTTGGTTGGCCTCCTTGTTTCAAAGCCACGAACTCTTCCTTCTTGAGGTCCATCATTCCTTCGGAACATGATCTTGGCGGAAAGCATTAGTAAACTCTTCCCAAGTGATCTCTTGTGGGGCTCCATGAGGCACGATAATTCTCCCACCATTCTCGGCGGTTCCTTCCAATTGATGAGGCGTAGAGCACCTTCTCATTGCCCTCACACTGAGTGATGTGCAGCTTCTTCTCAATTGTCCTAAGCCAGTCATCGGCTTCCAAAGGGTTCACATTTCCTGAAAAAGTTGGCGGCCTAGTCCTCATAAAATCTGATAGCTTTGAGTGAGGTCGGGGTCCACCATGGTTGTTCTGAGCTACAGGGTTGTTGTTGTTGGCTGCTGCGTTGGTCATCTGCTGCATCTGTTGCATCATAGTCTGCATTAGTTGAGTCTGCGTGGCAAGAAAGGCTCCCAGATTCTGCATGTCCACTGGCGGTGGTTGAGGGCTGCCTCTGTCGTTGGTGTTGTCGTTCTGGCGCAGTCCACTTCCTGAAGCTCCGTTGTTCCCTCGAGTATTCACCATCTAATGATTGCCTCTTAGCATAGATAAGAAGTAAGACTTTCTAAAGCGGGGAGATAGGTTATACCCAACTGAAATAATTCTTTATTATTCTTGGTATGGCTGCTTATTTAAGCCTACAAGCTTTGCAACACATACTGCACACTCAGCAATACTAAGAAGCAAACTAACATGAAACCTTAGCGTCAACTAAAAAGGTAAAGACTAACTTAAAGACGCGACTCACACTCGAGTCTCAACACAGCTCCAAGGCTGACACTCACTCATCCACCACCACAGGTGAGGCGATCCGGCGCATACACCGGCGGATGAGCGGGCATAGGAGCGAACCTATCCTGATGACCTACTACTGGGTCCTCTGCAACCACGGGGGTCTGCACTCCCCTCTGGCTCCCACTCTCGCTCCTCTGGATCCTCCTCGGACTCCTCTGCTGGCTCCTGAACTACTCGAGTCACGCGCTCCAACTCGTCCTCGACTGCCTCTAGGGCCTCTCCCAGCTCAGTGATCATCCCGATAGCTGATGTACGGGTCACCTCAAGCTCTTGCTCTGCCACTCTGAGTGCCTCGTACACAGTCTCCAGCTCCTGAGTAGTACCTCTCATATGATCCTCCTGGGCAAGGGCGAACTCCGCAAGGTGTACCGCAGTGGCACACTCGTTCTCCACGATCCGTCGGCGTCTGCATGCTTGAACGTTTGGGTGAAGGCGGAACACTGAGTCGTGAAGCTCATCGGCGTAGTCGCGGCAGACACGGCGAAGAGCAAGTCGGGCAACCTCCTGAATTGCAACCTCGTACGAGAATCTTCTAGCAGAGATGTTGATTGGCCTGCTAGCTTCCTCGTTCTCCCGAGCGTAAATAATCAGCTTGCAAATAAATCCTCGGTGTACACCATTAACTGACCAGCTGCCTCCTCGGTAAAGCGGACGATAAAAGCCCCCAAGCGTCTGAAGTACTCTCCACAGCTCCATTGCGTAGCCGCCAGCTGACTCCTCGAAGGTCGGAACAATCGGCATCTGCTCCACAAGAACTTTGAATAAGAGCCCCACCCAAATCGGCCAGTAAAACGGTAAATTCAGCAAAGGCAAGAAGTAGAGAATGAGATGAGTCGAGAGTGTTTTATTAGTCAAGTTTAGATTTTCTTTTAGAAAATAGTTTGGACACACACAAGACACCTCCATACTATCTAGGGCCAAGACCTACAGTCAGTATGCTCTGATACCACCTCTGTAAGGACCGAATCCACTGATTCGAACCCTTTGTGTTTACCGCACTATTCCGGGATCAACGCTAGTGCACACGACTCAACATTGGTACATATCACATCATACTCAGCGATAATAGAATAATAGTTCATTCATTGATATAACTAAAGGTATGATCTTATGACCAACTTACATTATTAAGCCACATGAGGCAAAAGCGAAAATATAAACAAATAATTAAGCGTGGAAAGTAGAAGCGTAGATGGCTCATCAGTTCACCACAGCAACCGACAAGGCTCGGACCCTAATGACTCGTGTCTTCTTGGACTTCATCTTCCAACACAGTGTAGATTCCTCAAGCTGTTGATTATTGTTGTTTGGCAAGGGTGAGTACTTAAAGCACTCAACAAGTTGTGCATGAATGCAATTCTATGTATCTATATGTAAGGCTTATTCCAATGGATAGGCTATCATGGCTATTTTGCAATAAGCAGCATTTATGAACAAATCTGATAAATAGATTGTAAAGAATGTAAAACAAATAACAATAGTAAATAAATTCAGGATTTCTCAAGTAAACCAAGTTTCCAATCCTAAGTCAAATTTTATCTTCCATATGGCATTCCGCCATCCCAACCATGTTGTCCAATTAATTAAGCTAACCCTTAAGCTGTAATTCCGAGCATTGCTCAATACGCGAGCACGGCTATCCGAATAGTTTCACACTCTGCGGAGGTTATGCACTTTACCCACGTGATACAACCAAACACCACCAAGGCGAGTGATTATAACAAAGCCTTTACAATGCTGGCTTAACCCGATACTATCCGCTAAGGTTTCAACACTGGTGGGATGGTTACCACATCCGGGGCCCCCTCTTGCGCCATGTGAATTACACCATAACTCGGGAACTCACACCGACCACGATAGTACCA
Source organism: Otatea glauca (assembly GCA_036346275.1). NCBI lineage: Eukaryota > Viridiplantae > Streptophyta > Magnoliopsida > Poales > Poaceae > Otatea > Otatea glauca. The sequence continues at coordinate 45,503,491 of CM070715.1, read as the reverse complement.
AAATTAAGACATTGCAATTTACTCGGCTAGGTGGCCCATACGGACATGTGGTTGCATGATTGACTCAGTCAAAGGCTTGCAAGGTTAAGTCCTTAGTGTGATCGAGGCAAGACATCCACATACCATCGCCCATCGGGCCCACCTTAACCTCCTCGCCCCTTGTCACTTGCCCCAATCTAAATTATCATCACCCGGTTGATTACCAAGCACCACGTGCCATCAACAATTCAACATCGTTGCGTGACATGACTCGTCACAACAACTCAATCTCATCGTGTGATCCCACATGACACACAAGTTCATAACATTGTTCCATATTCCATTAATCAAGATTAATTATCAATGATTCTGATACATGTGATGACGTGGCACGGCTAAGCAACTAATGCGGTCTAAACCTCCAATGCTGATCATAATTACTAATCAACTATATTAAACCAATCTAGGGTGACAATGGATCATGGCATACAATGACAAGGTAGGGTATAGATCAATCGGTATATTAGCTAAGCCCAATCTAGTTTGAAACAATTGTATATTTGAAACATATGCAATAGGGTAAAACAAATATAGCAATTTTATAAACATGGGTTCAACATGATCAAAGCACAACTTGTCTTGGAATAGGTCCTGATCTTGATCTGAAGCTTGCTCTTGAGTTGCTTGATCTTCCTCGAGCGTCACACAATTCAGCGTCACAGCGTCGAAGGAGAAAAGCAAATAAATACCAAAACAGAGAGCAATTGAACTCCAAAATCAAATAAAATTCACCATTAAATATATCTCAATTTTACAAATTTTTAGAAATTTGAATCACTCAAATCCGAGTTAAATTGCAAAAGATATAGCCTTTGAAGTTTGAAATAAATCTGAAATTAGAAAATCGAAATTCGGAATTAATGATTTATTTTTAAAACGAAAACTGATTTATTGCGTCATCATGGCGTCGGCATGGCGTCGTGCGCTGAACCGGACCAATCAGAAGCCGACGCGTGGCCTCGGTGCATAGACCTGGTCCACGAGACCTCCTCTGGTCCACCGTGAACCCGGCGCACGACGCCTCGATGCTTGCGCCCGACACGCGGCTGGTCACGATTGGTTGCAGCGACGGCGCGATCTTGAGCGCACGAGTTTGATCGGACGGCTACCGATCTCACGCGACGTGGCCGCACACCCGCCGCGGGATCTAGATCTAACGGTCAGCGCTTACCAAAGACGTTCACTGTTCACGCGGCGACGTGGCACGATCTTGACCCTTCACTGGAGATCCAACGGCTTCCAAAGCTTCAGCGTGGCGATGGCGATGCGGCGGTGTAACTCCGCGGGCGTGAGCGAAGGCCTCGGCTACGGCGTTCGACGGCAAGCGGCGACAATTCCTCACGGATCCGACGCGGCGCGGTTTGGCGATCTCGATGGCGGCACTGGGACGGCGAAAGATCAACGGCGGAGACGAAACCGAGCAGAAACCACCACGGCAAGGACCTTCACTCCGGCGAGCTCTCTCGTGCCTCGGGCTTTGGAAAAGATGTGCGGCGCGAGGTGAGGAGTTCCGTGCCCGCGTCGACGCCTTAAATAGCTGCGACGGGGCGTGTCGGCGGACTCGAAGGCGGCTCGTGGCGGCGGCGGACTCGGCGGCGACTTCGGAAAAACGACGCGGCTTCATCGAGGCGCCCACGCGTCGCTCAATCAACGGCCACGAGCGCTCGGCGACGCGGCGAGATCTCGGTGTTGGGTCTCGATCAACGATCGGATTTCTTAGGTTTAGGGTTTTAATAAAGCAGCCGCCGCGGGCTATCTGGGCGCCTGATTGCATGGGCGGCCGCTCATTATTCTGCACGCTTTTGAAAGGTTTTCATTTAAAATAATTCGAAATTCATTTAATTTGTTTTAGGCAATAAAATAATCAGGAAAATTCCAAAAGAAATCTCGAAAATACTGTGAGACATTCTGGACTCAAATAAAATATTTTTACCAAAACTTTATTTTGACTTTGCACAGATTTAAATACTTTTGAATAAAAAGCAATAAACTTGATTTTGAATTCAATTCAAATGAATCCAGAAAAATCCAAATAAATTCCAGAAAATCACAAATGCACATTTAAGCAATGAAATAATATTTGGCAGATTTTTGGGATGTTACAACCAAGCGCCTCCACGAGAGCTTCCTTAGCCCTATAAAGGGTGGGGACGATTTTGAGGAAGGCGTCAACAGTGGCGCGGTCAAGGGCAACAACCTTTTCTTCAGCCCATTCGCCCATGGAGAAGTCGAATTGCGCCCACTCCTCGCCAAGTTCTAGATCCTAGCTGTCCATGAAATCCATCAGGAAGAAGGTGGAGCTTGGTGCAGGAAAATAGAGGACTAAGCGTGTGAGAATAAATTCTAAAAGCACTGGTTCGCCTTTTATAGCACATACGGTAAGGTTGAAGTAAATGCGAAGATGTAATGACATCAAAAGCCGAGGAGACTTGGAGTTAAGATAGTTTTAGAAGCCAAAGAGGTTTTCGGAAAATGAATTGGCACAGGAAGTCAAAAAACCTTCGAAGACTGTCCCATATTGATCCTTGAAGAGGAAGGATATTAGGGTTTCACCTCGAGCGGGAAGAAATATCTAATCTTCATATGAGATATGAGTTAGATCCATGAAGCTACCTATAATAATCCTGTCAGACGGGAGGTTATAATCAGTTGGAACAAAAAATCGGGGGTTATATTGGAGTCCTTCATAATCCCCTTACTGCAAGGAGAAGCATTCAAATCAAAGAAGAAACCAGTCAGAGGTTTATGCTGGAAGCTGAGAACGTTGATCCAAAGTTGAGACCTTGATAAGGATATGGCAATCGGATCATGAATCACTCAGGGGGCTAGTGTGGAATATAAGAACCCAGGTGTCTTCATAATCGGCCCAGAAGTGCCTAAGGGAGAGATAGGGCCGAGCGGAAGGCCCAAGGGATAAGCTCCGCACCAAACCTTGCTGCCGTGCGCAAGGGGATATATCCTAGAGACAGTTGAACAAATATTTAGATATAAGAGATATGATTGTAATCCGAGTTGTTAGCAGGATAAGATAAAGATGTAAACTCTATCCTGTAACCGATTAGAATCCAATAACCGATCGGAATCCCTTAACCGATCGGGACTCTGTAAACCGACCCACCCCCATTATATAAGGGAGAGGGCGGGCAACAACAGGGGAATAAGCAATTTTAGATCCAAGAGATCCAAATAATTCCAGCACACAGGACTACGGTATTACCTCCTCCGTCGAGGGCCTGAACCTGTCTAAACTTTTGTCTTGTGTGACCTTCGAGTTTTAGATCTAGTGCCTGCCCCATATATTCATTTCCGACCACAAAAGTCGACACGCTATCTACCCAGGAGGCCCAACACCTGCTAGACTTATAAGACTGTGAGGGAACTCAACCTAGAGAGAAGAGAGAACAACTAATCACGCATGATAGCAACCTAAAGCACAAGATAAGAGGTCCATGCAAAACATGCCAGAAATCTAAGTGAGTGAACTCAACTCAGTAAAAAAAGCCAAATATCACCCAGAAGAAACACAAAGAAAAGCGAGGCAAAGCTGTAAGATAACATATTATACATAATATACAAACCAGCTCTCCCTCATGATAGAACGTAAGGGCTCACGACTCCAAGCTCACTCCTCAAGGCAACAAATATGGAGCTATCCAAAGGCTTGGTGAAGATATCGGCTAACTGAAGGTCACTCTCTACGAACTAAAGCGCGATATTACCCTTCTCCATATGGTCTCTAAGGAAGTGATATATAATATTATTGTGCTTGGTCCTAGAATGCTGCACTGGGTTCTTAGCAATGCAAATAGAAGAAATGTTGTCACAGAAAAGTGGAACACTTGTTATCGCTAACCTAAAGTCCCGCAAGGTCGATCTCATCCAGAGAACCTGGCTACAGCAACTAGCTGCAGCAACATACTCGGCCTCATTGGTGGACTGTGCAACTCCGGACTGCTTCCAAGACGACCAAGAAACAAGAGAAGTGCCAATGAATTGAAAAGTGCCAGAAGTGCTCTTCCTATCTATCCTACAGCCAGCAAAGTCGGTATCAGAAATGACTCGAAGGGACAGACAAGAAGAAGAAGAGTACCAAATACCATAATCAGTAGTAGCACGAAGGTACCTGAAGATGCGCTTCACCGACTGGTGGTGAGAGGCGCGAGGAGAAGCCTGAAATTGAGTGCACAGACACACAGCGAAATGTATGTCCAGCCTCGCAGCAGTGAGGTACAAGAGGGAGCCAATCATGCTCCGAAACTACTTTTGATCAGCAGGCTCACCATCCTCATCGGGCTCGAGGACAGCAGTGGTGGCCATAGGAGTAATCACCAGCTTCTCGTCAGACATATCGAAATGCCTCAGGAGGTCACGGGTATACTTGCCTTGATGCAAGAAAGTACCCTCCCGAGTCTGCTTGTTTTGGAAGCCAAGAAAGTAGCTCAACCCTCCCATGATACTCATCTCAAAATCTGTGCTCATCACCTTAGAAAACTGGGACACAAGCGAATGAGATGAGCCACAAAAAATGATATCGTCCACATAAATCTGGACGAGATGAAAATGCGACTCATGGTGTCTGATGAACAGAGTCTTGTCTACTACGCCCATTTTGAAGTCATGGCTAAGAAGATAAGACTTGAGCCTCTCATACCATGCTCTGGGGGCCTGCTTGAGTCCACACAGAGCTTTGGAAAGCTTGTATACATGACTCGTAAACTTGGGGTTCTCAAATCCTGGAGGTTATTTGACATAAACCTCTTCCTCAATATAGCCATTGAGGAATGCACTCTTGATATCCATTTGATAGAGCTTGAAGCCCCGGCATGCAGAGAATGCAAGTAGGATCCTAATAGCCTCTAGTCTAGCTACAAGGGCAAAGGTCTCCTCAAAGTCAAGACCCTCAACCTGAGAAAAGCCTTATGCAACTAGCCTAACCTTGTTGCGAGTGACAACCCCATCCTCACTATGCTTGTTTTTGAACACCCACTTGGTCCCAATGACATTATGACCATATGGACGTTCTACAAGCTACCATACTTTGTTCCTCTCGAACTTTTCAAGTTCCTCATGCATAGCATTAGTCCAACACTCGTTAGAAATGCATGAATCACATCCTCTGGCTCAAATGAGGCAACAAAGGCAGAGTGAAGGCAGAAACTAGACAAACTTGATTTTGAGCGAATGACCCACTCAAACGGATCGCCGATGATCTGATCAGGTGGATGAGAACGCTGAATATGACGGGGAGGTCCAGAAGCAGAAGTGGCCTCTACCTCATGCACAGAAGAGGTACGAGCAGAGCCACTAGCTGCAGGAGAGTCAGAAGGCAAGGGCTAGCCTTCCTGAGGTGCAGAAATGGAAACATGAGGCCCCTTAGGTGTAGAGGGGACTGGATCAGGTGGAACACCATCATCTCCATCATCCTCATCCTCTACAAAGATGGTCTCGGAGGAAGAAGAAGATCCTGAAATGTCAGGTCTAGCTCCTGAGCTAGCCTCATCAAAGGTCACCTCACAAGTCTCTATGATCCTATGCGCATCGCAACTCCAAACCCTATAGTTGCGAGAAGAACTCGAATAACCCAGAAAGATACCATCAGAAGAACGAGACTCAAACTTATCCAGGTTACTAGACTTCAAAATAAAACACTTGCAACCAAACACACGAAAATGAGAAACACTAGGCTTTCGCCCATGCCTCAACTCGTAAGAAGTGCGGTGCAAATGTGCTCTCAAGAATACATGATTAAAAACATGATAAGCAGTAGCGATAGCCTCAGCCCAAAACTTCCTAGGAGTACTGTACTCCTCTAGCATCATCCTGGCCATCTCAACCAAGGTCCTGTTTTTCCTTTTCACCACGCCATTTTGTTGAGGGACGTAGGGAGAAGAGAACTGATGCTCTAGACCTAACTCCTCACAGAAACTCTCAAAGTAGGAGTTCTTGAACTCCGTGCCATTGTCACTATGAATAGCTCATAAGGCATCAGGGAGATCAACAGACATCCTACTGACTAAACCCCTGAAATGGGTAAAATACTCATCTTTCGAGGCCATGAAAAACACCCAAGAATACCTCAAAAAATCATTGACAATGACAAGGATATACCACTTCCCACTTGCTGACTGCACTTGAGCTGGACTAATAGTGTCCATATGTAAAAGCTGTCCTAGTGCATCAGTCATCACAACAGTGACTTGTAACATCCAAAAATTTGAATTTTGGAATGTTTGAATTCAAAAATAAACCATGTGCATTTTTCTTGAATTAATTCCAGCTTAATTTGAATTGTCCATTAATAAAAGGATTTAATTTGACTAAACTATTCATCAAACTAAAGATTTTCTGAATTTTTCTATATTTTTGGGGATTTTTCTGAATTTATTTAATTTTTATTTGAATTTATTCGCATTTATTTGGATTTCTGGAATTTTCTTAATCAGAAAATGAATTTTATTTCCAAAAACCTTTTCGGGACGAATCTTCTCCGGCCCGCTCCGTTTTCCTCCGTGGCCCCTTCTCATTACCACGCCCGCTTTCGCACACCTCTCGCGCTCGGCCCGGCCTTGACCTAGCCACGTCGGCCGTCGGATTCGCGCCACGTGTGCGGTCTGGATCGCTCCGCGTCGCCGCGCCCGCGAAACCCTAACCCTAGCCGCTGCCGCCGCTCGGAGTCCGCCCCGCTCACGCCTTGGCGTCCGTGCCACATCCGTTGCGCGTCCCTCGAGGCTATAAAAAGCCGAGCCGTAGTTTGATCTGGGTTCGTCTCGTCGCACCGCATCTGTTGCCGCTTTTCTGTCGCCCAAGACCCCGTCGGCCGACGCTGCGAGCTCGCCGTAGCTTCGTCGTCGCAGCCGAAGCCTTTCCCCGTTGCCTCGCTGCTCTGGTGCCTCTCCGCCGTAGCCGCACGTCTCGTTGAGTTCATCGCATCGTCCTCTTCCGGATCCGCACCCACGCACGCCCGATCCGTCACCGTTCCGCCGTTGGCCGTGGCTTCTTCCTCGCGTCCGGTGAGCTTGCGCCTCCGTCGCTCGTCGTCGTTTCCCGTCACAAGTTCTGGCCGTCCGATCGCCAGCCGATGCCCCGAATTGCATCGCGTCGCCTCCGCCCGCAGCAACGCTTCTCGGTCGTCCGATCTGGTTGAGTTGCCGGATTTGTGACACGTGGCTTGTCGCGTCAGCGCCTCGTCGAGCCGGTCGGTGATCGCGTATGCGTTGCGTCGGCGTCACACGCCGTCCGTCGGCAATGGCGTCGCCGTGACGTCGGCCTAGCCTCATTCTATGAGCCCGGTTCACCGTGAACCAGCGCAGATTCGTGGACTCGGTCCTTGCACCGTGGGTCCCTCCTGTCAGCCTAATAGGATTTTCTGATTTATTTCTTTATTCGGGAAATTGATTGCTGACGTCCGTATTGCGCAATAAATCGCTTTTCCCGTATAAAAATAAATCCAGAAATTCTGTTTTTCTGATTTTCAGCATTTTCTCTTAATTTAATCTTTCGGAGGCCCGTTCTCGCTCATACGAACTCCGATTGAGGCGATTCAAGTTTCTAAATTTTTATAAAATAAAGATATATCTTCTAGAGCTATTTATTTTCAGTTTTGAGCTTGTTTGAGTCTCTGTTTTGAATTTATTTGGTTTCGTTGCTTTCTTTTCCGGTAGACGATAATTCCGAGGGAGCGAACGAAGACTTCGTAGACCAAGACTCAGCACTAGATCAGCAAGGCAAGTCGTAACCTTTGATTATATTGATCCTATGTTTGCAAAAGTAATTTACTTTTATACAATTGAATGCTATTTTGTGTATCAATGTTTATTTCATGGGAGTAGATGTATACCTAGTTGACACTATGCCACCTTGATTAATTGGGAAGCCATGTATCCATTGTTAAACCTAGGTTGGGACATTACTAGTTGGACATAATCATTATACCAACATTGGGTTATCGTAGCTATGCTTAGACATGCTTAGTTGTACAAAGGGATTCATGTCACATATTGAATAGTGATAATCTTGACTTAATGAGATATTGAATCGTGGCCGTTAACCACTATTGTAAAATTTGTTGTACCATGGCGGGGTTGCCATTGGTCTTGGTTGAACGAATTGTTTTCCCTCGGGCAAGTGATCGTGCAGTAAAGGGGGTGCTTTCTAGCACATTGGGATGTGGATGTCTTGCCTGAGACAACTTAAGAACTTAATCTTGTGCGCCATTGAACTGAGTCTAACCGTACTACAACATGTCTGGAATGGGACAGACCTAGCTAATTAATTTGCAATGTCTAGCCTTGAGTACTGCCAATTGGTGGTGTGGGTTCCGGGATGGATGGGTAGATTCGCAAGGCGCAAGAGGGGGCCCTAAGGGGCTAAACCTTAGCGGGCAGTACCGAGTTTAGACAGTGCATTGTAAAGGCTTTGTCGAGATATCTCTGTGACACACCAAGGGAAGTGTGTCAGTAATGTTTGCATAAAGAGATGTTCATGTCTTGTGGGTAAAGTTGTACAACCTCTGTAGAGTGTAAAACTATTCGAATAGCCGCGTCCGCGGTCATGGACAAAGCCCGGGAATTTCACACGGGGTATAGAGTGTTTCATAAAATGTGGAATGTGGAATTGTTGGGATGTGAACGGGGAGTTCACTGTTGTTTTGTTTTCTATCATTGATCTATCAATTATTTATTTATCTTTTCATAAATATGCTTTCAATCTATTTATTGTATTTCAATTCAAGTTATTGCTTTCTGCAAATGAACCATATAGCCATCCATGTCAAGCTGTGCATGAAAATATTGCATCAATTCCCTACGGCTTGCTGAGTACTTTTTGTACTCACGGCTTTATGCCCTTGTTGATCAGTTGCTGAAGGAGATAATGAGTATCATGAGGAGGAATTCTATGAAGACTACGTGGATTAGGAAGGCGTTCCCCAGACGATTGCCTGTGGCATGTCGAATGGCTCAAGTTATCTTTTCCGCTGCAATATTATTTGTTTCTTAAGCCCTCAAGGCATATTGGTGTAAACTTTTAAGGTTGTTTGCTTTATTCAATAATAATTTGCTTCTTCTTAGTTAATTCGTTGTATGGAATGGTATTTCATCTATGTTTCCACTGTGTGCACTAGCGTGATCCTGGACTAGTGCAGTATACACAGAGGGTTTCGGATTTGCAAATTCGGGTCCCGACATGACTGGAGGGTGAGAAGCAACAACCATCTTGCTATGTCGGCCAGGTGAGCAAACTAAGTTTTTGACCATCTTGAGTTTAGGCAAACAACGAATGAGATCATGATTGCTAACTCGAGTCAAAATGTCGAAGCCAATGTGACCTAATCCCGTATGCTAGAAGGAGAGATAATGGGACTCCAAAGAAATCAAAGAGTGAAGAGAGTCTCCAGAAGAAGCAGAAAAATCATTACGAAAAACTCTCCAAAATCTAGAAATCCCGCAAACTAACTCGCCAAATGAATCAAGGATTCTACAAGCTCTACACATAAAGCTTACCTCGAAAGAGTTATCGATAAGCTGAGAGATAGAAAGCAAGTTGTATTGCAGCTTACTCACTAAGGCAACATCCTTAAGAATAAAATTATCATTAATGCAGATGGTACCTTTGGCAATGACTCTACCTGAAGAAGCATCCCCAAAGGTGATCAACTCATCACTAGGGGCTCGTAATAGGAAAGAGAACCATCTTGAGTGTCCGATTAGATGACGAGAACAACCGGAGTCAACAATCCAAACCTCTCCCTTCACCATCCTACGGACCTGGTCAATACACGAGAGAAAGATGACTCAGTGCTAGGACAAAGAGATGATCTAGGAACCCAATAATGAACCATACGATGCCTCGATGTACCAACCATAGAAGAAAAAGACTAGACCCTAGCATCTCTATGACACTCCACTCTCACAAGACCAGAACTAGCTCTAGCAGAAGACCTGGGAGTTAGAGCTGGGTTGGCCCGCCGTCATTGAAAAGCCAGACCATCCCAATGAGGCTGTCCAAATCTCCTACTAGGAAACACCTCATGTCGCTGATATCTACCTCGGTGAGAAATGCGAGGAATATCAAAAGAATGGCGGAAATACTAACCACAGGCAACTCTAGGGCAAAAACTCGACTGAACAGAATGAAATCCGAGTCCTGAATGCTGCCCAAAAATAGGCAACACCCTATCTCGTCTTGCAACAGTGTGTGCCTTAGGAGCAATCAGAGTCTAGGGATGACCCTGAATACCCCTAAGAGTGGTAACACGCTCACGCCTTGTGATCTTGGTGCCCATGAAGTAGAAATCTACCAAATGTTCATTCTTCTGACAGAAGATGCATGTATACCTCGCCTTACTAGAGGTAGAAGTAGCAGGAGGAGCAACCTTCTTATCAGAGATCCCATGGAAAACCCCGGCAGATCTAAATACAGTGGTACTCACCCTGGGAGCTACCACGATCTCACCACTCTGGGAGCCCTGCACAATGGTGGGAGGATGCGCTCGAGCATGCTCCAAGTAGTCAAATCCTATACCCTGATTAAATCGGCTAATCTTAGATTGGACTAGAATGAGATTGAGCTTCTTCTTGCCTCCTACAAACTTCTCAAGAGTAGTCATGAGATACTCACGCTCCCGGAAGAAAGAGACACATGAAGAACAGGGAACAGAAGAGGAAGAAGAACCAGTAGGAGAAGAAGTACTAGCATGTGTATTTTTCTCCCTCAGCATGGCTGCCTCAACTTTGAGGGCCTCACAGGAAATGCAAGAAGCATTTCTAATCCTAAGGGTCTAGGCCTCAAGCTTCTTCCTAAGTTCGACTTGGATTTTATCCAAGTCCCCCACAATCTCACCACATTGCAAGCAACTTTCTTGTAACTTAACTAGTAAGACCTTAGGTTGTTCAACACACTTGACATTTAAGGATTCATTGTCAAGTTTTAGTTGCCTACAACCCTCACATGAGCTGACTGAGTCCTTAGAAACATGCAATTTAAGTTCATTGTTTCTAGTACATAGCTTCCTATGGTGAGTGCTCATGGCATCAATTTCAGCAAGCAATTTAGGGCAATTTTCACACGATGAGCTAGTGTGAGCATGAAGAAAACTAGCATCTACAGAAATAGCTTCAATAGAACAACTACTAGCATTCTTTGACCTAAGACTCTCAAGCTCAGAAACCACACTATCATGCATAGTCCTTAGGTTTTCAAGCTCCACAAGCAAAGCATCGCAAAGAGTACAGTCATCAAAGACTCGGGAGGGAGAATATCTAAGAGAAGCTAACTCCCAAGTCAAGGTACCTACTTCCTTCTCTAGCTCCATACACCTAGCTGTAGAATGAAATTTTCCTAGCTTGCAGAAAGCTTCATTGAGCTGGTCATAGGAGGGTAGCTCATCCGAGTCGCTGCAGAGCACAGAGTCGTTGATGCCGTTGGCGTCGGCCATGAAGCACATACCGGTGAAGTCGTTGCCGCCTTTGGTATTCTCTTGAGGATCATCCTTGCTCTCATCGCTCCAGGTCTTCGTGTCGAAGAGGTTGATGTCATCGAGTGCGGCGAGGATGCGATGGAATAGCTTCTTGTTCTTTAAGAAGTTGCGGTACTTCTTCTCACGTGCCGGGTCACAAGCTGGAGGCTTCTTGTTGCAGTTGTTGTCGATGTAGCCGTTATTTGCCGAACCGCCAGAGTCTATCTTGCCATTCTCCAGCTTGGGGCAATTCGCTCGAATGTAGTTGGGGCCACAACATTCGAAGCAGGTGATTGTGCCAACTCTCTTCCTCTCCCTCACCCTCTTGTATGCATAAGAGAAGTTTTGAGCCAAAAGAGCTAGCTCATTTTTTAGAAATTTTCCACTTGGTCACCGATTAGCTCGCAAAGGGTGGAGAGGGAAAAACCAGCAGAAGAATCCAAAGTGGATCCAGTGAGATCGATGACCATGGCCATCGACTGAGATTTCGTCTTGCAAGAGACGACATCGATGTCATGAGTCTTGAGATGGGAATAAAGCCCGTCAAGAGTCAGAGTCGATAAGTCGGTAGTGTCCTTGATGGCGATCACCTTCATCTCCCAAACTCTAAGATCGAGTGCGGTCAAGAACTGTTGAGAATTATCCAAGTCAGGGTATATGCAACCAACTGCTCAAAGTTCGTTCAAAATCTTCATAAAATGACCAAAGCACTCGTCAAGACTCTCACCAGTGTGTTATTCAAATTTGTTGTAATCACGCCTGAATTGGTCCTGTCTCACGGTCTTGATTTGGGTAGGGTGCCCTCATGGTAAGCATCGAGGGTCACCCAAATCTGATGAGCAGAATGAAGGTGAGAAATCCTATCGTACTCACAACGGCTTAGACCCTGTATGAGGATGTTCCTTGCCTTAGCGTTCACCTCAACGTTAGCCATATTGCCGACCGTGATGTTTTCATCGATGGAAACCTCATACGGGAGTTTCACCTTCTGCCATATTAGAAAGCCCGAGGCAGTAATATACGACTCAATTCTCGACTTGCGGAAAGGGAAATCAACTTTAGAAAAGATAGGAGGCTTGGTGGAATATTTATCCGTCGCCAAGGCTCTCGATACCGGTCAAGATCTATGGAAGAGCAAAATCGGCTCTGATACCAATTGGAGGACCGAAATGGTAATCAGAGGAGGCAGGGGGGAGAGCATGAATGATCCCAAATAAAATTTTCCCCAATCAAAATGATCCAACCAAGCCAACAGACAATTCAATCAAAAGGAACAATGAAATAGAGGAAGTTTTCCTGCAAGTCCGGTATGACCGGGATGAATCCGGTAGCACCGGAATCCTGTATGACTTCATGAAGGGTGGTATGACCAGGATCAAGAACAGCAGGAAGAACAGAGCCAACAACAGCACGAACTCAAAAGCTAATTTGAGGAATATTTTGATCAACTGGACAAAAACTTACGAAACTTGGTAGATGTGATCCTAAGGATGTCAGGAACATATTCCAACCTTCAATCTCAAGGATTGACGTTAAAGTTCTGACCTTTTTCATTTTGAATGAAGAACACACCAAGTTTGAGCAAAACTCAAGAACTTGATTTGGGACTTTCTCGTGGGATTTTGATGATCAAGATGATCTTGGATAACCTTGTCAAAGGTTAGAAATCGACAATAAACTTATATTTCTGGGTGCCTTCAGGTTATCACAGTCAAGAACAAAATCAGAGGCACACGATGTAGACAGGTTTGGGCCCCTCGGTGGAGTAACACCCTACTTCCTGTGTGGATGATATATGTATGTGATGGATGGAATACAGAGCAATGTGTCTAGCCCTAGTTACAAGGAAGATTGAACTTAGGATAAGGCTAAGCTAAGGTCGAAGCGCGGGTCGACGACTACTGGTCGCTCTTTGTAAAAGCTCTAAAAGTCTTCTATTCGTCTGGCTTGGAAGTCTTCTCCTTTTTCCCGCCTTTCTTGAGGACCCCTACCCCCAGCCTTATATAGTCAGGGTAGATCGGCCTCAAGTCGAGTTGTAGTCGATTTGGAGCACCAGATCGTAGCCGATGAGGAGTCCATCGTCGCGTGATCTTCGCAACATATCCAAACTTCCCTGAATATCAGGCGTGCTCAAGTTGTTTTCCTCGTAACGGGAATATGATCGAGTCCTTCCTAATATAGAATTATCCTTTCCGTGCATATCTTATCCCATAGAACTGGGCCCGTGATATCCGAAGTCTTTGTACATCATTAGGAAATATCCTTCGTGTATCCTGCACGTGCTCATACCTCATATTTAGATATTCGACAGTAGCCCTCGAACTCTGTTCAGGGGAGAGTCTGCTTAAGCGCTTGGTCGATTACTGCCAAGGTCTTGCTTGGTCGAGTAAAGCCTCGCCTGCTTGTGGTGATCCGAGATGATGATCAAGCATCGGGCTTTGTCTCTGCCAATTTTGGCTCTCCCCTGAATGATCCGACATCCACTACCATCCCGAATGAGGGTGAGGCGGCCTTGGAACAAGCAGCGGTCGAGTCTCCCCAAGCGAGAAGGTCGGTATCTCCAGCGCACCATCGACCAGCCAAATGGCCTCAGACCTCATCATTAAGGCCATCCGATCAGGTGATCTTCAATCACTCACTTGGATGTTATGAAATCTCTTATGACGTAATCCAACAAATACTGGATGATCAGCGGGCCACCTTGGGGATCGATACACAGAAGTTGGAAGCTCCTGCATAGATGTCTCCTCGAACGGGATCTCCATTGACCCAAGTGGTCGAGCAAGTAATACCGGTATCGAGTAACACTTGTCGTATCCATCTTTGGCATTCTTTAGTTCATAATAACCTTTTGCTCGCAGGTTCTACCATCGACCGTTGATCCGCCGTTGCCATCTCATCCACAAGCAGCGCCAGTCGAGAAGTCGGCTATCGGGAACAGACGAGCCCCAGCAAAATCAGCAGCGCTAAAGAAGAACATACATGCAAAATTTCGGCTGGCGAAGTAAGTTTCCTTTCTTTCTTTGCGATTCTTTCTTCCTTTGGAGATGTCATGTAGAAAATCTTGATGAGGACATAACTCCTATGGATACAACTTTAACTCTTGGTCCAATAACACGAGCCCGAGCAAGAAAACTCAATTACAAGGTGAGCTTGTTCTTGGGTGATAATACTTGTTCTAATGAGAATGTGCTACTGCATAATTTTCCTTGTGATGTGTTGTTACTTAGGAGCATGGGAGAGGAGATGTTATTAATTCAAGGAGACCTCATACACAACTTGAACATCTACAAGCCACGTTCAACTAATGTACAAGCCCAATTGATGTCGCCCGTGCACTTCAATTCGGACTACAACTCATCTCGGAGTCAACCTGACAGCGCCGGACTAAAAAGGCCATAACTTCCTCATACGAAGTCCGTTTGGGCTGAGCCACCACTCGTTAGAAAGCTTATTTCAAGAACTATCTATTGCATACAAGGCCACCTCTAGATTCATTTGGTAAGGCCTCCAAATAAATGCAATAATTTGCTGCTGTTGCAGACTTCGAATCAGAAGTGTTGATTGATCACTTTTTGTAACTTGCCCTTATATATACTTAGCCGCCGCTACTTTTAGGGTTAGGTTATTTGCTAAGTTTGTTCCCCACGAGTGTGAAACACTTGTTCATCGGAGTAGTGTCACAAGACCTGGTTTGGTGAAAGAGATAACCTCAACTTTGATCGTTTGAATTGTCACATTGTTTTCTTTCTCGTTCTTGCTCGTTTCTTCTGCTGCGTGCAGGAATTAACCTTTGTGGTTAGGTCATCCGGGCATGAGCACGGTTGATAACGATAGGTGCGTGGGTGTAGCGATTGCAAGGATTCAATCTTCGCTGATTGGAAGCCCTTGGAACACGAACGTCTCCGTTCCGCAAAAGTAGAACCTATCGAAAGATCGGGCCGTCGGCGCATCAAGTGGTATCTGAGCTGCGTTGCCCGTTAGGTAATTCGTATTTTTCCCATTGGTTAGTTTTCCATCATACTAGTGTCCAAAAAAAAAATTGGCCCCAAAAATATTTGCGTTCATCGCTGTCCTTGTTTTCGCTGTCCAAACCCCTTTGATCCTTTGCGCTTTCTTTCGGTTTTTACTTTATTGAATTGTTGTCCCCCGCTGTGTCATTATGTTGCCGAGTCTAGATCGAGTCTTGTCCTGGTTGTAGCGGTCGAGTTTGTTTGCCGCGGAAATCCTAGGGCATGAGTTCGGATTTTGTGTTCGAGAAGAAGAAGGGTTCGTGCAGCGTTCAGTAAAACAGGCATAACTTTTGCATACAGACTCCGATTTGAGTCTATTTTTTTTGTTTTGAAGAGGACGACGACGCGCATCTGAAAAATCATCTTTAGACCTGTGCATTTTTTGACCCTCAAAATCGGCCTGTAAGGCCGAGTTGTAGGCCCTGGAAGTTTCGGTGCCATCTTTTTTCCATCTTTCAGTCATCTATTTAGCATTTTATCTTGTTCAAAAACGTGGGATTGTTGTTTTCCATCCTTTTTTTTCAGTTGAGAGGGATAGTATACCCTGTGAAAAAAAAGAGAGCCGCACCAAAAGAAGATAAAAAGGCTGTCCAAATCAGTGAAAAAAAATTGAGAAGTGCTGGAATCCTCTGTGTCCTTTGTATATTTGTGTGCTTCGCTTCGCATAACGAGGTCTGTGAAGAGTTTAGGCTAGCAACACAGACTAGCTTGGGACTACTTTTCAGTTTTGCAATTTCTGATTTGAATTGTTGCATAACCTTTGCTACTCATACATAGCCTTCCGAGCTCCACTCTCTTCCAATTGAGTTGCAGGTTTTACTTTGCAATCGCATACCCCACCATTGTCACAGGTTATCACGAACCAGCCTACCGGATTGCACCACCTGTCACAGTTGGTAAGAAACTTGCAAGAGCTTGGTAAGAAGCTTGAGCGAGAGTGATCTTTCCCCTTTTGTCCACCACCTAGTAGTTGATAGGAAGAATATATACTCCATTTTTCCTTCTTGTCTTCTACTAACAATGACAGGATCACATAAAGAAATTTCGGATGGAGATGAATGTGTTGCAAAAATTGAGCTCATGAAGTACGTGGAGGATCATCAAAGCGCGTTGAGAGGCATCGATGCAAACCTCACCAAGCTTGCTCAAGACAATGAACATAGGATGGAGCAAATTGAGCGGAGCATTGCTAACCTCGTCACCAGAATGGAGTGCCTAGAGAGGAAGTCACCTCCACCTGCAGATCCTGCACCTCTCAATGGAGGTCAAAGGGAGGGCAATCTTGCTGCCCTTAGAGATGAAGAAACATTCCCTGCCGACGACATAGAGGATGATGAAGGAGAAGAAAGTGTCGGCAATATGGATCAAGTTGTTGAACGGAATGACCGTTTTCGCGATCGTCTTCGCCGCAATCGTCATGGTATGGGAGGAAACAATGGTAATGCTAATCGACATCATGGTAATGTTAATGACGCATTTTCTACAGTTAAGTTTACCATGCCATCTTTTGCGGGTTGTTATAATCCGAATGAATATGTAGAATGGGAGCTATCTGTGGATCCAAAATTTTCATGCTTTGAAGTCCCGGAAGAACAAAGAATAAGACTTGCCACTAGTGAATTTACTAACTTTGCATCATATTGGTGGCATGAAATTAAACAAACAGATAATGTCCCAACCACTTGGAATGGTTTGAAAGAATGCATGCGAGTTAGATTTGTACCCTCATATTATGCTAGAGATCTATTGAATAAATTGCAGCGCTTGAACCAAGGTAATAAGTCCGTAGAAGAGTATTATCAGGAGTTACAAATTGGTATGTTGCGTTGTAAAGTGCAAGAAGATGAGGATGCAAAAATGTCTAGATTTTTTGGGGGCTTAAATCATGAAATTCGAGACATATTAGAGTATAAGGATTATCATAATAGCACTCGTTTGTTCCATCTTGCTTGCAAAGCTGAAAGGGAAGTACAAGGACAACAAGCTCGATCATAAGGAGTTACTTCTGGAGGATCTCCTCCAATTCAGGCCAAACCTAGGGCGCCACCTGCAGCACCTTCTGCTGGTCTCTCTTCATCATCTTCTTTCCGTGCACGTTCCATTGACTCCACGCCACAACCATGTGCTTCCTCAGCAAGCAAATCAGCGATGGTGCAAACACCGGCAAAGAATGCGTCATCAGTTGCTTCCACGGGTAGGACACGTGACACGCAGTGCTACCGCTGTAAGGGATGGGATCATGAAATGAAAGACTGTCCAAATCAGTGAGCTCTCATTGCCAAAGATGATGGTGAGTATACTCGTGCTAGTGATATTGATGATGAAGATTTGGCGCTTGTTTCAGCTAACCCCGCAGGTGACGAACATGCGACGGGTAGTGATGATGATGGAGTGGATAGATTTAGAGCTGAAACTTCTGAGAGGTATGTGAGTATTGTAGCACAGCGAGTACTTAGTGCTCAAATGGAGAGAGGGGAGTAAAATCAGCGCCACACCTTGTTCCAAACAAAGTTCGTTGTGAAGGAAAGATCATGTCGCGTCATTATCAATGGAGGTAGTTGCAATAACCTTGCTAGCATTGAGTTGGTCGAGAAGCTTGGCTTGAACACGCAGCAGCACCCGCGACCATATTACATTCAATGGTTCAACTCCTGCGGTAAGTTGAAGGTAAATAAGATTGTGAGAATGCATTTTTCAATTGGTACCTACCATGATCATGCAGATTTTGATATCGTTCCTATGCAAGCTTGTTCTTTGCTTTTAGGTAGGCCTTGGCAATATGATACTGATGCTTTACACCATGGTAGAAGCAATAAATACACTTTCATACATAAAGGAAGAACCATTGAATTGATTCCAATGACCCCTGCTGCCATTTTGAAAGATGAGTTAGAAAGAGCTGAAAAAGAACGTCAGGTGAAGGAAACTAACACTGAAAATCAGGATGTAGCTAAAGAAGTTTGCCCACCTAAAAAGGAAAAGAAAGCACCTAGTGTTAAGAATGCGGGAATTAAATTGAAAGGTGCTAACATGCTTGCTACAAAATCTGATTTACATGCGCTTGATGAGTCTGATTTGGCCTGCTATGCTTTGATTTGCAAAGAGGCTTATTTTTCCCTTGATAAATTGCCTAGCTCTTTGCCTCCTGCTATCATTAATCTTTTGCAAGAGTATGAGGATGTTTTCCCGGATGAACTTCCCCCAGGGCTGCCACCTATGAGGGGAATTGAGCATCAAATTGACTTGATTTCAGGGGTGACTTTACCAAACCGTGCGCCTTACCGAACCAACCCCGAAGAGACTAAAGAAATTCAGCGCCAAGTCCAAGACTTATTGGACCGAGGGTATGTACGAGAGAGCCTTAGTCCTTGTGCCGTTCCTGTTATTTTGGTTCCTAAGAAAGACGATAGTTGGCGAATGTGCGTAGATTGTAGAGCCATTAATAATATCACAATAAGGTATCGTCACCCTATTCTTAGGTTAGACAACATGCTTGATGAGTTAAGTGGTTCTATCATTTTTTTCTAAGGTAGACTTGCGAAGTGGATACCACCAAATTAGAATGAAGTTGGGAGACGAATGGAAAACTGCTTTGAAAACTAAGTTCGGGTTATATGAGTGGTTAGTCATGCCTTTTGGGTTAACTAACGCACCTAGCACTTTCATGCGGGTAATGAACGAAGTTTTAGGTGTTTTCATTGAAAAATTTGTGGTGGTTTATTTTGATGATATTTTAACCTATAGCAAGTCATATAGAAAACACATGGAACATTTACGTGCTGTTTTTAATGCTTTGAGAGATACACATTTGTCTGGTAATCTTGAGAAATGCACCTTTTGCACGGATCGAGTCTCTTTTCTTGTATATGTTGTTACTCCACAGGGGATAGAAGTGGATGAAGCGAAAATTGAAGCAATCAAAAGCTGGCCGATGCCTAAGATAGTCACATAGGTGAGAAGTTTTCATGGTCTTGCAGGATTCTATAGGCGTTTTGTGAAGGATTTCAGCACCATTGCGGCACCATTGAATTAGTTAACAAAGAAAGGCATTCTTTTCTAATGGGGACCAGCACAAGAACATGCTTTTAATGTGTTAAAGGAGAAGCTAACCAATGCCCCTCTACTTCAACTCCCTGATTTCGGTAAGACTTTTGAGATAGAGTGTGATGCTAGTGGGATTGGCATAGGAGGAGTGTTACTACAAGAAGGTAACCACGTTGCATATTTTAGTAAAAAATTGAATGGCCCTGCTCTGAATTATTCTACATATGACAAAGAATTGTATGCTTTAGTGCGTGTGTTAGAAACATTGCAACATTACCTTTGGCCCAAAGAATTTGTTATTCATTTCGATCATGAATCTTTAAAATATATTAGAAGCCAAGCGAAACTGAATAAATGACATGCTAAATGGGTTGAGTTCATTGAATCGTTTCCCTATATCATCAAGCATAAGAAAGGTAAAGATAACGTGATTGCCGATGCGTTGTCTCGGAGATATACTTTGTTATCACAACCTGATCATAAAATTTTTGGTTTAGAAATAATCAAGGACTTGTATGCCACTGATCTGGATTTTAGAGATGCTTATCTGAAATGTAGAGAAGGAAGAACTTAGAATAAATATGTGCTAAATGATGGATTATTATATCGTGCTAACAAGCTTTGCGTTCCAGCTAGTTCTGTTCACCTTTTGTTTTTGCAGGAAGCGCATGGAGGTGGTTTGATGGGACACTTTGGAGTGAAGAAGACGGAGGATGTACTTGCTGCCCATTTCTTTTGGCCTAAGATGAGGCGTGATGTCGAGCGCTATGTGTCACGGTGCACCACTTGCAATAAAGCTAAGTCTTTTTTGAATCCACATGGTCTTTATATATCTCTTCCTGTCCCTAGCATTCCTTGGGAGGATATTTCAATGGATTTTGTGTTAGGATTGCCTAGGGCTAAGAGGGGAAGGGATAGTATATTTGTGGTGGTTGATCGTTTCTCTAAAATAGCGCATTTTATACCTTGTCATAAGAGCGATGATGCTACAAACGTTGTTGATTTGTTTTTTAGGGAGATCATTCGTTTACATGGTGTGCCCAATACCATCATTTCAGACCGTGATGCAAAGTTCTTGAGTCATTTTTGGAGAAGCCTATGGAAAAAATTGGGGACAAAATTGCTTTTCTCCAGTACTTGTCACCCTCAAACCGACGGACAGACGGAGGTCGTCAACCGCACATTGTCTACTATGCTAGGGCGATTCTCAAGACAAATCTGAAGATGTGGGAAGAGTGCTTATCACATATTGAATTTGCTCATAATAGGTCCATACACTCCACAACCAAGGTAAGTCCGTTTCAGATCGCATACGGGTTTAATCCACGTGCTCCTATTGATTTGTTACCTTTACCTCCTTCTGAAACATTAAATTTTGATGCTAAAAGCCGTCTTGAATTGAGTTTGAAAATGCATGAATTAGTTAAAGAAAATATTGAAAAGATGAATGCAAAATATAAAGCATATGGTAGTCAGGGTAGAAAACAATTAACCTTTGAACCTAGTGATCTTGTTTGGTTGCATCTACGCAAAGATAGCTTTTCTGAATTGAGAAAGCCTAAATTAATGCCTCGAGCTGATGGTCCTTTTAAAGTACTTGCAAAGATTAATGATAATGCATATAAGCTTGAGTTGCCTGCAGATTTTGGGGTTATTCCCACTTTTAACATTTCAGATTTAAAACCATACATGGGCAAAGAAGATGAGATTGAGTCGAGGATGACTCCAATTTTAGAGGGGGAGAATGATGAGGATATAACTCCTATGGATACAAATTTAACTCTTGGTGCAATAACACGAGCCCGAGCAAGACAACTCAATTACAAGGTGAGCTCGTTCTTGGGTGATAATACTTGTTCTAATGAGAATGTGCTACTGCAAATTTTTCCTTGTGATGTGTTGTTACTTAGGAGCATGGGAGAGAAGATGTTAACTCAAGGAGACCTCATACACAACTTGAACATCTACAAGCCACGTTCAACTAAAGTACAAGCCCAATTGATGCCCCCCGTGCACTTCAATTCGGACTACAACTCGTCTCAGAGTCAGCCTGACAGCACCGGACTAAAAAGGCCATAACTTCCTCATACAAAGTCCGTTTGGGCTGACCTACCACTCGTTGGAAAGCTTATTTCAAGACATATCTATTTCATACAAGCTCACCTCCATATTCGTTTGGGAAGGCCACCAAATTAACATGAAAAGTTGCTGTTGTTACAGACTTCGAATCAGAACCGTTGATTGATCACTTTTTGTAACTCGCCCTTATATGTACTTAGCCGCCGCTACTTTTAGGGTTAGGTTATTTGCAAAGTTTGTTCCCCACGCGTGTGAAACACTTGTTCATCGGAGTAGTGTCACAAGACTTGGTTTGGTGAAAGAGATAACCTCAACTTTGATAGTTTGAATTGTCAGATTGTTTTGTTTCTCGTTCTTGCTCGTTTCTTCAACTGCGTGCAGGAATTAACCTTCATGGTTAGGTCATTTGGGCATAAGCACGGTTGATAATGATAGGTACATGGGTGTAGCAATTGCAAGGATTCAATCTTCGCTGATTGGAAGCCCTTGGAACGTGAACGTCTCCGTTCCGCAAAAGTAGAACCTATCGGAATATCGGGCCGTTGACGCATCAAATCTACTGCAGGAAAGGGGCATCTAGTGGCGCGGTCGATGACATCGCCTCAGCTACCTTGTCGTCTCTCAGCATAGTTGCCACCGTCGCAGCTCCCTCTTCGGCTACTGCTACCACAACAACAGCTCCACCTCCTCTAACTTCTCAAGCGCCTCTGGAATATAAGTCTGTCGTGAAGCCCTAGTTTCAGGTATGCAATTACAACCAATCTTTTTCCCACTCTCTGCTTTATCCTCTGTTTTGCTTTTCGACACCTCTTGGCTTCTTTTTACAGCACATTGCAGATACCTTGCGCAAGGTTGAAACTTTCTACGAGCATGCTAATCAACAAAATGAGTAGCTCAAGATGAAAGACACCAAATTGGCGCCACTCAGGGCCGAGCTGAGAACTGCCAAAGCTGAGGCCGAGAAGCAGAAGGGCGAGGCGAGGAAGCTGAAAGCGGAGGCAGAGAAACTGAAGCCCGAGAAAGCTGTTGCCGATGTTGCGTGGTTCAAGGCCGAAGTTAGCCGAGACAAGGTGGAGACAACCAGGAAGGTGGTCAGGGTGAAAAGGCAGCAGTAGATGCGACGCTTGCAACTCTGCAGTCGGAGACCCTCGAGCACATGACTTCATTTGCACTTCTTGTGACTTCTCACGTGCTTAGCCTTGTGAAGAGCCACCATCCGAGCCTGGACCTCTCGATACTAAATGAAGGATTCGCATGCGAGGTGAACAAGGTTGTCGATGTCATCGAGTCCTCAAAAGGCCTTGTTGAGGGGTTTGTGGCCCAGTTGGAGCTGTCTCTCTCTGGTGATGACGACGACGCCAACTAGAATTCTTAGGCCAGAATACATTGATGTAAAGTTGTTACTGCGGTCTTTAATGACAATGCCAATTATCTGCTTGTCTATTATGCTTTGCCTGCTATCTCCTTGTCGATGAAATAGAGTAGCATAAGTAGATGCAAATCTAATTTAGCACTCATAGACATTCAATCAGTGACTTTGTTGCCAAGCATATGCCTGATTACATCTGTACACAAGGCTAGAAAAACATTCATTAAATAACTTATCCCCCGAGCGAGTACTCGGAGAGACCGAATATAACATAAATGCTATATAGTTTAAAGGAAAACTACATGGTTTTTGCAAGAATTCATCGACCATATAACTTAGACTTTGTAGCAAATATGGACTTGCTGAGAAGTGAATGTAGAATCGACTAGAGGCATCGTCTCCCGTCGTCCGTTGAGCGTTAGATGTCTGACAATCTAGTGCTCGTATTCGCGCAGGATAGAATTGCTCGTCGTTGGGTTCAGGCATGGCCACCCTTTGGTTTTGTTCACTGACATACTAAGTACGCGATCGAGTAAATGCGTGCAAAAAACCGCATGTAAAAGAAATACAGAAATTATGCCTACAACTCTCCGCTCGATAACAGTATCGATGAGGAAATAGAACAAAGGTATAGAGTTACTTGTAGCCCCTGACTCCTTACTCGATGATGTGTCATCGGGTAGGGAGAAGATTGACGTCAACACAACTTCGTGATGTAGCCCCCAACTCTTTACCCGATAACTGGATCGAGCAAAATTGAGTGAAGCATTAGCATCACAGATACCTGTTGTGACTCCAAACCCCTTATTCGATAGATGTATCGACCCGAGAGTAGAGCCAGGTAAAGAGAAGATCAAGCAATGTAGCCCTTGACCCTCTACTCGATGGGTACACTGATTAGATGGTAGAGCAAATGCGTCGAAAAATGCATGATGTAGCCCTTGACTTTCTACTCGATTGCTGCATCGAGAAGAGAGTAGAGGGTAAGCATCAGTACTAATAGCCCTCGACCATACACTTGGGCGCATGAGCCCCCGAGCATTTTGGCGAGGACCAAAAAAATCCAAACGGTCGGAGTAGATTAACAATATAACTCCATTGCAGTGATTGAATTTTGTTACAGTTTTCATGTCCTTTCAGCTTCCACACGGCATGCCATAAAATAGCGTCTCTTTGTTTTGTGCACTTGTGTGGAAGTGCAACAGACGCCTCGTGGATTGGACCGATGCGAATCTACATGGATTTGTTGCTGTAGTATGACTTATTCCCAGAGCTATAAATAGACGGGACTTGTAGTCGCATGCTACAACTCATCTTCTTTCTTTCCCTCCTGCTCACGACGATGTCGCTCTTCAATGGCCTCCACTCCACCATTGTCCCCATCCGTGATCATCCTTGGTGATTCCTCTCCCCCTACACCGCTAGCCATAGTCTCTCTTGGGACGATCATCATCTCCTCCGATGAGGACGAGGAGATTGACTGGGAGGGTGTTGAGAGGCAAGTTTGGCCGGAGGAGGAAGAAGAGGTGACCATCAAGCTGAAGGTCGCCGTCAAAGAAAATTACTCCACCCCTGCTCCTTTCGCGAGAGCAGATGCCACCGCTGGCACACGAGGAGAAGAAGGTGAAGCCACCGACACTGGAGAAGGTGGTGAAGCTCAAAATAGCTTCATCAGCCCGGGCTTGCTCGCCCTCCAAGCCATCCTAGTGCTCAGAGGCTGAAGAGGTCGCCTTTTCCATCAACTATGTCGGGACCCGAACCCGCAAATCCGGACCCTCTGTGTATTCTGTGCGATACCGAGATCACGCTTAGCACACACATCATACTGTGGTTGCACATCATGACATTCACGAAGATATAAGAATAAATAGTGCAAACATGTATATAAACCGAGTTGTACAACCTTATGGTCTCCTTACGGATAGGTCACCACACAGGCTTACATTATTCAAAGTAAAGAAATAGCAATGAACATAAAAAAAGGTCGTGGAAGCCTTCATCTTGCCACAGAGCAACCGATCGGGCTTGCCCCTAGTTCATCGTGTCCTCGATGTACTCCTCCTCCCAAACTAGTGTAGTCTCCTCCACCGATGTTGGGGTTGAAAGCAAGGTGGGGTGAGTACACAAGGCACTCAACAAGTAATGCATGAATGCAAAGACTATTACTATATGCGAGATCTTGTTCCAAAGGATTGGCTTAAATGGTTCTTTTGCATCAAGCAAGCATTTTTAACCAATATCTTAGTTGGATTAAAGCGAAGAGAACAGTTATACGTAATAATAATTTCAAATGGTTTTTCCATGAGGTTTCCGACACACACTCTTAATATTCATTTTTAACACTTGGCACACACCACCCCTTCCATGTTTTGTTTATGAAAATCTACCCTTGATCAGAATCCCGAGCAATGCTCAATTCCGTGAGCACGGCTATTCGAATAGTTTTGACACTCTGCAGAGGTTGTACACTTTACCCACAAGATACACCGCCACCACCGTGTGATTGTCCGCAACAAAGCTTTTCAGAACCTCTACCTTAACCAAAGAACCTCTCCAGATTGCCTTCACTATCACTTCCTCACACAGAGCCAAGTATAGGACCGGCCAATCACCGTTGGATGGGCACCAAGCCGTAGCACCAGTACGCTCCCCATACAGATACACCCCTGTGTCTTGTCACCCCGAGGTATCGGAGGAAAGATATCGTAACCCTAGTCAACTAGGTCTGTCCCATATCGCACATGTGGTTGTACGGTGACTCGGATCAAAGGCTTGCAAGGTGAAGTCCTTAATCGACCAAGGCAAGGCTTCCAACACTCAACGATGGCACACGGCCCAATGTGGCACACAGACTCACATCACTCATCAACCCATCGCCACACAGGCCCACAGTGCACTGACCTCTTGCCACTTGCCCCATCTAAAACATTTCCCACCCCATTGATTATTGTGCAACACATGCGGCAATAACTCAACATCAATATGGAACCACACAGTCACCATACTTCCACATCATCATGTGGCATCATCACACCACTTTCAAAATACATTCAATATTCCATTAGTCAATTTTGTAGCATTTCTCTGAAAGATCATTCATGACTCGCTGCAAGGCTAAGCATCTACTCACGGTCTAGCCTCCCGTGTTGGCACAATATTAACATCCAACTAATATAATCAAACTTAGGGTGACAATGATTTAGGGCATACAAGTAATAATTCAAGGTGGCATAACAAAATGGGTTGATTAACTACATTATCCCAAATTAATTTAAATTCATTTTTAAATAATTAGCATGCATAGTTTCACCATTAAATAGCTCATAATTTAATGAATTTTTAGAAATTTGAATCACCCAAATCCGAGTTAAAATGCAAAAGTTATAGTCATTTGAAGTTTGAATAAAATCAAAATACGTAAATTAAGAAAATACGATTTTTACGAATTATTTTTATATCGAAATTCGCATAAATGACGTCAGCATCACGTCATGATGACGTCAGCACAGAAATGAATTTGGTCGAAATATTTTTATATATAAAATATTTATGGCGTCATTCTCGACGTCAAGACGACACGCGGCGCCTCTAGTGCCGCCACGTTGTTTTGATTCATGAAATTTGGGTCCACGGTTGGCTCGTCCACCGTGGATGGCAAAGACTGTGCTCATGCACCGGGTGGCGTAAGCCGTGGCGTCGCCGACGACGCGCAGACCAATCCCGACGCGACACGCGGCAAGATCCGCACCTTCGCTCATCCAACGGTTGGATCTCACCCCGCGGTTCGGGCGACGCCGCACTCCACGCCCACGCGCCGCACATCCAACGGTGCGCTCAGATCCAACGGCCAAGACGCGCCGCCATCGCGACGTCTCGGTTCATGCGACGACACGCGGCGCAATCGCGACGATGCGCCCGAAATCGACGGTGGATCCGGTCTCCGCCCTACCAAAATGCCCGCGCGTCAACACGTGATTTGGCGAGGGTGCGGTGCCATCTCCGCCGCGACGCTCAAATCGAGCAGCACGGATCCTTAGGGCAAAACCAGATCCAATCTCTACCGTTTAGATCTAATCTAACGGCCTACGGTACCCGAGCGGTTTACTGCTCATGGCGCGACGTGGCTCAATCCTACGCATCCACTAACGATCCAACGGCTAAGACAAAAACATATCGCAGAAACTAGATCTAATCCAAGCCGTACACATAAAGATCCAACGGCCACGATTCAATCTAAACATCCACAGAGATGGAGGCTACGCGGACTCACCAGAACCGAACGATGCAAATCGGACGGTCGGCGCGGTTCGACGAGGTTGACGACGGCGAAGAAGCGAAGGTTGCCGGAGCTGGGGAAGATGACCTCGGCGACGACGCTGCGGGGCTTCTCCGGCGAGAAGAAGTGGTCCACTCGATGCGTCTTGCTTCGGTGAACTCGGAACGGGGTCGGAGCACGGCGGAAAGCGACGGACGGCGATTTAGAGGAAGCAAAAACAACGGCGGCACAAAGACGCACCACTGGCGAGCTCGCTCAGGCACTAGAGAGGGTCTCGGCGTGCGTGCGAGGAGTCAAAAGACGCAGCGAAAGGAGCTCTGCCGGACGCGCTACTCGGTGCACTTA
Organism: Otatea glauca; assembly: GCA_036346275.1. Lineage (NCBI taxonomy): Eukaryota > Viridiplantae > Streptophyta > Magnoliopsida > Poales > Poaceae > Otatea > Otatea glauca. The sequence goes on along the minus strand of CM070715.1, from coordinate 45,475,871 downwards.
AAGGGGCCTTGACGTGCGCGCTACAAGCGGCGAACGAGCGAAACGGTCGGCGCATTAGCTCCGTGATCTCGCGAAGACGACCGACGTGGCGCAATCCCGCACGTCCGTGCGGCGACGATCCGAAGGCTCACGCGTGCGGGCGACGTGGCACACTCACAGGCGTTCGATCCGGATCGGACGGCTTGGCTGGGCGGCGCTAGGGTTTTGGCGCGGTTGGGCCGACGACACGCACAGTAATGGGCTCGGCCCATTACTGTTCATGTGATTTTTAAAACATTTCACATTTAAAATAATTCTAGAAATTCAATTAAATCATTTGGAGCTTTTAAAATAGCAAAAAAATTCCAGAAATTACTTTGAGATGTTTGGAACTCCATTAAAATATTTGCAATAAAACTTTGCAAAAACTTTTCCATTATTTAATTGTTTTCAAGAAAAGTTCTATTTGAATAAATCCAAATTTACTTAAATAAATTCCCAAAAATTCACAAGAAAAATCAAAAATACTTCAAAATTCAAATTAGAGCAAAAATTAGGGTGTTACAAACTAGCGGCCGGGTCTTCGCGTCCTCCTCTGGTCTGTATAGAGGGCGCAAGCCCATCCCAGGGACCATCCTTTTCCAGTCCCCGTGGATGCATGGGAGGCGGCGCGACTCCTCCAAGGAAAAGTAGTAGTAGGGTACCTACTTTAAGATGAAATAGGATAAACTTTTGTTAGTAAAATTTTGGTTGCAATGCACTTTCTGTCTTATTCATGTATGAAATCTCCTCAGTTGATCGATGTTCCACGAGTTGTGAAGTACCGCTCCTTCCGATGTCGATAGCCGTACAGATTTGGGTCGAGTCACTTCAACCACCATGTAGGGACCTTCCCACTTAGGCGATAGCTTATTACGGTTATCTTGTTTCTACACCTTTCGTAGTACTAAGTCCAGGCGGTGAGTACTCTTTCTTGGATTCTCTGGCCATGATATATGCGCAAGACTTGCTAATACTTGGCCGCTCGAATGGATGCTCGATGCCTGTACTCTTCGAGTAGATTTACATCGCTAGTTCGTGCCTGATCCTGTTCCTCTTCTAAGTTGTTATCCACACGACCACACGAGTTGACCTGAACGTTAACCCAGTCGGAAGCACTACTTCTGCTCCAGTGGCCCGACTAGCTGATGTACGAGAAGCCCATACCACCGAGGGGAGTTCTTTCGCCCATCGGGTTGAGTAAGCCTTGAGCCTATCGAACACGCGGGTCTTGATCCCCTGCAGGATTATGCTATTGGCACGTTTGACCTGACCATTACTCTGAGGATGAGCTACGAAAGCGAAGCAAAGTTTGATACCCAATTCTTCACAAAAGGCAACGAAATCGTTGCTTTTGAACTGGCTACCATTGTCTGTAATTACTCGATTAGGGTTGCTGAATCGAGTAACGATGTTCCTCATGAACTTCTTAGCCGCTTCTAAGGTGATGTTCCTGACAGGTTCGTTTAATCTACTTGGTGAACGTGTCGATGGCTACGAATAGGAACTTGTAACCTCCTTGGGCTCTTGGGAACGATCCCAAGATATCCAAACCCCAGACGGAGAAAGGCCAAGATAGAGTAATAGTTTGAAGAGCATGGGCTAGTTGGGTGGTTTGCTTATCGTAAAATTGGCACCTCTCGCACTTTTTCACTAGGTCGCAAGCATCCTGGAGGGCAGTCGGCCAACAGAACCTCTGCCGAAAAACTTTTTCGACTAAGGTGCGATAGGACGCATGGCTACCGTAGAAGCCTCCAAGGACATTGAGCAATATCTTATTGCCCTCTTCTTGAGTGATGCACTTCATCAAGATTCTGTTACTCCCCTTTTGGTAGAGCTTGTCGTCTATCAATGCTTATAGCTTGAACTTACGTGCAATTTTCTCGGCTGAGGCATCATCATCAGGGTCTCTCGACCTTCGAGATAGGCTTGGAATGGAGTGATCCAAGTCAGCTCGCATTTGAGTAGTGCAACTTCTGTGTCTACAGGTTTTGCCTCACTGACTCAACCAGACTGGTGGTCAAGTTGGGCAGCATCTGCCTCTGGTACAGGGGAGATTGATGGTTTGAGGAGTTTCTCGATGAAGAATCTTATGGGCGTCGGTGAACGGGATGAAGCGAGCCTAGCAAGTTCATCGGTGGCGGAATTGTCACATCGCCTAATATGCTTTACCTGGAGCCTTTCGAACTTGTGCTCTAGCTTGCGAACCTCGTTCAGATATGCCTCCATGTTGTCATCCAAGCACCGGTACTCCTTTTGCACTTGGTTCACGACTAGCTGTGAATCCCTTTTCACGAGTAATCGTCTGATGCCAAGTGACGCAACCATGCATAGCCCGTTAACCAGTCCCTTGTATTCTACAATACTATTCGAAGCAAGAAAATCGAGTTGAATGAAATATTTAAGCTCCTCACCTGTCGGGGATTTGAGCACGATGCCAGCCCCCGATCCCTGAAGCATGAGCAACCCATCGAAGAACATAGTCCAGTGGTCATCAACTGCCTTGTGCTCCTTTTCCTCGATGTGCGTCCATTCCGCGATGAAGTTCGCCAAGACTACCGACTTGATGCTAGTTCGTGGGGCGAAATCAATCTTGAACTCGTTGAGTTCGACCACCCATTGCGCAATTCACCCTATCGCCTCTCGATTGCGTATTACTTCCTTGAGTGGATACGTCATCATGACCGTAATCTTGTGCGCCTGGAAGTAGTGTCACAGCTTTCGAGAAATCATCAGGACAGCGTACAGCATATCTGCACCTGAGGGTATCGTAGCTTGGTGTCATGCAAGACCTCGCAAACGTAGTACACCGGCTTCTGGACCTTGGCCTTTTTCTCGAAGCAATCTCGCTCGATCGTCAGGAATGTGCTTACTACTTGGGGGCAATTGCAATGAACAAAAAGAGCTCCTCTTTTATGTTAGGTGAAGTTAAAACTGATGGAGACGATAAGTAACATTTTAGATCTCGAAAAGCTTCTTCTGCCTCCTTGGTCCACTCGAAAGTGTCCTGCTTCTTGAGTAACTTGAAGAAGGATAGCCCTCATTCGCACATACGAGAAATGAATCGACTAAGGGCTGCGATGCAGCCTATGAACTTTTGCACTTCCCTCAGTGTCCGTGGAGAATGCATCTACTCGATGGCCTCAATTTTGCGTGGGTTGGCCTCGATGGCACGACTGGACAATAGGAAACTGAGAAGCTTGCCGGACAAAACGTCGAACGTGCACTTCTCGGGGTTAATCATCATCCGATACTTCCTGAGGTTGTCAAATGTCTCCTCGAGGTCCCTGATTAGGGTGCTCCCAGTTTTCGACTTGACTACGACATCATCGAGCTCAATTTAGGACTCCAAGCAGTTTTGAATACATCGTTGATACATAGCACTTGCACTCTTTAAACCAAAAGGCATCTTAACATAACAGAATACACTGATGGGATCAGTAAAAGCATTTTCTCCTCATCCTCTGTAGAAATGATAATTTGGTGATACCCCGAGTAGGCATCTAGAAAACTTAGCAGCTCATATCCCGTAGTAGAATCCACTATCCGGTCGATGCGGGGCAAAGGAAAAGGATCTTTAGGACAAGCCTTATTGAGGTCGGTGTAGTCGATGCACATTCTCCACTTGCCATTGGGTTTCTTGACGAGGACCGGGTTTGCCAGCCACGTCGGGTGACAGACCTCTCGGATGAAGCCAGCCTTCAGGAGTTTTCCAAACTCCTCTTATACGGCCTCCTTCCTGTCTTCCGCAAATCTACACTGCTTCTGCACCACAGGCCTGGCGCTAGGTTCCACAGCTGGTCGATGCTCGATCACCTCCTTGGGGACCCCGGGCATGTCGGACGGTTGCCACGCAAACACGTTGTAGTTTGCCCGAGAAAAGACGACGAGCTCGAGTGCCTATTTGGAGTCAAGGTCGGCACCCACCTTGACCATCTTGGAAGGCTCCGACGGGTCCAAGGGCAATGTCTTGACGCCTCTATCGGTCTTCTTATCCTTTTTGCCATTGTTGACTGAGTCTTTGGTGGCACTGTTAGACGTAGAGGCCTTCTCGATGCTCTTGGACCTTTGGCACTTAGCTCCCTCATTGTCGGCATTGGTTGCCGATCAGCAGAGATGCTCGGCCATCTCCAGGCTTTTTCTGTCACACCGGGCCATAGCGCGCTAGTACCCCTTAATTGCAAGGACTCCCTTTGTCGCCGGCATCTTGACAGTCTGATACGCGTAGTGCACCACGACCATGAACTTGGCTAGAATGGGGCAGCCTAAGATCACGTTGTAGACGATCTCAAAATCTGCCACATCGAAGAGGATCTTTTCGGTGCGGAAATAGTCTGGTGTGCCGAACGTGACTGGCAACTCGATCAAACCAAGGGGAATCGAAGATCATCGCGGAGTTATGCCATGGAACGGCTCTGCTCGGGGCTTTGATCTCTGTCCAAGGGATCCCCATATTCTCCAGCGTCTTTGCGAAGATAAGGTTTAACGAACTCCCTCCATCGATCAAGGTTCGAGAGACCTTAACGTTGACGATGGTGGGCTCGACCACCATGGGGTATCGACCCGGATGTGAGATCACGGCTAGGTGCTCCGACTGGTCGAAGGTGACCGGTAGTTCTGACCACTTGAGGAATCTGGGGAGGGCTGGTGTGGCCAGGTTGACCTCTCTCGTTGGACTGCCTTGTACTGCCTTTTGGACTCATACGTGATAGATCCGCCGAAGATGTGTGCCAGTTTGTGATCAGCCCCGTGGTATTCGGACTCGTCGTCCTAGGGCTTCTCTTTGGCTTGCTCAACCCCACGCTCGGCGAGGGCAGCCTTGAGCTTCTCCTGGACCTTCTTGCTGATCACTTGGCATTTATGGAAGTCATGTTTGTCCATGTGATGGACTGGGCAGTATTTGCCTCTCCACAGCTTCGACCCTTATTGTCACCAATGTTACGCGTCTTGCCTCTTTTGACCGTGGCTATGGTGGAATCACCTTTGCAGTTCTCCCCGCGGTTCTTATTCCTCTTCGCTCCCTGCTTGGACGACTCGGGCTTGTCGTCTCTAGACTTGGGGTCATCAAGATGGTCTCGAGCCTCAGCATGTACGTATCTGTCTGCTAACTTGAAGAGCTCCTTGGTGGTTTGGATCTTTCGGGTGGCAAGCTTTCCTTTTAACTCCCTATCGTTGACACCGTTCTCGAAAGCCACTATGAGTGCCTCGTCTGAGATGTCAGGGATCGAGTTGCGCTTGTCGCTGATGCGTCGAATGAAACCACGCAACGACTAACCTGGCTTTTGTATCACCCGATGATAGTCGCTGCGTGTTCCGAGGCGTTAGTACGTGCCCTGAAAGTTGGCAATGAACTGGGCCCGCAACTCTGCCCATGAGGATATCGGGTGAGATGGAAGCTTGAGCAACCAAGACCTCGCCGCACCATCTAGGGTGGTGAGCAGGTAATTGGCCATCACCTTCGCCCCAGCAGCCCTCATGACTGTAGTGTAAATTTATAGCCACTCAACATGATTGATTTTGCCCAAGTACTCTCGACGGGGCCTGGCTGGAACTTATCTGGCCACATGACTGCACGTATCTCGGGGATGAAGGCCATGCATCCTTCATCAACATCCTCGGAGGTCACCTACCGTGGATCTTGTCGAGGAGGGAACCTGTGCTGTGCAGGTGAGTGGCCCCTCGAGGGCGGTGATTCGCCCTGTCGGGCCCGTCAAGCGGGAGATTGGCGCCTCGAAGGTGGGGAATCATTTTCCCACCGCTCGTAGTCTTCCAGGTCGCATTCCTCCCTTAGATCATGAAGGACGTCACGTAAATAACGCCAGTTGGCAGGAATACAATCTCGAAGATCGTTGAGACATCCCTGATGAGGGTTGGTGAGAACTGACCTGGAATCGCATTGGTTAGAGCTAGCCACCGCCGATCCTACTACTCAATGGCAATGGGATGGTCTCGACCGCTGACTCCGGGCTCCCTGTTGGCTGGGGCATCCAAGCATCAAGTTGGCTGCTCGAGCGATCTGGGCTTGCACTGCATCGAGCAGTTTCTTCATCTGATCAAACACTAGAGTCATCGGGTTGCCCGGATCTAGTTGTAGAAGGGATTTTAGCAGCATGTGAATGCACTGGACATTTGCCTCAGGAGTGCTGAAGATGTCGCTGTTGTGGCTCTGATGGGATGCTGCTCCCGATGTACGACCGAGCCTGCCATTGTGGTCGATCTGTGGAGGAATTTGCTGTCCCTGAAGATCCCGCGCGCACGGGTGGGGCGTCATCTGATCATCGAGATCAAGGTGCCTCGACAGATTGGTCGCGATCCCGGCTGTGGCCGCGACTGCTAGATCATGTCGATGATCTGTGGTATTAGTAGCAACAGTGTTTACAGGATCTTGAGGCAGATGCACGACGATTTGTTGTCCTTGACCCTCTACGATGTCTGCCCCTGTGTTCCTTTCTTGGGAACTACCGGCAGTAGCACGGTTGTTGGCTCCAGCCATGAAAACGCATCGATCTGTTGGGCTGCTGCCCAGGCTACTGCAGCTATTGCTTTCGCCTTCACTCTCTGTGTCGATGCACAAGAGGACGTTGGGCTCCATCTGGTCAAAGTCGATGAAACCTACCACTCGTCATAGATCCCAAGAGCGGGACTCGGTGAAGCCGATGTGCACAAGATCTCTACCAAGTCCCCATCAATAGAGCATGGTTCCGAAGGCGATCTTAGATTCGATCGCAAGTGCTTGGTCGATGCAGGTGACCGAGCAAAAATTGTCAAACGGGTTGTCGCTAGAAAATCCAATGTGAGCGTGCATTGAAGACATGCTTGATCTGCAAAAAATAGTTGAAGGCCCCTACCTGGTGCGCCAATTGTTGAAGGTTAGAAATCGACAATAAACTTATACTTTCGGGTACCTTCGGGTTATCAGAGTCAAGCACAAAATCAGAGGCACACAATGTAGACATGTTTGGGCCCTTTGACGGAGTAACACCCTACTTTCTATGTGGTTGATATATGTATGTGGTGGATGGAATATAGAGCAATGTATCTAGCCCTAGTTACAAGGAAGAATGAACTTAGGCTAAGGCTAAGCTAAGGTCAAAGTGCGGGTCGACGACTCATGGTTGCTCTATGTAAAAGCTCTAAAAGTCTTCTCTTCATCTGGCTTGGAAGTCTTCTCCTTTTTCCCCGTTTCTTGAGGACCTCTACCCCAGAACTTATATAGTTGGGGTAGCCCAGCCTCAAGTCGAGTTGTAGTCGGCCTGGAGTACCAGATCATAGCCGATGAGGAGTCCATCGTCGCGTGATCTTCATAGCATATCTAAACTTCCCTGAATATTAGGCGTACTTGAGTTGGTTTCCTCATAATAAGAATATGATCAAGTCCTTCCTAATATGGAATTATCCTTTTTCGCACATATCTTTTCCCATAGAACTGGGCCCGTGATATTCGGAGTCTTTGTACGTTGTTAGGAAATATCTTTTGCGTATCCTGCACGTGCTCATACCCTATATTTAGATATTCGATAAACCACCCACACGTGACAACAAGCAAGAAAACAAGTCCAAAACCCCTCAAACACAATCTAGTAGAATGATTCACTTAAGCATACAACATCGGTTTCTTGCAGTAAAGAACATAACATTTGCTTAGATGATTGGGATATGGTCTGAAGAAGACTCATCCATCAATCATACATCCTCAGCACAAGATCCACAAGCAATTTAGAAGGAAGGGAGGCAAATCCAAATGTGCAAGAAGCAATTTGCAAGAATGTAGATTGCTGAATTTAAATGCGTAAAGTAAATTAAAGCATAAGAGAAAATGATTTGCATTTCTGGAAGGGAGGTTTACAAAGCCTCACAACAAATTGGGCAAAAAGCTCAAAAGAGCCAAAACCTCTAAAACCTTCAAGAGGAGGAAGGCTACCCCTCCTCCTCTATTTATACTACTCTTGAGTCACCCTCCACCCTTGGATGAGTTCCTTCTACCCTAAGGATCACCATCAAAGGCTAGGAATGACTCTCACACACACCCATACTAACTAAACCTGCTACCCTATCACTTAGACTGCGATCCGACGGCCCTCCTTGATCCGAGTAGCTTCTAACTAGTATCTCAACCATTCCATGTCTTCTAGGTTCGCAGCGACTCCATCTCCGATTATCTTTCAGTGATCCTCCATCATCTGGACCTTCGGCGCACCTCGTCTAGTCCCGGTTATCCTCCGCCTCTCCATTATCTAGCACCGTCTTCCTGCAACCATCAAAAACAAGGAAAACCCATCATATAACCATGTCCAACAAAGATATGCAATAATCAGCCAATTGCATCGCTCAACAAGTCGGCACTACCGACCACTATGCTGACTTCATCGAGTTGCCACCATCGAGTAGGATCCTCACTCGAGAAGAAACTCGACCACCATTTCGACCACATCGAGTGTTGGACCACATGTCAAACTCGATACCTAGTCTATCGACCTCAGCTCGATACCAAGTCTATCGACCTTATGTCCAACTCGATCGATCATGGCACCAAGTTGATAAAACGATATCGAGTAACAATTGGTTAAACTAAGGACTCGAGTTGAGCTGACTATAGAGTACTCGACCTAGAAACATTTCTACTCGATACTTAGCTACTACCAATATACTCGAATCATTCGACTACATGTCTTCAGGGCGATACTCGGGGCTGGTAGAGCCGCTCGTGACAGACACAATTCAAATTGCTTCAATTTGAAAATCCAATTCAAATCAAACTCAAACCGGAGCATACCAAGCTCAAATTTAGTCAAATACTCATCACAAAACATGGGTAGACCTCCACATGGTCTTTCAAAGGTTAACACTAAAAAATAAATAAACTACATAGGAAATAAACTTATTCGTAGTAACCCTTCAAATTGTCACAGGCAACTGACAAGGTTCGCACCCTAGTTGTGTGCTTGCTCCTATAACTCCTCAAAATCAAGCGTAGCCTCCTCTCTAACTGGTGATTTATTGTTGCATGGGGTGAGTACATAATTCACTCAACATGTTGTGCACAGAATGCAAGTCTAATATACTATATGCATGGCTTATTCCAAATGAATGGCTTACATGGTTATTTTGCATAAAAAGAGAAAATACAAAAGAATATCATAAATAGATTGAAATGACAGTAAAACAAACAATAACAATAAGTAAATTTCTCAATAATTTCCCAAATTACAACCTTAAACCAATTCCATACCTCCATAGGCATACAGCCTCCATTCCCACATTTATTTTATTAACGTCTAATCCTTGACTGTAATCACCGAGCAATGCTTAATACCATGAGCACGGCTATTCGAATAGGTTTGACACTCTGCAGAGGTTTATACACTTTACCCACAAGATACGATTATACACCACAAAAGCGAATGATCATAACAAAGCCTTTCTAATGCTCCGTCTAAACCCATTACTACCCGCTAAGATTTCAACCCTGGTGGGACTGGTTACCACGTCCAGGGCCCCCCTCTTACGTCATGTGAATCTACCCGTGCACCCAGAACCCACATCGCCAAGACAGTACCAAAGCCTAGACTTAACAAGTTAATTAGCTAGGTCTGTCCCATAGCAGACATGTGGTTGTTTGAATGACTCAGTTCAAATGCTTGCGTGGTTAAGTTCTTAATTGACCAAGGCAAGACTAAGAAAAAATTTCACCATTACCATTACCATTACCATCAATAACCATTATAAAAAACAATGCGACCGCTGAAATGCCACATTGGCCCACCATAAACCAACTCTTACAACTTGCCTCAGTCTAAATCATTTTACCACCCCAGTTGATTACCATGCACCACGGGCCATCAACAATATCAACAACATTATGTGACTAAGCATTCATAAACATATTCCATAGTTCATTAAGCAAGATTAACCTTTCACATAAAATGATATCAATGACTCGTTGCATGGCTAAGCAAACTATTTGCGTTCTAACTACCCACATTGGTAATTAATAGCTACCAACTCTATAAGAACCGTACTAGGGTGATAAATGAAATATGACATACAAATGACAATATAGATATAATTCAATTGGATGGATAACTAATACCAAAGTAATAGAAACAAGTATTGATTGAATTAGCATGCATTAGTTTAAAACAACATAATGTTTCAAAACATGGGTTCAACATGATCAAAGCACAACTTGCCTTCAAAGAGCTATGGATTCTGCTCTCGATTCAAGTCTTGAATTAGCTCCTTGCTCATGAACTCCCTGGGCACTTCAACGTCTACGCGAAACGAGCGAAAAAACAATAAATACCAAAAATATAGAGCAAATCTAAATCCAAAAATTAAATAAAATTCACCGACATCAATCGGAGTTCGTATTAGGGAGAACGAACACTTGAAAGTTAGATATTAAAGAAAAATTAGAAAATAGAAAAATCCAAATTATTTTTATACTACAAAATAGCATTTATAACGTCATGCTGACGTCAACACCGAATTTGATTTTTGGCCGAATATTTTTATGCGGAAAAACCCGAATTATGTTGTCACACTGACATCATCGACAATGGCAGCACCGCAGAGCGACACGTGTCTCTGGTTCATGGACTTAGTACACACCACAACTCGGGTCTACGATGTACTCGGTGCATGGCGCCTCGACTACTGTGCCCAATAAGCGACGGCACGTGGTTGGCCTTGGCGCTAGTGCAATCTGGTCCGCACTGACCCGATCGGACGGCTATGGCTTGCAAACACGCAGAGGGACTCAACCGCACGATCCGCAACCAACGGTTGATATCAGGACGGCGTTGCGATGCTTCTCCCATGGCGTGTCTCAGTGCGGCGAACCCGATGGCACACTTGGCGATGGCGGGGACAGCTCAACAGCGGCGAAAACGGGCGCAAAAGAGTGTCGGCTTCTCTTGGACTCTACCGAGCTTGTTCTCCTCGACGGTTGCAGTTCGGGTGATGAGTCTTGAGGCAAAACGCAAAGCAAGAGACAGAGACCACGGATAGCTAGGCAGCGCAATTTATAATGCCCTTGGCTTCCGTGTAGAGCGTGGAGATCCAAACAGATTCAGCGACGACGGCGAATTCTGGATGAATACGCGGTAGCGACACGGACTCAATCCAGACCGCACACATGGCAGAATGAAATGGTTCTCAAGACGCAAGTGACGCGAAGGAACGACACACGTTGGATCAAATCCAATGGTTCAAATTCCTGGAACTAGGGTTAATAGTGGAACAGGCTAGTGCGGGCTGCGGCTGGGCTGGTGTCACAGGAAATGGGCCTGCTGGCTTCTGTCCGTGGCCTACCACCATGTGACCAATTTTTAATAACTTTTCTAATAAAAATAAATCCCAAAAATATATAAAGCCCAAATAATAAAGTCTTTATATTTGGAGTTTGGATTTGAAAATAGAACAGCGGTTGCAATGCCCTTAGGCACTTGTGAGCAACCATACCAAGATAATAATAAAGTCTTTATATTTGGAGTTTGTATTTCAAACTTTTCCTTCACATAAGTTCTTATATTACTTGTCTATGCTTTTCCTTCTTTTCTCTAAACCTTGCAGTGATCAACAGATGGTTCAGACTCGTGGAAACAATCGAGCCAGTGGAAGTGGAACTCGATCAAGCGAGAAACCGAACGAGATGCCGATTCCACAAGCAACGCCACAAGTTGAGATGCAAAATTTTGGAGCTTTTCTTGCTGCATAAACACAACTGATGCAAACCATTATGCATCAAATGCAGCACTTCACCAATCAAGCAGCTACCAATAATGCGAGCCAAGTTACTAATAATGGAAGTCGTCCATACTCGAAGCTGTCAAACTTCATGAGCACTCGTCCGCCTACTTTCTCTGGGAACGCTAACTCAATTGAGACAGATGATTGGCTTAGGACAATTGAAAGGAAGCTGCACATCACTCAATGTGTTGAGAATGAAAAGGTGCTTTATGCTTCTCATCAGTTGGAAGGTACAGTAGTTGAATGGTGGGAGAATTACTGTGCATCACAGGAGAACCGACAAGAGATAACTTGGGAAGAATTTTCTGCAGCTTTTCGCCAGTACGATGTCCCTGAAGGTGTCATGGATTTAAAGAAAGAAGAATTTAGAGCCATCAAGTATGGAGGCCAGTCTGTGGCAGATTACTTGAACAAGTTCACTCAGCTTGCATGTTACGCGCTTGAAGACGTTGTAACAGACAAGGCAAGAGAGTCTCGCTTCATGAAGGGACTAAATTCTTTACTGCAGGTTTGGTTGATTACCCACAATTTTCCTAACTTCCAAGATCTTGTCAACAAGGCTCTTATTCTAAAAGATAAGGGCAAGGAGCTAGAGGACAACCGCAAGCGCAGAATGGCACAGCAGGGAGCTCGCCAAGGACAGTAGAGAGTGAGAGTTGCACCTCACTAGTTTGTCATATTTCACCCCAAGGCTATATTCAAGACGCCATCTCATGCACTGCATCCCAGTGGACAAAACTTTCAAACACCTGCCCAAGCGAACAATGCACAAAGAGGAAATAAACAGTTGACAGTCAGGCACTGTTTCAATTGTAATGAGCCAGGTCACTTTTGCCAACAGCTGTCCGAAGAGAGGAGGTGTTACGCCTATTTGTTTCAACCTTGGACCTACGCCTGCCAAGACGCCTGCACCAGGAATGAACCATGGAGCTGTTCAGACTGGAGCTAGGCCCCAAGCCACGATGAGAGTTCGTATCGACCATATCACATCTGATGAAGCCCAGGAAGCATCAGACTTTCTACTAGGTAAGTTCTTAGTTAACTCAATACCTGTAATAGTTTTGTTTGATTCTGGAGCTTCGCATTCCTTTATTTCTCGAGATTTTGCTGTTGGGAATGGGTTAGATGTTATGAGGCTTAAGTGTATGCTTTTGGTCCAATCACTTGGATCAGAACTTTGATCTAACCTAGAATGTACTGGAGTTTAGATGCTCATGGATCGAATGGAGTTCCTGGCGAACCTTATTATTTTGGATACCTAGACATTAGATGTTATCCTTGCAATGGATTGGTTGTCCGATGAGACCATGTCAGCCCAGCAAGCCATGCTTCTATCTCAAGCCAAGACAAGGGCCCAACAACTTCTGATGCTCCAATCCCAGCCCAAGATCAAGCCCAATTCGTTCACGAGCCTAGTTCAGCCCCCAGGAGTAGTCCAAATAAAAATGACCATATCTAGGTCATACAAAGTCTGTTTGAGGCATTCTTGGACTCTACGGAGAAGCCCACGATGAGAGCTTTCCAACGGAAGTAGTTTCATAAACAAAATCCTTCTAGATCGATGGGAATCATCAAAACAATATGACGAACAGAATCTACCGGGTGCTGCGACACCTCCACTTGGGCCCAAAGGCCTTGTACGACCTAGGGTTTCGTGGCCACCACCTTGGCCTTCTCCCTTGCCCTCTCCGTCATACATATTCAGTAGCTATCACTAGAATAGATGGGTTTTGCTTAGATTATTTTATTTTAGACAATTTCGCCGTTTGTTCAGTTTGTGGAACCCCAACTTTGAGTTCTTCATTGGTAATTAGCAATATTCAGATTGCATCTACCTATTCTTGCTTGTGTTCTCGATTTGCATGCAGGGATTAGCCTTCTTGGCGAGGCCAACCGTGCTTGTGCGTGGTTGATAACCAACGGAGCTGTGGTGTAGCGATTGCAGGGTTCGAATCCGTTCTGATTGGAAGCCGGATCGTCAACGTCGAGTTCTCCACCAATCAACTTACTACTACCTGTCGGAAGATCGGGCCACCGTTTCCATCAAGTGGTATCAGAGCTTCAGTTGCCCAATAGGTAATTCTTGTATCCCTACTTTTGTTTTGCCATCGACCTAGAGTCTAGAAAAATTACCCCACAAAAAGTTCATCATCGATTCCGCTATCCTACAACCCCTTGTGCCTTTGCAATTTTCGTTTTTAGTTTCGCTTATTGAGTTTGTGTCCATCGTCATCGTCTTGTTGCTGGTTTGAGGTCGTGATCTTAGTTTCTAGTTGTCCCTTTCCGTTGCCCTAGTTCTTGTTTTGCACTGCTAGCCCTAACCGAAAGGAAGAAGTGAAGTCGCAAGCAATTCTAGATTGCGCAGTGTTCAGTAAAACAGCCATAACTTTTGCATACGAACTCCGATTGGGGCGTACTTTTTTTTCTTTGGAAGAGAACGACGACGCGCATCTGAAAAATCCGCAGGTCAAAAGATATTTGCAATTTTGGACCCTAAAAATCAGCCTCTAAGACCGAGTTCCGAGCCCCACAAGTTTCATGTGCTGTTTTTGCCCATTTTTCGGTCATTTGTTTAACGTCTTCTCTTGTTCCAAAACGTGAGATTTTTTTTGCCTTTGAGTTAAAAGAAAGAAAAGCAAAAGGCAAGTTCAAAAAAAGAGCTGCAATGAAAAAAAATCAGAGAAAAAAAAGAAGCAAAAAGAGGGAAAAAGAAGCAGATAATCAGAATTGCTTGCATCCTTTGAGTCCTATGTGCTTTGATATATCCCTTGCTAGGTTGAACTAGTTCTAGGAACACGTTTAGGCCAGCAACTGTGATAAGTACGTTGGACATTTATTCAGCTTGCTAATCTGATTTCGATATTGCTTATTCCTTGCTACTAAATATTGCCATCAAAGCTCCACATACTTCTTATCAGTTTAGGTTCTCCTTTGCAATTGCCTCACTCACACTCCAATCGCGGTATCACGAACCAGCCACCGATTGTACCACCTGCTACTTTGGTAAGAACATTTGTAAGGGTGTGGTAAGATGCGTGAGAGTTTGTGATTCCATTGTCCAGTACCTAGTAGTTGATAGGGATAATACTTTGTGCTATCTTCTATTTTCTACTAACAATTGCAAGGGTACCAGAGGACCAGGACGGTAGTAACCAGTGTGTTCTTTATAATGAGCTCCGAGAGATGCTGCGAGAGATGAATGAGACTATGAACAAGAAAATTCAAAACATGGAGAATGCACTTGACAGAAAAGAGTATAAGCACCAACCCAACTTTAATTCATCTCCTTCTGCTGGTAAAGGTAAGAATTTTCCAGTTCTTCCTTCTTATAACGGATTTGGTGTTGATGCTTATATTGATTGGGAAATAGAGGTCGATAAAATTCTTTCGCAATGTAGCCTCTGTAATAAACGAAAAATTAAAGTTGCCGCTAGTGCTTTAACTCTCTGTGCATCAATTTGGTGGAACGATTTTTGTACTTATTAGCTAATACCACAAACATGGAAACATATGAAACGACTTATGAGAGATGAATTTGTTCCTGCTTATCATTCTAAAAAGTTACTTTATGAATTGCAATGTCTACAACAATGTGATAAAACTGTCAAGTCATATTACGAGGAATTAGAAACTTTGTTGTTGCGTTGTGGTTTAGATGAATCTGAAGAAGTTAAGGAAATAAAATTCTTAAATGGACTTGATATGAAAATTCAGGGTATTCTTGTTGATAAGGAATATAGTTCTCTCTCTAGTTTATTTAATCTTGCTTGTGAGATTGAAAATCAAATTGAACATGAAGGACATCTTGCTGAAAATTAATGTTTATAATTGCCAAAGTGAAGAATTTTCTTTGGAAGAATGGCAACTTGTCGAGTTTCCAGTTGCTACTAACTTTTCAAAGGACATTGAGAATAAGAATGAGAAGGAAAACACGCAAGAGAAGGAGGAGCAGGAGATACTTGCTATCCCATGAATACCTCAAGAATGCACATATCATGATATGCCTAAATTGGCTGGATAGAAAACAAAGGTAACGACATATGTGCTATTTTCACACGAGGAGCGAATTCTGTTGATTTGCTAAATTTGGCCACTACTGGTTCTATGCTAGAACAACAGTTAGTGGACACTCAAACTAAATCACCTTTGTCACAATATGATTGTCTTGCTGTCCCTAGTGATAAAGAAGTGTTGTGTGATAATGTCTCATTTATATCCATGCCTCAGCTAGTGAATGAACATGTCAGTTTTATTTCTAATCTAAACACGTGTGCTGAAAACAAACATGTTATTCACCTTGCTAATGAAAAGGATGAGATTAAACTGTTGTCTTCCTTGAATACTTTGTGTTATATTGAATTTGATGCAATATGTGATCTCAATTGTTTAGAGGAGAGATTTTCTATGCTTGCTAATTTTTCATGGTCATCCAGTGTTAGTTTCATGCTATTGGCAA